>CM065594.1:264688784-265288784 GCA_033119425.1 Bufotes viridis
TGCCATCATGAATACAGGGCCTTAAAGGGGTATTCCCATCGTCTTTCTTAGAATCGGTAAGGGTCCCAGAGGTCAGACCCACACCGATCATAAAGTGATGGCATATCCTAACCCACTTCATAAAATAGAAATAACCCTTTAGGGAGAACTTCGCTCACAAACTGCATTGATGTAGCCTTTGACAGTGTCAGTATTAAGAAAAGTACACTCGATGATCCTTCTCTATTCACATCCAAAGCGGCACTTTAGAATTGCAGAGGACACTGCATCACGAAAGACTATTTCCAAAATGTTGTCAATTGGCATCCGACCCCTGGCAAGGATAGGCCACCAAAGTTGTCTCTCTCTAGCCAGGGAACAAGCTTAAAGAGCACCTGTCAGTATGATTAACCCTATTAAACCAAGCATACTGCCGGGTAGGCCCGATCTTGCTGATTAAAACGATACTTCTCTTGTGAAAATCGGTTGTGGAATTCCAAAGAAAAAAGACTTTTATCCTTTATGCAAAAGAGGGCTTCAGTGCACCAAGGGGAGGGGTCTACCTCAGCTTTCCTGTGCTGGCCACGCCCTTTAGTACACTGAAGCCCTCATTTGGATAAAGAATAAAAGTCTTTATGTTCAGGAAATCCACAACCGATTTTGACAAGACAGATATCATTTTAACCAGCAGGATCAACACTACCCGACCGTATGTCCAGTTTAATAAGGTTGATACTGCTGATGAGTGCCCTTTAAACTCCCCATACGTATTAATCCAGAATCAGCCGACAGTCTAATGTGTGTGGGGAGCTCCTGGGTCTAGAGCAGGCATCAGAAACCTTCGGCTCCCAGCTCCCAGAAACTACAATTCCCAGCATGCTCCATTCATTTCTATGTAAGTTCTTAGAAGGGAAGAGCAACTATGCATGCTGGGAGTTGTAGTTTCACAACAGCTGGCAGCCAAAGGTTGCCTACCCCTGGTCTAGAGCGAGTTAGAAGAGAGACAGAACAGGCATGTTGAATATCAACTCCCCATACTTTTGTTCTCCTGGGAGATAAGCCATCACCAGAGGCATTTAAAGGGATCTTCTCCTCTCTGCCCTCTGAAAAATATTAGTCTATATTGAGATTTTATAATTAGCTCCAACACATCCCGATATTGTAACCTGTCATAACATCAAAGGCAATTTTGTGTTTTCCAGAAACGTTGTCCTCGACATATTCCTAGAATCTTGGACACTGCCGTTTACTACATCTGACCAAGAATAGGTAGATATTTATAGATGATTGCCCTGACTTCACCTCCTCAAAAGTTGCAGTCGGTTGCTGAAAACATGACTACAAGGGATTATCTTTACAGAAATAGAGTTCATAACCTCGGGCTTCCGACAAATCTCGGAAGTTTGCGATGTCTACGGAGTGCTTGTTGCAGGAAGCTCTGGAGAAAACAGAAAGCAGATGGACAACTTGCCGAGGTTTTATAATAACAGGGAAATCAAAGTGAAGATGTCACCAAGCATCCTCAGGAAACATCAGCCAAGGAGCCCTCTAAAGAAAAGCGGAAAATCGAAGAGGAAATGGATTTTGTTTGGACATGACCTATGGTGACTATGGACAAGCTAAGGCATCCTTCTGTAAACAGCCACCGGTCACACTTAACCCCTCCACGAGCAAATGGGATAATGGTCGCGTAGATGATATTTTACCTACTAAAGCCAAAACTAGAAACATGATATCATATTGAGCATCTACAGTTTGCCCTGATAAAGAGGAGAATCCCCAGAGTGCTAAATAGAAATGGCGTGCACTGCCACTTGGCCAACCAGAAGCTAAGAGGACACTCCAGAGTTTCTGGATAATCCCACCTTGTTAGAAAGGTCCATTGGCAGCTGTAATCTAGTAAAACAGTGTTCAATTTCCCTACAGCACCCCCACAGGAGAAATAAAGTATTACACAGTGTCCATTGATATCAGTGGATTGTCCGTTCAATGCAGACAAGGTTCTCCAGATCGAGAGACATAATCGCTTTCTAATTTGGCCTAGAGATGAGGGTCCTGAACAGAGGACCACTTCCCCACATTGTTTTCTCTACCCTAGACACATTTGACCTTCCTAGGGTAAAGGTCCAGTCTGTTTCCCCCAACAAATCTCATAAGGACACCATACTGGACATCACATTCTCCTGGCACCTCACCAAAAACTTTGGGATCAGCCATCATATCTCTGGTGTCTGTGGCCAGCTTTCATTGCAAGGAAACATCTTCGTGCTTCTATGCCACCATAAGGCCTTCTTTGGAAGTGACATCTTTGCAGTTTCTAAAGTATCTTTTACCTTCATTTAAGAAGAATCTCCAGAGCTCCATAATAGACAGTTGTCAGTCATGTTTTGACATTCAGCTTTTTTATTAGCTAAAAATCCTACTTTATCTCACCGGTCAGTAAGATAACCCTTATTAACAAAATAATACTGTCTGCTAGGGTTGACTCTCCTGATTAAAATGATACCAGTCTTGTGAAAATCGGTTGTGGCGTTCCTGAGAAAAAAGACTTTTCTTCTTTAGACAAATGAGAGCTTCAGTGTACTGAGGGGCGTGGCCAGCACTGGAAAGCTGACGTGCACCGAGGGGCTATGCCCCACCCCTTTGAGTGCTGAACCCTTTCTTTTCACAAAGTATGAAAGTCTTTTTTCTTGGGAACGCCACAACCGATTTTCACAAGATATGTATCATTTTAATCAGCAGGATTAACCCTACCAAACAATATCCCTGGTTTGAATGTAGTTGCTCCTGCTGACAGGTACCCTTTAAGTGATGTCACAGCAGAGGTAGCGGTCACACCTGGTGCCTGAGGAAACCTAAAGGTAGCAGTATTAGAAGTAGCTCATGGTAGGTGGGGGTACTATGTTACAGATTTGGGGATCAGGTACTTCAAGTTATACCTCTGGTCATAATTGGACAACCCTCTTCCTGGCAATCAGCTGATCAGGTCTGAATTGCTCAGCCTTGGCCATTGGCAGATTTTTTATGTACCAAGACCTCCAGAGCAGGAGCCACTCTCTGGCCAACTGATGGAGGTCATCTATGACATCCAAAAGCCCTAACAGGGCATATAGACAGGGTGGTCTATTTTTTATTTTTACTTTTTTAGCTTTTCTGCTGCAGAATTATTATTCCAATCAAGTCGTATGAACGCTGATAATTATTACTGACATATTAGAATATAATTTATTTACAATAGATTCACATTACAGCTGCTTTGGCAAGTCAATAGTCTAAGTCTGAGAGACTTCAGAAAAGAACTGGCCCTGAGAACCAATCCTGTCCAAATAGGACTCGTTGAATTTGCTGCTCCCATGGCTTTTCCTTGCCAGTATAAATCACGTTTTGGATGATGTGTTTCCTGCCAAAGACAAAAGCTGGGAACCACCTCAACAACTTGGGCATGCAAAGGGCATTCTTTGTAACGTGGTGGCACGGACACGGCAGCAAGTCATTCTTCTAAATGTCGCTCGTAAATAAGATGTGGAGTTGTGCTGCTGTCAAAAACTTCCAAAAATACTAGGTTGTAAGCAAATTAATTGTATTACGTACGTTCGCAGAATCAGGGTTGATGTTTCCTCTTCCTTGCATTATATGGTATGAAAGCTTCGGTTGGTTGCAACCACTTAAAGGCTAGGATATGCCACCAATGTCAGATAAGGAACCTGCACCGCGTATGTTCCGGGTGCTCTCCATTCATTACTATGGGAGTTCCGAAAATAGCTGAGAGAACGCTCAAATATTTTCAGAAGTCCTATAGAAATGAAAGGCGAGCGCAGCCACCTCTCCATTCACCTGTATGGGGCAGCTGGAAATAGCCAAGCCAGCGCTTACAGTCAAGAGAGTTAACTCGCATGCTCGGCTGCCCTCCGTTCACTGGGGGGTCCCATTCTGGAGATAGGAGCTGGTGGGACCCATACCTATCTGACACTGGTGATAGATCCTAGCGATACACCACCAATGTCTGAAGTGACACTTTTACACTGTCTGGTCCTGTCAATCAAAGTGCATGGGGTAATTACAGAGAGAGGAGAGCCTCCGGGTGTAACGGCAACGCCCCCATTGCTCCTAGAGGCTCATTTGCATATATTAAAACATAATTTTTCTCAGCAATGCGGGCACATATGAACATGGGACCAAGTGCACATTCCACAGGTCAGACTCAGCCAGTTCCCTAGGGACAAATCTGCTGACAGATGCCTTTTAAACCTGCAATTATCTAATGTGTATGGCCAGGTTTGTGGAATGGGAAGAGCTCAGTGTGATAAGGATATCACCCTTGAGGCTTTGCACGATATCTCCTTTGGAAACTCTTAAATTAGCAATGACTTCCCAAAGTCCCACATGCATGCTTGGACTTGGCAGAAAGAGATGGGGTTATTTGCAACCCTGTCATGATACTTATCAAAACGTAGAGATGTCAACCGGGATACACAGGAAGGAATTATAAATTAAAGGGGTATTCCCACCTCTGAGACCTGCACCCATGATGATCCCCAATCCTTCGGGTTAGATATGGCTGCTGGCCACGACTTCCGGACAGAGAATGAATGTTTATGTGATTGCATGTCAGCTGATGGGATCTTTTAGGTTAACATAAAAATCGCTGCGTAACCAAGGGACATGCCGCCGACATTATAGAGGACGAACGACACGACCGATTCCGTCACCTCAGGTAAAAGGCCCTTTAAATGAGCACCAATTGGCTTGGTATTTCGATGATTGGCACACATTTTACAAAGTAACAACTTAGGTCTGTTTTTAACTGATCCGTTTTTGGTTTCAGTAGTGTTTCCGTTTGTGATCCGTTTTTTGCGGATTTGAAACGGAAGCATATAATAATGTTTAAGCAGTAAGTACATTGAAGAATTGGGCTGGGCATAAAATTTTTAATAGATGCTTCCGCAAAAACGGAACAGATATGGAAGACTTACGGATGCATTCCGTTTTTTTTACAGCCTCATTGACTTAAATGGAGCCACGGAGCGTGATTTGTTGGCAGTAATAGGACATTACTCAAAATGTAGCGGAACACATACGGGTTGCAAATCCCTATTTTTTTTGCGGACCCATTGAAATGAATGGTTCCGTATACGGACGGTATACTGAACGCAAAAAACGGCCCGTTTATGGAACACAAAAAACGTTTGAGTGAATAAGCGCTTAGGTCAGAAACAGAGTAACAACTTATTTCAGAAACAAAGTAAGGCTACTTTCTCACCAGCGTTTTTTGCTGGTTCCGGCAGGGTTCAGCAAAAACGCTTCCGTCACGATAAAACAACTGTCCGCACCACATCGCGGACAGAAAAACGCTGCTTGCAGGGGACGCAACGAAACGGAACAGAATGAATTCTTGTGCACTCTGTTTCGTTTAGTTCAGTTTTGTCCCCATTGACAACGAATAGGGACAAAACAGAAGCGTTTCCCCCGCTATTGAGGTCCTATGACAGATCTGAATTGTGGAAAGGGAAAGCGCAGATGTGTAAGTAGCCTAAGGGCTCATTCATACGAACATTTTTTGCGTTCCGTAAACGGGCCATTTTTGCGTTCAATATACCGTTCGTATACGGAACCATTCATTTCAAAGAGTCTGCAAAAAAAAACGAATGTACTCCGTATGCATTACGTTTCTGTATTTCCGTTTTTACGTTCCGCTAGGTGTTAAACTAGCCAACAACTTAGGACAAAAACAAAGTAACAACCAAAAAAAGACCCCACCAAACTGCTTTCCATAGCTCAGCTTCCTGGACCTCTGCTGGTGGGATATTAGGATTAGGACCCATGCACACGAATGCATCCGTTTTGCAGTCTCCATATTTTGGATCCATAAAATACAGATATGTTTAGTGCTTTCCGCATCCGTATGTCTGTTCTGCAAAAAGCTAAATTAATGTCCACAGAAGGCGGAACACGGGGCCATTGAAAACAATGGGTCAGCAAATAAAATGTGGGTGGCACACGGACCACGTGCGTATTTTGGGGATCCGCGGACTGCAATGCAGATACAGTCGTGTGTATGGGTCCTTAGCTGCGGTCACACCTGATTTCTTGACACTTTGAATGGAGACAACCTCTTAAGAAAAGCAGTCAGAACTGGTCATCGTCCGTCATGAATACAGATGTCCACCTGTATAATGTAGAGTGGTTTCGAGCAGTGATGGGGGGGTTACCATATGGTCCCGGCGTAATGTGGTGAGGAACATGTCACCTGTATATCACACGTGGGTGCAGTAATATGAATGCCGGCTCGCTCTTCTCTGTCTCTATCCAGTTTGAACAAGCTTAGAGATGTTTTTCTCGTAATGATCAGCGTAAATTTAAACATTTCTCCATTTGTAGACAGGACACATGATCGGTCTTGATCCCACTTACAAGCTCCCGCGCGCCTCATGAAATGAGAAATTACATATGTAAAGCTCATAGGAAATAATGCCTACATATTAGTAGCAAGCGGCCGGTCAACACATAACCATACCACAGAGAGCCCCGAAATGCGTCAGCGCTATATAAGTGAGTATAATAAATAAGGCGTACATAAAGGGGGTCATTTATTAAATCAGATATGTCAGTTTGGTGGCGAAAAAAAGTCATGGCAACTGCGACAGTTCGTGTTGCTCGCCATTTTTCACCGTGGTCTATGTTTAAGAGCTAAAAGCTAGATTAGATCTGATTGGGGCTCATTGACTATGTGTAACTTTTGCAAAAGTCGCAACCTGCGCCAGGCAGCATCCGGGCTACGTTTACACCTAAAGGTGTAAACCACGTTGCGCTCACGCCAAATATACTATTAGGGTGCACCAGTTCATAAATGTGGTGCAGCCACACAAAGCAAAGCCAGGCTTAAAACAGACACAAAAACAACCTTAAATGATAAATGAGCCCCATAGTGCCCAAATAATGAGTACATATTGTTTGCACGCGTACATAGAATGCCCAAATAATGTTTATATATAGGGGGTCATTTATTTTGGGAAGTACGCCACTTTTTGGACATTTGCAGCCAAATCTGCGACTTTTCCCTGCTCACATCACTTTTTCGAAGTGGCAGAAGAAGGGGGTGTGGCATGAGCGGAGAAGTAGGCCAACCAGCACAGCCACCAGTAAAGTGCCTAGGTTATGTAGAGGCTGGCCTTTACATCATTTAGGGGCATCAAGCGGCAGTAGACATGGACTAAGACCGCCATCTAAATCGCCAGTAAATGTCCCCCATAGTGTCCAAATAAATTGTTTGTCAAGTGGCAAAATAGTGTACACATAGAGGGGGTCATTTTTAAGACCCTGCACTGTCGGTGGATCGCTGAAGTTACATCAATACTATAGTGCAGAACAAAATACTGCCCCAGCAGAACCAGATACCACAGTGCAGCACAAAATACGGCCCCAGCAGAACCAGATACCACAGTGCAGCACAAAATACTACCCCAGCAGAACTAAATACCACAGTGCAGTACAGAATACCGCCCCAGCAGAACCAGATACCACAGTGCAGCACAGAATACTGCACCAGCAGAACCAGATACCACAGTACAGCACAGAATACTGCCCCAGCAGAACCAGATACTACAGTACAGCACAGAATACTGCACCAGCAGAACCAGTTACCACGGTGCAGCACAATATACCGCCCCAGCAGAACCAGATACCACAGTGCAGCACAGAATACCACCCCAGCAGAACCAGATACCACAGTGCAACACAGAATACTGGCCCAGCAGAACCAGATACCACAGTGCAGCACAGTATATCGCCCCAGCAGAACCAGATACCACAGTGCAGCACAGAATACTGCCCTAGCAGAACCAGATACCACAGTGCAGAACAAAATACCACCCCAGCAGAACGAAATACCACAGTGCAGCACTAAATACTGCCCCAGCAGAACCAGATACTATGGTACAGCACAGAATACCGCCCCATCAGAACTAGATACCACAGTGCAGCACTAGAATACTGCCCCATCAGAACCAGATACCACAGTGCAGCACAAAATACTGCTCCATCAGAACCAGATACCACAGTACAGCACAGAATACTGCCCCATCAGAACCAGATACCACAGTGCAGCACAGAGTACCACCACGCATCACAGTGTTCAGTTGTGTCACAATCCTAAGGATGGCGATACAGTTGAATTCTGGAGGGAATCTGCGGCCGCTGTCCATCTGTATAGGCATCAGATGCTCCAACATTAATTAATGCTGGAGCGTCAGATCGTTATGTGCCCGGCCGGTGGCCATGAGGGGGGGCTCAGGCGGCCCCCTAGGCTTCTGCTCACTGGGGAATTTCCCTGTGGGGTCTATGGTCGGTTCACCCTGGTGGAGGCGCTGGGGAAGCTGCCCCATTTGCCCATGTTTTCTTCCAACCTGACCCCTTATATTACAGATTATACATAAAGGTGACAGGCCGCGGCACCGATCCCTCTGCACAGTCACTGCTGACATTCTTCACGGCGCAGCGGTAGCAGAAATACTTATGGTGCAACCAAACAGGAAAATCTTGAGACAACATATTACATCCAGGATTTCTATAAAAACACAGCGAGGTGACAGACATTTGACGCAAGCATGCCTCTAGTCTTACTAGTCGCTGCACGCCCTTTAATCAGGATCATTCCGAGGCTTCCCTCTAATTACATAATTACAGAAGCAAGAGGAAGCGCGGACCACGGGTTCTGCTCGTGACAGGGAATAGCGCCCCAAAATAATTCACTGAAGTCAAGGTATTAAAAATACCATAAAATGATGTATTATTCAGCTGGTGTATAACTGCAGAGCTAAACGTCATACAAAAGTAGAATAAAAAAGTAGAGTAAAAGTCTGCACATTTTTTTTATGTGGAGATGTGAGTCGTGAGGCTGCACTACTGAGAGTCTGATGCAATACACAGCACTAGCAATAGGCAGTCATACTGAAATTTCCAATTTTTGCAACCCAGATTTGTCTTATGCCGCCCCCCATTTATGCACCAGAATGAAGAGCGTATAACAGCACATGATATGGCAGATCCATGCAGTTTAGTACTGGCCTGTGACTACTCCCTGTGATCATTTCTGATTGTCTTGGAGGTAGAGACGTCTGACTGTGTAGATCAGACAACCCCTTAAAGACTGGCCTTTTAAAACTGCAAGATGCTGCTTGCCCCTGGTCAGACAGGCTGCTGGACATTGAATGCAGTCTTTACATAGAGAAGCCTTAACAGTGACCCCTGCTGGACACCAGCTGTAATGACCGGTGAAATGCAATGTCCAACTGGAACACAAAGTTAATCTTTGGGGACTTTTTTCCATTTACCCTAGGATCTGATTTATTAGCAGTTCTCAAATGTATCCATTAGATATATATATCAGTAAGGCTATATTCACACAGGCGCACTGTCTGTTTTTAATGGCCTTATTGCGTCAGTTTTCAATGGCCATTAAAAACGGATGAACTGCATTGGCTTTTTTTAACATCTTAACCCTCGCAGTGCCCTCACAGTACACATAATGCCCCCTGGACATCACATTGCCCCCATAATGCCCCCAGTATGAATAATGGCCCCATAGTGCCCCCCAGTATGAATAATGGCCCCCATAGAGCCCCCCAGTATGAATAATGGCCCCCATAGTGCACCCTAGGTATGAATAATATCCCACATAGTGCCCCCCAGTATGAATAATGGCACCCATAGTTCCCCCCAGTATGAATAATGACTCCCATAGTGCCCCCAGTGTGAATAATGGTCCCTATAGTGTCGCCCAGTATGAATAATAACCCCCATAGTGCCCCCCAGTATGAATAATAACCCCCATAGAGCCCCCCAGTATGAATAATGGCCCCCATAGTGCACCCTAGGTATGAATAATATCCCACATAGTGCCCCCCAGTATGAATAATGGCACCCATAAATCCCCCCAGTATGAATAATAACCCCCATAGTGCCCCTAGTGTGAATAATAACCCCCATAGAGCCCTTCAGTATGAATAATGGCACCCATAGTGACCCCCCGTGTGAATAATGACCCCATTAGTGCCCCACAGGATTATTAATGCATCCACTTGTGGCCCCCAGTATAACTAAGGGTACTTTCACACTTGCAAACTGATCAGTATTTTCCCCATGCATTCTAAATGGAGAGAAATACGTTCAGGATGCATCAGGATGTTTCAGCTCAGTATGTAAACGTTTTTTAGACAGGGAAAATACCGCAGCATGCTGCGGTATTATCTCTGTCTAAAATTCCGGAACACATGACGGAATGCTGGATCTGACATTAATTCCCATTGACTTGTATTAGTGCCGGATCCGGCATTACAAATACCGCAACTACGGATCCGTCCTTCCGCTCTGCGCATGCGCAGATCTTTAGAAACTGTGAAAAAAAATCAAGACCGCACTTGCAATGCATTTGTGAGACAGATCCGTCTCCAAATGCTTTCAGTTGTCATGCGGTATGACGGATCCGGCGGGTAGTTCCGGCGACGGAACTACCTGCCGAAACCTCACACCGCAAGTGTGAAAGTAGCCTAATGCTCGTATTAGTGGCCCCCCAGTACTAATTATTCCCCTGTTAGCTCCCCCAGTACTGCTTGTGGTAAAACAAATGACTCACCTCACGCACAAGGACAGTCGCTTCTCACTTGATGCAGAAATACCTGCGCTCTAGTGCGATGACATCACCATGTGCTCCCAGTATCATGACGTCACCATGCACTCCACTGGGATGACCTCACCATGCGCTCCCACTGGGATGACGTCACCATGCGCTCCACTGTGATGACGTCACTATGTGCTCCCAGTATGATGACATTACTATGTGCTCCCAGTGTGATGACATTACTATGTGCTCCCAGTATGATGACATCACCATGCGCTCCCAGTGTGATGACGTCACCATGCACTCCCACTGTGATGATGTCACCATGCGCTCCCAGCGTGATGACGTCACCATGCGCTCCCACTGTGACGACGTCACTATGTGCTCCCAGTATGATGACATTACTATGTGCTCCCAGTATGATGACATCACCATGCGCTCCCAGTGTGATGACGTCACCATGCGCTCCCAGCGTGATGACATCACCATGCGCTCCCAGCGTGATGACGTCACCATGCGCTCCCAGCGTGATGACGTCACCATGCGCTCCCAGCGTGATGACGTCACCATGCGCTCCCAGCGTCTTTAGGTCATCACACTGGGAGTGCATCACTCCGGGAATCCATTCTACATCAAGTGAGAATCGACTGTCCCTGTGCATGCAAGTGGATGTGGTGAGTCAATTTTTTTATTTTAACCCCTAAAGCCAATTTTTCACTAATGTACCCATATTTAAAGAGGTTGTGTCACTCCAGCAAGCGGTATTTATCGTGTAGATGCAGTTAATACAAGCCACTTACTAATGTATTTTGATTGTCCATATTGCTTCCTTTGCTGGCTGGATTCAGTTTTCCATCACATTATACACTGCTTGTTTCCATGGTTACGACCATCCTGCAAACCTTCAGTGGTGGTCGTGCTTGCACACTATAGGAAAAAGCACCACCCTAAGTGCGCTCCCAGCCAGCAAAGGAGGCAATGTGGACAATCACAATACATTAGTAAGTGCCTTGTATTGACTTTCTCTACAGAATAAATACTATTTGATGAAGTGAGACACCCCTTTAATGACTTGTACCGTCCTGTTAATATCAATGGGGTCCATCTGGCCTTGAAAGGGACCAAAAATAGGATATGTCCTATTTTTTGACAGCTGCTATTCACTGGCCCAAAAAAAAAAAAAGCCATGTGAATAGTTCCACAGTTTTTAAAATGTCCGTGTGACAGCAGTTAAAAAACGGCTGTCATGTGAATGTAGCCTAAGGGATCAGACTGGTTGGAGGAGGTTTCCGCAGTGTGCAGTGATATCTGAAGCCGAGCATTGCCGCCTGAGTATTTACACACCACACAGACACATCCACTTAAAGAGTCAATTGTTTGGTGTTTTCTCCATTTAAGACAAGAGATAAAGAGTCCGATAAGGACTTACCTCTGTAAAACCGCAATCTCCAGAACGACTTCCTCTGGATCTAGCAGGCCAGCGCTGCAGACTCCAGCAGTGATCACGGGCAGCGATACGGCGGCTTGTGTGAGGATTACCCTGGCAGGGCGGCAGCTTGAGCATCTGCACATAGGAGCGTCTCCTATCTCATGACCTTTGTACATGGTCTAGCCCGGAGCGATGCAGAGGGTGGAATCTGCATTTCCGCAAGGAAACCTGCAGCACAATACTCGCGGTTTGGTGCGGATTTTTGCCACTCTGGATTGCGGTCAGATAGGGACCCGTTATGTGCGCCGTACACACAGGGGCAGATTTACTAATCCTGTCTAATCTTCAGTCAGTATAAATGCCGGACCAGAAATCGGATGCATCGTTAGACAATGTTGCTTAACTTTACGGCATCTATTGGTTGGGTCAACAGTTTAGAGCAGGCTGCTGGTTTTTAAGGCACACCCCATTCTGCAAAATTAGGACCCCTTTCCTGTCAAGTCACCAGGGGAGGACTGGGAACATAAAATGACCCTGGAAAAAAACTAAAAGTGGCCCCATGTTGTAGGTGGGCCCATACTGACAAAAGGCAACACAAGTAGGCAAAATAAGTAGGTGGGGCCAGCAATACCACAGTGCAGCACAGAATACTGCCTCAACAGAACCAGATACCACAGAGCAGCACAGAATACTGCCCCAGCAGAACCAGATACCAGAGTGCAGCACAAATTACCGCCCCAGCAGAACCAGATACCACAGTGCAGCACACAATACTGCCCCAGCAGAACCAGATATCACTGTGCACCACAAAATACTGCCCCAGCAGAACCAGATACCACAGTGCAGCACACAATACCACCCCAGCAGAACCAGATACCACAGTGCAGCACACAATACCACCCCAGCAGAACCAGATACCACAGTGTAGCACAAAATACTGCCCCAGCAGAACCAGATACCACAGTGCAGCACAGAATACTTCCCCAGCAGAACCAGATACCACAGTGTAGCACAAAATACTGCCCCAGCAGAACCAGATACCACAGTGCAGCACAGAATACTGCCCCAGCAGAACCAGATACCACAGTGCAGCACACAATACCACCCCAGCAGAACCAGATACCACAGTGCAGCACAAAAACTGCCCCAGCAGAACCAGATACCACAGTGCAGCACAAAATACTGCCTCAACAGAACCAGATACCACAGTGCAGCACAAAATATTGCCCCAGCAGAACCAGATACCACAGTGCAGCACAAAATACTGCCTCAGCAGAACCAGATACCACAGTGCAGCACAAAATACTGCCCCAGCAGAACCAGATACCATGGTGCAGCACAAAATACTGCCCCAGCAGAACCAGATACCACAGTGCAGCACAAAATACTGTCCCAGCAGAACCAAATAGTGCAGCACATAATACCGCCCCAGCAGAACCAGATACCACAGTGCAGCACAAATACTGTCCCAGCAGAACCAGATACCACAGTGTACCACAAAATACTGCACCAGCAGAACCAGATACCATGGTGCAGCACAAAATACTGTCCCAGCAGAACCAAATACCACAGTGCAGCACAGAATACCGCCCCAGCAGAACCAGATACCACGGTGCAGCACAAATACTGCCCCAGCAGAACCAGATACCACAGTGCAGCACAAATACTGTCCCAGCAGAACCAGATACCATGGTGCAGCACAAAATACTGCCCCAGCAGAACCAGATACCACAGTGCAGCACAAAATACTGCCCCAGCAGAACCAGATACCACAGTGCATCACAGAATACTGCCCCAGCAGAACCAGATACCAGAGTGCAGCACAAAATACTGCCCCAGCTGAACCAGATACCACAGTGCAGCACAAAATACTGCCTCAACAGAACTAGATACCACAGTGCAGCACAAAATATTCCCTCAACAGAACCAGATACCACAGTGCAGCACAAAATACTGCCCCAGCAGAACCAGATACCATGGTGCAGCACAAAATACTGCCCCAGCAGAACCAGATACCACAGTGCAGCACAAAATACTGTCCCAGCAGAACCAGATACCACAGTACAGCACAAATACTGCCCCAGCAGAACCAGATACCACAGTGCAGCACAAAATACTGCCTCAACAGAACCAGATACCACAGTGCAGCACAAAATACTGCCTCAACAGAACCAGATACCACAGTGCAGCACAAAATACTGCCCCAGCAGAACCAGATACCATGGTGCAGCACAAAATACTGCCCCAGCAGAACCAGATACCACAGTGCAGCACAAAATACTGTCCCAGCAGAACCAAATACCACAGTACAGCACAGAATACTGCCCCAGCAGAACCAGATACCACAGTGCAGCACAAAATACTGCCTCAACAGAACCAGATACCACAGTGCAGCACAAAATACTGCCTCAACAGAACCAGATACCACAGTGCAGCACAAAATATTCCCTCAACAGAACCAGATACCACAGTGCAGCACAAAATACTGCCCCAGCAGAACCAAATACCACAGTGCAGCACAGAATACTACCCCAGCAGAACCAGATACCACAGTGCAGCACAGAATACTGCCCCAGCAGAACCAGATACCACAGTGCAGCACAAATACTGCCCCAGCAGAACCAGATACCACAGTGCAGCACAAAATTATCTAATGTGTATGGCCAGGTTTGTGGAATGGGAAGAGCTCAGTGTGATAAGGATATCACCCTTGAGGCTTTGCACGATATCTCCTTTCTTAAATTAGCAATGACTTCCCAAAGTCACACATGCATGCTTGGACTTTGCAGAAAGAGGTGGGTTATTTGCAACCCTGTCATGATACTTATCAAAACGTAGAGATACCAACCGGGACACACAGGAAGGAATTATAAATAAAAGGGGTATTCCCACCTCTGAGACCTGCACCCATGATGATCCCCTGTACCCATGATGAGCCTAGGGATCCCAAATCCTTCGGGTTAGATATGGCTGCTGGCCACCCCTTCCGGACAGAGAATGAATGTTTATGTGATTGCATGTCAGCTGATGGGATCTTTTATGTTAACATAAAAATCGCTGCGTAACCAAGGGACCTGCCGCCGACATTATAGAGGACAAACGACACGACAGATTGCGTCCCCTAAGGTTAAAGGCCCTTTAAAGGAGCACCCATTGGCTTGGTATTTCTATGATTGGGACAAATTTTACAAGGCAACAACTTAATTCAAAGTAAGACTACTTTCACACTAGCAGTTTTTGCTGGATCGGGCAGGGTACAGCAAAAGCTTCCGTCTGTAATGAATGGATCGGGTTGTATTATCTTTAAAATAACCAAGACGATTTCTATTGTGTCAGGACGGATCCGTCTTGCTCCGCACCACATCGCAGACTGAAAAAGCTGCTTGCAGGGGACGCAGCCAAACGGAATGAATTCTGGTGCACTCATTTCGTTCAGTTCAGTTTTGTCCCCATTGACAACAAATAGGGACAAAACGGAAGCATTTCCCCCCCGCTATTGAGGTCCTATGACGGACCTTAACAGCAGAAAGGGAAAGGGCAGATGTGTAAGTAGCCTAAGGGCTCATTCACACAAATGTTTTTTGCGTTCCGTATACGGGCCGTTTTTGCATTCAGTATACCGTTCGTATACGGATCCATTCATTTCAATGAGTCTGCAAAAAAAACGGAATGTACTCCATATGCATTACGTTTCTGTATTTCCGTTCCGCTACGATCGTGTGAACGAGCCCTGAGGCTGCATTCACATCACCGTTCTTCTGATCCCTCAGAAGAAGGGCTCGTTCACATGACCGTATGGTTTTGCGGTCAGATACAGTCGTGTGTATGGGTCCTTAGCTGCGGTCACACCTGATTTCTTACACTTTGAATGGAGACAACCTCTTAAGAAAAGCAGTCAGAACTGGTCATCGTCCGTCATGAATACAGATGTCCACCTGTTTAATGTAGAGTGGTTTCGAGCGGTGATTGGGGGGGGGTTACCATATGGTCTCGGCATAATGTGGTGAGGAACATGTCACCTGTATATCACACGTGGGTGCAGTAATATGAATGCCGGCTCGCTCTTCTCTGTCTCTATCCAGTTTGAACAAGCTTAGAGATGTTTTTCTCGTAATGATCAGCGTAAATTTAAACATTTTTCCATTTGTAGACAGGACACATGATCGGCCTTGATCCCACTTACAAGCTCCCGCCGCGCCTCATGAAATGAGAAATTACATATGTAAAGCTCATAGAAAATAATGCACTGGAAAAAAAAACTGGCGTAATGAGGTCTATTGGGAAGGGATGGGTGCGAATGGAAGTTATCATTGGGGGCAAGAGATCGGAAAGAATATAAAGAGAAGAAACTTACCACATACAAGTCACCTAATAAAGGGCCACTCTCTGCAGCACTGAAATCCTACACATTATCGGGTAACACCCAAAAAGTAGTAAAAAATCCTCAGGAACTAAATGCCTACGTATTAGTAGCAAGTAGTGTTGAGCGAACTTGTTTTTTACGTTCTGCGTCCAAAGTTTGGGTTCCGGTTATCGAAGAATCCCGTTATGGATTCCAAATTCCATTATGGTCCGTGGTAGTGGACTCCATAAGAGGATTCTTCGATAACCCCAAACTTTGGACGCAGAACGTAAAAAACAAGTTCGCTCAACACTAGTAGCAAGTGGTCAACACATAACAGATACCGAAAATAGAGAGCCCCAAAATGTGTCTGTGTGGTGCCAAACGTAAAGCGTTGCGGAATATGTCAGTGCTATATAAGTGGTTATAATAAATAATGTGTACATGAAAGGGGTCATTTATTAAATCAGATATGTCAGTTTTATGGTGGCAACTGCGACAGTTCGTGTTGCTCGCCATTTTTCACCGTGATCTATGTTTAAGAGCTAAGAGTGAGATTAGATATGGATTATGATTCATTTACTATGTGTAACTGTTGCAAAAGTTGATAAAAAGTTGCGACCCGCTCCAGGCAACTCCTGGTCTACGTTTACACCTAAAGGTGTAAACCATGTGGCACTCACACCAAATATATTATCTATAGCCAGTCTGCACCATTGGCGGATCCAGGGGGCAGCGGGGCAAGTGCCCCCCGAGAATGTGGGCACTGGGCAGCAGCGGCAGGGCACAGGGATATGAACGCTTCCATTGTGGAAGCGTTCATCTCCATAGTCATCTGTATCGCCGTCCTCAGGACAGCGATACAGATGGCTGTGCTGCGGAGCAGGAGAGGGAGAGGCGTCTCCCTTCCCTGCTCCTCTGATAGGCTGCCGGCACTAGGCCCGCAGCCTATCAGATGTTGGTGCAGGCGGCGCAATGACGTCATCGCGCCGCCTGTGAGCTGTACAGAGCGGGACACAGGCCAGAAGAGGCCTGCATCGCATCGCTGTGACGGATGGAGGTAAGTATTAGTGTCTTGTTTTGTGTTTTTTTTTAAAGATACTGGCACTGGGTCGGGGGGAGAATTTGGCACATGATACTGGCACTGTGTCGGGGGATTTGGCACATGATACTGGCACTGGGTCGGGGGATTTGGCACATGATACTGGCACTGGGTCGGGGGATTTGGCACATGATACTGGCACTGGGGGCGGGATTTGGCACATGATACTGGCACTGGGTCGGGGAGATTTGGCACATGATACTGGCACTGGAGGGGGATTTGGCACATGATACTGGCACTGGGCAAGGGGTTTGGCACATGATACTGGCACTGGGGGGGGGGTTTGGCACATGATACTGGCACTGGGGGGGGGGATTTGGCACATGATACTGGCACGGGGGGGATTTGGCACATGATACTGGCACTGGGGGGGGGGATTTGGCACATGATACTGGCACTGGGTCGGGGGCTCTTGTGGCACATAATACAGGCACATGGGAGGGATTGTTTGGCACATGATAAAGGCACATGGGGGGTTGTCACTGGCACATGATGATGGGGGGAGAGACACTTATTATTGGGGGCACTATTGGGGACCACAGCGGCACAGTATTGGAGGTAGTGGGATGTTTTGTCCAGAAGATGGGAGGATGATGGAAAAGTAGTAAACTAAGATTTATTTTTTGTTAAACTGCAGAGACGGAAAATGACAGAGAAATAGTGGCCTGGTCTGAAAGGAGAAGATGAGGAAAGAGAAGATCTACATCAAAGGAGACGTCACTGGACGTAAGAGGTATGGGCGCGATATATGGGTGGGGCTGTGTGTGGGTGTGGCTTGAGGGTGGGCGGGGACACAGGGGCCCCATAAGTTCCAATTGCCTGGGGAAGTGCCCCTCCCGAGACCAGGCTCTGGATCCGCCACTGGTCTGCACCTGCAAGTCACACTACCTCATCGATCCAGGAGCAAAAATTGTGTTCCTATATTCACAGTGAAACATCCGAAGTCGATCCGCATGAAACTTCGTTCTAATAATGTACTGAGCAGGAGCTCGGTACAGTATTAGAATGTATGGGCTCCTATGAGACAAAGTTATTACTTTGTGAAGTCTCGCGAGACTTCACATAATAACTTCAGAAATTGATTTCTACTGTAAAAAACCATGTAGCGAACTCGGGTTCGGTTCCAAATGGTAACTTCGGCTCATCGGAGCCAATACATTCTAATACTGTACAGGGCGCTCGCTCTGTACAGTATTGAAACAAAGTTTTATGCGAATTGACTTCGGATGTTTCATCCGAAGTCGATTCACTCATTTCTATCCGCAATATACGGGCACCGGCCGTTTGTTCACTGCTTCACGGATGTGGACCCATTCACTTGAATGGGTCCACAATCTGGGAGGTCGGTGCGGAATGGAAGCACGGTTTCTGTTCGTACCTCCGTAGGGCAAAAAAGTAGTGCATGCACTACTTTTTTGCGGTGTGGACTGTCAGATGCGGATCGCGGACCCCATTCGAGTGAATGGATCCTGCATCCACATACGGCAGTCCTACGGTCGGGCCCGGCTGGCAAACACTCATGTGCATGAGCCCTAACTAGAAAGCGAGATGACAACTTTCAGCTTTATGGAGGATCATGCTGGTTGTCACAATAGTTTTCCCAGAAGCTATGCCTAGAAAAAGGATGAATACAAGTCCTGACGACCTGGAAGAGCAAGACGGCTCACATTTTTGTCTTGACCTAATCTTGAGTAATATTCTTTGTGTTTTCTCATTTGGATTGTTTTTCGCACTTGTCACGATAGTGAATCAGTATTAACCTCCGCTGCCGTTTCTTTATTAAAACCACTACTTCTATTCCATGTTACGGATTCAATATCTAAAGGTGTCTTTTACAACGTCAGCAGCCATTCCCCCAGATCCCTCCACGCGCTTGCATACTTGGCTCAACCGAGCATGCACGTGTTCTCAATGGGGAGAGAGCAGCTTCCAGACACCTCCTGCGGCAGACTATTTCCCTTGAGCAAAAAAAAAGGATTCAGCATTGAAATTTAGCATGACTGATCCGTCTTTCCCGGGGAAGAGTCGGGAGGCCTCCAAGGTTGTCAGCCAGTCCCACGGAAATCGGCAGATTTGACCAACTTTGCTCTTACATATAGGGGCACCTCAAAGAAGTTGTCCCACACAGCATCAGTATCCACAGGACAGGGGAGAAATGTAGGACCGACCACTGGAAGGTCCAACTACTAGGACCACAGCAATAATAGGGGTCCAATGAGTAAAAGGCGCGGTAGTACACACACGTGACCGCTGCGCTATTCCCTTCTATGGGACTGAATGGACAATCCTGCATCACTCAATTCATACAGTGGACTTAGGGACCCCCGTTCTCATGATAGGCGGGGGTCCTTGCAGTCAGAACCCCCACCGCCACCCCGAGTACATACATTTAGGGGCACATTTTTTTTAAGACCGACGTTTTAACCGTCGCTCCGCTATTTTAACCACTGCCCCCGCGTTTTAACCGTTGCGCCTAATGTACGCATATTTCAGCATCGTAAATGACCCCCTTATTGTCTATACCAGTAAATATAGGTGATAAATGTTGTTCATGGGTGACACGTGTATCACATGCCACAATAAATAACCTGGTCGTAAAGTCATTCGGAAACCTTGTAAAGCTTAGACAAAGAGACAAACGGTCAAAGTTACCAACAGCATAGCGATTATCATCGTGATGTAGCAGAGCTGGACTTGTCCGAATTAGTAGGGTTTATCATTTGGTGTGTGGTGTAATACTGTGATACAGTATTTAAAGAATATCGCCATATAGTGAGGAAGAAGAGACGCTAGGCTTCGTTCGGGTGGAAGATGATGTCATCAGCGCATGCACAGTGCTGGGAAGCAGAGGCACTGCGCATGAGGCAATAGTGTAGACCACGACACAGCAGTGAGATTACAGGACCTGTCAATCACAGGGACAAGGGGAGCGGCTGTAAGTGGAGCAGAGGGGCTTGGGCTCACATGGTCCATCACCATGGTAAGATGGACCATGTGATTGGACCATGTGATGTGACGTCATCACAGGTCCTTTAGTTGTTAGCTGATGCTGGGAAAGAGAGGACAGATCGCAACTACGTGATCAAGTGGCTAAGGTAAGTTAACTTTTATTATTTTTAACCCCTTCCACTTCTTTTTACTAAGCATTCTTTATTAAGAATGCTATTATTTCCCCTTATAACCATGTTATAAGGGAAAATAATAAAGATCTGGTCCCGTTGCTAAGCAACCATGCGGGAAAATCGCACTGCATCCGCACTTGCTTGCGGATGCTTGCGATTTTCCTGCAGCCCCATTCACTTCTATGGGGCCTGCGTTGCGTGAAAAACGCACAATATAGAGCATGCTGCGATTTTCACGCAACGCAGAAGTGATGCGTGAAAATCACCGCTCATGTGCACAGCCCCATAGCAATGAATGGGTCCGGATTCAGTGCGGGTGCAATGCGTCCTCCTCACGCATTGCACCCGCGGAAAACTCGCCCGTGTGAAAGGGGCCTTAATCTAGACAATTGACGATTTTCGTGCGAAATTGCCATTAGTCGCCCCTAGCCAGAGCCAATCTTTCTGTGTACTTTGGCTACTTGGAAAGACAGCTCCGCCTGCTACTGAAAACTTACATCTGTCTCTGTGCCAGCGCGGTCACAAAAAAGTAAAAAAAATAAAAAAAAGTAATAATTTAAGCAGCACAAAATGTTTCCCGAGTCTTAATCCTGCAGTGGCGGTTCCCAGGGTGGGCAAGTTATCACAGGGAGCTGCCGACTATCTGCGCACCCTTTTATGTACAGTAGTGATACCGCGTTATATCCAAATATTATCAGGCTGCGCCCACGCCATCCGGGCTGGACCTCATCCAATGCAATGGAAATATCAAAGGGGCGAGCGGCGAAAAGTTATCTGCCCGAACTTTTCCTGTGTCCAACTCGAGCGGCTGCAACGTCTGAAGAAAAGCGATGCCATCAGCTGGCAGAAAGATGAAGCGGGGATCGTAGTCAAGAAGTACGAGTGAGATTAGGTTCTACATAATGCAGCTGCAGAAAGGGGGGGCGTCAGAGATTAAAAGGGGCTCCCCCCCCAAGGGAAACTCGTAATCACATTAGCTCATGTGTACAGAGCATTCACCACTGCAAGAAGATTTCTCCAGTATAAACTTAAAGGGGCAGTCCAGCCATCAGCATCTCCTATCCACTAGGCTAGGTTGGTGGGGGTCCGACTCTAGGTGGTCTCTACTGTAGCTTGGTATACCATACCACCGATTTCAGTAAATGAATTCCCTCCACTGACCAGATCCAATTAGTAGATGTATGGTGCCCATTGACCTTCTCTGTTTTAGGAGAAGAGAGAAGATTAAAGCGGCTTTCTGGGATTTTGATATTGATCGACTATCCGCAGGAAAGGTTATCAGGTGGAAGTCCAACTACCGGCATCCCCCACCGATCAGCTGTTTGAGGAAGCTGTGGTGCTCAATGGAGCTCTGGTGAGCGCCGCTGCCTCCTGGCGGCTAAAAAAGCACAGCGCCGCCCATTGGATAGTGGCTGTGCTCGGTATCGCAGCCCAGCCCCATTCACTTGAGGCCACGTGAGTGATCAATATGACGTCACTGGCCTAGGAAGAGGCCGAAGAGCACCGTTCATATAGCTGATCACCAGGGGTGCCAGGAGTCTGACCCGCGCCAATCTGATATTGATAACCTATCCTCAGCATAGGTTATCAATATGAGATCGGTCAGAGTCCGACTCCTGACATCCCCCAGGCACTTGAGGCCACGTGACCGATGAAGGTGATGTCACATGGCCAAGGAAGAGGCCCAAGAGCTCACGGAGCACCGTGGTCTCTTCATATAGCTGATCCCCGGGAAGCTAGGAGTCGGACTCCGCCAGTCTGATATTGATGAGTCAAACAGCTGCTCGGCGGGGGATGCCAGGAGTTGGAATCCCACCAATCTCATATTGATGACCTATCCTGAGGATGGGCCATCAATATCAAAATCCCAGAAAACCCCTTTAATCTTCTCTCTTCTCTTAAAACAGAGAAGGTCGATGGTCACAATTCATTTACCAATGAATTTAATCCTGAAGATAGGCCATCAATATCAAAATCCTAGAGAACCCCTCCATAACTATAGGAGATCATGGTTGTAGGGGAAGCCCACCACATACGGCTCATAACGGTGGGCGGACCCTGCTATGTATTAAGGCTGAAGATTAGAACATGATCATTGTGTAATGAAAAGCTCTGCAACTTTCTAATAGGCTCTGTGTTTCAATTCATCACCACTTTCAAGATCTCTGCTTGCAGTCCATGAAATGGAACCTTCTCACCTGGAACCTGTACAGAACCTGATACATCTCTCCGCTTGTTGAAGTGTATCCAGTCTAGAGATGGACTCTGCCCATTCACCTCTTCTGTAGAATCACCCACCTTATAGTCCAGAGGATGACCACTAGGTCCTAGGTCATGACGAGCTGTGTGCAGAATGTTCCTCCTCTAGGCCGGCCATAGAGATACAGATGTCTTCTGTCTCACCCAATATTGTAGACTACTGAACCCAACATTGTCCTAAGTGTTCACCGGCCTCCAGAATTTCCCTGTCCTCCTCTTGTACAGCTGCAGAGGAGAACAGCACGCCTTCTGACTACCCTGCAACTCAAGGAAGTCAACAAAGGTGTTTTTTGAGTCCAGGTATAAGACAAGCAAAGGAATGAGTGCAAATATTTGTTCTGCCCCCGAGACCGCCCCGCATTGTAGAACTTGTTTGTCGAAGTGACACCGGCATTCTATAGGCTGCTAAGAGACACGGAAAAAGATGGAAGCAGAGTGATCCGGATCTACAAGAAAATCTGACCTGAAGACTTAATTATTCCAAAGACGGCCTACAGGAACAATGAGACAGATTTGGAATCTGGCTATGGACATGTGGAACAAACGTAGAGACTTCCTTAGATGTAAATGGTCCCTGTGGGGTGGTCTTATACAGGATGCCAAAATAATACCAGGATATACTGTATTTAGGGTGGTGCCTAAATAAGGGCGGGTTCGCATTGGCATTACGGAATTCCATTATAGGTTCCGAGTTATAACCGAATATTACAGAATTCTAGGGCGGAAAGCAAAACGGAAGCCTTCAAGAGGCTCCGTCCTAAGGCTACATTTACACGACCGTATGAATGAGTCCTCATTGCGAAACAGGTGCGGAACCATACGTTTCAATGCGGCCGCAAAAGATGCGGACAGCACATGGTGTGGTTCCCCTCCGCGGCCCTGCAAAAAAGATAGAGCATGTCCTATTCTTGAACGCAACTTACGGACAAGAATAGGCATTTTCTATGGTAACGGCGGCCATGTGCGGTCCGCCAGTTGCGGAGCGCACGCGGGCCCGGTATCCGTGTTTTTCGGTCTTGTGAATGTAGCCTAATACATGTCTTTGGTTCCAAATAACAGTTCCGTTATACATGACGGAAAAAATAGTCATGTCGACAGGACAATGCCTCTTTAAAGGTTTCTGTTTTTCTTTCCGTCCTAAAATTCCGTTATATTCCGTAATAACGGGTACCTATAACGGAATTCTGTAACGCCAATGCGAACCCGCCCTTACACTGCCATATGCTGACCACCAGAAAAAACACAGAACAGTGCCAAAGCAGCAGGGATGCGCAATGCCAACTAATACCGACATATGGTGCACACATAACATACTTCCCATACAGGGACCAAATCAGAGCTCCATACAATATCTACTGCAAATAATGCTGCAATTCAATTAACCCCCGTACATTGACAGCACTGACAGATGGTAGTTAGGGCATAGCACTGTAAATGTGCGCAGCGGTGATGACATGGTGGGGACCGGAGAAAACTCCAATCCGAGGCCTTAGATGCTGCAGACTGTAGTGACTGCGGCACCTACATTGTTATATAGAGGTAGTGGACCTCCTCTGGAAGCCCGTTGGTACCCCACAACTGATCCCATAGTGCCTAGTGGTAGCCTAGGATGTTTGTAACCCCTTTGACTACTGTAGTATTATCCGGCCATGCTGATGGTTGCTGTGTTCTATTAGGTTACAGATGACCCTTGATTACCTGAGGATAACCTGATAATCCAGGAAGGTCTCTGCCCTCTGATGGTGTGAGAAGGGTGATTTATTGTTACCACTCCATCTGCAAACAATGGCTTTCCTCCTCTCTAAGGGCTGTATTACACCAACAGATTATCTGACCAATTTGATTGGTGTGTGTATAACAAAAGATCTGTGTGTGTAAACCGCCATCTGACCAATGATTACGGGCTGTATTAGATTAAAAGATCAGGAATACGATTGTCAGGAGAGAAGCATTCCTTCCCGGCAATCGCCTGCACGTTAGCAGAGGGGATCGCAGCCATTACACGCACCGATCTCCTCCACAGTATCGGAGGCAGTGATCTTGTTGTTTGCCGGTGTTCCGTTATATTTCCCTACCTGTGAACTTTCCCTACCCCCGTCATTTCCTGTTGTGACGCAGCTGCACCGGACATGACGTTCCCGGTTTAGAAGGAGGTGTGTCTTGCCGCACAGGCGCACACGACGGGGTAGGGAAATTTCACGCCAGAGCTGTTGAGAACGAGCCACCTAATGCACTTGTGCCTTACTTCTCAGCTGGAGACCAGCCGACACTGCGCATGCGCCGAGGGTAGGGAAAAATTACGGGCAGTGCGCCTGCGCCGAGGGTAGGGAAAGATTATAGGCCAGTGCGCAAGCGCAGCTAACTAATCCCTGACCGTGAGCCTTTGCTGGAGCTAGTCTCATCTGAGCTGGTTCTGGCCTGTAATTTTTCCCTAACCTCGGCACATGCGCAGTGTCGGCTGGTGTCCAGCTGAGAGGTAAGGCGCAAGCGCATTAGGTGGCCCGTTCTCAACAACTCCGCCGTGAACTTTCCCTATCCCGTCGTGTACGCATGCTCGGAGAGACACACCTCCTTCCAAACCCGGAACGTCATGTCCGGTGCCGCTGCGTCACAACAGGAAGTGACGAGGGTAGGGAAATATAACGGAACACCGGCAGCAGAGTGTGATTAGACAGCACGATCTGCCGCCGGCCAACGATGGTCATTAAGCATGCTTAAAAATCCCGACTGCTGGATTAACGAGTTTGCTCGTTCATCGGTTAATCATCGGCAGTATTACACTGCCAGATCAGTGAGCGACTATCCGGCAAACTATCGGCCAGTGTAATACAGGCTCACAGCCTGTAATGTCTGCAGTGCAGTCTCCTGGAATTTTGATAGCTCTTAATAAGGCTGTGTTCACAGGAAAAATGGCCATGAAAAACGGACGCACTGTTCGGATTTCGTCGCCATTTTCAACCATTTTTGCATCCGTTTTTTAAGGATCACATCACCATTTAGCTTTCCGTTCCTCTGATTCATCAGAAGAAGAGAGGGAGAGGAAAAAAAACGTAGCTGTATCCATCCTGAATGCAGTACTGAAGGCAGAAGCAGGGGCGTAACTATAGGGGAAGCAGGGGAAGCGGCTGCTTTGGGGCCCTGACCCAGAAGGGGCCCATCCAAGAGGGGGAGGAGAAGTACTAAAAGATTTTGTCAGGGCCCCTAAACAGTATTACACAATGAAATTATATACAGTGGCAGTATAGACAGTGTAGAAAACGGATGGAACAGCTGCCGGGCCTGGTCTGAGAGAGCGATCTTTACTAGCCACAGGAAAGGGGGCAGCATGAAAGGAAGGGGTTGTGAAAAAATTACTGGGGGAGGGGGCCCCATTCAAAAACTTTCTGTGGGGCCCAGTCATTTCTAGTTACGCCACTGGGCAGAAGGACCTGACACTCCCATGACATCACCACGCCGAGCACGTCAGGTCCTTCCGCATCCTATGAGCAGCGATATGCGAATGTCCCGTCGCGTGCAGTTTGGTGAGGTGAGAATTATTTACTTTTTTTTTTAAAAGCAAAAGGCCATTTTCCACTAATATACCCATTTCTAACAGCCGTCAGACAGTATACAAATAACCATACCAATCATCGTCACGTGTCAAGGTCATATAGTACGGCTCCATACAGTGCACCGCCATAGAGTGCTCAAATAATGCCATTATTCAGTGGCCATGTAACAACTGGAGCAATCTAACAACAGTGCAATAGGCTAATGCTGTACCCCCTTTCAGATAGGACTGGATCATTTCCGAGACCTCTGCTTGTTGTCAGTGAACGGAAACATTATTGTTTGCATTCCGTTGCTGAAAGCCTGTCCCGGTTTTGTCCAGCGTACGCTTTGTTTGGACAGTCAGTCAGACACGGGAAGGTCAAGCTTTCAGCACCCTGCAGGCATATGCGGGTAGGTGCGCTAGGAGACACATCCAAAAGAGCGCAGACATTACTGTGAGTGATGGCGGCCTGTTTACCATGCACTTTCATCACGTCAGAAGATTGGCTGCGGTTTATGAGGTGGTCGTGATAAGACGTTAACGTCAGTTTCTGCAGGATCGGGAGACCGCCTAGTGAGTGTGAGGGTGCCCTGAGTTTCAGCCGAGGCGAAAGAATGATAGTGCGGTTGTAATTTTCAGAAAGAAGAGTCTGGCAGCAGCTTATTGCCTTATTTCCATACAGAGTACATGCATGCTCAGCCGAACATGCATACCTATGGGCGGATATTGGCTGAAGAGCGTTCGGCGGACTACTATCTAAAGCGTATGACCAGGGAGGGCAACCTAAGGATCCCAGTAGCAGAAGCTGACCCCCACAAGGATGCAGGAAGAACTTTTTCTTCTTTTTAAGGTCATTTGGACCCCTACGGAGTCGATACCGGACGTGTACAGCGCTCGCTCTTACCTGCCGTGGACGGAGCTTCTTGAGGGGCTCTGGCAGCTCCAGCCCTCACTCGTGAATCCTCAGGAATGGCTCCGAGTAGTAAACATTATAGTTAACGATCAGGAATTGGGTTAAATATTTACTCTCGGAGAATAATCTGACCCTGATAACCGAGGCGGATGGGACCGGGCTGCATGCTCCAGGACATTCCTTGCAGTGCACACAATGAGTTATTACCTGACCGATCCAAATGCACTTGTCATAAAAGTCATAGCAAACACTGAAACAAAGGAGACGCAATACTGTACATCAGAGAATCGCACGCACAGCAGTTTTCTAATAGAGAGGAATGACTATATACTCACAGTAGATCCTCAGGGCAGGTGCACACCACTGATATATCAAGTGAAAAAATCTAACACCATCTGTCATGTGCACCAATCCAATGGGGCTAACCCACCCAGACAACTCCATAGAAAAAGCTGGGTCACTTTGTACATTCATTACTCTAGAGCTGCACTCACTGTTCTGCTGCTGGAGTCCCCGTGTACATACATTACATTACTTGTCCTGTACTGATCCTGAGTTACATCCTGTATTATACTCCAGAGCTGCACTCACTATTCTGCTGTGGAGTCACTGTGTACATACATTACATTACTTATCCTGTACTGATCCTGAGTTACATCCTGTATTATACTCAAGAGGTGCACTCACTATTCTGCTGGTGGAGTCACTGTGTACTTACATTACATTACTAATCCTGTACTGATCCTGAGTTACATCCTGTATTATACTCCAGAGCTGCACTCACTATTCTGCTGGTGGAGTCACTGTGTACATACATTACAATACTTATCCTGTACTGATCCTGAGTTACATTCTGTATTATACTCCAGAGCTGCACTCACTATTCTGCTGGTGGAGTCACTGTGTACACATTACATTACTTATCCTGTACCGATCCTGAGTTACATCCTGTATTATTCTCCAGAGCTGCACTCACTATTCTGCTGGTGGGGTCACTGTGTACACGTTACATTACTTATCCTCTACTGATCCTGAGTTACATCCTGTATTATACTCCAGAGCTGCACTCACTATTCTGCTGGTGGAGTCACTGTGTACATACATTACATTACTTATCCTGTACTGATCATGAGTTACATCCTGTATTATACTCCAGAGCTGCACTGACTATTCTGCTGGTGGAGTCACTGTGTACATACATTACATTACTTATCCTGTACTGATCCTGAGTTACATCCTGTATTATACTCCAGAGCTGCACTCACTATTCTGCTGGTGGAGTCACTGTGTACATACATTACATTACTTATCCTGTACTGATCCTGAGTTACATCCTGTATTATACTCAAGAGCTGCACTCACTATTCTGCTGGTGGAGTCACTGTGTACATACCTTACATTACTTATCCTGTACTGATCCTGAGTTACATTCTGTATTATACTCCAGAGCTGCACTCACTATTCTGCTGGTGGAGTCACTGTGTACATACATTACTTATCCTGTACTGATCCTGAGTTACATCCTGTATTATACTCCAGAGCTGCACTCACTATTCTGCTGGTGGAGTCACTGTGTACATACATTACATTACTTATCCTGTACTGATCATGAGTTACATCCTGTATTATACTCCAGAGCTGCACTCACAGTACTGCAGACTTCAGAGCAGCTATCTTCTACCATTACCTGCTTGTTTAGCTTCTTGCTTGTACACCAGCTACACAATAATCGATATGTGGAAAAAGCAGCTCTTTACTCTTCCCCTGAGTTAGAGGAGCTGAGCTAAGCTTTTAGGGGTGTGTCTGACAACAAGCTTGCTGACTGTTTCTAAGAACCACCATGCTGAATTATGACTCTAGCTCTGAAGTTTATTATAAACTTTATCTCAGCATCAGTACAAGATAATCAATGTTGTACAAACACAAAGTAACTCTTTTATGAAGACTTCAGATACGGCAGTTGTATGTGGCAGTGTGTAACGACTGAGCGTGCCGGCAGCAAGAAAATCCGATCCTCGATGGAAACGCTGAAGCCACTTGTGGACACAGGAGGTTTAGGACAACCTGTCTGTTGCTGCTTAGGGTCCTTTTACACAGCAAAGAACAAGCACTGATCGACGATGTAACAAGTTGATCGGTGCTCGCTTAAAGGACCTTTTAGATGGCTAGATTCCGAGTGAAAGGGCGACGATCAGTTGTTACTACGATCTTTTGTTCCCATTCTGTTTCCGTCTCTGTATTCCCAGCCCCTGCCACTTTTCTGAGGAGAAACTCTAATAATAGAAGGAATGTCTATTAATGCAGTTCTCTAATGCACCTCACTAGTAAGCTGTCATGTTCTTCTGCTATTTGTGTCAGTCTACACTGCACGTTTTGCATTATAGTCATAAAGCAGGAATCCTACATCGTACATTAGTCAGTAAAACTGCTTCCCTGATGCTGTTCTACGTGAAACTATGTGATTGGGTGGCAAGCACTGAAGGCAGCCATGACTGCCCTTCCTTCCTCGCATGTTAAATTGTACTAAAATCCACATGGCCATGCAGATAAATACACAGCATATTCCTCCGCCGCTTCTTTTTTTGTCACCGTTCTAGTTGTGTGTCAGTTTATACTGTACCGCTAAGATTGTATTCATGGATGAGCGTTACACAGTGTATGGTGCATTAAGAAATGCAGCGGCAGAGCACTCAAAGCTAATAAAAATAAATTAAAAAAATAGGGCGCTTATTGTGTAAGCACTAGAGCTGCCCCCACCGGTGACTCTTTATATAAGAAATGACTCAAATGTAAAATTAGAACAAAGCAGCGGCTGAAGACGGACGCAAGAGCTGAGGATGCGCGAGAAAAGAATAAGGTCTTTTGTAACTACTCAGAGCCCTTTCTATGGTGGAGGTAAGTATGCAGCCACCAGTACCCCAGTAAAATCCAGTGCTGGTCATGATTTTTGGCACCCAGCTTTCTCAGGTACAGATAGGATTGGTAAGCAGGTGAACAGAATTTATCACGTCTTGGCCGAGCACTTACTGGAGATCTATGTGTTTAGATAATGCACATAACGTAAATGCTCTGCGTCACCATTCAGACGTCTTTTGTGTTCACAATGGGTTAATGACGCACGCACAACTCTCGTATTTGGATGATGTGAAAATTTCAAGTGTTCACCAAGGAAACCGGCTGCCGGCATCTCATCCTATCAGCGGAAGAGATGTGCTGAGCAAAGCACAAAGTCAGCGGGCAGCATGAGAAATATAGGGGGTCATTTACCAAAACTCCGGTCTTATTAACCCCTGGCGGTGGCGGTGGATCCGGCGACGTTATGAAGAGGCGCTGACCTCTACATTACTTCGACGCTTCCGCCGCCGCGCTAAATCTACGCCAGGTCCCTCGCTGGCTTAAATTTAGACCATTTTCTACACTTAAAACAGTAGTAAAAAGGGATAAATAAGACGGGCCTGCTGGACCACCCACTTCGCCGCCCACTCTACGCCCTTATTTTTAACCTGGCGTGAAGAGTCACAGATTGTGGCAAAGTAATCCTTGCGCCTATAGAGTTCTACTGGAGGGAACGATGGTGTATAGTATGAGCAAAACATAGGAGTCAGTATTAGGGCTCTTTCACACTAGCGTTTTTGTTTTCCGGCATAGAGTTCCGTCGTCGGGTCTCTATGCCGGAAAAATCCTGATCAGGATAATCCCAATGCATTCTGAATGGAGAGAAATCCGTTCAGAATGTATCAGGATATCTTCAGTTCAGGACCGGAACGTTTTTTGGCCGGAGAAAATACCGCAGCATGCTGCGCTTTTTGCTCCGGCAAAAAATCCTGAACACTTGCCGCAAGGCCGGATCCGGAATTAATGCCCATTGAAAGGCATTAATCCGAATCCGGCCTTAAGCTAAACGTCGTTTCGGCGCATCGCCAGATCCGACGTTTAGCTTTTTCTCAATGGTTACCATGGCAGCCAGGACACTATAGTCCCGACTGCCATGGTAAAGTGTAGTGGGGAGCGGGGGAGAAGCATACTTACCGTCTGTGCGGCTCCTCACGTGATCCATATGCATGGGCCGCTCTGACGTCATTCTGGAGCGCCCCGGGAGCCTCACGGACTGTAAGTATACCGCTCCCCCGCTCCCCACTACTACTATGGCAACCAGGACTTTAATAGCATCCTGGCTGCTATAGTAACGCTGAAAGCATACTGAAGACTGATCCGTCTTCAAATGCTTTCAGTTCACTTGTGTTGTTACGGATCCGGCGGGCACTTCCGGCAAATGGAGTACACGACGGATCCGGACAATGCAAGTGTGAAAGAGGCCTTATAGTAGTTATATTCTTGTACATAGGAGCAGTATTATAGTAGTTATAGTCTTGTACATAGGAGCAGTATTATAGTAGTTATATTCTTGTTCATAGGAGCAGTATTATAGTAGTTATATTCTTGTACATAGGAGGCAGTATTATAGTAGTTATATTCCTATACATAGGGGCAGTATTATAGTAGTTATATTCTTGTACATAGGAGGCAGTATTATAGTAGTTATATTCTTGTAAAATAATGGTTACATGTTGGGTACTAAGCCTGAAGTAATATGTGGAAAGATATCGTGACTGGATATAGGACATACTTATACTAGACAACATTTATAAACCTTCTTGATGCAACAGATGGTTGTCGCCTGTCACAAATCATATGTAGTAGAAACAGAGAACCACAATCAGATCCTTTCCATCTGCTTCATGAGCTTGCAGTAACTTTTGTCGCTTTCTTACAATGCGATGGGAACATTTAAAGGGAACCTGTCACCAAGAAAATGCAATGTTAGCTACAGGCAGTATGTTATAGAGCAGGGGCTTCAGAGCAGATCACTGTATTGTTTTATGGGAAAAGATTTAGTAAAAATTGTAATTTATTCATTTAAAGCCTCTTTCACACTTGCGTTGTGAGGATCCGGCGTGCACTTCCGTCGGCGCAAATGCCCGCCGGATCCGTGACAACGCAAGACAACTGAAAGCATGAAGACTATAATACTGCAATTGCGGACAAGAAAAGGCATTTTCTATGTAGTGCCGGCGATGTGCAGTCCACAAATTGCGGAACGCACATCGCCGATGTCTGTGTTTTGCGGATCCGTGGATCCGCAAAACACTTGCGGACGTGTGAATGGGGCCTAAAGCAGACATATTATGCAAAAGACGATTTCCACTTTGGTTTAACATATCCTGAGCTTCCTGGTTCATGTATTATGGAACTACTATTATGGACATGCAGCGGCCCCAACCCATCACATCATCTTTCCAAGACAGGAGGACCTGGTGCTTGTTCTGCCTCTCATCTTCCGAGTAAAAGAGAGAAGAAGCATGGTCAAATGTCCTTTCGCTTTTTTGGGGACATTGATGTGAAGAAATCAAACTTTGAGCAGGTAAATGGGTCACTGGGACCCTCAACCCAACAAGAGATGAGCGAAGTTTCGGAGAATTCGATTCGGCTGCTTCGTCGAGTGTTAAAACAAAATCCGCTTTGTGAGGAACTACTTCGTCACAAAGCACATTTTTTTGTAAGTAGCGGGTGCAATGATGGGGAGCGGCGATGGCGCCGCTCCCCACCATTGTCCCCTCAGATGCCACGTTCATACATGATTGCGGCATCTTAATGTAAAAACAGTATAAAATTTACAGAAAAAAAGATGAAATCCTACTTACCTCCTCCATTTTCTCGCGACAGTCTGGCCACCGCCATCTTGCTTGAAGTTCTGTCAAGAAATCTCGCGCAGCCCGAGATGACGTCGTCATACTGGCCTGGGGGCTGACGTCATACGTGAACACGCAGGAGATTTCGGCCGAGATCTTCAATCAATATGGTGGCGGCTGGCCTGTCGCGAGCAAATGGGGGAGGTAAGTAGGATTTTTAATTGTTTTTTACACTATTTTAAGTTCAATTGATTTGCTACCACGAAGCACGAGGAAATTCGTGGCAAATCGAATTTTTCCTGAAATTCGGATCGAATTCCACTTTGTTGGATTCGATTCTCTCATCTCTAAACCTAACCATGGGAACAAGTAAAAATGCTTATTTGGCATATCAACTGGCCGTCAAATCATGGACCTGCCTGACTATCAAAGGGTTAAGAACATGTTCTTCAACAAACCTGATATCCTTCTGAAAAACTGTGCATGGGTTTAAGGTTTCCATCCATTTTGTCTGTAAAGACGGAGAAGAAGAGGAAGAAAAAAAAAATCCCTACCAGCTTTATTACTTTTGGCAGCTAATAATTTTCCTACCTTGGGAAAGTGAGCCCTTATAAATGAAATTAGCATTATGAAGGCCAGCAGGAGAAGTTTCCATTCATTTGAGCCCCTTCTCCTCTCCTATCAGGTAATTGTCAGACCTCCAGTTGGTCTCAGCATCTCCTTGTTTTGTCTATCCCGGTGAACTCGCGTTTAAGTTTTCCTCCTTGGGTTGGTGAACCTGTCTGCTTTTTAAAAGCTGGAATGCGACGGGGAATTGTGTGAATAAGAGGCTTGATTTTATTGTGGTAGACCAAGTCTTCCTGTTAGAGGCAAAATGAAAGACGATAACCTTGTGCCAGTACCAAGGACTTTACTGAATTAAGGCAGCTCGAAAGGAGAGATGAGGAAATTTCCAACCCTGGTGCCCACTGACCTTCTCTTGACACTCCTTCTCGAAAAGCTCTAACGCTGGGTTAAGACCTGAGCGTTTCTGCGACGCGCGTATTTGTCGCGCGTTTTGCGCGCGTTTTTGTGCGCGTTTTTGGCAATAGTAAACACGCGTTTTACGCACGTTTGTGTGATTGACTGCAGTGTTGTCCAATGACCAAATATCCCTGTCTTTATGAAGTTTGGCCAATCAGAGCTGGGGTTTGGCCTTTCCAGCATGTTGCAAATTCATAAACGCGGTTTGCATCGGTTATGCGTTTTACAGCGCGTTCGAACGCGCTGTAAAACGCGCAAGTGTGAACTGAGGGTAAATGAAGCATAGAACGGCGGGAGCAGACCAGATTTGACAATTTAGTATTTTATTTTATTAACCAGTAGTCAAAAAATTGTCCAAAAACATTGATTCTTAGATTGGAACCATCTGACAGACCTTACCGATCTTGTAGAGGTTGTCACCCAGCTGAACCCCTTAACACATACCGTAATTCTGTACATGTACGGCATTAGTATTCAGGGAATGTATGGAGCGGGATCATACACTGCGCTTGTGCTATACATGGCGGATGTAATACAGCAGACACCCGCCAGCAGTGGCTTGGATCGGTGATGACACCAGTCCCAGTCATTCAAAGGGGTTGTCTCATCTGAGACATTGGTGGCATATCGGAAGGATATGCCAGCGATGTCAGATAGGTGTGGGACCAACACCTATCGACAGAATGGGACACCCAAAGTGATGGACACCCATTAATTTCCACTATCTCTGGCAGGGGGGGGCCTTGCTTGCTTAGTGCTCTATCCCTTCATGACACTTCCATGCTCACTGGGCTATATTTCGAACTCTCCTTCACTTTCAGGGGCCTGTTCTGGAGATGGTTGCAGATCCCAGAGGTGAGACCCAAACCTTTCCCAAGAGATAGGCCACCGATGTCTCAGATGAGACAACCCCTTTAATTCCTTAAATGCTGCTGCTAATTGCGATCGCAGCATCTGTGGAGTTGCTCCGATCGGAGCCCCTATGGCAAAATCGTTTGACTGCAATCCGTTGCTGTGACAGCCGGGGGTCATGTGAAGGCTCCCAGGTCTGTCATAGCCTACTACCTGCAAAGCTGTTCCTGAGGAATGGCCTGATAGTCAACCTGTAAAAATCCCATAGACTTCAGTAGTATTCTATTGCAGTCTGTGGGACAAGCGATCAGATGATCATATGCTCGAATAGACAGTAAAAGAAAATCCGAGGGGTTATTTTTTCAGGATGACGTAAATGTTTATAATGGTGTCCTTAAATTTACCATAATCTCATATTGGAAAATGGGGAAAAAAAATCTTTGTCGGGTGAAACTGAAAAAAAAAACAGTTCCACTATGATTTTTTTGGTTTAGTGTTTACAGTATTCACTGTACACTTAACACGAGGAGCTTATTTTGCGGGTCAGTAAAATTATGGCAATACCAAATTGATATAATTTCTGTTATTATATTATCATTGTCATTTTAGCACTTTTTCAAAAATTAAAAACTTTTAAAATCTTTTTCCTTTCCTGTTTTTTTTAATTTCTATCTACAGAGCCTTGTAAGCGCTCCTTTTTTTCTGGGTAGAGCTGTAGTTCTTATTGGTACCATATGACTTTTTGATCCTTTTTATTCTTTTATTTGAAGGCGGGGGGGGGGGGGCAACATGAACAAAAAAAACCAGCAAATCAGCTATGATTGTCTTCCTTAGGGCTCATTCAGACGGCCGTATCAATGAGTCCGCATCCATTCCGGATTCATTTAAATGGGGCCGCAAAGGATACGGACAGCACACCGTACAAGAATAGGCATTTTCTACTATGGTTACGGCCATGTGCGGTCTGCAAATTGTAAATGAGGATCCGCGAAGCACTTCGACCGTTTGAATGGGCCCTTACTGTTACGGCGTTTGCCATACATGATACATTTTTTGGTATTTTAACGGTTTGTACATTTATAGACACCAATTATGTTTATTTTTTTTAATTTCTTTTTCTATGCAACACTGAGAAGGGGGTGATTTGAATTTTTAATGTTTTTGTTTTTTTTACATTTAAAAAAGCATTTATTGTAATTTTTGTCTCCTTAGGCGACTTGTACATGTGATCTTCTGATCGCTTTTATGACAGACTGCAATAGAATACTATTGCAGTCTATGGCATTTTTACAGGCTGTTTTCAGGATGCGCCACAGGCACGGCTTCGCAGGCAGCTTACTATGGCAGACTTGGCAGCCTTTACAAAGCTCCAGCCTGCCATAGCATCCGATTGGAGTCCTGTTATTTAACCCTGGGGGCTCCAATCGGAGGGTAGAAGGAGCCCCTATCTCTTTCTTAGCTCTCAGATGCCGCTATTGACCAGGATCAGTGTATTACACAGTTAGCATCCACTGCATATGGGGCCGGAGCGGCTGAAAACCCCGATCCATACACAACTCGCCCCCTGCTGTTGTACTGTTACAAAACAAATGTGGAGCCCCAGTTATGGGTCTACAACACAACGAAAGCCAGATATCCCTCAAAGGAAGGAAAACCAAGCAAAGGGGTGTCTCCATTACAGAGATCACCAAATCCACCATATTAAGTGGCCCCTATGTCAAGATCCCACTTTTTTACAAGCTTTAAGAATGTGACAGGGAAAACCAAAGCTAGGTATCCATCCACAGACAGCTGTTTCAGGGTGTTGCCCCTCATCAGTGTGGAGTAGGATTCTGGCTAACCGGGAACAATGCCTCGGAGACTACTCAAACACAACAATAGCTGATCTCAGGGAGACCAGCTACAAAATAGCTGCGAGCCTCACTTGAGAGTCTCAACACAGCAATCCGAGTGCAAAGTTCCTTGAAACAGGAATATGCCAAAACAAATTGGAGCCCCAGTTATGGGTCTCCACATTTGTTTTGCATATTCCTGTTTCCCAGGGAACTTTGCACTCGGATTGCTGTGTTGAGACTCTAAGTGAGGCTCCGCTGTGTTTTTGTAGCTGGTCTCCTGAGATCAGCTATTGTTGTGTTTGAGTAGTCTCCGAGGCATTGTTCCCGGTTAGCCAGAATCCTACTCCACACTGATGAGGGGCAACACCCTGAAACAGCTGTCTGTGGATGGATACCTAGCTTTGGTTTTCCCTGTCACATCCTTAAAGCTTGTAAAAAGTGGATCTTGACATAGGGGCCACTTAATATGGTGGATTTGGTGATCTCTGTAATGGAGACACCCCTTTGCTTGGTTTTCCTTCCTTTGAGGGATATCTGGCTTTCATTGTGTTGTAGACCCATAACTGGGGCTCCACATTTGTTTTGCATATTCCTGTTTCCCAGGGAACTTTGCACTTCGGATTGCTGTGTTGAGACTCTTAAGTGAGGCTCCGCGGTGCTTTTTGTAGCTGGTCTCCCTGAGATCAGCTATTGTTTTGTTTGAGTAGTCTCCGAGGCATTGTTCCCGGTTAGCCAGAATCCTACTCCACACTGATGAGGGGCAACACCCCGAAACAGCTGTCTGTGGATGGATACCTAGCTTTAGTTTTCCCTGTCACATCCTTAAAGCTTGTAAAAAAGTGGGATCTTGACATAGGGGCCACTTAATATGGTGGATTTGGTGATCTCTGTAATGGAGACACCCCTTTGCTTGGTTTTCCTTCCTTTGAGGGATATCTGGCTTTCGTTGTGTTGTAGACCCATAACTGGGGCTCCACATTTGTTTTGCATATTCCTGTTTCCCAGGGAACTTTGCACTTCGGATTGCTGTGTTGAGACTCTTAAGTGAGGCTCCGCGGTGTTTTTTGTAGCTGGTCTCCCTGAGATCAGTTATTGTTGTGTTGTACTGTTACGTCAGGGTCGTGAAAGGTTGTCCGGGGTTTTTTAAGTGATGGCCCATGCTCAGGATAGGGCATCATTAGCTGATCGGTGGGGTCTGACACCCCGCACCCCGTCCCATCAGCTGGTCTGTGTAGCTCTGTTGATGGAAGTCAGCATTATTATAGTGGGGCACTCACTTCTACAGCACTGCTCCCATTGACTTCTAGTAAAGGCTTAGAAAGTATAGTTTGTATTTGGATTGAAATTTGCCTGAAGGACCATGTCCAGATACTTGTGGCCTCCAAATTAAGGAGGTATCCCTGCACAGTCTACCACAGGCAACTTTGATTGTATCGTGTCAAACTGTGCAGGGACACGCCCCCCAACTGGACCTTCAAGGCAGACTGCCGGCAAATCATTTCTGAATTTCTATTAGGAATAATTGAGGAATAAAGCCACATAAGGTCAGGAGAAGAGATGCTCCAGAATTGTTATTACGTGGGGGATGCAAATAGTTACTAAGACATACATGTCAGGATTGGGAACGGGCTCTCTTTCATCCACGTCCCTTTGCTGAACTTGATGGAAGTATTTTCTATCATACTATGTAGCCGTATGTCCTGAGGATACGCTGTACACCAGTGGCGGTGTTCTTTCACCAGATATCATTACTTTTTGTTACTTTTACTCCTTGATACATTTTGTATTTAATTAGAACAACAGATAATAACGATTAATGGGATCGAACCTCAGCGTCGAGTTTTCAAGATGGTTGAAGAGATAAATAGCCCCTTATGTAAATGGACAATAAATAACGTCAGACACGGGGTGGGGGGGGGGCGGTTAAATCTGCCGCCTTAACCCACTTCCATATTCTTCCATCTTTTACATAACACCCTCATTACTTGAACGACTTGATACAGCGAGAAGACGGCGTATTTGGCGTGTAATGGATTGACACACCTGTACCGTATTTGAGGGCACATTACGGAAGTGTTAATGTGATATTGATTCTCTGCGATGGCCGTCAGTAGAGTCGAGTGGGAGCATTGTCAGGCCGAGCGCATCCCAAGAGGGGGCGTCATAAAAATCACAGAGGGTCCGCTCCTTCGCATCAGGCATCTTTATATTGTATTTTTTATAGCACAGTGGACACATTTTTCTTAGAAAAAAAAAACGGTTGAAAAAGCACCACCCTTGTCCGTGGATTGTGTCTGGTATTGCAGTAGTCAGCCCATGGTAGATTGGTTGTTTCTGGAAAGATCAGACCGTTTTCTCCTTAAAGGGATTGTCCAGTTTAAAACATACCCTGGGACAATCTGGGTTATTTGAGGGGGGTCGTCTTTTTGGGATCCTCATATCTCGGCCAGGGTGAAGAGCGGTTATAAAGAGCATCTCTTGCTAAGGAGGACTTGTCCTGTCCTGCAATACAAAGACAACTCATTGATTTGAATGGACATTGTGTAATGCTTCATTTCCCCTTGTGGTGGCGCTGCAGGGAAACACTTAGGGCTCATGCACGCGATCGTATGTATTTTCCGTTTACGTTCCGCATACGGAACAATTCATTTCAATGGATCCACAAAAAAAACAGAAGGTACTCCATATGTCTTCCGTTTCCGTTTTTCCGTTCCATTCAAAGATAGAACATGTCCTATTATTGTCCGCATAACGGACAAGGATAGTACTGTTCTATCAGGGGCCAGCTGCTCCATTCTGCAAAAAACGGAATGCACATGGACTTCATCCGTATGTTTTGCCGATCCGTTTTTTGCGGACCACAAAATACTGAAAAAGCCGCACGGTCGTGTGCATGAGCCCCTACTGGCAGGTTTTATTCACAGGTTACAGCTTATTGCTGGGGGTGGTCCCAGCAGGAGGATCGTTTTTGAGCAGCTTGTCTTATGTTCTCACATAGTGGTGTGGATATCCTAAGCCAGGAATGCTCAACCTGCGGCCCTCCAGCTGTTGTAAAACTACAACTCCCACGATGCCCTTCTGTAGGATGATAGCTGTGGGCTGTCAGGGAATGATGGGAGTTGTAGTTTTGCAACAGCTGGAGGGCCGCAGGTTGAGCATGCCTGTCCTAAGCCATTTATCCAGTAGAGCTGATTTTGTAGTAGCCTGGGTAAGTAGCGCTCATGTAGCAGAGCAGAGAAGCAATCATGGATGTAGCAGAGCTGAATACACAGTTGTAGCTTAGCCAGATGACTGGAACAGCAGTATTTAAGGGCTGGTGTCATATAGCTGGATGAGAAATGCAGCAGGCAGCAGACACCAGGCAGCCAATTTAGCTGAGCTGAACTATAGGCTTGACGTAGCAGAGCTGAAAATGAAGACAGATGTAGCAGAGCTGAAGGCCTTGTGTAGCAGAGTTAGAGGCCTTATGTAGCAGGTATGGAGGCCGGCTGTAGCAATGCTGGAAGTCTGGTGTAACAGAGCTGGAAGCCTAGGGTAGCAGAGCTGGAGGCCCAGTATAGCAGAGCTGGGGACCTCGCATAGTAGAGTTGGAAACCTGATGCAGCAGTGCCAGTGTGACAGAATAGCAGATGGCACCCCGCCACTAGATCCAGGTTTAGGAAACCCAGCTGGATGACCTCATAGGAACGAAGCAGGTTGAGAACACCTTTAAAGGCGCTTTTATTGGCTTGATGCCCATCACCTGTTCCCGTGCAGCTGCGCCATTACTTGTTGGCAACCCAGCATGACAATGTAACGCCTGGATCTGTGTCACTTCATGTTCACTCCAGTTGCTGTAGTCGTGTGACACCTTGTCGGTACGAATGACTTGCTTTCACACTGGATTTGCAACATGGAGACAGGTGGCAGAGGAAATGTTCCAGATTTTTTTCCTATTGAGACCATGCACCATGCAGGCTCTGGCACTACCGATGTCCTCAGGCTTGGTCTGTGTCACTATCCATGTGGTTTCCTCGCCCTCAGGGCGTATGGCTTTCTCAGTATGTGGTTAACGAACGAGTGCCCTGAACAGGTTAAAATCATTGCAGGTAATTGCAGCAACCATTACATAGGAGGCAAAACCAGAGCCTACCAGCAATGACACATTGTCATTCCCATCACAAGGTCGTAAAGGTTGTTCTGTACTTTTCCAGAAATGTTAGCATTGTCCCATGCAAGGATGTAGCAGAGCTGGTTTTACAGCAGACAGACCCACGGGAACCTCTTACTCTATACCGGAAATTCTCAGATGTTTTCTGGCACCAAGGAATATAGTAGTAACATTACAGTGTCTCTTCGTAACCCTAGGTGCGTTCCATGGAGCCAGGAGTATTTAATTATTACACATGTCTCTAGCAGGTATGCACCATCAGACTACTCAGACTTCGACCTCTTGAATAACTTGGAAGATGCTATAATTCTGCCTAGTGATTTTTCAGCTCAATCTATGGGTTACCATAAAGCATGAGCCTATGGAGTCCAATGTGCAGTACCCCAGAGCAGGGGGTATCTGCATATGGTATCTTGTTTGATGTTATGTAATGGTATGTCATATATTGTACCTAACATAGCATGGTATGGATGGCACAGCCAGGGTTAACAATCCTGGCTCAGCCCTTGCAGAAGGTTAGGTGTGGGTGGGCCCCTGCCTTTGTAGGAGGTTAGGTGTGGGTGGGTCCGAGCCCTTGTTGGGGGGACCCTACATTCCTAACCTTAGAAGAGTCTAGACTGGAGTTCTGGGGGAAAGGAAGCTGTGACCCATGATCACTCCTCCTAGGACCAAAAAATCTACAAAGACTCACCAATCTCTGCATGATCAACAGAAGGAGAAAAGGAGTAAGACAAAGGAGAGATCTAGAATACTTAGAATCTGCAAGACAAAGCATTGGAGTCAGAAATGTAACCTGCTACTACAGCCATTCCGACTTTGCTGCCGTGAGGGACACCATTAAGACACCTTTCACACTTGGACACCTTCTGGCCAGACGTGCCTTCTGTATCCCGTAATGGACACTACAACCATTATTGCCTAAGTACTGTTGCCAGCCATAGATTCTACTATAGATTCGAGAGACACTTTAGCAGAATAGTGTATAAAGAGTGCCAATTTCCGACTTTGCCATCCTCCATACCTGGCTATCTAGGGAAAGGATTTGCACCGTGTACAAACAAAACTATGCTTTATTGTTAGTGAATGTACTACAACTCTCATTTTGTACTTAACCCTTAGGATACTGTAGGTTTTGTTTTTGCGTTTTCATTTTTCTTTCCCATCTTCCTTGAGCCATAACTTTTTTATTTTTCCATTCAGTGAGCTGTATGAAGGCTTATTTTTTGCAGGTTGTACTTTCTAATGCCACCATTTAATATGGCATACAATGTAGTGTTTTTTTACACAAAGGCCTTACTACCCCATATATCTGACCAATTCAGCCAAGCGAGACATCACTAGGTTTTTAATGTGTGTCGCTCATTAGTTTCAGTATTTAATAAAGTTTACGATTAATACAAAAAGGTTTTTTTAATCTTGGTTTTGGGAGATAATGTAGGTTTTGCCTAGTAAGGCCTTTGTGTAAAAATAGTAAATACCTAATCCCCCAAAAATTAGTCCGTAGTTTTTGGGTCTATATACAATGTAGTGGGAAGCAGGAAAAAAATTTGAAATAAAAATGCAATTCCGCCACCATTTTACGGGTTTTGTTCCCACGACTCTCTGTTTGCGGCAAAACTGACCTGTGCCATTCATTGTCTGGGTCAGTACGATTACAACAATACCACATATGTATAGTTTTTTTTATGTTTAAATAGTGTAAAAAATAAATGTAAACCTTGAGAAAAAATTTTTTTTTTACATCACCATGTTCTGACCCCCATAATTTTTTTTTATAGTTAGATATAATGAGCTGTAAATTGGCCAATTTGACCCTTTTTTTTCCCTTTACGCCATTCGCCATCTTGGAAAATAATTTTTATATTTTAATAGTAAGGGTGTTTTCGGTTGCGGTGATACCCATGATTTTTATATTTTTTGTTATTTATGTATTTATCTTTTTATTCTACGGAAAGGGTGGTGATTTAAACGATTAGATTTTTTATGTTTTTTAATTTTTTTTTACTTTTTTGCTATGATTTTGAAGCTCGTATTTGATCCTACAAAATCCAGTTTTTATTTTTCACTTCTGAACAATCATGGATTTTTTTCATCTATTTATTGCTCAGAATTGCTCATTTCTTATGTTGGAATGCCACCTGCGAGACCCAGCGTATCGAATTCAATCACCAGCATCCTCGTTGGCCGCAGAGGATAACGGTAAGAATCTCACTTGAATATGGCATCTAAAGGCTTAACGATCGGTATTATTGCCGGTCACAGTAATTAGCCGCGGGTCTCCGCTGTTTGAAACAGCGGAGACCTGCTGGCCATAACGCGAATGGGCGCCTTGTTTGCCCATCACTCCAGCGCCGTACGTGTATGGTGCTGGTAGCGAAGGGGTAAAAGTGTAGCTGTAATTTATTTTTATTTTTTATGTGTAGAGGCAGTGAATCAGACCATTTTTGTAATTTATTTTAATTGCTGAAATTGTACATTTTTATTAGAAAACTAGCTCTACAGTGGCCTATTTTGTGTCTTAGCAACGCTCCCTGTCTTCTGTTTAATTAACTGTGGGAACGTGCTCCATGCTGACTGCTGCTGCCCTTACTGCCTCTCTCCACATTTATTTATATATATATATATATATGATATTTGTGAAAAGTTGAATATTTGCAAATTCTTGCAAAAGCTACATTTTGTGCAGTTTACTATTTCTTGCAATTTTCGAAACAAGTGGGTGGAGCTTCATGAAAGGAAAGGCTCATTCGTGAATCGTGATCATTGCCACTCTTTTTCTGTTTCGAGCTGAATAATCCCTACTACGATTGTTCATCCCCATACAGATTCATTGCTTCTTGCCCACATTGCCCTGTTTACATAGAGTGATGTACTGCCGACATGATTTTATGTGCCACATAAAAGATCCCATCGCCCGACATTTGTGATCTGTCAACCTCTGCACGGGAGCTTTCATACAAACGTTCGTTAACAAGAATTGTCCCAATCCTCGTCCCAAAGACTCTATACATCTTCAATGGGTGTCAGAACTGTTAAAATGTAATAGTCAATCCTAGGGATCATAAGGCTCATATTGTGTGATAAAAAATCAAACTTGTTCAGAAAGACTCAATTATTTACCTATGGTCCCTCAATGACCCTGGTAACATAGTCTTTGGTTGCCACTCCTTATAGTTATGCCCTTGCACCACCTAGGAACATTAGAACTATTGACATGGGCATGGTTTACAAGCTGCATTCCTTATGTTTTACATACTTGACCTTCAGTTTTATTTTAGTCAAGGATTACAGGCTGTGAACGAGCCACTGTTATGAATTTCAAGAATATTCCTCAGGGGAGTACATGTAGTAAAGAGATCCTCAAAGAAATGTTAAAATAGACTCCATCCTCCTGTGCCAGTTGAAGACACTATATACTCATTCCACCCAGTACTGGAAGACCAAGCTCATCCTTTGCAATAGAAAACACAACTGTACTACTGGGCTATAGTTATTTTTGAAGCTTGGGGGAGGGATCTTCACAATTTCATCCCACCCACGAGGAAACAGAAGAGAAGAAAGAACCTTATATGGGTTGTTATTGGCTGACTTTTTGTTATATGCTTCGATATATCTTTGTGAGAGCTATTTTTAGGGTAATAAATTCAGTATCTTTTGGTCATTAGCTTGGCTTCTTACCAAGTATTCTTTTTATCAGTGAGGCTTATCAGACTGAGTTAAAGTATGTGGCAGTCATGCCAAGCTTGCTGTCAGATATAACTATGAAAAGAATGTAGGAATGTCTGTCAGACAAAGCATTCCATACAAATCAATAATAATGTAGTGTGAGGTGAATCATGGTATAGTAGTATTAGACACAATGGGGTTAGATTACTTGCTGTTCCCGCAACAATTGTGTGGTGTTGCTTTGAATGAGCTGAGATTGAGTACTGCAGACATCAATTTTTACCTGAAAATGACAAAACTGCATAGAATGATAAATTGCATAATATTATCCACAATAATAAAAAAAAAGAGAAAATGTGCACCTCGTGAGAAGTCAATTACAAAATTAAAGTTTGTGTTAAAGCTAATCTAGTGTGTTCTATGACCCCTAGTGGTCTAGTGGGGAATGGGATGTTTATAGTCCCTGGCAGCCCAGTGGTGAAGTTGATAATCCCTAGTGGAGTATAAGTTCGGTTTACAATAATCGATGACCCAGTTGGACTTTTCTTTTTTGTCTCCGGTGGTCCAGGGTGAACCTGTTTTACTATGCCAGTGATCAAAGAGAATGTTACGCAATGGAAAAGGAACCACTCTGTCAACCGAACAGATATGACTTTGGGCAACTCTTAAGGGAATTATCCTGGCAGTCCCCTGGTGTTTACTTCTAACCCCTGTAACTGAATTTAATTGCAGGGGAACCACCGGGCCTGTACCTTCTGGTATTTTCTATGTTTGGTTGAGTGCTGAACCATGGGGGAGCACCAAAGGAACCTGCAAATCCTTAGTCAGGGTCAGGCAGGGGTCAGGGCAAGCAGAGTACATGTAATCCCATACCAGTCCGAGGTCAGGGCGGGCAACTCAGGGCCAGTGTGGAGTTCAAGCAGTAGTCAGGTCAGGCAGCAAAGTGTCTGATCTAGAAAATAGGTAGAAGTTGATATACAGGCAAACAAGCATACATCAGCACACCATAGCAGGACACTAGAGAACTATGAACCTATTGCTCAGGCAACCATGGTGGTCTAGTGTGAAGGCTGTAGCCTATTTTATTATGTCCGTGAATGTGATCTAAGAGAAGTGCAGTAGGTCTAGTATTGTATGAGAGAATAAAAAAATAATATAAAAATGGTCTTGTTATCAAACCCTTGTCCCATCACCTCACAATTACCTAAATGACCCACTGAGCACAAAATAGAAATGTGCACGCTGGCTTTGATTTGAGCAATCTTACTGCCCACATTTCATTCACTTATTAGTCCAATTTGTGATAGGACTGAGTTAATTTTTACCAGAAAGTAACAAATCTGCCTAATAATATCCAGAAGGTAAAGAGAATAAAAAAGAGAAATTGTGTATCTGTTGAGAATAAGATGAAGTTACAAAGTTACTGCAATGTTTTTTTACGACCCCTAGTAGTGTAATGGGAAAGGGGATGTTTAAAGCCCCGTTACCTGTGGAAAAGTTTCTCCTTTTAATCCCTAGTGCCACAGTGGGGAATTAGTGGGATTTTCAGTCTTCGATGACCCATTTTTTTTACATCCTTGTGGTCTAGTGTGACCACTATGTCCTCTTTTACTCGGCCAAGGATCTAAGAGAAAAGTGTAAGCTATCCAATGTGGTATGGGAAAATTGAATTTAAAAACGATATTGTCCAGAAGGTAAAGAGTTACTCCAGTGTATTCTACAAGCCCTAGTGGGAAAGGGGATTTTATAGCCCCTGGTACTAATAAGAAAGTTTCTATTCCCTAGTGCCATAGTTAGGAATTCATGGCATTTCCAGTGTTTGATGACCCAGATTGACTTTTTTTATCCCTGGTGGTGCAGATTTTCTGTTATGACCATTTTCTTCTGAAAACCGTCATTGTGTTGCGTTATCCTCCTGCCGCTTCTCATTCACCTAGTAATCCCAATTTGGTAGTCAACTATTTATTGTGACTTGAAAATGCTCTTGGCTGGTGGATATGACATGGCGTTATTGTAGTGTTGGCACAATTGTAGGGACAAGATATTTTTGACTAGTAGTAGAAGAATTTCTAGTTACTCACCTTTGCTTATAGAAAACAAAATACATCAGCTTTAAATTGCACCTACTGATAATTGGGGCCATATTTACAGGCATCCTGGGGACAGATACCGTGGTCAACTTAAGCTACTTTTACATATGCGCTTTTCTTTCCAGTTTTGAGATCCAGCAGAGGATCTCAAAACCAGAGGAAAAAACTTCAGTTTGATTTATTACAACCGGCTGCATCAGTTGTATTAAATCTAAAATGAACAAACCGGATCCGGCACTAACACTTTTATTAGTCCTGTCCGAAAAAAACTGGATCCAGCACCACTGACTTAAGCCTCATGCGCACGACCATATGTATTCTAAGGCCCCTTTCACACGGGCGAGTTTTCCGCGCGGGTGCAATGCGTGATGTGAACGCATTGCACCCGCACTGAATCCGGACCCATTCACTTCTATGGGGCTGTGCACATGACAGTTGATTTTCACGCATCACTTTTGCGATGCGTGAAAATCGCAGCATGCTCTATCTTCTGCGTTTTTAACAGAACGCAGGCCCCATAGAAATGAATGAGGCTGCGGGAAAATCGCAAGCATCCGCAAGCAAGTGCGGATGCTTTGCGATGTTCCCGCATGGTTGCTATATGTAATCGGTTCTGTATTATTTCACATTATAACATAGTTATAATGTAAATAATACCCTTGATCATCTTCCTAATGTTTACACAGGTGCAGAATGGGTTGTAAATAACAAACTAATATTAACATACCTGTTCCATTTGATCGGCCCGGCATCCTCTCCGTTAGCTTGCTAGTAGGTAAAGCGACCTGTGATGATGTCACAGCATCACATGGCTCAATCACCTGCTCCATCACTATGGTGATGGAGCAGGTGATTGGTCCATGTGACCATGTGACATCATTACAGGTCCTTTTCCTACTAGCAAGCTAACGGAGAGAATGCCGGGCTTCGCGATCAAATGGAACAGGTAAGTTAATATTAGTTTATTATTTTTAACCCATTCTGCACCTGTTTAAACATTAGGAAGATGGCCAAGGGTATTATTTTACATTATAACTATGTTATAATGTGAAATAATACCAGCGGGACAATTTCTGACCCAAACATGCACTTCTGTGAAGAAGTGCATGTTCGGTCTGGTACCAAAGTGCCGATTTCTCCTGGCGTGCAAAACGCATGACAGCGCTTTGCACTCGCAGGGAAAAATTGCGGCGATTCCCGCAACGCACCCGCACTGTTTGACAGAGTGCACCCGCAACGCCCGTGTGAAAGGAGCCTAAAATGGATCTGCAAAAAATACGGATGACATCCCTGTGCATTCCATATTTTGCGGAACGGAACAGCTGGCCCCGAACAGTACTTTCGGAAATACGGACATACGAAAACAGAATGCACACGGAGTAACTTCCGTTTTTTTGCAGACTCATTGAAATTAATTGTTTCGCATACGGTCCCTAAAAAAACTGAACAGACACGGAAAGAAAATACATTCGTTGTGCATGAGCCCTTACATTGTTTTTAGTGCCGGACCCATTGTTTTGCAAACTGGACACAAAACCGTAGTTTGCAGCCGTTTTGTGTCCGGTCACAGAACACAAAAAAACAGAACGGAATGCATTCCGGTTAGTTCAGATTTGTCACCGTTGACAATGAATGTGGACAAAACGGAAGCGTTTTCCTCCAGATTTGAGATCCTCTGCTGGATCTCAAAACTGGAAAGAAAATCACATATGTGAAAGGAGAAAAACTGGCGTCATCCCAGGAAAAACAGGAGTCATCATTGCGAAAGCAGAGTGAAGAAACAAGAGAGCCGGGACTGTCCACTTCCAAGAAGCTTGAGTGACTGTGTGACAAAATATAAGCACTCTATTGAGTACTAATGGCTTCTATAAATTACTGTCTTCCTTGAACCAACAGAAAGAGGGAGAAGTCACAAGCTTTACTGACTTAGCATGTTTAAATAAAAGCTCCTTGTTAATTCATCACTACAGATTAATCATTGCTCTCACGTAAGGAAGGTAAAGGTCTATGCTCAAGATTTCAACAAACCATTTACAAACTGAAGCAGCTTTCATCTATAGCTCGTTGGGATATCAGAGTTCCATTGAAAACCATATTTTTTTTAATCCAAAAGAAAGAGTGGCTGCGCATGTGTCCACCTTAGTAGTCACCAGTAACCTTCTATTTTCACCATGGTTGAGATCCTAGTGGCTGGACCCTTAGGAAGTCATAGATTTATGGCCCATCTATTGAACGCACATAAAAGTGAAAATGTTCCCATGGTAAGACAAACACTTTAGGCTGGATTAATCGTAAGAAATACTCGTAAGATACCAACAGATGTTTGGCAGATATCTAATGACTGTAATCGAAAACCTTGAAACCCATTTGACCATTGGTACTGCTGAATGGACATGTCCATTTTCACTGGGATCTGAGTTGTGTGGCTACCAGTCACCATTGGTGGTACTTTTCTTGAAAGACAATACAGAAAAAAGAAACAAAAAAATCCTATGTTCCCCACAGGATTTTGAAGCCACATCACACTTTAGCTCTACGTTACATCCAGGTGAAAACTATAGGTTCCACCAACATCAAGTTTTTCTTCTTGGGCTTCACATGTCAAGGAGTAGTCATGCCTGGGCTTCACCAGCAGTCATCATCCATGACAGAAGAGGGTTGTGTACATATCATTAGTTCTTAGATCTCGCATTAGTAACCTCATGAGAGTGCCAACCACAAAGCCTAGGTTAATGCCCCTTAAGGTGAATCCTGATGAAGCCAGCTGTAATAGAACACCTCTACCTGGGCAGAAATGTCATGTCCTGGGACAGTGGAAATTTCCTACTGAATCTACGGCCTTTAGGTGACATGTCCCATCTTATCAAGAACTGTGGGGCGCCTCACCAGTTTTACAAGCACTGGTCTAATGTCTATGGGCACAGAAAATCTCAAATCTATCGAAACAATTCCAAACAAATCCAATGTACCTAGATGGCCTACATGAAGCGAGCAAGTAGATGTACCCCACCTCTGGCTAGGATGTCTGATTGGTTGGATTCCATTTTTTGTAAGAAAAACATCTACATGTCCCTAGGGTTGCATGGCTTTCTGGCAATTATTCACAAATTGCTCTTAAGCCGGCCTGGATGTTTATATGCAGTACACGTGATAATATTTTCTTTGTGATAACTCATAGGAACGTATAGGAAGGCATTAGGTAGGGAGAAAACAATAGGAAATGAGAAAGAGACAGAGCGTACCTTTGACGTAATATCGTGTCTCGGTGGGTAGGTCCTCGCCATCGCTCGTGTCAAAATGTTAGTTAAAGGAAAAAGTTAATTGTTAGCTATTTGTACATGTCTTTGATTATAGTAGGTTTTTGTTACAGGTCCTAGAAAAATCACCCGGGTGGTCTATGAGGTTAGTATAGAATGTGTATATTGTATCTAAGCCAAGTAAATACACGTTGATGGACATACGTGGGATGTGACATTTTCTTTCTGGGCTGGAACTCTTCACAAACTATGGATGTCTATCAACATGTTATCTGATATAATCATTGCGAGGAAATTCCACCTAAAATTATCTACAAAGACATTTTAAAAGATAACATTGGTGAAGTCTTTATGTAAGAACCCTAAGAATTCTCCAAACAGAGGGGTTGATCTGGTCTGTAGGTCACTCAGGACCCTACTTACTTGTAAGAGGGTCTGCTTTTGATGTATGGCCATTGACCCTGACACAGTAGCTCCCTTGAGGATGATGGAGTAATGGAGGAAGACAGGAGATTTAAAATAAACAGAACGTTACTCCTCTTGGGGTAACAAACACAATGTTTACAAACAGTGGTACTTAGTTGGGTGGTTATAGTCACAATTGGGCATGCAGCTTGGTGGTGAAAAGTATTGTTGCACAGCTAAGTGGTTACAGTCTCATTTGGGTGTAGAGCTTGGTAGTGGCAGTCTCTAAGGGGCCCACAGTTTAGTAGTCTCAGTGTCTGATTGGCACACAGCTTGGAAGTTGCTATTTATGATAGGCCCACAGCTTGCATTCACTGATAGGCACAAAGCTTAGTAGTTACAGTCTTTGATGTACACACAGCTTAGTAGTTGAAGTCTCTGATGGCCACACAGCTTGGTAGTTGCACTTTCTGATAGCCACTAGTGTTGAGCGCGAATATTCGAATAGCAAATTTTTTTAGCGAATATCGGCACTTCGCTAATTCGCGAATATTTCGAATATAGAGCTATAAATTCGCTATTTCGAATATTTTTTTTTTTTGTTTTTTTTTTGTTATATTTTTTTCTTTCCCACTTCCCAAAAGTAGTTCTTACCTGTCCTGAGGATTCCTGGCTTCCTGGCTGCTCTAGTCAGTGCCCGTTGCCGCTTCTGCCGACTTCCGTACTCATGGAGCGTCCCCATCACCATGGGAACGTCTCCATGTACTAAAATGTACTGTCGGATTTGAGGAATTACGTTGAAATCGCAATGCGATTAATTCAAATTATATTAATCGCATTGCGATTACAACTTAGCACTGCTATCTTACATATTAGGCTAGAATTAACGAATATGGAATATAGCACTAGCAGTGCTAAGTTGAAATCGCAATGCGATTACTTCAAGTTAAATTAATCGCATTGCGATTTCAACTTAGCCCTGCTGCTATATTCCATATTCGTTAACTTCGTTAATTCTAGCAAGCTGACCCATTATAAACCCAGCTCTAAGTTGAAATCGCAATGCGATTAATATAACTTGAATTAATCGCATTGCGATTTCTACTTAGACCTGGTTTACTATGGTTGGCTTGGTAGAATTAGCGAATATGACGAAAGTATTCTACATCTTCGTTTTAGCTACCTATTCGTCAACTTCGCTAATTCTAGCAATCAAATAGGAAGGTTGACTATAGAGACAGCTGTGTTTAATTCGCTATGCGATTTTTTTTTATTTATTTTTTTAATAGAATAATTATATTACTTGATAATTATTATAATTATTCTATTTATTAAAAAAAAAATTATATAATCGCATAGCGAATTAAACACAGCTGTCTCTATAGTCAACCCTCCTATTTGATTGCTAGAATTAGCGAAGTTGACGAATAGGTTGCTAAAACGAAGATGTAGAATACTTCGTTATCTTCGTTTTGAGGAATATGACGAATACATTCGTCATATTCGTCATCTTCGCTATAATTCTAGATATGAAACCAATAGGAAAGTAGCCTAAGTTAAAATCGCAATACGCGATTATTTAAATCGCATATTAATCTCGATAACTAGAATAATGACGAATATTCGATTTCGACGAATATGAAACGAATATTCTTTTGAATATTCGCGAATTTCGTCGAAATCGAATATGGCACCTGCCGCTCATCACTAATAGCCACACAGTTTAGTAGTTGCAGTCTATGATGGACACACAGCTTAGTCGTTGCAGTGTCTGATGGGCACAACGTATGGTAGCTGCATTCTCCGTTGGGCACACAACTTGGTAGCTGCATTCTCTGATGGTTACACAGCTTGACAGTTGTAGTTCATGATAGGCGCACAGCTTGGTAGTTGCACTCTCTGAATGTCACATGGTTCGGAAGTTGCAGGCTTAGGTGGACACAGTTTGGCAGTACAGTCTCTAATGGACACTCTGCTTGGTGGTTACAAGTAATGGTGCACAGCTTGGTGGTTGAAATCTGTTATGAACACAGAAGTTGATGGTACAGTATCTAATAAGCTCACAGAGCAACTGACAGTAGAAGTTCATGTAGGGCCTCCATGGGCTTGGCACTGCCTTGGTCTCTAGTCATGCTTTCAGACTGGAACAGCACACCAACCACAGCAGTCTGCTTCAGTAACTGGAAGTGGTCGAGAATGCTCAACCCCCTCTACAGATCCATTCCTTTATCAGTTGCATTATTAGTCTCATGCAAAACTTTCGTGCACCACACAGTCTATTTATACTTCACTTTACACACCCTAGTGACTAGAATTTATGCATAAACTGCTAATGGGAATAATAGAGCAATGGCACTGCATACAGTCATAAGAATAGATGCACCAGAATTGTTATCACAGTGGTTATGCAAGTAGTTACTAAAACAGACATGTCAGGAGAGGTGACAGCTCCTCTTTAATTCAAGGGTGCTGGCCATTGCTATGTCGTAGCATCGCCTAACACACTGCTCTGAAATTTCCAACTCTTAGAGTGGTCATTAAGGACTTCAGATTGCAATGTCAATAGGAATGGAAGGAGAAAATTGTAGCATAGTGGAGATGTCCTCCACCAGGCCAGGCTCTATCACCTGGAAGGGTGGAACCCAAAGTCCACTTGATGGACTTTTTTCAGCTCTACTAACCAAAAGAAAATTAAGCTGAGGAACCATCTTTCCAGATCTGAACAGATAAACACATGAATAATATGTATTATGTTCTATTTCATTACTTTATCATGAAAGTATTGGATCAGTGTCAAGAGCTGAACTTAAGATAATTTCTTAAAATTGTGCGCTGAGTCATTGACAGATAAAGTGTTGGTTGTATTGCCACCTGCTTTTCTTTCAGTACATAGAGCAGAGAGAACCGGTTTCCTAGAAAAACTAGAAATGTATGAATACTATCACGTGCGAGAGAAGGTTGTATCAAGGCAGCAGATCAGTGCTGAACTAAAAAAACTTGAGTGGTAGGTATGTGATAACTATTCAGAGAATCATTCTTTATGGAGCTCGGTACATCAAGTGCTTGGCAATGTACAGGCTCGGTTACAAGGTTGTCATGCTGTCCTCAATAATGAAGATGTTTTGCACGTGTTTCCTACAATTTGAAGTTTGGGCTGGTTTTTTAGACCATGTTCAATGATAGAGCAAGATCCCCGATGGACCCTGTGACTTAAGCTGGCCATCACCGGCTGATTTTGACCATCTGATGTGTATGATGACCTCCTAACTCTGCTAGAGGAGTCTGAAAATGGCTTTCTTCCCTCTCTGCATTCACCATATATGAATGCTCAGCCGAGCCAAGCATGGATATGTATGAGAGCTAGCTGTCAATCAAACAATCATATTGAGGCACCTATATATTCCACCATCAGGACCTTTTATGACCTCCCATTCTAAATCTATAGGCAGTGGTACAGGGTTGTCCCTCTTTTGCTCCACTGGGAAGGCTTTCTATAAAAGTGGAGGGTGTCCGTGGAAATTTTTGCCCATTCATCCAGAAGATCATTTGTGAGGTCAGACACTGATGATAGTGCTGGATGAGAGGGCCTGGCTCACAATCTCCGTTCTAGTTCATCCCAAAGGTGTTGGATGGGGTTGAGGTCAGGGCTCTGTGTGGCCGGTTAATTTTTTCCACACCGAACTCCCCTAACCTCAGCGAACTCCCCAAATTGTTCCTGAAAATGTACAATCGTCCAAAATGTATTGGTCTCCAGAAGCATTAAGATTTCACTATCAGCCAACCCCTAAAAAACACCCTCATAACATTATGCCTCCTCCACCAAACTCTACAGCTGGTACAGTGCAGTAAGGCTGGTAACGTTCTCCCGACAGTCACCAAACCCAGACTCGTCCATCAGACCTTCAGATGGAGAAGCATGATTGGTCACTCCACAGAAGACGTTTCCACTGCTCCAGTGGTGGCGTGCTTTACACCACTCCATCTCACACTTGGCATTGTGCTTGGTGATGTAAAGCTTACATGCAACTGCTCATCCATGGAAACCAATGCCATGAAGTTCCCGATGCAGCACAGTTTTTGTGCTGATGTTAATGTCTTAGGAAGTTTGCTCTTTGCAGTTATGGAGTCAGCAGAGGGTTGGTGACTTTTATGCATTATGCTCCTTAGCACTAGGTGACCTGCTCTGTAACTTTACTTGGTCTCCACTTCGTGGCTAAGTTGCAATTGTTCCTTACACTTTGCAATAATACCACAAACGGATAATGGTGGAATATCTCCGAGGAAAGAAATTTCGGGAAGTGACTTGGGGCAGTAGTGGCATCCTATTACAGGACCACGCTGAAATTCAGTGAGCCCTTTAAAATGACCTATTCTGTAACAAATGTGTGTAAAAGCGACTGCATGGCTAGGGGCTGGATTTTATACACCTGTGGTATTGGCAGTCTGCATGGCTAGGGGCTGGATTTTATACACCTGTGGTATTGGAAGACTGCAGGGCTAGGGGCTGGATTTTATACACCTGTGGTAATGGCACAATAAAAGACCTGAATTCAGTGATCAACACACGTGTCCCAATACTGTTCTCTATATAGTGTAGATTCACATTTGCAGGATTAGAAAAAAAGTCTTATTTTTTCTGAAAGAGCACCACTCTTGTCCATGGGTTGGTCCCATATTGCAGTATTCAAATGAATGTTAAAAAACTGTAATACCCTAGACATCCTAATAGGAAAGAGTGCCACTCTTTCAGGACAACTCCACTAACAAAAACGTATGGCATTCACCTCTTATTAGCAGGTGGAGCACAGTTGTTCAGAAATGTTCAACTTTTTGGATAACATACTATTTGTAAACTTTGCCTACTTACTCTGTGCCCCAAGTAACATTGGTTCACAGTGCACTTGTCGATGTCTTGGCGAAATAAGTTGTCATTCTTGTTGACAGTCACTGTGTCAGATGATTAAAGAGTTCTTGAGGAAAAAGAACATCCTATACTAAACCGATCTGAAAAGTACAACTTGTTCCTTGCAGTCCTTTAAATATCTTTAGGGACTGTCAATGCTTAGATCTTCAATGACTTCCACATGCATCAAAAAATCTTCTAAAGAACTATATTTCCGATTTATTTTACTTATATAAGTTAACTTTAAGAAAGTAATGGGATCACCATCTGGAACCACAATCAGCAAACTCGGTCACTGCTACCAGTCTCATTGTACCAGTCAAGTAAGGGTACTTTCACACTTGCGGCATGGCTATCCGACAGGCTGTTCACCCGTCGGCGTGCTGCAAGTACCCGTGTGCTGCCATGCTGCCACTTCGTCCCCCTTGACTATAATGGGGCGGGGGTGGGGCTACGGCACAGCACGGCAGTGCACGGCAGGGATTGCCGGACTAAAAAGTCGGACATGCAGTACTTTTAGTCCAGTCAATGGGGATGGAGCGGCATGCACAGGGTACTTGCGGCATGGCGGATACGGCGGGCTGTTCACCCGCTAAAACAGCCTGCCGGATAGCCATGCCGCAAATGTGAAAGTACCCTTAGTAGGAAGCTAAGGCTACCCCCTAGGTTTTTCACCAGAGGGTGCCACAAGGCTGGATGTTCTTGGCTGCTAGGGACACAGGTTATATCTGCGGAGTAAAGTAGCAAGAAAATTCTAAAGCTCTCTAGAAGCAGCATTACCTTATGGATCAGGGCTGTAAAGAGTAGTCGACAAGCAGGGTTAAAAGCAGAAGAGACACATAGTGACATTCAGGTCTTGTGTATGTCAAATTATTATTTTTTCCTTCACCCCTGATGTGAATGAGATCCCACTGCGCATACGTAAAGAGATTTCCATTCAAGGCTAAGGGAGTCAGGTCCCATAGTGGTGAATAAAGAGCGCACCGCACATGCACTGCCTCCTCTCCATTCACCGCAAACGAACTGCTGGAAATAGCCAAGCCAGTGCTCGGCTATTTTCTGAATCCCCATAGCGGTCAATGGAGGGTGGCTTTACTTGTGCGGTGCGCTCTCCTTCGCTTCTGGGTGGGGGTCGATTCTGAACATAGGAACGTGTCCCAGAGGTGGAACATGCACCTATCTGACATTGATGGCATATCCTAGTAAATTGATATGCCATCAATTTCAAAAATAGGAATACCCTTTTAAGCTACACAGCCCTATGAAATTTTGTCCCTTGCTACATTTTCTCTCTAATTCCACACGTAATCTTCATACTGCCAATGACAACACACCAATCAAGGCTTCCTTCATAACTACCCTCTCTTCGAGAGCTTTCTTCCTCACTCCGTCCAACATTCTCCAAACATCCAAGCCATCATAGGCTCACCGAAAGCAAAGCCCTATCAATCAGTTTTCCAAAACTGGCCCCACATGATGTATCTAGACCTCCTTGTATCCGCTTATTGAATGTATAATTTGTATCAAAATGTCTGCAAACTGTTACAATGTGCTATGTAAAGCTGTATAGAACTGGATGGTACGCTATAAATTATAATAAAATTGTCTCCTAAGTGCTCCTAATTCTTCTGACCTTGCCAACTGTGACCTTGGATTGCCATTGAGTCTTCTGTGATATGTCCATCTGGTGTTCCAACAGGACTATTGTATGTTAATTTCTTTTGTACCTTGACATAACTATGTCTCTACTTATCTGCATGGGGTCCTGCTGAAGACAGGCTGTCCATTTGACCTTAGAGACATTAGACACAAGAAACCAAAGGTTCGAGAATTTTGTAACGTAAAAATTTGATTTGTTTAGCATCAATTCAATCATCTCTGCTAGGCGTCACACGTCATGTGCCAATCCAAGTTGGCAACCTTGGATAAATCCCTTCTAAAACTTTACTCACTTTTGCTTGGTGCATCTAAGAACATAGAAAAACTCTCCGAAAGCTAATCAGAACGGTACTCATCCGGTGGATATATTTAGGATGATATTTGGTAGATGAAACATAAAAATCTAAATCAATGACTTAAACCCAATGTTGTGAAATTTGCTAAACTGTTTAACACTGACTCTTCCATCCAGGATATCTTTTTTTTTTTTTTTTTCTCCATTGTCAAAACGAATTGTGGGCCAAGAAACCAGATACTTGCCAGAAGTTTGGCACGGACTCTTTCCTACTATAGTTATCTATGACTCATATTTCAGTATATTGAGGTCTTTCTCAGCCACCACAGGACATTAAGCACCATATGATGTTCAGCAAGAGTGCAGGCACGTCTTTACGGACAGTGCAAGCCAATCTCTAGAGAGGACACTGAGGTATTGAGTCAGGCGTGCCGGAATTATGATGATGAACTGGTAGTTGACTCTACAAGCTAGCCATGTGATCCAACATGACCTCATTGTGCTTGGGAGAAGACATCAGCCATAAACTAGGCTCTGTCGGAGAGCTGTCTGGTAGTAAACTGAAAGAAAATATTATTTCTAGCTTTAAGAATTAGTCCCAGAACACACACAGACACATGCTTGGCATATGAAATATATTTAGCAAAAAGTGAAAATGTTTACAAAATTATCTTATCTCCGAGCTCAGCTCCGGAGCTGGTGAGGGTTGTTTTTTTTTTTTTTTAAGTGACTGCATACATAGCACTTTCTAAGAACAAAGCCAAAGACAATGTTCAGTGTTAAAGGAAAGCAGAGAGCCATTTTCACGCAAATAGACTCGGTGGAGAAATGTCATGATGTGCGAAAAATGTGTGGGTGGCAGTTCTCTATTTCCATAAGTGCATTTTGCATTCATTTATCAATATTGATTGAGGCATCGGTAGCTGGGAAATACAAATTTTGATTCCCCTAAGGGTGGACATAAAAAAAATGGGGCCTGTCGACTACCTTAAAGGCTATGAACACTTTTGGGGCAATATTTTTTTATGATTGCATTTTACTTATTTTGAGCTAAAAATCTTTTTTCCAGTTGGTCTTTATTGAAAATTTTCATCAGTTTTTGTCCTACAGGGTTAAGTTTCAACATATCTGCAGAATTTCACACTGAGCTGTCAGGTTGCTGATCTGACCGCTTGATCTGTAGTGCTCATCTCTGAACACCTGACAGCTCATAAACACTGATTTATGCCATAGTCTTATCAGTTTGATAAGAATTTAGCAATAATCAGTGTTTATCAGGCTGCTGGGAGTTCAGAGATAAGGGCTATACATCCAGGCATCAGAGCAGCAACTTGACGGCTCAGTGTGAAACTGAAAGCCTATACACCACAGAAAGGCTGTAATGTAAAGAGAATGTGTCACTGTACCTTTCATGGGGACTAGATAAGGAGTCAGTAGTAGCCTTCAACTATTTTAAAGACCTTTTCAAGTCTAATTGAATCAAATTAGTGTCTTCTTTGGACCAAAGATCTTGGGATGCAATGAATTATCAAAGAAGCTTGCTAGTAAGGACAAAGCAACTTGGAACAGATTTATTTTAGTGGTTTGTAGGCTTTCACAAGGAATACCTGGAAAGGAGATCCTTTAGGTTGCCACAGATGGTGGTCAGTGTGACTGGTGTGAAATCTGTGGGCATTAGCTGATGGGAGTCAAAACCAGTTCATAGCAGCATAATCGGGATATGGAATTTGTAGTCAAGCAAAAGGTCATGGTTAGTAGATTTCATGCAATACGATAATCCAAGCAGAAAATAGAAGTTCACAGGGTCAAGCCAAGACAATCCAAACACCACAGAAACTAAAAAACCTAATTCTCAATCAAGAAGCAGTTGGCAAAATGTACCTTAATAGCCATACAGTTCAGTACTGAAACAGTTTTAAGGACTGTTTAGTTGCTGAACTGGGTGTGGCCCGGTAACGTAGTATAATCAGTGGGCATAGATAGCACAGCAGAATCTGAAGCATAGCATCCTATCAGTGGTGATGGACATAGCGAGCAGAGAACATAACACTGGCCAGTTACAATCTTTGTAGAGATGGTTAAGAATAATTTTGACTGCACGGGCTAGGATATGCCTCAAAGTCTAGATGCTTGATGCTCATCTTGATAAATTCAGGAGAACATGAGATGTACTCAAGGGAGCAGTTAGAGTGTTTCCACCAGAATATACTGGATCTTGAATGCTGTTACCAAGCACGTTGAGGACATGTTGGGAGAAGAAATGTATTGTATCACCGTAAATTTCGCAAAAAATCAAAACTACGCCCAGGTCTTTTCTGATCATTTTTGTATACTTTTTAGTATGAATACATGTACATTTTGATTCATATGTTGCTTTTTCCAGATTTTATGTGAGCATTCATCTCACTGAATTTCAAAAGATCACAAAAACCAAGGTTGTGCAGATGACTATAATTCTCTATACTCAAGCAATTAGGTAATAACACTTACTAGTCGGGAACGCAATTTGCATTCTACAATGTTATGATAATTGGCATGACGGGGAGAGATTTGCTGTGAGAAGTACATCTTGCTTTTGACTAATTAGATTTTGAACATCATGGGGCTCACATACTGTTCTAGCACCTTTGCTATCTGTATCTGACTAGGAATGAGCGAACTATGTGTTTCAAGTTCAGCGTATAAGGTTCGGGTTCGAGTTATCTAGGAATTCTATCATGGATTCCGCTATCACGGACCATATAAGTTATGGTCCGTGGTAGCAGAATCCATAACGGAATTCTTAGATAACCCGAACCCGAACCTTGTACACCGAACTCGAAACACAAAGTTCGCTCAACACTATATCTGACCCATCTAGGGACTTGCTCCAATCAAGGCAACAACTCGGTGAAGATAGTATGTCTATTCTTGGCACCCAATGGGTACTCTGGTCCAAACCGAGTACCAGAGGATCATCTGGTGGGCTCAGACTCTAATACCATAGTGGACCCCAAAGTTCACAGAGGAAAAAACTCAGTTGGCTGCCTTTGGCGCTAATCACTTGCCCCAAGGGTCTACTTCTTTGATTCAAAGCCTATTAGATTTTGTTAATGATATAAGAATTGAACCCCAGAATAATTTTCCTCTGGTGGGCCCAAGGAACCCCAATCCAACACCGCTCTGGTTTTCTTCTTCTAAAAATATACTGTACAGCTTCCACTGATATTCCAAAAACTCATTGATACACTGATCGGCTGCCTATGAAAATGGACATGACACACTACATTCGTAATGCCACCAAACATTGCTTCCAACAAGCAAGAAATCTGTAAACTTGTAGCAGATGTGCTGCAGGCACGCAGAGTCGTCTGGGTTGGATTATTGGGGGTTATGTATTTTAAGACTCGGATTTTTAATTGAATCCTGTACACGATAGGGAGCCAGTTTCAGGGACTTAGAGGGATGAACTTATTGGAAAGAAGGAAATGTTCAAATCGTACAACATTTTGGACTAAGTTAATTTGTTAACCAGTTTTGCAACTAATGGAAAAAAGCATTTGATGCGTGAGAGCAGGTGTCTGCTGGGCCTTGTGGTTGCAGAACGCTGAAAGCTTCTCATAAAACATCATAAAGAGGTTCTGTTACCCCTCCAGACAAATATATTTAGTTTTTGCATGCATTGCCCATAAAATAGCAATCCTGGAGCAACATTTATTATTATTATTATTATTATTATTATTATATATGTACATATGATAAGGGGTGCACATACATAATATAAAAGAAGTGCAATAAGCATGAACAAGATGAGTTCCAAACTGGTATAGAAGGTTAGAGGACCCTGCTCATGAGGGCTTACAATCTACAAGGTATAGGGGACAGACGCAGGAGGTAAAACTCTGCATTTTATTGTCCCTCTGTTATTACTCCTGGAAATGTGTACATGATTTGACAGCTGTGTGCTACCCTTCCCTTGCCAATGAATGTTTCCCTATACAGTCTGATGGCACTGATTGAACAATATCAGAACATGCCCCATTGATAAAGGGGGGGGGGGGGTTCACCCAGTTGACAATTTATTCATAGATTGCCACGAGTAGTAAAAGAGAAACAACACAATGCAGAGTGTCAAGAAAAATTAAAGGGGACTTTTTTCACCACTCCTGACATGCCTGTGTCAATAGCTACATGCATTCCCCGTGTAATAACAATTCTGGAACATCTACTCTTATGGCTCTATATTGTGCCTCTGATTTACAATATCAGAGGATGTTTTCAGGCACATTACACTGCATTATTAATGATTTTTTACTAAAAATGTGGAATTTCTCTTTAAAGAGGGCCTTTCATGTATGTTTAAATAGCTTCATGCATTCCCCATGTAATACCAATTCAGTAGCATATATTCTTATGGTTCTATGTTGCGCCATTCCTTTATTATTTCAACTAGTTGAAGTTATGCATGAATTACTAGCAGTCTGCAGTAAGGGTACAGAGGGGCGGTAACCAGTTGGGGTGTGTCCCTGCACAGTCTGAAAATGACAGCACTGACTGGATAGAGTCAGACTGTGCAGGTACACACCCCCAACTGGTTACCGCCCCTCTGTACCCTTACTGCAGACTGCTAGCAAGTCTTTCATAACTTCAACTAGTTGAAATAATAATGGAGTGGCACATCATACAGACATAAGAATAGATGCTCCAGAACTGTTATTACATGGGGAATGCACGAAGCTAATAAAACAGGCATGTCAGGAATAGTGACAGGTCCAATTGCACATTTTCATAAAAAAATCTTATTAATAATGCAGTAGGGTAAGTCCAAAATGGCGTAATGTGCCTGACAACATCCTCTGATATTGTAAATCTAGCTTTGTCAGGTTGTTATGGATATGTCATAAAATAAATAGATATTTCAATAAATACCCCTCCTGTGTTATCTAGTTGTTAGGTGATGCACAGTGGCGTACCTCTAATAGAGGCAGACCACGCAGCTGCTATGGGGCCCATAGGGGAAGGGGGCCCGGCTGTGGAGGAAAGGCTCCGCCCCCTTATTACAATTAGTGCAACAGCTCCTTCCTAGAGTCCTTGCCAGGGCCTCTGGCTCGCCTTCCAGCTCCCCTCACTGCTTCTCCTCACCCCACCCCCCCAGCAAGGGCCCGATCCTACCATCAGTCAGCAGTCTGCACTGCAACATGTCCACAGAGCTGCACTGATGAGGAGAGGTCCGTTTTTCAGCAGCTACAGCAAGGTGTGCTGCTGCCATCATAGCCTCCCCCAGTGCTCCCCTCCCCCACTCTGCTCCTCCTCTGCTGTTATGTAATCCATCTGCAGCAGTCGGGACAGAGAAAGGGGGGAAGAGAGCCTGCTGCAGGGACTGCTGAGGAGAAGATGTCCTCCCATCAATCCTGACTGTATACCATGAAGACCTGCTCAGAAGGTAAGTGGAAGATGTCTGTGTTCCTGTGTAGTGCACTGTACTCAGTACATATGTATGTGATATATGTATGTGTGATTGTCTAATTAGAGATGTGAAATACATCTACAGTATGACTGAGTAAATGTATATGTTTGTGTAATATATGTATGCTTGTATAATGTGTGTGTGTGTATGTATATATATACATACACACATACATTTAAGCTACTTTCACAATTGCGTTGGTGCGGATCCATCTGTTATTTGCACAGACAGATCCGCACCTATAATGCAAACGTTTGTATCCGTTCAGAATGTTTTGAATTACATTGAAAGACAATGGAGGATGGCACACTACGTTCGTAATGCCACCATACATTGCTTCCAACAGCAAGAAATCTGTAAACTTGTAGCAGATGTGCTGCAGGCACGCAGAGTGGTCTGGGTTGGATTATTGGGGGTTTTGTATTTTAAGATTTTTAATTGAATCCTGTACACGATAGGGAGCCAGTTTCAGGGACTTAGAGGGATGAACTTATTGGAAAGAAGGAAATGTTCAAATCGTACAACATTTTGGACTAAGTTAATTTGTTAACCAGTTTTGCAACTAATGGAAAAAAGCATTTGATGCGTGAGAGCAGGTGTCTGCTGGGCCTTGTGGATGCAGAACGCTGAAAGCTTCTCATAAAACATCATAAAGAGGTTCTGTTACCCCTCCAGACAAATATATTTAGTTAATGCATGCATTGCCCATAAAATAGCAATTCTGGAGCAACATTTATTATTATTATTATTATTATTATTATTATTATTATTATATATGTAGATATGATAAGGGGTGCACATACATAATATAAAACAAGTGCAATGAGCATGAACAAGACGAGTTCCAAACTGGTACAGAAGGTTAGAGGACCCTGCTCATGAGGGCTTACAATCTACAAGGTATAGGGGACAGACGCAGTAGGTAAAACTCTGCATTTTATTGTCCCTCTGTTATTACTCCTGGAAATGTGTACATGATTTGACAGCTGTGTGCTACCCTTCCCTTGCCAATGAATGTTTCCCTATACAGTCTGATGGCACTGATTGGACAATATCAGAACATGCCCCATTGATAAGGGGGGGGGGGGGCGGTTCACTTAGTTGACAATTTATTCATAGATTGCCAGGAGTAATAAAAGAGAAACAACACAATGCAGAGTGTTAAGAAAAATTAAAAAGGGCTTTTTTCACCACTCCTGACATGCCTGTGTCAATAGCTACATGCATTCCCCGTGTAATAACAACTCTTGAACATCTATTCTTATGGCTCTATGTTGTGCCTCTGATTTACAATATCAGAGGATGTTTTCAGGCACATTGCACCATTTTCAGACTTACCCTACTGCATTATTAATGATTTTTTACTAATAATGTGGAATTTCTCTTTAAAGAGGGCCTTTCATGTATGTTTAAATAGCTTCATGCATTCCCTATGTAATACCAATTCAGTAGCATATATTCTTATGGTTCTATGTTATGCCATTCCTTTATTATTTCAACTAGTTGAAGTTATGCATGAATTACTAGCAGTCTACAGTAAGGGTACAGAGGGGCGGTAACAAGTTGGGGGTGTGTCCCTGCACAGTCTGAAAATGACAGCACTGACTGGATAGAGTCAGTCTGTGCAGGTACACACCCCCAACTGGTTACCGCCCCTTTGTACCCTTACTGCAGACTGCTAGCAAGTCTTTCATAACTTCAACTAGTTGAAATAATAATGGAATGGCACATCATAGCGCCATAAGAAAAGATTCTCCAGAATTGTTATTACATGGGGAATGCACAAAGCTATTAAAACAGACATGTCAGGAGTGGTGACGGGTCCAATTGCACATTTTCATTAAATAAAAAACAAATCTGATTAATAATGCAGTAGGGTAAGTCCAAAAATGGTGTAATGTGCCTGACGACATCCTATGATATTGTAAATCTAGCTTTGTCAGGTTGTTATGGATATGTCACCCTACAGCTACCTCATTTTTTATGGAGTTGACAGGCAGTGTTTCCCTAGCACAGACTCAGATTACTCAGATCTGCCGTTTATATGGAATATATAACATATATAAAATAAATAGATATTTCAATAAATACCCCTCCTGTGTTATCTAGTTGTTAGGTGATGCATCCATAACAACCAGATAAAGCTAGATTTATAATATCAGAGGATGTTGTCACAGGTATGTTACACCATTTTCAGACTTACCCTACTGCGTTATTAGGGCTCGTCCACATCACCGTTTGCCTTTTCCGTTCTCCGGCTCCATTAAGGAGCAGGAGAACGGAAAGAACGGATGCTGTACATAACTGACACCTAACTGACACCAGCAGAGCCTAAAGACCCCATAGACTTTAATGGGGTCCGTTTGGTGTCCGCTCAGAACATGATTTTTGAGCGGAGACGAAAGTAGTGCATGCAGGACTTTCGTGTCCGCTCAAAAATCATGTTGTCTGAGCGGACCCCAATTTGCAAATTTTTTTACACCATCCTTTCCACTGGGGAATGGGGCCCCGGCAAATTCACTAACATTTACCTCTGTTTCCATGTGTAAATGACGTCTGAAATCTACTCCAGTCTGGAGACTGGAGAACATTTTAAACTAGGCACATGAACTACCGGAGGACGCGCCTAATTTACAAAGAGGCGCACGCCTCCTCATAAATTCGGCGTATCGACCTCCAGCAGCACAGGGGCTATCAAAAACCGGTCATTGATAAAAAAAAAAAACAACTATTATGTTAGTTGGGAGAATCCCTCCCTGCAGGAGCGAACTTGCTATAGACCCTACTCGGAATTTTCCTGGCGGAAGGGCCACCTAAGCCATCTTCTTGGCCAAAAGTCAGGTACATAAAGATCTGATGCTCTCAGCATTAATTTAGGCAGTATTTTGTGCTGCACTGTGGTATCTGGTTCTGCCGAGTTAGTATTTTGTGTTGCACTGTGGTATTTAGGGCCACTTTTAGTTTTTTTCCAGGGCCACTTTAAGTTTCTAGTCCGTCCCTGCCTCCCTGTCACTGTTGGGGAAGGCCGTCCATGTCGCTATGTTAGGCTCATGTTCACATCACATGTAGAGCTTACATTTAGTGTATACACTAGAAGAAGCCCCTGGCATATACGGCAAACCTATCCATAGGGCTCCTTTTCCTTGACGGAGGATAACAAAGTGTCCCCAGAGCCATATCGTACTTTGCGGTCACTATGTCAATCAGACTACACAATCTCATGAAGTCATCACTGTCCTCTCCGTTGAGCTATGGTGGCCCGTATTATCACTTCTATAATACCGAGCACCTACAACCACCGGCGCCTGATGAGGATCGTCTTACATCCTACTCACAGTTGGAGCCCCTGATCCCTCTCATTTGTTTTCGTTTTGCCGAGTATTTCTGGATTCTATCTGTCCTGGACAGCAGAATGATTTATTCAGATCTTCCCTGCCAATACTTTTTCTTGATGTATCTGGCCCTCTAAAAATATATATTTACACAATATCAGTAGGGCACAGCCTGTTGTGTAAGGGGCTTGGATGCCTTTCGATGAACCGCTCAGGAAATAGCTGGCGTACGATCTATCTACGTCATGGAAGAAAATAGACTCGGAGTCATTGCTGGAAAGAAGTTTGACGTTTATGCGCTCCATTTTTGTTCCCCGGCGCCAGGACGCTGCCTACTCCACTTAGGTCAAGAGTAATGATTAAAGGAAACTTGTTGGATTCACAACAAAGTGTGGAAAAGGACCTCATGTTTTTCAAGGCCAGAGTAAGAATATGAGCGGTAGGCTTTATACCGTGCTGAATAACGCTATGGAACGGCTGGGCAAACATTTTGTTTGGACCAGATGAGCAAGGAGAGGAAGAGTGTAATTAACGTGGCGGGTCTAGAATATTTAGGAGCGTGGGTTCAATGCCTTAACGGAGGAAACAATCAAGCAATCATTATGAACCTTACTTAGCATAGGGTCGGTAATACCAGCTACGAAACATCAGTCGGGGTTATTGCACCTCATATATATTCAAAAAGGGGACGCATTTGTCTAGAGCCTTTCCACTGACCTCCCGATAATGATAGCAATGACGCAGTAATGAAACTTAATTTGTTACAAATGGTGTAAGCATCACGGTAGCCGGACAGAATGAATAGTGACTCCAGGTTTTCAGGACCACACATGGAGGAATAGCTTTCCCTCCATGCTTTAAGATTCTAGCATTGGCCATCATGGTGTTTAAAGGTTGGTAAGGGCCCAATGGACCCTCAACCTCCCCAACCTTAGCTGAGACCTTGATGGGCCTTCACATTTCACATTTATATGACTATCAGACTCTGTTGGGTTAGGGTTTCAACCTATTATCTTCAAGCTGTGTTGAAGAAGCAAGAAAGCCCTGTCAGGTGTATACCTAATTCAAAGGGAAAATCATAATCACCATATCCAATGTCCAGGAGTTGGATACTATTACAACTTGATGACCACTTGTCAGTTTAGGCCTAAAAGGAGTTTTGGAAAGGTCTTGGCATTGACCTTAGATATCGTCATCCTCTTCAATCCCTGCTGAAGTTACTAAACTGGCCATATACTGTACATGAGACTAATGTTGAACTGTTTTGGCTGAACATCTAAACTATAAGGAGGATGTCCCAACGTTATCCTGTTGGCAGAAAAGGGGGAGATAAGGGCCTGGCTGTTGGATTTCAGCATGCCCAATCTTTTTGTCTTCTGGCAATAGCTTATAGAAAGAAAGTATTGGTCATTGAAATTCATGCCAGGGGAGAGTCAGGAGCACCTCATATCCATTAGATTGTTGGCCAGTCCACAAAAACAAATTTTTTGTCCAACAATAGCCTAAAGTGTATGAGGGTCTTTACTGGTACAGCTGGCTTTAGACCATCAAGTTCAATCTTGTTTATTCTTCCAAATTCCAGTGGATCAGAGGAACACAAGAACCAAAAGACCAAGTTCATTAAGTTGAAAAAGTTCCTTTCTAATAGCTGGAAAGATCTAGGATCAACATTCTCCATTTTACCACCTCTTCTATAATACCGAGCACCTACAACCACCGGCGCCTGATGAGGATCGTCTTACATCCTACTCACAGTTGGAGCCCCTGATCCCTCTCATTTGTTTTCGTTTTGCCGAGTATTTCTGGATTCTATCTGTCCTGGACAGCAGAATGATTTATTCAGATCTTCCCTGCCAATACTTTTTCTTGATGTATCTGGCCCTCTAAAAATATATATTTACACAATATCAGTAGGGCACAGCCTGTTGTGTAAGAGGCTTGGATGCCTTTCGATGAACCGCTCAGGAAATAGCTGGCGTCACGATCTATCTACGTCATGGAAGAAAATAGACTCGGAGTCATTGCTGGAAAGAAGTTTGGCGTTTATGCGCTCCATTTTTGTTCCCCGGCGCCAGGACGCTGCCTACTCCACTTAGGTCAAGAGTAATGATTAAAGGAAACTTGTTGGATTCACAACAAAGTGTGGAAAAGGACCTCATGTTTTTCAAGGCCAGAGTAAGAATATGAGCGGTAGGCTTTATACCGTGCTGAATAACGCTATGGAACGGCTGGGCAAACATTTTGTTTGGACCAGATGAGCAAGGAGAGGAAGAGTGTAATTAACGTGGCGGGTCTAGAATATTTAGGAGCGTGGGTTCAATGCCTTAACGGAGGAAACAATCAAGCAATCATTATGAACCTTACTTAGCATAGGGTCGGTAATACACAGCTACGAAAACATCAGTCGGGGTTATTGCACCTCATATATATTCAAAAAGGGGACGCATTTGTCTAGAGCCTTTTTCCACTGACCTCCCCGATAATGATAGCAATGACGCAGTAATGAAACTTAATTTGTTACAAATGGTGTAAGCATCACGGTAGCCGGACAGAATGAATAGTGACTCCAGGTTTTCAGGACCACACATGGAGGGAATAGCTTTCCCTCCATGCTTTAAATTCTAGCATTGGCCATCATGGTGTTTAAAGGTTGGTAAGGGCCCAATGGACCCTCAACCTCCCCAACCTTAGCTGAGACCTTGATGGGCCTTCACATTTCACATTTATATGACTATCAGACTCTGTTGGGTTAGGGTTTCAACCTATTATCTTCAAGCTGTGTTGAAGAAGCAAGAAAGCCCTGTCAGGTGTATACCTAATTCAAAGGGAAAATCATAATCACCATATCCAATGTCCAGGAGTTGGATACTATTACAACTTGATGACCACTTGTCAGTTTTGGAAAGGTCTTGGCATTGACCTTAGATATCGTCATCCTCTTCAATCCCTGCTGAAGTTACTAAACTGGCCATATACTGTACATGAGACTAATGTTGAACTGTTTTGGCTGAACATCTAAACTATAAGGAGGATGTCCCAACGTTATCCTGTTGGCAGAAAAGGGGGAGATAAGGGCCTGGCTGTTGGATTTCAGCATGCCCAATCTTTTTGTCTTCTGGCAATAGCTTATAGAAAGAAAGTATTGGTCATTGAAATTCATGCCAGGGGAGAGTCAGGAGCACCTCATATCCATTAGATTGTTGGCCAGTCCCACCAAAAACAAATTTTTTGTCCAACAATAGCCTAAAGTGTATGAGGGTCTTTACGGTACAGCTGGCTTTAGACCATCAAGTTCAATCTTGTTTATTCTTCCAAATTCCAGTGGATCCAGAGGAACACAAGAACCAAAGACCAAGTTCATTAAGTTGAAAAAGTTCCTTTCTAATAGCTGGAAAGATCTAGGATCAACATTCTCCATTTTTACCACCTACCATTTGTTGGGTTTCACAAGGAAGATATCTCACCCCTTCTTAAAGCCATTCATCTACACTCTCACCCATTACCAATTCCTGTGAAATTGTGGTCCACTCTATAACCATAAGTCATGTTCTCCATGGGATTCACGTACATAATTAATTGGTTTTTAAGGAGACCATTTATGGAATTACTTAAAGGTATCATAGCCCCCGTCAGCCTCTTCTTCTGTAGGGTAAATATGTTTAGTTTTGATAACCTATCCTTATGACCAAGATCTTCCATATTTGTTCTTAGTTTAGTTACCATCTATGGGCTTCTTGCAGTTCTCTGATATCTTTTTCATGTACTGGTCGAGATGTGGCCACACCAGTGTATTATCAAGAGGTAAAGTAATGCTTTCTTCTCAAGAAGCCAGCTTTCCTAGTACTTATGGTATTGGTTTTGCATTTGTCTACCATGTAAGGCTAGGCTCACACCAATAGATTTATCATTTTTTAAACATCAAATTAAGAGTTTAAGAGCCCATATATCTGTATCTCTTTTTACTATGGTGTGTGGCTTGCTGTTCCTTGCTTTAGACACCGTCAACCAATAGGATAGAAATGTTCCCATTGTGGAGGTCATTGACCTCTATGATGTGTAAATATCTGGTATTGACATGTCCTATCCATGATCTGCAAGTTCTTGTTCGATGCTCATATTCCCCAAATTATGGGATACCTATTGTGTGCAAGATATCTCCTCTTCATAGAGGTCAATGGCCCATAGAGTTCAATGGCATTGTCACACTGAGAGAGTCCATGTAATCTAGGAGTGTATATTTGTCCACTCCTATCTGTAGATGTCTCGATCCCGGTCTTGGGAGATTCTTCTCCATGACTTTGGAATTTTGACTGTATTATTATCAAAGATGAACCTCATGACACCCATGGTCTGTATGTTCTTGCCAGTTGCTTATTTTTCCCAGATTATGGCCACCCATTGTGGGCAAGATACGTACTCCCCATGGTGGTCAATGACCGTTTGCACCATGAAAGAGTCCATGTATGCTAGGATGGTATATATTTGTCCAGTCCAAGAGATTCTTCTCTGTGACATATGAATTTCTAGCATCTTATTATCACAGATGAACCTCTTGCCACCCATGGCTTATAAATTCTTGCCAGTTGCCCTTATTCCCAAGCTTATGGCTACCCAGTGTGGGCAAGATAGCTGCTCCTTATAGAGGTCAATAGCACCCTGAGAGAGTCCATGTATGCTGGGATAGTATAAATTTTAAAGGTCTCATCTAAGGATGAGTGAACCAGTTCGGTCCGAACTTTGCTATTTCTTGGACGGCAGATGTACCCGAAGAAGAAGAGGGGTTCTGACATGACCCTTAGAGGAAGTGGGGAGGATGGTTTGCCCTAATTGGGTCTCAGGCTGACAGACAGCCTGGATGAGCCAATCAGTGCTGCAGCAGGCAGAGAGGTGCCCTAGCAGAACGAGCAAAACACCAATCTGTGCTGGGCTGTGAATGAGGGTGGTTGGGTGTTACAGTGTCTGCCAAGAAAATGATCTTAGGGAGTCAGGGAGAGTGAAGGGAAAAGCTAGTAATACAAAGAAGAAGAATTGTCTGTGTAGAATAGGAAGGCAGGGAAGCTGTCAGCCAGGGAGGAAGGCGTGAGGAGCTGTGGCAGCTGTGTCTCCCAGCAGAACTGCAGCCGCTGCACTGCAGACCTAAAAAGTAACTACCCGCAAGCAAATACTTTCTTTTTTTCACCCATTTTGACAGAAATCATTTTTTATGGGGTTTAATTTAATTAATCTGTATATACATGACTACTGACTAAGGTGTGGCAGCAATCTTCCTCTGTGTACTAAGATAAAATTGAGTGTCAAGCCTCAATCATCTTGTAAATTCAGTTTCTACATGGCCGCAAGAGGGGGGGGGGGTTAAATTTCTTTAAGCAGCATAAATGTATATGATGCATTCATCAATTCTGACATTTTCGCACACATCAGGCTGATTCCAATGAATACACAAGACCTTGCTGGCATCTTGCCACTGTTGCTGTCTGTCTGCCTACCATCACTTTCTGTATGCCTACATCATGCTACTAATGCCTCAATCGTCCGTTTATTCAGTTTCCATCATGCCACTTATTTCACTTTCCAACCATCATGTTCTGTATGACTGCTGCTGCCACTGCCTCCATCATGCCACCGCTGCCATCATTCCACTGCTGTGACCTGCCTACCATCATCTTCACTAAGGCTGCTGCTGCCTCCATTGTGCTGCTGCCTTTCGGCCAACATGTACAATATGGATGCTGCCGCAGCCGCCACTGCCTCAGCTGCCACTGCCTCAGCTGCTGCTGCTCCTCATTGTAATCCCCTAGTGCAACAACCATTAACTCAAAGCATCTACCTCCACTATCACTACTACTACTACTATTGTCACTACTAACCATAGAAAGCCGTCAGCCTTGTATGTTCCATACTATGCTGCTCCTGCATAGTGCTGCTCCTTGTCCGTGTCGTACGGGCAGCATTCTGACAATGTCCAGGCATAATTTTTGGTGCTTGGTCCCCCAAGCCTCTTCTTTTTTTTTTTTTTATCCCATGTGTGTTTAAACATCATGTGCCCTGATCAGGGACAATTTTTGGAATCTTTGGAATATGAAAAACCATGAGACGTGCGCCTGCGCGGTGTGTTTTGTGTGTATGATAATGCCGTCAAACATGCGTTTACCCCAGCTATGTATGTCAGTGTCACTAAGACATCATTTACTATTGCTGTCATTGCGTTCCAGAGCTTGAGGGGAGGGGGGATTTAAAAAAAATGAACGAAAAGAGATAACAAGTTCCTAGAAGACTAGAGGGGGTTATATAACAACTTTCAGGGCAATTTGAGCAATTTTGGTTTGGCCTGAATTGATTCAGGTCGAACCAAACTTTTTTGAAAATTTGGTGAACTGAACCTGAAACGAATCTCGACTGGTTTGCCGTGTAGATGTCTCGATCCTGGTCATGGGCGATTTTTCTCCATGACATCTGAATTTCTAGTGAATTATTATGACAGATGAGCATCATCATAAATATGTAATACACATTTTTATCACTGTGTCGACTGAACTATGTGACCTTACTGCTCTGCCAGAGACAATTTTCCGTTTGGAGATTGCCAAAGTTAACTTGGACTTCATCAGGCATGCCTTTTATATCAAGACTAGGCTTAGCCCCAGATTTCACCAGTGGCCTGGGCTTTGGAATTCTGGTTGTTAAAGGGATATATAATGTTAGACACTTGTTCTCATCGTCACATCAGACTTTTTGATCAGTGAGGACCAGTGGCGTGCCTAGGGTGTGCCCCCTTCATAGTAATAATCCCCATTGTGCCCCCTTTATAGTAATAATGCCCATTGTGCCCCCATTCATAGTAGTAATGCCCATTGTGCCCCCATTCATAGTAGTAATGCCCATTGTACCCCCTTAATAGTAGTAATGCCCACTGTGCCCCCTCCATAGTCATAAGTCCTCTGTGCCCCCTCCATTGTAGTAATGCCCTCTGGCTCTGTGCCCCTTCCACAGTAGAAATGCCTATTGTGCCCCCTTTACATTAGTAATGCCCTCTGTGCCCCCCCATAGTAGTATTGCTCTCTGTGCCCCCTCCATAGTAATAAAGTCCTCTGTGTCACCTCCATAGTAATAAAGTCCTCTGTGCCCCCTCCATAGTAATAAACTCCTCTGTGCCCCCTACATAGTAATAAAGTCCTCTGTGCCCCCTCCATAGTAATAAACTCCTCTGTGCCTCCTCCATAGTAATAAAGTCCTCTCTGCCCCCTCCAAAGTAATAAACTCCTCTGTGCCTCCTCCATAGTAATAAAGACCTCTGTGCCCTCTCCATAGTAATAATGTCCTTTGTGCCCCCTCAATAGTAATAATGCCCTCTGTGCCCCCTCCATAGCATAAGTCCTCTGTGCCTCATATAATGTGCCCTCTGGCCTGTGCCCCCTCCTAATAGATATGCCTATTATGCCCTTACATTGTAAGCCCTCTGTGCCCTCCATAGTAGTAAACCTCTGTGCCCCCTCCTTCATAAAAGTCCTCTGTGCCCCTCCATAGTAATAAAGCTCCAACTCTGTGCCCCCTCCATAGTAGTAAACCTCTGTGCTCCTCCATATAATAGTCCTCTCTGGTAATAAAGTCCCTCTGTGTCCCCCTCCATAGTAATAAAGTCCTCTGATGCCCCCTCCATAGTAATAAAGTCTCTGTGCCCCCTCCATAGTAATAAACTCCTCTGTGCCCCCTCCTAGTAATAAAGTCCTCTGTGCCCCCTCCATAGTAATAAAGTCCTCTGTGCCCCCTCCATAGTAATAAAGCCCTCTGTGCCCCCTCCATAGTAATAAAGACCTCTGTGCCCCCTCCATAGTAATAAAGTCCTCTGTGTCCCCTCCATAGTAATAAAGACCTCTGTGCCTCCTCCATAGTAATAAAGTCCTCTGTGCCTCCTCCATAGTAATAAAGTCCTCTGTGCCCCCTCCATAGTAATAAAGTCCTCTGTGCCCCCTCCATAGTAATAAAGACCTCTATGCCCCCTCCATAGTAATAAAGGCCTCTGTGCCCCCTCCATAGTAATAAAGACCTCTGTGCCCCCTCTATAGTAATAAAGACCTCTGTGCCTCCTCCATCGTAATAAAGTCCTCTGTTCCCCCTCCATTGTAATAAAGTCCTCTGTGTCCCCTCCATAGTAATAAAGTCCTCTGTGCCCCCTCCATAGTAATAAACTCCTCTGTGCCCCCTCCGTAGTAATAAACTCCTCTGTGCCCCCTCCATAGTAATAAACTCCTCTGTGCCTCCTCCATAGTAATAAAGTCCTCTGTGCCCCCTCCATAGTAATAAAGACCTCTGTGCCCTCTCCATAGTAATAAAGTCCTCTGTGCCCCCTCCATAGTAATGAAGTCCTCTGTGCCCCCTCCATAGAAATAGTCCTTTGTGCCCCCTCCATAGTAATAAAGACCTCTGTGTCCCCTCCATAGCAATAAAGTCCCCTGTGTCCCCTCCATAGTAATAAAGTCCTCTCTGCCCCCTCCATAGTAATAAAGTCCTCTGTGCCTCCTCCATAGTAATAAAGTCCTCTCTGCGCCCTTCATAGTTATAAAGACCTCTGTGCCCCCTCCAAAGTAATAAAGACCTCTGTGTCCTCTCCATAGTAATACAGTCCCCTGTGTCCCCTCCAAAGTAATAAAGTCCTCTCTGCCCCCTCCATAATAATAAACTCCTCTGTGCCTCCTCCATAGCAATAAAGTCCTCTCTGCCCCCTCCATAGTAATAAAGACCTCTGTGCCCCCATCCAAAGTAATAAACTCCTCTGTGCCTCCTCCATAGTAATAAAGTCCTCTGTGCCCCCTCCATAGTAATAAAGACCTCTGTGTCCCCTCCATAGTAATAAAGACCTCTGTGCCCCCTCCATCGTAATAAAGTCCTCTGTTCCCCCTCCATAGTAATTAAGTCCTCTGTGTCCCCTCCATAGTAATTAAGTCCTCTGTGCCCCCTCCATAGTAATAAAGACCTCTGTGCCCCCTCCATAGTAATAAACTCCTCTGTGCCTCCTCCATAGTAATAAAGTCCTCTGTGCCCCCTCCATAGTAATGAAGACCTCTGTGCCCCCTCCATAGTAATAAAGGCCTCTGTGCCCCCTCCATAGTAATAAAGACCTCTGTGCCCCCTCCATAGTAATAAACTCTTCTGTGCCCCCTTCATAGTAATAAACTCCTCTGTGCCCCCTCCATAGTAATAAAGACCTCTGTGCCCCCTCCATAGTAATAAAGACCTATGTGCCCCTCCATAGTAATAAACTCCTCTGTGCCTTCTCCATAGTAATAAAGTCCTCTGTGCCCCCTCCATAGTAATAAAGACCTCTGTGCCCCCTCCATAATAATAAAGACATCTGTGCCCCCTCCATAGTAATAAAGTCCTCTGTGCCCCCTCCATAGTAATAAAGACCTCTGTGCCCCCTCCATAGTAATAAAGACCTCTGTGACCCCTCCATCGTAATAAAGTCCTCTGTGTCCCCTCCATAGTAATTAAGTCCTCTGTGCCCCCTCCATAGTAATAAAGACCTCTGTGCCCCCTCCATAGTAATAAACTCCTCTGTGCCTCCTCCATAGTAATAAAGTCCTCTGTGCCCTCTCCATAGTAATAAAGTCCTTTGTGCCCCCTCCATCGTAATAAAGTCCTCTGTTCCCCCTCCATAGTAATTAAGTCCTCTGTGTCCCCTCCATAGTAATTAAGTCCTCTGTGCCCCCTCCATAGTAATAAAGACCTCTGTGCCCCCTCCATAGTAATAAACTCCTCTGTGCCTCCTCCATAGTAATAAAGTCCTCTGTGCCCTCTCCATAGTAATAAAGTCCTTTGTGCCCCCTCCATAGTAATAAAGGCCTCTGTGCCCCCTCCATAGTAATAAAGACCTCTGTGCCCCCTCCATAGTAATAAACTCCTCTGTGCCCCCTTCATAGTAATAAACTCCTCTGTGCCCCCTCCATAGTAATAAAGACCTCTGTGCCACCTCCATAGTAATAAAGACCTATGTGCCCCCTCCATAGTAATAAACTCCTCTGTGCCTTCTCCATAGTAATAAAGTCCTCTGTGCCCCCTCCATAGTAATAAAGACCTCTGTGCCCCCTCCATAGTAATAAAGACCTCTGTGCCCCCTCCATAATAATAAAGACATCTGTGCCCCCTCCATAGTAATAAACTCCTCTGTGCCTTCTCCATAGTAATAAAGACCTCTGTGCCCCCTCCATAGTAATAAAGACCTCTGTGACCCCTCCATCGTAATAAAGTCCTCTGTGCCGTCTCCATAGTAATAAAGTCCTTTGTGCCCCCTCCATAGTAATGAAGTCCTCTGTGCCCCCTCCATAGTAATAAAGTCCTTTGTGCCCCCTCCATAGTAATAAAGTCCTCTGTGCCCCTCCATAGTAATAAAGTCCTCTGTGCCCCCTCCATAGTAATAAACTCCTCTGTGCCCCCTCCATAGTAATAAAGTCCTCTGTGCCCCTCCATAGTAATAAAGTCCTCTGTGCCCCCTCCATAGTAATAAAGTCCTCTGTGCCCCCTCCATAATAATAAAGTCCTCTGTGCCCCCTCCATAGTAATAAAGACCTCTGTGCCCCCTCCATAGTAATAAAGACCTATGTGCCCCCTCCATAGTAATAAACTCCTCTGTGCCTTCTCCATAGTAATAAAGTCCTCTGTGCCCCCTCCATAGTAATAAAGTCCTCTGTGCCCCTCCATAGTAATAAAGACCTCTGTGCCCCCTCCATAATAATAAAGACATCTGTGCCCCCTCCATAGTAATAAAGTCCTCTGTTCCCCCTCCATAGTAATAAAGTCTCTGTGCCCCCTCCATAGTAATAAACTCCTCTGTGCCCCCTGCATAGTAATAAAGCCCTCTTGACCTCCTCTGTATTAAAAAAAAAAAAAACACAGTAACTACTCACCTTGTCCCGTTCCTGTAGCTCACATACCTCTCTCCCCTGCAGGCACAGATCGCTCTGCAGCAGTGTGTGGGTGGAGCTTATGCACATTTCTGGGCTTCAGGCTCCGCCCACAGAGGCAGGCAGCGCAATCTGTCTCTGCAGGCTGAATGGTGGAGCGGGGAGAAGTCTTCCTGCTTCACCATTCTGTGCGGTGCCGGCCTGCAGGAGGGGAGGAGCGTGGGGAGCTGAGCAGTGAGTGACAGGACTGCAGCTCCCTGCGCTCCAGCAATGAGCGCTTCCTTCTGTATTGATGGAAGCGCTCATTGCTTCTGGCACCCCCCTGAGAGCTAGCACCTGGGGCTGATACATAGAACATATATAGCACACACCAATCACACATAGGAAACACGCAATGCACACACCAATACATTTATGCCTAACCCTATTAAGTGTAGCACACGTAAAGGGGTTAAAGAGGTTCTCTCACTACAGCAATTGGCATTTATCATGTAGAGAAAGTTAATACCAGGCACTTACTAATGTATTGTGATTGTCCATATTGCTTTCTTTCCATCACATTATACACAGCACGTATCCGTGGCTATTACCACCGTGTAATCCAGCAGCGGTGGCCTTGCTTACACACTATAGGTAAAGGTGTTGGCCTATGCGCACTTCCAGCCTTTCCCTATAGTGTGTAAGCACGGCCACCGCTGCTGGATTACACGGTGGTAATAGCCACGGATACTGCTGTGTATAATGGATTGGAAAGGAGGCAATATGGACAATCACAATACATTAGTAAGTACCTGGTATTACTGGCATGATAAATGCCATTTACTGAAGTGAGACAAACCATTTAACCCCTTTAAGTATAAATGTCTGGCATGAAATTTACCAAATCTTAACCTTCTCATATTATACATAATCTCCACTATAATTAATAGGGTTATCCTGCCATAATGACCTATCGCCTATCTACAGGATAGATGATAAATATCAGATTGCTGGGGTCTGACTGCTGGAACTCCCACTGATCATGAAGAAAGGGGTCCTGAGACATTCAATTACATTACCGCCAATCTATGTACACAAGGGTCTTAAGACCACTGTCCCTTGATCATGGGGTCCCAGCAGTCAGACCCCATCAATCAGACACTTATCACCTGACGTGTCATAGCTGTTTCACCTTTTCACATTCCCTATCCTTGAAGGTTTTCTTTGGATGTAAAAAAATAACATTAAAAATCTGGCCCAAAATATGTCAAACTAAAATGGAAATGCTTGCCTGTTAAAGGGCCAGTGTCCACTTCTCTAGTTATCCTCTATCCACAGCATCAGGGATAACTAAGTGATCCGTAGGGGTCTTAGCGCTGGAGCCCCCACTAATGCCCTGCCTCTCCATCCATTCTCTATGGGGTCGCTGGAGATGGCGGAGTACAGCGCTGGCTATTCCAGTGGTCCCAAAGAGAATAAATGGAGCAGCAGGGCATATGTGTGGCCTGCCACACCATCAAAAGGGGGAACAGGACCCGTTCCTGGGATCAGTGGGGGTCGCAGAATTGGACCCCACTAATCATATAGTTATGCCCCATGGTGTGGAGAGGATAACTTTAAAACCTGGACAACCCCTTTAAATCCTCCACCGATCCACCACCAGTATCTCTTTACATGGCAGCAGTGATGCCTGTAAATACGGAATATCATCACTACCACCATGTAAACCATACGTGTCAATACTGGAGAATGTGATGCCCTGTGCAAAATTTTCCAGTCATAAAGTCCAACCCCCTTTCCAGGTCACAACCTTTAACAAAGCTCAAGCAAAGGCGCCAGAGGAGCAACGTGAGCAAAGGGCACAAAGGGAGGGTCATAACCGAAACAGAGACATTAGGGTCGCCTGAGGCAGGGTAAGGCTGCATTCACACGTCCGTGGAACACGGACCGTGTGATACCGGACTGGCACCCTGCTTAGTGCAGGAGCGCACGGCTTCATTCGTTCCTATGACGCCGTGCGGTTCCTGCTGCCGCCACAGTACAGTAATACACTCGTATAGATCATAGGAGTGAATTACTGTGCAGCGGCGGCAGCAGGAAGCGCACGGCATCATAGGAACGAATGACGCCGTGCGCTCCTGCAGTAAGATGGGTGCCAGTCCGGTATCACACGGTCCGTGCTCCACGAACGTGTGAATGCAGCCTAATAGTGGTGATCCTAGAGCAGGGGCAACTGGAGAAGAGGCAATATTAGCGGCGCATTTAGAGTGGGGGCATCTGGAGCTGGGGCATTTATAGGGGTGCACCTAAAGCAGAGGCAGCACACATACACCGATCTGAGTCTACTATAAATCCCCTATTTCCCCCTTACAGTCTCCTACATCTCACTACTGTCACACACCTGAGAAATCAGCCCAGCACCGCAGAGGAGTCCTTCTCTCCAGCAGCCACAGTTTTCTGACAACTGACAAGTTTATTCAAGTAACAACCATTGAACTTTACCAAGTCTGGACTCTACTTATTCCACCAGCTACAACTCCTTTGTTGTTATGGGGCCTAACCCTGGGGGAGCGACAGTATCCAGGTAGGAGCACCGTGACAGAAACCATTAGGGCTGCCTGCCCCTGGGGGGCAGCCCGTGGCAGACCCACACAAGATAACAGTAGCTGCACTACATAACACTACATCACAGTATCTGCACTCCATAATAGTACCCACACTCCATAATAGTACCCACACTCCATAATAGTACCCACACTACATAACAGTATCCACACTCCATAATAGTACCCACACTCCATAATAGTACCCACACTACATAACAGTACCCAGACTACATAACAGTACCCAGACTACATAACAGTACCCAGACTACATAACAGTATCCACACTACATAACAGTATCCACACTACATAACAGTATCCACACTACATAACAGTATCCACACTACATAACAGTACCCACACTACATAACAGTATCCACACCACATAACAGTATCCACACCACATAACAGTATCCACACTACATAACAGTATCCACACTACATAACAGTATCCACACTACATAACAGTATCCACAGTACATAACAGTACCCACACTACATAACAGTATCCACACTACATAACAGTATCCACACCACATAACAGTATCCACACTACATAACAGTATCCACACTACATAACAGTATCCACACTACATAACAGTATCCACACCACATAACAGTACCCAGACTACATATCAGTACCCACACTACATAACAGTACCCACACTACATAACAGTACCCACACTACATAACAGTATCCACACTACATAACAGTATCCACACTACATAACAGTACCTACACTACATAACAGTACCCACACTACATAACAGTACCCACACAACATAACAGTAACGACACTACATAACAGCACCCACACTACATAACAGTACCCACACTACATAACAGTATCCACACTACATAACAGTACCCACACTACATAACAGTACCCACACAACATAACAGTAACGACACTACATAACAGCACCCACACTACATAACAGCACCCACACTACATAACAGCACCCACACTACATAACAGTATCCACACTACATAACAGTACCCACACTACATAACAGTATCCACACTACATAACAGTACCCACACTACATAACAGTACCCACACTACATAACAGTACCCACACTACATAACAGTATCCACACTACATAACAGTACCCACACTACATAACAGTACCCACACTACATAACAGTACCCACACTACATAACAGTACCCACACTACATAACAGTGCCCATATTACATTACAATGCCCACATTAAATAACAGTATCCATGCTACGTGACATTGCCCACACTACATAATAGTATCTGCACTACGTAACAGTATCCACATCACATAAGATTACCCACATTACACAACAGTACCGACATTGCACAATTGTATCCACACTACAGAACTTTAACCATAAGTCTAACACACTTCAACCCTCTCCCTGGCACTGCGCCATTATCAATTCTGTTTTCACCCTCCATTACCAGTCCCAGTTCTTAACACTAACCATATTCTAACCATAGGATGATTGCATGCTATGGTCATAGGCTCCAGCTACATTTCTCTAGTACACCTGCTTTCCATTCCATTGTCGTAGTTATAATTAATGACCACGTTTCCGATCCATACTTCACCTTTAATTCCTAAGCTATTTTTGCCTTGGCATATCTGAGAAGATGACTGTTTCCTCTATGGCTACCTCTTTCAATTATGACACAAACTACTTTTTCGCATTAAAAATCCGAGGCTAAATATGTTTTTCTTTATTCATTCCATTGCGGTTACTGGTAATGAAAGGCAGATGCGAGATTTCTCAGTCCGGTCAGTGTTGTGGTGTTAATCTGTGGACGTGTTAGGAAATTCTTTATTCACACACAATGGCATGATAAAAATGACCCGAGTTTCCCACATAAAAAGACGCTCACTCTGCTTATCCTGACAAAAAAAATTCAACAATATCCAGAAACCAGACGCTCATTCCTCAAAATAGAGTCAGCTGTAGAGTCAGGCTCGCTGTTTGTATACACTCAACGGAAAGCAAACTGCTGTCCACCATAATAAAACATAATAAAATGCAAGATAAATGTCATGATTACCCCCCATCTCTAAAGATGGGGTTGTTTCGACCCGAAACGCGTTGCTAAGAATAAAAAAAAAAATACCTACATATTGAACACTGACTAATGGGTGTCCTGTGACGACAGTGCCTTGATCCATTCACTTGATGCGGCCCCCATAGGATTTACTAACTTCCGCTGATGTCACCTTCATTCCACTAGCCATTTTTGGGTGGCAGGGTGACCAAAAAAACAGCAAGTCTGCCATCTGACATTGTATGTTTTTTTATAGTGTTCACTGTGGAAAGATTCTTTTTGTAGTACAGTTGAGGTGATACCAATTATGCATGCTTTTTTATTTTTTTATATATTTTTATATAATGCTTTTTAATGGATTCGTTTGTTTTTTTTTTGTTTTTTTTTACTACTAATTCTAATTAATTATTTTTTTTTTATAAATGAAACATTTATTTATGTTTATTATTTAGATATGGGTGGTGGGGGGGGGGGGGCTAAAGCATGGCATGATCGCTGATCTAATACACTGCAATACTTTTATAATGCAGTGTGTTTTCCCTTTAACTCCCGCCCCGGGAACTGGCCAAACTTATCTTGGTGCAAATACTTTTTATAGAAGCCGCACCTATTTTTTGGCCAGAGACAGCTCAAATTTTCTGCTGTTGGATAGAACTGAGCATGTGCGACCACCTCAGTGATGTTACTGAGGTGGACAGAGAAATATGGAAAAGAATGAACAGCAGGTGGCGCTATTTGGATGTATTTTATGCTATTCATTTCAATGGGTCCGCAAATCCAGAGATGTGGAACGGTGAGGAACGGAATGGCGGAAACAGGACACTACGGAGTGCTTCCGTGGGGTTCCGTTCCGTACTTCCGTCCCGCAAAAAGATAGAACATGTCCTATCTTTTTGGGTGACGGGCAGATCGCGGACCCATTCAAGTGAATGGGTCCGCGATCCGCTGCGGCTGCCCCACGCAGCATTTTGCGGCACGGGCACGGAGCCACACGTTCGTGTGAAAGAGGCCCAAGTCAGAGAGGAGGATCCGGCAGGAGAGTACCAGAACAACATCTGGAATCCGAGACTGTGACACTTGAGGGTGGGCTTGATGAACCAGGAGGGTCAGGATGAGCAGTGCTATAGTTTTCATTCAAGCAGGATTGTATGTGAATAATTAACACAAAAATTCAGCAGTGGGGCCACAAAGACAGCGCAAAATTTTTGCTGCAAAATCCTTTACCCATTGGCCACCACATGCTTTTGGGTAACAGACCGTCTGTTTTTATCCCAATTTTCCCCAAAAATTGCTGCAGGTTTAGCCGCAGAAACAAGAACGCAATCTTATGGCCGATCATTGTAGGACTAATATACAACATCATGGCTGCGGTTCGGTGAACGCCGCCACGTGAGGTTTTAGGTTTTTATTGCTGCACTGGGGACACTTCACACAAATCCTCCACTTTTTTTTTTTTTTTTCTTGAGCTACCAAAGCCAAGAATATAATGCGAGACAAGATTTGGCCAAAACGGTTGCCGTTGCTACGAGATGAGTATGGAGTATAATATAATAAATTCAAATCATTCAGCAGCGTGGGGTCCAGGCCTGAGTTACCGCTTGTAGGAGACCCCGGGGTGAGTCAGAGAACAAGACAGATGTGGAAAATTGGATTTCAGGTGCCAGCGGCATGCGAGGAGGCTGCACATTTAAAGGAGCAGGATTTCTCCTGACGTGGGATCAGTCCACACAGAAACAATACAAGATGAAACCATGAAATAGAAAAAGTACCATTGGCCAATCTAATATGATCTTCGGGAATGAGCCCGATATAGCGCGTTGTGTCAGTTGCCGCCGGTGGAATTTTTTTTACTAGGACCCATCCCCTCTCCTGACATGTCTGTTTTAGTAACTACTTGCACTCTCCATGTGATAACAATTCTGGAGCATCTACTCTTATGACTCCTATGTTGTGCCATTCCTCTATTATTCCTACTAGAAAATATCCAGCTGGGTGATACCATTTGTGCGCAGTCAGACTGGCAGCACTGATTGCATAGTGACAGACCCCAACTGGGAACACCGAGCTGGACCTTCATTGCAGACTTCTAGTAGGGGCAATAGAGGAATGGCACAATGTACAGTCATAAGAATAGGTGCTCCAGATGGTTAGTATATGGTGGATGCAAGTAGTTACCACAACAGACGTGTCAGGAGAAGGGGATGGGTCCTCTTTAAAGGGGTTTCCAGGATTAGAAAAATATGGCTCTTACAGAACCAGCGCCACATCTCGACACAGGTCGAGTCTGGAACTGCGTTTAAAAAAAGAATGGGGCTGAGCTGCAGTGCCAGACACTACCTGTGAACAGAGGTAGTGCGATTTTTGGAAGGAAGGTGACTTTTTTTCTAATTTTATATGACCCCTTTATAGGGAGAAGTCTCCACTCAATGTATCTGCTAAAGTTTTGCATTTTATGGTAAAATTTGTGACTTTTTGCAGTTTTCTACTGCTCTCAGCTATTAGAGAATGCATGGCTGGCGCAGATTTTCTTTTTTTAGGCGTACAGATTGCAGAAAGGTGCGCCAAATTTTTAAAAAGGCCTGCATTGACGGGTGTTTAATAAAACTTTTCAACTGTTTTTCCTCTACAGACTTCACTTTTAGTGCACCTACAGACTGTTGCCACCCTGTCTCTGAATCCGTCAAAGAGCGGCCCTGAGGGCTCTCGATCTGTAGCTCTTACCTGTGCTTTCCTAACAGCTCGAGAGCCCTCTGAGCAGCTCTCTGACAGATTCAGGGGGTAGCAACAGTCTGCAGGTGCACTGAAAGTGAAATCCTTAGAGGAAAAACTGTTGAAAAGCTGCGACAGGGTGTCCTCCAAGCTGAGGGCACTCCCCTCGCAGCTTCATTGACAGGGCCGTACAACTTGACCAGCCCTGACAATCTTGCGCCTGCGCTGCTGCTTCGAGTAGCAGTGTAAGTGCAGAGGCTGTGTTTCCCCTTCTGGAGCAGCGACTGTTCACTCGTCTCTCTCCGGCAGTGTAGTGGCACACACACATTTGCTGCTCCAGTAGTGGAAACAGAGCCTCAGCGCTTGCACAGCTATTCGAAGCAGCAGCGCAGGCGTAAGATTGTCCAGGGGGTTTGGCAGGGGGAGCGTCCTAAAGTGTAGAACGCTGTAGTCACAAGCCATGATGCCTCACTACCAGGCTGCACTACTACCTCGTAATTCGCTCATCTGTAGTCACAAGCCATGATGCCTCACTACCAGGCTGCACTACTACCCCATAATTCACTCATCTCTAGTCACGAGCCATGATGCCTCCGTACCAGGCTGCACTACTACCCCATAATTCGCTCATCTCTAGTCAGGAGCCATGATGCCTCAATACCAGGCTGCACTACTACCCCATAATTCACTCATCTCCAGTCACGAGCCATGATGCTTCGCTACCAGGCTGCACTACTACCTCGTAATTCACTCATCTCTAGTCACAAGCCATGATGCCTCAGTACCAGGCTGCACTACTACCCCGTAATTCGCTCATCTCTAGTCACAAGCCATGATGCCTCAGTACCAGGCTGCACTACTACCCCGTAATTCGCTCATCTCCAGTCACGAGCCATCATTCCTCAGTACCAGGCTGCACTACTACCCCATAATTCGCTCATCTCTAGTCACGAGCCATGATGCTTCACTACCAGGCTGCACTACTACCCCGTAATTCACTCATCTCTAGTCACGAGCCATGATGCCTCAGTACCAGGCTGCACTACTACCCCATAATTCACTCATCTCTAGTCACGAGCCATGATGCCTCAGTACCAGGCTGCACTACTACCCCGTAATTCACTCATCTCTAGTCACAAGCCATGATGCTTCGCTACCAGGCTGCACTACTACCTCGTAATTGACTCTTCTCTAGTCACGAGCCATAATGCCTCAGTACCAGGCTGCACTACTACCCCATAATTCGCTCATCTCCAGTCACGAGCCATGATGCCTCAGTACTAGGCGGCACTACTACCCCTTACATGCCGAATTTATAAAATGTATTGATGTCACGTGTTTCTGTCCTCGTGTTTCATGGCTTTCATGAATGGTTTCACTGAAGTGGCACATGTTCCGTCTTCTTTATTATGAGATCGTTACAATGTAACACATTTTGGAGCAGGGCATTAACTTTCCCTTTCCCTTCTTGCTTGTGTATCCCGTTTAGATCCCTTTTGTTGTTATTTTTATCCATTGCCGCAGCTCCGTCCTTCCTGTGGCTCTTGGGTTGGAAACCTTGGGATGATTTAGATGGAAAGGCGTTTCATGTGGTATTATAACTGAAATATGGCTTTCTTAGTCTGGAAATATTATTCTTGTGGGGTTTCTGCTGGAAATCTGTGGTATCCGACTAGGCACAATACTCAGACTTTTTATTGGTAAGATTACTTTATTTTCTGTAGCTCAGAGGACTAAGCAGACGCTCAAGTGAATGGGTATAGCATTATTGGTAAGGTTTTCTATACACCTGTTACTCATAGGAGACTCCGTCTGATTTAGGCTACATGCACAGGCTGTCCGCAAATCGGGATCCGCAAAAAAAACTGATGGTCCATCATTTTTTTTGGGTGGATTCCTTTGTTTTCACAGGTCCCTTGTAATAAATGCCTATCCTCGTCCGCAAATGAGGAAAAAAGTAGGACATGCACTATTTTTTTTGCTGAAGGGAAACACGGACAACGGACGCGAAGCACAAACGGATGAACTGTGACCATTTTTTTGTTGACTCATTGAAATGAATGGGTTCCTGTCCCATCCGCAAAAAAAACTAAGACGGAAGCCGAGAAAAACAACTGTCGTGTGCATGTAGCCTTAAAGGAACAATGCAACGGATTAGCTTTCCTATCTGTTACGTGCTCACCTGGTGAAATGGATACGGTAGAGCAGATCATGAAGCGGCTTGGATAAGTGGCACTGGTGAAGCAGAGCTGAAGACCCAATGTAGCAGAGCTGGAGGACCAGTGGAGAAAAGCTTGAGGGCCAAGGATGCATCTGCCATGAGGCGAGATGAGTATCTTGTAAGAATGGACTGGGCACTCTACTAGATATCAATATTTTATTCAGTAAAAAGTTACTCTAAAAAACATTCACAATATTGCATGCCTATCTGGATAGATATATAATCGTGCATTGGTATAACATCCAGGGCTGTGGAGTCGGTAGATAAATTGTCCGACTCCGACTCCTCAGATTTTGAAACTTCCGACTCCGACTCCTCGACTCTCCGACTCCTCTGTATTTAATATGCAAATACGAAGCTGTTCCACCAAGTTCTTCTAATCTCCTCTAGCACAGAGAGGTAGTTGAGCAGAAGCTGCTGCCTTCTCCTTTGTGTGCTGATCTTCTGCTGAAGATAGAGCAGTGGGAGGATCCAGGAAGGGGCAGGGGACGGGGCATTTATTTTAAAACATGATTTTCCTAGTAGAATCCCATAGTCATGTTTAAAATTTAAGCTAACAATCTGAGTTTACATGTTTTATAGCCTTAGCTGAATGATAGCAGTTTTTCAAATGGTTTACAGCTTCAGTCTTGAACTATTGACTATCCATTCCCTTCACTTATACAAGTGTCTCCAGTCCTTAATCAGTTATCAGTGAGAGGCGAGGATAACCATGGGTTCCCTGTAACAGCAGACCACAAGACAATGGAAAGTGTAAGTATTGCCGCTCCTTAAAGGGACACTGACAGGCTGATTTTCCAGCTAAAGATATATATATACTGGTATTCATCAGAGAATTAGGAATAAAACTATACTAATGTTACCCCCAGTTAAGCTGTACTTGTGTTTAAAAACATTTTAATCTGTATGCAAATTCACTATCTTTGTGCCCAATGGGGCAGCGTCTCCTGCGGCTTTGTGCCCAGCCGCGCCCGAGTACAGCTTCCCAGCGCTGTTCCCCTCGTTATTATTCACTGCACTGGCCTTTTTTTCAGGCTAGCCGAACGCTGAATTCCTGCGCAGGCGCACGTGTAGAGTGCTGGCAGCAGCCTCGTCTGGCTATGCTGAGGCTGTGCCAGCTTTCTCTCTTCCTCCTTGCTACCTAGTCCTGTCTAGTGCTGCCAGTACTCTACATGTGCGCCTGCCCCTTGGGCACAAAGGTAGAGAATTTGCATATTGATTAAAACGTTTTTAAACACAAGTAAACCTCAACTGGGGGTAACAGTCGTCTAGTTGTATTCCTAATCCTCTGATGAATACCAGCAGATATATCTTTAGCCGGCAAATCAGCCTGTCAGTGTCCCTTTAACTGCATAGTAAAGCATATGAAAAGCGTGCTTCTTCACGGTCACTTAACGTCTTTGTTTAGCGGTAACGTGACGCACTGCATGCATTGGCCTTTATTCTTACAGTAGAGAAGTAATTCATTATAACTTTATCTGAATTGGGACATTTAAACTTGCTTTTTTTTAATTCTAATTTTTTTTTATTCCAATTTAAATCTAGTAGGAGTCGGAGTCGGAGTCGGTCCATTTTTTGCCGACTCCGACTCCGACTCCAGGTACCCAAAATTGCCTCCGACTCCGACTCCTCGACTCCGACTCCACAGCCCTGATAACATCACCAATCAATAACATAAAAGGCTCAATCCAAGTATGCCAATGTCTAGTTAAGGTAGATATAAAAAAGACCAATGGCAACCAGGATTGGGTATATTGATCCCCAACAAATGAACATAAAATAGGATAACTGGTAAATCAATAAGGCCTACAGGACACGTAGGTCTATGTCCCTGTGGCCGATGGATCACCAGTATTATTAACACATAATAATAAACCAGATATAAAAATATTATCAAATATAAAAATATTGTGCAAAGAGTATTTTTCAAAAAAACACCCTTTATAAAAATACCTTTTCTTTGAAAAATAATAGGATAAATGGACAATATTATGAGTATAGTGACTACTGTCCCGTACTAAAAATTACAATATGGGGAAGCAACCAAACATCTGCAGATTCCAATATCGGTCGGAGTCTTTAAAACCGCAACAAATATCGCATCAGTATCGCATTACCTCTTGTGATATAGTAGGTGGGGTATTTGACGTATGCGCCCAATTTGAATATTCCTATGATGGAGTAACAATTGAATGCAAAATCCACATGAATCCTGAGATAGATAAGAGCAGTAAAAACAGTTGCTTTATAAGGGGCGTCCTCAAATACCGCCCGTTCATTGCAATAGTGCCGGCACTTTGAATAGTCTTACCCCCACACTCCGCACTCTCCTTCGGTATTGTATCTTTGGGAGTCCGCGCTGGTGATCTCTGTATACTCGGGATGGTTCACCGTCGATTTCCCTGCGAACACGCTGAAACCTCCCTCACCTGTCACGCGGCGTCTTGATTCTCCAAGACTTGGAAGGTGGATAATGTGGATCGGGTAATAAGTATCACTGCTCCTCATATATTCTCGGGGTCCGACCAGACGCGTTTCGGGGTATAAGGTACCCCTTCCTCAGTGGCAATCCGACCCCCAGATCCAAATGCCTTAAATACCGGAATCCTCAAATACACGGGTCTTATCAAAAATCCGGACTGGAATATTACAAAGACTCCATAATGATATCATATTTGGACTCCACTAATTTATTACATTTCTCCATAAAATAATTATGATCCTCAATTGGGAACTCATGTATCTCCGTTATTTCATCAATATTCCCATCCTCATACACCTGCGATTCTGTTGCGTTTCACATGCGATTCAGTTGTTTTTACAAACATGTCAAATATTTAAAATATCCATAACCTCGCTTCCTTTAAAGTAAAATATAATATAATAACACCTATCCAAAGTTACAGTTATCATCAAACCTATACACATGTGGTTTTGTTGCATTTACAAGTGCTAGAACAAAATAAAAATAGAAATAAAAAATGAAAATGAAAATGAAAGTGACATAACATACCATCATTTTTGACTCTTTGAAAAGTTTGATTCCTGCTTCTTATATCACTGGACCACTAGAGGAGTCCCACATCGAGGGAAAGCACCACCCGGACTATAAAAACCGGGAGGTGCTCACCCTCAAGGGGGGACCCCCCTATAAAAACCCAAACAATTGATACTCTGCATTCAGTCCATCTGGTATCATCGTTTCTAATTCAAATATCATCTGGGTTTCTTTTCTTGACGAGTGAGATGAGTATCTTGCCTCAGGCGGCCAACCTGCCTCTGAGTTTGCAGGCCTAAGCCTGTGGAGTCTATGAGGCAGTAGAACGGCGCAGGTAGTTGCGTTAACATCATTGCAACCTCCTGCGCCAGGACTGAAGGCAAGATGACGTAGGCACAGGCGTTTGCTATCACATTGGCGCACCCGCTGAGACCTGGCACAGGAGGTTGCATTCATGTCATCATAACCGTCTGCGCCGAAGAGGTCTGTGGTCTAGAAGAGGTCTGTGGTCTAGAAGAGGTCTGTGGTCTAGAAGAGGTCTGTGGTCTAGAAGAGGTCTGTGGTCTAGAAGAGGTCTGTGGCCTGCATCGCAGACAGGAGCATGGAGCATGTTTTTGTTTTTTTTATTACAGGGTGGGGGCATTATAATACAAGGGTACAGGGGGCACTACAGAGGGGATCTATACATACTGGCACTACAGGTGGGCTTTAGACATACTGGCACTAGAGGAGTAATACAGGGGCATTACTGGCCCTACAGGAGCATTATAATATTTTAGGGGGGGCATTATGACTAGACATGAGCAAATTATTCAAAAATTCGATTTGGTCGCTTCACCAAACTTTACAAAACAATTTGTTGTAAGTAGTAAGTGCAATGCCAGGGAGCGCCGATTGCGTTCATAGCTGATCGCGGCATCTGATATAAATAACAGAGTGTAAAAGTAAAAAAAAAAATCATACTTACATCATCCATTTGCTTGCGACGGGCCAGACGCCACCATCTTTCTTAAAGATCTGGGGCGAATTCTCACATGGTTTGTGATGACGTCATCACACCAGCCGGCATGGTGACATCATACGTCACCACGCATGGGATTTCGTGCGAGATCTTCAAGCAAGATGACGGTGGCCGGCCCGTTGCAAGCAAAAGGATGAGGTACGTTTTTCTTTGTTTATTTTTTACACTATTTCTGGTAAAATCAATTACTTGTGGACTTCACCCAATGCTAATTATGACTACAAGGAGCCCTGCAGGGGTTATTGTAATAACGGGGGGTACTAGTAGGGAACCAATATAAATACTGGGTGCACTGCAGGGGGCATTATAAATACTAGGAGCATTATAACCGCAGGCGGCTTTATACATACTGGAAACACTACATGGGTGCATTATAACTATTGGGGGCTCTGCGAGGAAGGATTATAATTACAGGGGGCACAGTATGGGGCATTATAAACCCTCGGGCACTATAGGGGGTGTTGTAACTACTGGGGACAAAATGGGGGTCTTATAAATAGTGGGGGTACCGTAGGGCATGATAATTAGTGTTGAGCGCGAATATTCGAATAGCAATTTTTTTAGCGAATATCGGCACTTCGCTAATTCACGAATATTGTAAATATAGCGCTATATATTCACTATTTCGAATATTCGTTTTTTTTTTTTTAGCTGTTAATCCTTGTTGCTCTCTGGTTGTCTTCCCACTTCTTAAAAGTTGTTCTTACCCGTCCGGAGGATTCTTGGCTCTCTGCCCGCTCCAGTCAATGCCTATTGCCGCTTCAGCCGACTTCCCGTGTGCATGGGAACGCCTCCATGCTAAAATGTACTGTCTACTTGACTAAGTTGTAAGCCCAATGCGATTAATATAACCTGAATTAATCGCATTGCGAATTTTACTTAGAGCTGGGTTCCCAATGGTTGTATTGCTAAAATATAACAAATATCACGAATTCACGAATATAGCACTATATTCTCAATCTTCGTTATATTCTAGCAACAACCATTAGGAACCCAGCTCTAAGTTGAATTCTCAATGCGAACATATACTCGCATTGCAAATTCAACTTAGAGCTGGGATCCTAATGGTTGTTGCTAGAATATAATGAAGATTGAGAATATAGCGCTATATTTCTGATATTCGTTATCTTCGTCAATTCTAACAATACAAGTTACAACCATTAGGATCTCAGCTTCGCGATGCGAATATAACTTCGCGTAACATTCGCAATATATAGAATAATGACGAATATTCGATTTCGACAAATATATGACGAATATTCAATCGAATATTCGCGAAATATAGCAAAATCGAATATGGCACCTCCCGCTCATCACTAAAAATAATAATAATTATTATTATTATTGTTAAGCACATTATAGAGTCATCCTTCTATTGGGGTGCTGACAAAAAAGACCCATCCTATCAACATAACCTGTTCTTAAAGGGAACCTGTCAGGCCCTTTACCCCCTCCTAAACCAGCTGTAGCACTTTATATGGCGGGGGATTTAGTTTCTAAACTTGTCACTATGTCAATTTTGTGTCCCTGAATAATCCAAATAATTGCCTCTGTATAGTCACAGAGGCGGAGCTCCCGAATAGTCACGCTGGCCAAGAGGTTGTCATGTACTATAGGATGTCTGATTTTGATTTTCCACATTAATCATGGGATATCCCCTTAAAAGTTGTCTTCAAATATTTTTTTCACACCTACTGTATGATATCTGTATAATATGGAAATGTAGATGTTTCGCCTGAAAGTTACGCAGCTTAATCTTCCCATCGAGGACAGATTGATAAAACCGATTTGACTGTTTCATAAATGCGCACGTTTCCGGAGCGAAGGGTTGAAACAATTAGAGCTTGGCTGTGTACAAACAAACAGTAGTATTTATGTTGGAGACGGGTCATTGAAGCGCGTATTTGCAAATATCGTTTCCCTGCTTGTTGCAAAAAGATGCCCAATATCTCTCATGTTACTGTATCCAAAGGAAAGTCCTGATTTCACGGTTGTCAGTATCCACTAGGCACTACGGACACCTCCAGCTGCTTTTTCAGCTTTTACTACGTCCCTTTTCCTTCACCTATTTGCAGTAGCTCCACCAGTGATTTTTTTTTTTTACACCAATACAGGTCATGGACCGGATGAATGCCCTTTACTAGCATTTGACTTTATGGGCACTGTCCTTTCAATAAACTTTGCATAAATCAGTAGTACAAGTGAAAATATGAAACTTTGTAATATATCTTATTAGAATAATATGCCTCTTTCTCTACTTATCAGCCACTTCACCTCCATCATCCCGCATTGATCAATTGCTCCCAATTCACTGCTAAAATCCACCTTGCTAGAGGCAGAAAGGAAAAGGATTATCAGCTTCGGGTTATAGCTGCAGCCTATAGGAGTCTTTAGAGGGGGAGGAGGAGTGAGCAGCAGCAGTGAGAGAGAGAGAGTCAGATTAGAGGGGGTATTGGCTCTCTTTAAGAAAACCAAATGTGTATGAAAACTTAGTAGCAATGATTCATGGGAAAATAATATGCAAAACGGTATCTTGCAAAGAAACAGTAATATCTAGCTAGTGCCACCTTTAAGAATAGGGAGTCACTTCCAAAAGGTGGCACTAGTGAGACGGTTCTCTTTCTCTTGGAGATAGCTCTTTGCATATTATTTTCCTATGGAGCATTGCCACTGAGTCTCCATAGACAGCTGAGTGAGATGCCTCCATCCAAGGCATCTCCCTCAGCCAGCCAGAATCCTCTTCTATGTGAAAAGGGGTATGCACACTAAAACAGCTGTTTGTGGATGGATAGTTGGCTTGTCTATTTTAATTTGTCATATACTAAGGCTTGCTAAAAAGTCAGACCTTTAAACAAAAGAGGCAGAGAAACACAAATGCTTCTGGTCCTAATAACTGTATTACTGTTTCACTCCAGTGTTGGATTCACAGCTACACTGCTCAGTACAGCTGTATAACATTCTCCTTGCTGCTGTTGTTTCTGAGGGTGTGTTATAGAGACACAGGGGAGCAGGATCTCCTCTTGTCTGTGTGCAGTGTATAGGAGAGATCAAAGCAGCCGGTCTCAATCACTCTTAGGGCTCATGCACATGGCCCTTGCCCAGCGGTGCCCGTATTGTTGCCTGCAAACAGATGGTCCGCAATATACAGGCACTGGCCGTGTGCACACCATATCACTTGTATGGGTCCGCAATCCATGAGACACAATGCGGTGCGGAAGAGAGGATCAGAAGCACTACGGAGCACCTCTGTACCGCAAAAAAGTAGTGCATGCACTGCTTTTTTGCAGTGCCAGCCGTCGGATGCTGATCGTGGACCCCGTTCAAGTGAATGGTTCCTGTGTCTCCATACAGCAGCACTGCAGTCGGTGCCCATGCATTGCGGACCGCTATTTGAGGTCCGCAGCATGCCCCCGGCCGGCACACGTTCGTGTGCATGAGCCCTTAAGCTGAGTTTAGGGAAAACTGATAGAGATGGAGCCTGCAAAGGGGTAAATGGTTATAAATGCAGAATGCAGTTATAAATGGTCAGATATAGTGTGACCCCTCCTATACACACACCACAACTTAAAGGGGTTTTCTGGGATTTTTTACCTGATGACCTATCCACTGATAACCTTTTTATTTGTGAAAAGACAGCTGAATGACCGGAACAAACCCAGTGTAGTGTCTGAGCTTCACAGATAATCTGCTAATTCAAATTCCTTTAAATTTTAGCAAAAACCATTTAACTTTCAATTTTCATTTTTCTTTCCTCACATTTTTAGCAAAAAAAAAATAATAATGGTAAATTACATAAAGCAAGGCACATGCTTATATGTCCTAGGTGCAGAAAAAACTGAAAAAAATATTTGAGAATATTAAGAACAAATGCTTCCAAAAGACATTTTTCATTCAACCCTTTGTTGGCACGGACTGAAAATCTGCTCGTCTGAAAGAAAAAAAAGAAACAAAATTAAAATGAAAATCATCCACTTGATATTAATATATGGATTCTTAGCACACAGCCAACATCACAGTACAATCTGTGAACACAAAACAAAACTTGCAATTTGTTCCTTCTACTGGTGAAGCATGGCTCATTTGAATAGCAGCGAGGCGGAACGCGTGTTTGGGACCCATTATACTTAGACACAATGTTACTCCGCAGCAAACATGTGTTGGAGGGCCATTAATGATTTACCACAGTATATCTAGTGATCGACAAGAGGAGTCAGACTGAAGAAAAAGAAAATCATGTTTTATTAAATCTGGACTTTATAATATATTTATAAAGTGTTAACAAGGCCTGCTGCAATGTGTAATAAAACTCAGCATTTATATGGAGATGCATGCAAGAAATCCATGTCCTTGCCAGCTAAACAACACCACTTAGATAAATGGCGCTGATTGCCTGCTGAGTGAGGGGTTATCTCATGAATTTAAAAAAAAATTTAACTCATTTATTTGCTTATCTGGAAAACTTCTTTCCCTTTCTGTGGGTGGGTAGCAGTTCAGCAAGCACATGCATCTCCAGGACACATTTCAATTAGCTTATGTTAGCTCCTTCCTCCCTTTCTTAAAAAAAATAATTGCCACTCATGTATAGCCCAGAGATATATATTGTAACGTAACGTGAATTCAAAAGATTTGAATAAACTTGTGCAGGCTAAGTGAATAAATATATTTACTAAGTGTGATTAAATATACGATAACAAATCACATACAGAATAATAGAAAGTAAATAAACATCACTAGCCTAGGGATCCGGTCAATCATGCTATAACACATGGCTGTCTACCGCGTTAGGGCAAATAGGGCAAATCATGCTATAACACATGGCTGTCTACCGCGTTAGGGCAGATAGGGCAAATCAATACTTACATCCTACCTAGAATGAGGTGCCTGGTGGGATCCCAATTAATTGTTAGTGCAGACCACATTTACTCCCATCAGCCCCTCTTCCAGTGTGCATCACATATGTCTCTGAGATCACTCAGGAATGTGGTCTTATCAGCACAATGAGGGATTTACATTTACAAGGCACATCATTACACAGAATGGTAATAAAAAAAAAGGGAACAGAATTAAAGGGACAGAACTAATCAGTACTTAAAAAACACACTTACAATACAATATATATATGGAATGTAATGCCCCCCAAATTTCCTTCTCCACTGTCTAGACAGATATTGCTATTTATTCTATGAATTTAGAAGTAGGGAGGAATGAATGAATAGTGCCTGGACCACTTCAGTATGGGATCACTACACCAGCACTAAGGGGAAAAGTGAACAGGGATGTTATGGAGCATGTGCGTCCACCAATGAATGCAGGAGAAGGTGGGCCTGGAAGATGAACAGCAGGAGGCAATGCAAGAGAGCAAAATGTATTGTAAATAAAAAAAATGAACAATATATTTATTGCATGTATAGTGTAATAATATTTCACATTTAATGCTCTACTTATTTGCACATTAATACACTGCACAATCTATGGGACAACCCCTTTCAGCAGGCCATACATATCGGACTGGCTAATGTGTATATCGCTCTCCTGACTCTCCCACGACGGCAGATGTCCACTGAAACAGATCAGTCTTTTGGATTTCAACTTCCTTTTGTTCTTGGGGAGATACGCCTCTTTCAGATACCTCTACTCTCTCCAAATTCAAGACACATGCACACTCAGCTAAGCTGAGCATGCTTGTGTATGGGTGGGAGAGCTGTTTAGAGGGAGGTTTATCCTCCAGAAACGGGATCTTAAAATGTCTGAATGCAAATACAATGAGCGCCTCTCGTTTTGGAGAAGCCGATGTGGCCATGCTTTTTACAGGCATCTCATTCATTTTAATGGGAATGGTGTAATGTTTCTTTTCACCTCTGGAGGCACTGTAGGGAAATCTCTGCCTACAGTTGATTAGTTTTTACAAAACAGATTGTCAGATTTTCCAAAGTGGATAACCAATGTAAGGGGCAAAAGTCATGTGACCCAAAGGGTTGACTACTAGGTATCTAAATGTCAGTAATGCAATGCACTAGTGTGTAATAGCCTCTGGACGTACCTTAGCACACAGAGATTTGCCCCCTGCCCTTAAAAAATGCCTATGGGTAGCAGTGTAAACTTGTGCCGGTGTCCATAAACTTTCTAAGATAGCGCTTCTGTCTTGAAAATGATCAGCACAGACACTGATACAGGACACTCAGGGAATGTTGCTCAAATAGATTACTCCACCAAAGTCACCCTCTAGTCCCGACCCTATTCGCTTTTCCTATTATTATAGTTGCAAATGAACCTTAGGAATTGAAGGCAAAGGTGATGGGGCAATCACGGACACCATGGCACAACTTAGATTAATTTCTGGAAGAGAAATGTTGCCGCTTTAAGAGAGACACACGGTAACCTAGTGAAGTGGCCCACACAGAAATGAGAGAAGGTGAGTGATATATGAGCCGTCCTGTGCTCTGGGCAAGGACTGAATTAAAGCCGGCATTGAGGAGGAGGAGGAGGAGGAGAAGTAGGATAAGAGGGGAAGGGGGGGGAAGGGGTTGGTATCTGGAGAGGACACTTGTTTGGCAAGATCAATGGAAAATAAAAAGTGCACAGAATAAAAAAAAAATCTCTTTAAGAGCAGTCAGTGGGGAACAGCCAACAAAAACTAATTTGTATTACTGAGATGAGTGAGGGAGTACAAGACAGACAGCGAAAGGGGCGAGGAAACAAGGCAACGGTCGAGAACAGGAAGGACTGCGACAATTACACTAACACTAGTCTCGTTTTTGTTCCCAATGATGTGCATAAAGTTTCATGGAATTGTAGTTTTCGCTCATAAACTTCAAAATCTAAAAATGACATAAGGCAGGAGGAAACCACTCGCTGAAGCTCACTCCGCATAAGGCCTAAACTACACTGTGCAACAAGAACATCACATGTAGGTCTTTGGAGAACGTTCTACCACGTTGTAAAATCACAATTGTAATGAGTAACTTCATTCTCCATCCTTTAGGTCAAAAATATCACAGGGAGTGTGTGACGGAGATAACCAGGCACTGTACTCAGCCTCACGTCAGAAGTCTCATTCTTTTGCCTCGTCCCAGTGGTTGGACAACTACCGATCAGACATCAGATAGGAGATACTTTTTTATGGTGGGACAACCCATTTAAGATCTACAATGTAGCTTAATTTGTAAAATTCATTGGTTGTCAGGTTTAGAAAACCCACTGTTACCCTATTAGGGAATTCTGAATTAATAGAGGGGAGCCCTCAGATCAGGATCCTCATATTTTGGCCAGATATGAGGATCTTCTTGCTTTGGAGGACCTGTCCCATCCTGCATTGAATTGGCATGGTGTAATATTCAATTTCTCCTGTGATGAAACTGTAGGGAAGTTAAACACTTACTGCGAGGGTTCCTCAAAGATCACAGCTGATCACTTGGCTCCTAGAAGGAGGACACTTTATGATCTGTTTATCGTCAAGGGACCCTTCTGACAAGAAGTAGTTATCCAAAGCAAGTAAAATTTGCTCTTTTAATGTGGACTCTGGACTCTTATGATTCATGCTATATGGATTAGTTGGAAATATATGGCCAGATAGCACAATTAAACTGCTTATATCTATTCGTACTCCGCTAGTAAGTGTAGATCTTAAGGTATTGTAGACTTACCTCATTTGTCCTATATTCAGTAGAGCTCAACCCCAATAGATGCCACCACTATGAGCCTTTCCACTTTTTGAGCTTCATCTAAATCTTACCTATAAATGAAATATTGATGTGACAAGTAATTGTCGCATGTGCACATAAGGCACGTGACTGAATGTAAGCTCAGGTCACAAATGATCCCTAAGGTTTATCTAATTCTTTAGAAGACTCTTTGAAATCAGTCAGGACAAGAGGAAACTGACCTAAAAAATTGCCTCTCATTTTACTTGATCATAGAAATCCAAAGCAAATGAGCTATACAACAAGTGAGTAAAGTATATGCGCCACATCCAACCACTTGCCATAAGGTAAACCACTTACAGTAATTGCCCCATGATGCCTCCTATAGAGGTGCCTCCTTAGCTCCCCTGGATAATGTAGAAGAACCTCCCACCAAGTAGGTGGAAGGGGCATAAAGCAAACTTTTACTGGCCTGCTTCTGCTTTGGTTTATAAGGGTTGGCATTGGGCTCCATTCTTTGAGGTTGCCCCATGCTGGTATACCTTCCCGGGGCATAGTGCACAGCCTAGCCTATTAAACATGGCTCTCCTTGCCTTGATTATGTTTTAACCTTATGGCCAAAACTATGAACCTGTTTGTGATAAACCCTTGCTGGCCAGACCACCCTTTTAGACACCTGACCCCGCCAACTCGTTCCTGCTCCTCTCGCTACCTTAGATTGTTTGACTAGGCATGTTGTGCAAGAACTTCTTTGTAGAGTAGTCAGAAAATAAACCCGGGAGAAACCACCTTGGTCCATAAATGCTGGTGCCAGTACAGTGCCAGTGACCAAACAGAAGTCTATGAGAAAACAGAGTCCTATTGTTGAAGGACAGCTTTAATCTGGGAGGAAATGGGGCAGTAAGTGTTCAGTTCCCCTGCAGTGCCCCATAGGGGAAATTAAGCATTGCACCATGTCCATTGAAATCAGTGGTCTATCTGTAAAATGCAGGACAGGACCGGTCCTCCAAGTACAAGAGGCACTCTTTGTAACCGATCCCCATTCTAACCAAGAGATAACAATCCTGATCAGACCACCCTGATCTGTTAATTACCTAATCGGATGGTAATGGTTCTTCTAAACTGAACAACCCCTTTAAACTGGGTTGCTCGTTGACAGGAACAGATGCTTTTTGACTTGGCATTCAAAGTATCTTATTCTTTTTGTGCAAGTTTCATAGAAAATATCAGAAGTATTAGAGATACTTGTTGACATGGGACCGTGAAGATGAAATATCTTAACTTTATATGGGCCAAACCTTGAAATGGTCCAAAACTTTTTTTTTTTTGTAATAGCTATTTTGGCATCTGTAACCGGTCCATTTCATTTTTCCAATCCATTTTTCCTTTTTTTTTGATCAAAGACAGTCTTTAGCTCAAATGACTTCTGGATGTGGAGTTGAGGCGTATATGATAGTCTTGTCAGTTTACAAAGGTTTCGAATGAGCTGTGTATACACGTGATAAATTGTTTCCATAAGGAGACGGTTTCAAGGAAATGTGTCACCAAATTTTTTTTTATGCCAGTTAAAACCAGATAGTAACACACATCCTTTTTTCCTTAGGCTAGTTTCACACTAGTGACACGGACCTCCGGCAGGCTGTTCCATCGGGTGAACAGCCTGTCGGATCCGTCCTGCCGCTAGTGAATGTGTGCCCCCGGACTACCGCTTCGGCCCCATTGACTATAATGGGGGCGGAGTTCCGGTGGCAGCACGGCAGCGCACGCCGAGAGGTTGCCGGAATAAAACTACGACATTTTCTGAATGCAGATTTATTTATTCTGTTTCCTGAACATGATTATGGGGGTGGCCATCAGAATTCACACAGCATTAAAAAAAATTGCTTTACGGGAGCCCCATTGTCCATAGACACAATGGTAAGAAGGGGACCTTATTGACTTCTATGGGAGAGTTTTCTGGGCATGCCCTGTGACCTGTGCAGAGGTCATTGTACAATGAGGTCACTGTGAATGGTGGATCCTATCTTATCTGTCATTCTAATCCTGCCTGTAATGATATCACCTCTGTGTATAGATAGGCAGGTAACTGCAGTAAGGTGATCAGTACAGAACAAGAAGTGGCGCTTACTAATACATTAGTGGCTAGCACGAAAACTGCAGGATTTTATGATTCTTGTTTAAATAGATCTATTCACATGGAAAATTAAAAATAACGTCATAAAAAATTCTTTAGAAATATGTTAAACATAAAAACTTGATTTAAACAATAGGTCATTTGTTTTACTGACATTTCATGACACTGAAAAGACCAAAAATTCCCCCGACTTCAAGGACTCATCAGCTTTATGATCTGGTATTTTAACCCAGGAAAGTTGTTTCGGACACACAGGGGGCCGGAAGGGGCTCTGGGTCTTATGTCCATTTCACTTGAGAATGACCATGCCTAGGGGGCCACTTCTCAGTGGTGGTCCCTTTTATAAAATATTTAAATAGATGTGTTATAAAAGGTCTAGCTATAAAAATTTCCTAAGACACAACAATTTTGGTATAGTACTACCAGATAAGTGTTTGTAGTCATTGCATCTATCTTATTGGTTGGGATCCATTGAAAGACTTTGGAAAAGTTGTCAGACCTGGTTTGGAATATCTAGATTGTGTTGATCATAATCAGATTACGTAGTGTTTGTATGGTTTTTAACTTTTCATAATTTAGGATTGCAGCCAAGCCAGTATCCTATCTGCAGACAGCTGTTTCGGGGTGATTGCTCCTCATCAGAGCAGAAAAGAACCGGGTTAACTGGGTGAGAGTACTGGCTTAGTGTTATGGGCAGTGGGCATGGACCTACTGTGCCAACTAACCAGTTTGACTTTGGGCTAAACCTAAGGACGTTATCCTGGTGGTTCTCCGGTATTCACCCTTTAACCCCTATACAATGATCTTGACTTCGCTGCAGGTAACCAACCAGGCCTCTACCTTCTGAAGTAGTTCTGGTGTAGTTAGCAGCTGACCCACAGGGGTCAGGGACACCAGTGCGACACACCAAGAGGTCAGGCAAGACTTTCAATCAATAAGCCAAAGTTAGGGTAGGCGGAGAATGTCCAAATCTGTTGAACAGGTCCGAGGTCTGGACAGACAGCAATAAGTTAGAACGAAGTTCAAGCTATGGTCAGGGTGGGAGCAGAGAGTTAGAATAGTCAGGCAGGCTAGGGGTTCGGTAAACAGTCAGACTAGCAAAATACCCAACTCCTTCACTGGAATACTAGGAACTAGATAACTAAGCTTAGGCATCTTCCCCTTGGGAAAGCTGCCTTATATACCAAGGAACATCCAGCCATTGGCTGTGAAACATTTTGGCAGCATGCACTGGCCCTTTAAGAAGCTGAGAGTGAGCAAGCGCACCCTAAAGAACAGGCCAGGAGGCCTCAGCAGCGATATGGAGGAACTACCAAACAAACCTGAACACCAGAAGCTGGGAGCACTGCCAACAGAAGAGTGAAACACAGCAGGGAGGGTGGGGTAAGTAGCGCTGTGTCCCTGCCGCCAGAGATAGGTAGGGCAGCCCGGGGCACAGCCTTAAGAATAAGTTATGTCTCAAGGCCTGTGTCAAGGTTCAAACATTATAGGATAGCTACCTTCCAGATGGTGGCATTGGAGGCACAGCTTTATTTTCTTTTTTGGAAAGAGAACTCATTCGCATACACCTTTTTTTTTTCAACTGGGGATTGCATGACCTTTAAGACTCCTTATGCCTACTGCATGCTCTGCACAAAAAGAAATAGTACCCCCTGCATTGTTTTAAAAAAGGCTTTTATCTTTACATGCGCCATTTGTAAATTACCTTTCTAGAGTCAATGGAGTGGTCTTGCTTAGGAGAAGAATCAAGGATGTCTGTACCTTTAATCCATCCAGTCTGGCTTGATGGATTTTAAATCAAGCTTCTTAAATCCTGCGCACGTGCCGTTGTCTTCTGGTTATGGTGGGTGCACAGGGTTATAGGCTGGTGGGTTATAGCGCATGTGCAGTACACCAGTTTAGTTGGTACACCCAACTTCATTGCTCATGATGAGCCAGAACCCAGCAGTTTCTCAGAAGGGGAACCAGATTCATTGTGCCTACGTGAGAATCATAAGATAAGGACACATGCACAGGATTTTGGACGCTTACTATGTAGTACCCCAGTCGAACCATACTGGGTGTAGGTAGACATCCTCTCTTCTCTTGTGCCGGCCCACCCATTTTGACTCTCAAAATGGTAATTTACAAACAGCGCAAATGGGATTCGAGGCCTTTTGAAACAACCTTGCTCCTACTATTACATACAGTATCTGGGCATCCTTTGCTTGTAAAAGAGGTGAAGTATTAGGTAATGGTGGGAGTTTAGGGACGAAAGAACAGCTAACAGGTTCACTTGAAGCAAAAGACAAGGACGCATGCGCAGGATTTCAAATGCTGACAATGTAGTATCCTGTCCTCTGGGATGTCAATCAAGCGAGATTCAGTGGGTTTTGAGTTGATCCTCCTCCCTGACTCTCGAAATGGTTATTTACATATGGCACATGTGGAATTAAAAAACAATTCTGTTCCTATTCTTTGGTATGAAAAAGAGGTGACGTATCAGGCAATGGTCTGGGTTTAAGGACTACAAACACACAAAGACACAAAGGAATTAAATGCCATTGACAGTTTTTCACAAACCTTTTTGATGTAGCAGGTCCCCTAGCAAGTAGATTGGGTCAGTGTCCTGCTGTTGGGAACCACTTATAAGACCACCAGTCTATGGTAATACTATATTATCAAGATTTGTGTGTCACAAGGATTCCCTGGTGGCAACACCCCCAACATCCTCATTAGTGACTTTCTTTCCCATAGAGAAGACGTGTGAAAATCTTGATAATGCTTTATTGACGGGAGAACTACAAGTAAAATGTTGAGTCTCCATCGATTCTAAGAAAGACTTAATGTAATGATTAGTGGGTGTAGAACCACTGTGTCAACCTGCTGGGCTAAAACTAAGGGCATTATCTTGACAGTCTACAGCTATTCACCCATTTGCCCCTATACAGGGATTTGCATTTCACAGCAGGGGAGTCACCAGGCCACTACCTACTGAAGTAGTCCCAATTTAAATAAAGAACCTTTTAAGGACATGCTGCCACAGGGGTCAGAGACACTGGTTGCGGGCACCAAGGGATCAGGCAAAACCGTAGTCGGTAAAAGGCCGAGGTCAGGGCAGTAAGAGTTTGTGCAAATATGTGGAAGAGGTCTGAGGTCATTGCTGGCAGCAAAGGATCAACATGGTAATCAGGCTCAGGTCAGGTCATGGAGCGGAGGTTGAGATTCAGGAATCAGCCAGAGGTCAGTATACAGGCAGACAAACAGAACATCATGAAAAGAAAGGAATGGTTCCGGCACCTGATTGTGCAGTAAAAGCTTCCTTTATTCGGGGTTCAGTATACAATCGTGTTCACACAATGGCTGGTAGTTTACGCGTTTCGGACAGTCTTGTCCTTAGTCGTACGACTAAGGACAAGACTGTCCAGACGCGTAAACTACCAGCCATTGTGTGAACACGATTGTATACTGAACCCCGAATAAAGGAAGCTTTTACTGCACAATCAGGTGCCGGAACCATTCCTTTCTTTTCCTGATTGCGGCAAGCACTTCTCTTCAGATTCCGAGCACCGGGGATATGGCTGTCCTGGACGGGTGAGCTGGACTTTTTGCACATGTTAAACAGAACATCATACCTTATACAAGGACTAGCACACTAGATTAACCTGTTGCTCAGGCATCCCTCCTAAGGGAAGGTGATTTGAATACCCTGAGGTGTCCAGCCATAGGCCGGGCAAGGTTAGGGTGCGTGCGCTGGACTCTTAAGAGTCAGGAACCGCATGTGGGAGCACACAACTCTGACAGCTAGACCCACTGCTGGAGGTAAGAGGAGTGCCAGTGGGTCTGTGCCGCCAGAGAGCAGCATCAGCCAAGTACTTAGAGTGGCACTCATGCCCGCGTGAAGGAGCAAGATAATGGCGGAAAGGAGCTGTCGATATGGAGCTTAATAGTTTGTGGAAAAATCCGAAGTGACATGTTGGATATCAAATCCGGGATGCTCCTTCGTAAGAATGGGATGTAAATTGCAGAAAGATCTCAGTGTAAATCTGAATCCTGAAAAAACAGAAGACTGGTCATCACTCTCTTCTCTAGTATCTCGATTAATTAACTTGACAGGAGGAGAACTGTATCTAGATCATTCTGAGTGGTTGGCGGATCCATAAGGAGGACATTTGGAAGAAGCAATTTTTTGTATTATACTCAGTAAACTTTTGGTTTTGGGTCGTCCATCTGCATAAATGATACCTAGAAGAGTAGTTGTGGACATGTATAGTAAAATGGCTAAAAAAAAAATTTCGAGCAAAGAATTCCTAGTTTTCTAGTGATCAGAAGCACATTTTTTTTTGCTTTTCTTCAAAATCTTCATCTTAGGACCAGATGATCGGTGCAGTTTTGCCAGTAGTCTGACCTTTCAGAACAGGAATTTTATGCGCTCTTTTTCATATTTTAAGCTAATTTATTTGATTTCATTTCACAGAATTCTGGCAAGTAAGATAAAACTCATACGCTGGGATTGACTAATGTGACCCCTCATCCCGCTCGGCGGACTTCTGGATCAGAGAATGTAGAAGAGATGTCATTAATCTGAAAACAATTGGATGTTCCTGAAAACCTTTTTTTATTAAACGAGCTACATTTATAAATGAAAGATGGAATCAAGTTCCCCCATAATTGTTCTGCTTTGTCTAACCATGAGGTCAGGGGAGAAAGCTTAAAAAAAACCATAAAGTCCCTGGGTACATCTTCGTCAGGCAGTGTCGATTCTTAAAGGGACCATAATCTTAATGTTGTGCAGTTGTCAGATGTTTCTAATACAGCTCCCACAAGGGTTGTCGCCAAGATTGAAGTTTTCCTAGGTATGTAGAGATACAAAAAGGGTGGAGATCACCATTTTGGACAATCTCAATCTGATAGAAGGGTCCCTTGATAATAAGCTGATCACAAAGTGTCCCATTGCTGAGACCCCCAGCGATCAGTTGTAATCTTTGGGGAAACCTGGCAGAAGTGTTCAGTTTTCCCTACAGCGCCACCACAGGCGGAATGAAGCATGACACAGTGTCCATGTCCATACACATCAATGGGTTGTCTGTATACTGCAGAATAGGAGAGGTCCTCCAGAGTGAGAGAGATGCTATTAGTCAACAATAGCCAAGAGATGAGGACCCTGAAGAAAGAACCCCCTCTATTAACGCCTAGTTCCATAATAAGATGTATGAAACTGAGTTTTCTGAATTGCACAGCCCCTTTAATAAATAACTAGGTATATTGGTAGGTAGAACACATTGTGTATCGCAGGCAGTGTGTGGTCTGCGTTATCTTGTTGGAACACCATATCTCCTAACTAAGCAAAAAAAGGCAGTGTTACTGGTTCCACAATGCCCTGGACATACTGAAGGCTACACAATGTTCTCTACATGAATACCAGATGGAAACGGCCATGGTAGCTAATGAGGCCCCACATCAGGACACTTGGTGTTGGTCCTGTGTGTCTCCGCATGATGGCAGTAGGTGCTCTCAACCCCAACCATCCAGTGAACTCTGATTTGGCCATCATTAGTACCAAGGAAGAACCTGTTCTCATCACTGAACACTATTGTTTGCCATTAATGGCCACATCAGAGTTCACAGGAGGGCTGGAGAGCACCTACTGCCATCATCCATAGTGATGAGACACACAGGTCCAACACCAGGTGTCATGGTGTGGAGTGCCATTGGCAGTTCTCGTCTGGTATTCATAGATAGTGATGAGCGGGAGGTTCCATATTCGATTTCGATATTTCGCGAATATTCGATTGAATATTCGTCATATATTCGTCAAAATCGAATATTCGTCATTATTCTATATATTGCGAATGTTACGTGAATTTATATTCGCATTGCGAATTAAACTTAGAGCTGAGTTTCTAATGGTTGTATTGCTAGAATTGACAAAGATAACGAATACCACGAATTCATGAATATAGCACTATATTCTCAATCTTCATTATATTCTAGCAACAACCATTAGGAACTCAGCTTTAAGTTGAATTTGCAATGCGAACATATAATCGCATTGTGAATTCAACTTAGAGCTGAGTTCCTAATGGTTGTTGCTAGAATATAACGAAGATTGAGAATATAGTGCTATATTCGTGATATTCGTTATATTATAGCAATACAACCGTTAGGAACCCAGCTCTACGTTGAATTCGCAATGCGAGTAATTCAGGCTATATTAATCGCATTAAATTACAACTGCGATTACAACCTAGTCAAATTTGTGAGATCGTGATTCTCACATCCGACAGTACATTTTAACATGGAGGCGTTCCCATGCACACGGGAAGTCGGCAGAAGCGGCAACAGGCATTGACTGGGCGGGCAGGGAGCCAGGAATCCTCCGGACAGGTAAGAACAACTTAAAAAAAAAAAAAAAAAACGAATATTCGAAATAGCGAAAATATAGCGCTATATTGGCAATATTCGCGAATTAGCGAAGTGCCGATATTCGCTAAAAAAAATTTGCTCTTCGAATATTCACGCTCAACACAATTCATGGAGGGAACATTGATCAGTCTGTGGTATTTCCAGGACATCATGGAACCAGTCCTACTGCCTTTTTGGACTGAGGAGACCTAGTGTTCCAACAAGATAAGTTCCACACACTGCCCAAACTAAACAACATGATCTTCAAAGTATCCAGCAGCTCTCCTGGCCAACTCGATCTCCAAATCTCTCCCCCATCGAGAACGTCTGGGACTGGATGGGATGACGGATCTTCCGTGTACAGGAGCCAACAACCACCTTGTCTGAACTATGGCTTCAAGTTGAAATGGAATGACCACAGGAGGACATCCAGCATCTGTATGACCATCACCATGTCAGAGTGGCAGCATTTATGCAAGTAACGGGAGATGCCACCCAGTAATAATGTGACCCTGCCTCATCATATACCCTGCTGCAGAACCCAAACGAAAGGGGGCACCACCTTGCTCGTGTGATTATTGATCAAGAACCACAAGCAGTTAATACTTTCTCAATCCCAGCTCATTACACTAACTTTCCAGGTGTTCCTTTTTCATTTTCCAGTAGTGTGTTATTCAGATCTGAGATTTTCACTTCTGTGACTGCAGTCATTAAAGCACTGACGCACTTGCAAATGGCTTGAAACGCATACAAATGCCGTGCTTCTGCTGGTTCAGAACATCCACTTTCTTCTTTTTTGGGTGCCCTCATAGGACGTCTTCTCTATTGTTACTGAATATCCTGCTATTTGCATTCTGATGCAATGTTCTTTGTGGCAGCTCATCTAAATAGAAGGATCTTTTTTTATTAACGGGATTTTTTTACTTTTAGTAAATACGTTTTCAGAGAACATCGAGTGTTCTAGCTTCTTGATACTGGAAATGTGATCTGGGCCCAATGTACTGATTTCTACAGGAGATTGATAAAGTACATACCTCTCTAAAATCTTCATGGTGACCTACGTACATATAGTATCTGTAGAGCAGCCTTGTGAGTGGTCTCCACTACAGCTGCCATTCATGAGTATAGAGCATAGTAGATGGTACCAGCAGGCCATACACATATTTCCTAGGGCTCCATAGTTAAATTGAGTAGCGCCCCATCAGCACATAATGCAAAGCATGACTCCCTAGTTTTGATGAATTTTCTTTATTTTTATTGTGGAGGAAATTTTTTATGTAAAAAATCGTTACGGAAAAAGTTGTGCTCCACTCTTTATCCAACTGTCGGGAAAAGTGGAACAGGCGCTTCATAAGTATGGCCACATTACATTTCTTCAGTGTAATTACACCACACAACTGGCATAGATACACTGATAAATCTTCTGCTTCTGTTCACATGGTATATTATACAACTGTCTGTCTGTAGCCACCACTAGGGGGAGCTCATTGCATAGGAATTTATACAGTTACCATTGACTTCTTTAGAACCAGTATATAATCTCTTTGCACTGATCTCCAGCTAGTAATGGCTGCCAGGAAATGCAGTGAATCGATTTGCTGTTACAGCTTTTTAGGTAACTGTGTTGACTTTGTTTGTTTGTGGTGTAGTTTTGTTTGGTACACTTCCAGTACCCTAGAACAGGGTCACTGCAAAGCGGTAACCGATGTAATGTATTGTTGAGTGAAAAGTTCTGATTTATTATATTTGTATGCTTAATAGCACTACATGGACAGTTTAGGGTTAACAACTGTGGCTAGGTTGCCAGGAGATGGACCTAGGTCTGCTCCCTGGTGAGGAGGTATGTGTGCAAACTCCTTATAGCTAAGCCTAAGCTCAGAGAACCCTCATCTCTGAGACAATCTACAGTCAAGGAAACAGCTTAACTACCAAAGTGCTCTAGAAAATAAGAATTTTATAAGGTCCACATTCTACAAGGCTGAGCATTGGAGTCAGTCAGCAAGGTAATGTGCTTGTTTTTGGCAGAAGAAGACCTTACTGCTGTGAGAAGAAATAATTGCAGTGCACCCTTGCACATTTTGAGATGGTTTGGCCAGCCTATTTTAGATCCGCCTCCCTCAGTCCACGAATTTGCAGAAACGTTAACAAGAACCTCATTGCACGCCTATAGTTCTCTCAAGAGACCTTAAGAAGACAGAGAGAATGAGTACTCAGTCATATCATTGCTGCTACTTGGACAAGGATTTGCACTGTGATCTATTTGGGACTGTGCCTTGTTACTAATGAAGAAAGATCGGCACTCCGCATTAAGATATAAGTGAATTGCCTTTATTCGTCACCTATAAGCATAGTGTGACGCGCGTTTCGGCGCAAGAATGCGCCTTTGTCAAACACAAGGTGAGGGGTGGTACAAACACAGAAAAAAAGTAAGTTTAAATAGACCGCTCGCGAGGTCACGTGATCGTGACGTCACGTGATCAAAGTTAACACATCGACAGCTGTATCTATATTGCGGTCAATGGAAACCATAACATTTAAATACAGTGTAGCAAAGTAGATACACAATAAGGACGTACATGGCAGTCTACCACTATATGTTTTATATTTATATATGTTGACAAGGGAAAATGCCAGCATTTAAATGTCCAATCCTCAATGTCACGTGTTCGTGACGTCAGGTTGCTGGAGTAGCGTATCAACAAAAAAAAAAAAAAAAAAGGGAAAGATTATTAAGGGGGTAGATTATTAGGTATTTACGCCATGTACGTTCTATTGCAAAAAGCATAAAGTCAAAAAACAATAAAATAAAGAAATCGCAACAAGATAGATATCTCCGCAAACATATCGGAAAACTTGGGAGTGATAATGGCGATCGGAAAATCGCAAAGCCATAGACATTTCTACGTATATATCGCATTGTACTATACTGGTTTCACATATCAAATAAAACATTTGGGATTCCACCCACTGATCGTGCACCTGCAACTACAAGCACAGTGCCGCCCATTCCTCTACTTTGTGCCTTGTTACTGTCTGATGTACTACTACTTCTGTTGGGCACTTCAGTAAAAATGGCAGGCCCGACTGGTAATCTACCGTACAGGGCAGATTCCTGTTGGGCCGGTCTGTCAGACTTTTTTGTACTGGCAAAATGCATGAGAAAAACACTTTCTTTACGCTGTTCACCATAATTGAAAGAGATTGTTTTTGTTGTTCATTAAATATTATTCAATAAAATTATTCTAAAAAAATCACGTTATTTTTGTTCCTGTTTTTAAACCTATAACACAATATCATCATTTCATAAAATTATGTATATTTACATTATATTGCTGGCCTGCATAAATCATGGGTCACAGGTACGCCCTGCAAATGAGCTCTCCTCCAGAAGGAAGAATAGTGCCTCTCTAGTGCCACCTGTAGGTAGCTAGCCATTAACATGCAACCCAGGAACGAGCTCTGAAACATGACTAGGGTGTTTTAAGGCTTTATTATTGGTCGGACCTTGACCCACAAAGTGGCACCTCTAGACGGCACGCACCAAGAGGGATGATTTTCTTTCTTCTGGAGGAGAACTAATTTGCATCTTTTTTTCCAGGGAGCATTGCCTGGGAGTTAGATGTCCATAAGGAGACCCAAGGAGGCCAATGTTGGCAGCAGAAAGACTGGATAATGGAGGAAAGTGGAAAGTGAATGCTGAAATGATTCTTGGGGCCCAACCCCTATATCATCAATAAAGTCTAACAGGTTTTGAATCAAACAAAGAGACCCTATGGGCAACCGATTGGCTCCATAGGCACCCAAGTTTTTTTTTCTCCTGGAGCTTTAGAGCCCACATGATATTAGAGCATGGACCCACCGAAGCATCCTCTGGTATTCTGAAGGGCCAGTCCGACCCTGTAGATGAAGATACCGAACCTAAGAATTTTCTGGACACATTTTTTTTCTCATCCTGTCCCAATGCTACTCATAATCTCTTGCAAATGTTTTTGCATTTATTTTTTGCACTTGTTTAAGACATTTACTCCAGCCGCCTAGTAGGAAAAGAAACCGGATTGTATTTCTCTTAAGTATCTTCCACTGCCATGCAAAATCTTTTTACACGTTTATGAGTAGAGTGAAATTTCTTGTAAGCCCCTGACGCCAAATGCAGTCTGGCGTCCGCCGTCCATTTATGTGCGAAGGGACTGGGAGTGTCAGCTCGAGAAGGGAACTATGTGTGATTTCGGAAGCTGATGGTCTATTTATAAGATCTCTGCAATTTTCAGGCATTTCATGGCACTTAAGCATTGGTTTAGAGAACGGAAATTCTCATTGAGATTTTATGGATGGAGTTAACAGCCAGCCATATGGCTCAGTCTTGGAGACCTCGAGGGCAGAGCTTTGGAAGGTTTCTACTAGTTAATGTCCTGGAAAAAAAATGTCTGTGGTGTCAAAAATTCTATAAATGACAACAATTTCCTCTGCAGTATTTTGGTGCCACTCCTTAAATTCCTCACCAACTTGATGGACGCAGTAAAGGAGACGGCATTAACCCTCATCATGCCACCTGCAATATGTTCTTCTACAGGTGTTCCTCAAAAAGCCAAGACCATTGCTTATGTTAATATAAAGGAATTAAGCTTTCAATACCTAGAGCTACCGTACATTACCTAAAGCTACTTGGATGATAACCTTTAGTTCTGATCCATTAGGGCGCACTTGTACTTAACTACACTGTCCGTCTGAAGTCAACCACCTATCTCAAAATTGGTAGCATTCCCATCTCCACTGCAGCTCCTCAAATGGGCTGATATGTGTATGCACAAGCTCATCAGGATCAATTTACAATATTCCTTGATGATCTTCACCCCTGAGCCCCTACAAAATCAGCTTGGTATAAAATGCTGGTGCTGGAGACAGACATGTAATGGGGGTGAACTTGCCGCCACAGCACCCATTGCAATCAGGTTGGTGGCTATAAAGGCAGCTAAGGGGCCAGTGAGCCATTATTTATAACAACCCTGGTGGAAGATTTTCTTTTTAAACTTAATTTAAAGGATATAAGTGGCTAATTGGTGGGAGTGTGACCTCTAGGACCCCCACGATCATGAGAATCAGGTCCTGGTATGAATCAATTAATACAGGACTTGCAAAGATTAACAAGCACTGTGCTGGTCTTCTCTTAGGCAGTCCTGTAAATACTAAATAGAGCATCAATATGCATGCTCAACCTCCATTTTTTATATCGGGAGACACTGGACCCCCATTCTGGTCTAATAGAAGCAACACTTCTTTTCCACAGTGGAATAGGGGAACCCAATACATATGATGGCTGGGGTCCCAGCGAAGGACCACAGTTGATCGTGCACTTATTACCTATCCTGTGAATGGGTAATACATGTTTGTGGGCCATTGCCTTTAAAGGTTTTGGTCACTTTTTAAAAATAAAATCCTATAACGCCCTAAACTTGGGCACTGACCTAAGAAACCCTAAGCCCCTACATGTCTTTCTTCAGAACTCCAGTTCGGTGTCTCCTGCTGCCCATTAATCTGTCCGTAAACTGGCAGCTGCCACGTCCATGGCAAGCAAGATGGCAAGGGTCAGATGATGAACACCATTGCCCTGGTTTTGCTCTTGCACTGAAAGCATTCAGGGCATGCCCATATATATACAGCATGTTCTGCACATGAGCTGAATGTTTTCAGTGCAAGTGCGGAAGAGGATGCGTCCTTGAGTAAATCGTACGTATCCACTGCCATGTTGATTGCCATGGATGAGGCGGGTGCTGTTCACAAACCAAACACTGAACTGGGGTGCTCAGGTAAGACATGAGAAGGCTTGGGGGTTTGCTAGGCTAGTGCCTACAAGGTTTGGGCACCACAGAGTTTTTGTTTTTTGTTTTTTAAGAAAGTGGCCAGCCTTTTTACATGGACCAGTTTAGACCTCTTGGTGGGCTGACCATCTCAATAAAAGTGATGCCTCTGCATGTGTTTGAATGTATACACTCTTGGCTATAGCCACTTAAGACTCCAAGTTCAAATTTGCCACGGGGTTCCATGAACTCTCTTACAACCACGACCTAATTTTAGGGCTTCCTTTACAAAGTTGATATTGCTTTATACTGTATATCGCGTGTAGGAAAGAGAAAATTCGACTCCTTCATCTTTAAATCAGGTTATTTTAAGCCTTCGCCTTCCTGAATAACGTGATATTTATGGCAGATCCAGTCCATATGATCAGATATATTTTAATGTCATTGGCTGCTTTCCATCACTCAACATCTTTAAGTTAAAGAAGGAAAAAAAATCCCATTAATACATCCCATATTTGCAAAAGGACAAATACGATATTTGGTCAGATGAGATTATATTGCTTCCAGCTGCATGAAATAAAAAACAAAGTCCTTGTCTATGGAAAAGGTGTGCGTCCCGGTGGTATATCTCATTACAGAAGTGAACTCGGTTCTCGAATTGAAAGTGCTCTCCTGCCCTGTCCCCGCTGTCTAAGCTGCCTTGTGAGCTTGTGTTGTTACTCAGTCTGGTTTTCTGCTCTCCTTAAGTCAAAAAAAATCACAAGGACGGTAAGAAAGTTGCACGCTAAGACGTAGCCGTGGAAAGATTGTCAGCCACCCACAAAGGCTCTGCTCTTTGTTCTTCTGAGAATTATCATAACCCAGAAATATGAAGCAAAACTTTACTACACAAGGAAATTGCATTACCTATCGGACATCTGCTGTTGCCTGAATGAAAAAACAATTATGAATCCTATTCTGTCTACATTGTGACAGCAGATATTTCCATAGGCTGATTGAATAGTCCAGTCATTACAGTTCTCCAGAAATGGCCAACAAAACAAAAATAACCCTCTTACATTATAAAATATATATATTATGTATGTGGTTTTAGACCATGCTATTCTGTGCAACAGTATCCAGACACCCTAAATGAATACAGACTCCGGACCAAACTCCTAAATAAATACAGACCCCAAGACCAGGCCCCCTAAATAAATACAGCTCCCAGAATAAACGCCTTAAATAAATGCAGACCCCAGACCAAACTCACTAAAGAAATACAGACCCCAGACCAGACCCCCTAAATAAAAACAGACCCCAGACACCCTAAATAAACACATATGCCAGAGCAGACACCCTATGTTAAGACCACTGAATAAGCTTCCTAAATAAATATAGACCCCAGACCAGACTCCCTATGTAAATGCAGACCCCAGACCAGACTCCCTAAATATATACAGACCCCAGACCAGACCTCCTAAATAAATATAGACTTCAGACCAGACTGCCGAAATAAACCTAGACCCCAGACCAAACTGCCTAAATAAACACAGGTTCCAGACCAGACTGCCTAAATAAACACAGACCCCAGACCACACTGCCTAAATAGACACAGACCCCAGACCAGACTTCCGAAATAAACCCAGACCCCCAGACCCCCTAAATAAACCAGACCACAGAAGAAGCTTCCTAAATATATACAGACCCCCTAAATAAATATAGACTCCAGACCAGACTGCCTAAATAAACACAGACCCCAGACCAGACTGCCGAAATAAACCCAGACCAAAGACCAAACTGCCTAAATAAACATAGACTTCAGACCAAAGTGCCTAAATAAAGCCATACCCCAGACCAGACTGCCTAAATAAACCTAGACACCAGACCAGACTGGCTAAATAAAATTAAACCCCAGACCAGACTGCCTAAATAAAGCAAGATCCCATACCAGACTGCCTAAATAAACCTAGACACCAGACCAGACTGCCTAAATAAACCCAGACACCAGACCACACTGCCTAAATAAACACAGACAGCAGACCAAATTTCCTAAATAAACACAGACACCAGACCAGACTGCCTAAATAAACACAGACAGCAGACCAAATTTCCTAAATAAACACAGACACCAGACCAGACTGCCTAAATAAACACACACCAGACTGCCTAAACAAACCCAGACCCCAGATCAGACTGCCAAAATAAACACAGACCCCCAGACCAAACGCCTTAAATAAATAAAGACCCCAGACAACACAACTTAAATTCCCTCCTGACTTTTAAAGCACATGTATGTCGCATGTTACAGGAGAGTGTATGGTGCAGGCTCGGAAGCTTGGCAGGTGTTCAAATGTTTAATAAAAATGTTAAAAAAATTGTTAAAAAATAAAAATGTTAAAAAACTGATGGTAAAAGTAAGTAGAAATACTCACTTATCATATAAAAAATTGAAACAACAGAAAAAACATTAAAACTATTAAAATGTCACATTGTTTATCCCACATGGTGAACACTACAAAAACTGCTAATTAAAGGGAATAAAAATACATCAAAAAGTCATTTGTAATCCAAAATGGTATCAATAAACACTACAAGGCACCTGTAAAGGTGTTATAATACGGCGACACAAAGCTAATTTATTATTTTTAATAAAAGATTTTTGATTTTGTAAAAATAGCAAAACATTAAAAACTTTTGTAAACAAATTCAGATGCCCTAGGTACAGGGCCCCCAGACCAGACGCCCTAAATATAGAACCCCATGGCAGCATTGTGAGAGTAGCTTAAAAACATAAAAAAAAGTGAAACCTCTATTGATACCCCACCAGTACTGAGTTTTCCAGTTCTCTCTATTTCCCGCTTTGTTTTAAACGTGCAGGATATGCCCTCTCAGCCAATCACTGACTGCATGGTGACCCGGCTCAGCCAGTAATTGGCCGAACGGACATTTCCTGCATGTTCAGACAGCTGGAGCTGGAAGCACCCAGCTGCAGGGACTCGAGCAGCATAGGAACCACCGCAGCGGGGAATCATGAAAGTGAGTATGGATTCTGTTACGTTTTTGAGCCACTTTAACCCTGCTGCCTCCAATTTTTGTGCTGGAAAACCCCTTTAACTTGCCAGACATATATTACTGTCTTTTGCCCATGGTTAGCGTTATATATTGTCGACCCCCACTTCTGTTCCACTTTACCGTATGGGTACAGACGCTACAGCGATTACCCTTCTGCTGCTGACGTCTTGGTGGTCCATACCCACTGGTTCTCCTCTGCTCACCAGCAGCTGGGCCGGCTGCTGAAATCCCATACTTGGTCCTCTTCTGCAAGACATATCCTGTTCTTGTTAAGCCTCCTTAGCCTTCCCATAGGGCAAGGGCTGTTAAGGGGCCAGCATACATACCCTTATCTTCCCTAATCTATGGATGGCCACCTCAGGGTACTTAAGGCACCTTCCCCTAGGGCAGTGATGGGCAACGTGCGGCTCTCCAGATGTTGCAGAACTACAACTCCCAGCATGCAAAGCCTGTCTATAGCTATCAGCCTACTGCAGGGCATGGTGGGAGTTGTAGTTTAGCAACAGCTGGAGAGCCGCACGTTGCCCATCACTGCCCTAGGGGAACTCAGATATCCAAGTCTATCCCTGGATATATCTAAGCTTTGAACCAAAGTTAAAGACCCAACAAAGTAGCGCAATTGCTTGCCGAGGCAAGAGGTGAGGTCTTTTTGCCATACAATCTAGGTCAATGATTGGAAGATGATATTAAAACTGGAACAGATGTAGTTGGTTATCTGGAAAAAAAAGGACAAAGAGCAGATAGTTGGTAAGCAAAGGAGACACAAACCAAAAGGGGCAAAAAAAAGGCAAAAGATTGGGCCATGCTGTAAAGAAGGTGGAGGATAAAGTATCATCCACCTTCAACGGGTGTTGGCCGAATGCTGACCCCTACATACGGTGTGACTGAGTGGAGAATGTGGAGTAAGCCACATGCCAGACAACTTCCGGAGATGCCGTACAGTAACTCCTGAAATGCAAGAGCCTTCTGTCCCCAGACATAAAATGTTGAAGGAGAGTTAATCCACCACCGTACACATAAGACAGTTGGCTGGTCCTATATGCTATAATTGGCTCCCTTACATTGGCAGAGGCAAGGGCATATAGGTATGTATATAACTTGATTTGCTAGACATGTGGTAGATAGTGTGACAAAAAAGGGGTCATACATATCTCAGACCGGACTTGACTTATAGGATTAATACAGGTTCAAGTAAGGACAAATTATGAAGAGTCACATGAGGTATATTATGGCAGACAACTCAATTTTGGGGTGGCATTATGACAAAAGTAAATCAAAGTGAAATCTAACCTCCCTCAAGGGATGTCCAGTGTAGAAAAATCATTAACATAACCCTATTAGGTAAATCAGGGTTAAAAGCTCAGTTTTCTGTTCATCATCCTCAGGCTTCATGGCATCTTGGCCAGGGTGGAGAGTCAAAAAGTTGATAAAAATCAACTCTGGCTCTGGAGGACCTGTCCTGTCCTGCATTATACAGACAACCCATTGATGTGAATTGACAAGGTGTAATGCTTCATTTGCCCTGTGGTGGCACTGTTGGGAAATGGAACACTTACTGCTAGGTTTCCCTTACAGTCAATCACATGAGACACTTTGTGATTAGCTTAGAAATATGCACAAAATCATTCGACTCACATGCAGTATTTTACCTGTTGAAACGAGTTTTCAAATATATAATATAGATATATAATATATATAATATAGATATTTAAAAAAAATAATCCAAATTAATGAGTCCTTTGAATGAATGCACGCCTACGTGAATCAGACCAACCCCAATGTGCCATACATGCCACTTACTAAAAAAAAATATATAGATGCCGATCCCTGTTTTGAAATCTTTTGACCTCACGAAAGAATCCAAATCTGTGGTTTATTCAATTTACTAAAATAGTAAGAAAAAATAAACAGAGCGAACGGCTTAAAACGCAAGTGGTGGAGTATTCTGGGGAAGAGCCATGCCGTTACCCTGAGCATTCCAGCCACGTTACAGTCTCGAGAAGAAAGACATCCGATCAGGCTAGGTTCTGATTGTCTTTTCAGACATCGGTCTTGATGTGGTTTGAGATTGGAGCTGCTTTGGAAAGTAACTTGACATTTTATAGCTGAGATATTTCATCCACTTCTTTCTACTTTCAAAAGCAAAGTATTTATACCACAGGCCATTGCCAAATGAATGAAATTGGAACCTGAGTGGGTGTTATGAAATACAGGTAGCACAGACCAATGTGCGTGACAACCTCCTATGTTATTTGAATCTCTGCTCACAATACCCTTTGAAGGTATCATAGCCCGACCCAAAATATTGCATTAATATTTCCACCTCGAAAAAAAAAATAGAAACATGTTTCTTATACAGGTCTGATTGAGATCTGCAACACAGTGCAACGATGCAAAGTAAATAACCGAAGAAATACATATCTACAATAAAAACAAAGTATGAAAAAATATAGAAAAATAATATAACATCTAGTCTTATACATGTCTGATTGGGAGCTGCAACCCAGCACAGCCATGCAAAATAAATAGCTATATAACTACATAACAGAGCTACAATAAAAAACAAATGTAAAAATATGGAAAAATAATTAAATAAATATTGAAAAATAAGACTAAATATCGAAGCGTATAGAAATAATACAAAACTCTAAAATGTCATAAACTAATTACGAAATATTTAAAAATAATTTAAAATATCAAAATACAATAGAAATAGAAAAAGATCTAAAAATATATTAAAATAATTTAAAAATATTTAAAAATAATATAAAATATCCAAACATATCATCATAATCTTTATTTTTATAGTGCCAACATATTCTGCAGCGCTTTACAATCAAGGGGTTAATGTACAAAAGAGGAGTGAGATATATAGAAATAATATAAAATCTAAAAGTATATAAAAATGTTATATATCATCAAAATAATATAAAACATAGAAAATTTTATAAAATATTAACAATTGTTTTAAAAGTAAATCTTTTTTTAAAGAAATGTACATTTCTTTTAATAAATTATCTTACGCAATTTGGTCTAGGCATTTATGTCTTAAAAGGTTTTCCAAGATTTCTTTACTGATGATTACTGATGACCTTTCCTCTGGATAGGTCATCAGTATCTGATCAGTGGGGGTCCAACACCCGGGACCCCCCACCAATCAACTGCCTTCTTACAGCTTTCTAAGCACAGTGCCATACATTGTATAGCGGCTGTGCTGGGAATAGCAGCTCAGTCCCATTTACTTAAATAGGGGCTGAGCTGCTCCCAGGCCATGTGATCGATGAACATGTTGTCACTGGCCTAGGAGAAGCAGAGGAGCGCCACCGCCTTCTCAAACAGCTGATCAGCAGGGGCCCCGGGTGTCGGACCCCACCGATCACATATTGATCAACAATGTGTAGGTCAACAGTATGAACATTTCAGAAAACCGCTTTAAGGTGGTCTATGCCTTAAAGAAATCAATTTAAATTCGGTTTTTCTTATTTTTTTTTTGTTTTGGACCAATCCTTTCCTCGGGACTATGTGCACTGGAAGCATGCGCTTCTTAAAATTCCCTGTGACTGATTAACCTGGTTGCTTTCATTTAAGGGTACTTACACACTTGCGTTGAAGGATTCCGTCAAAAACATTTGAAAACGGATTTCATTTGCAAACGGATTCGTTTGCAGATCCGTTTGACAATTGTATTGAAATAACGGATCCGTCTTTCCGTTGTCATCCGTAAAAACAGATCCGTTATTTATTATTTTACCATTTTTAAAGGTCTGCGCATGAGCAGAGTGGAAGAACGGATCCGTTAATGCATCAATTTTCAATGTCGGATCCGCCCTTTATATATTTTAATTGAAATTAATGGCGGATCTGTCATTCCGTCAAGTGTTTCCACTATTTTGGACAGAGATAAAAATACAACATGCTGCGCTTTTATCTGCGTCCAAAAAACGTGAAAGGACTAAACTGAAGACAAACTGATGCAAACTGAACGGATTGCTTTCCATTCAGAATGCATTAGGATAAAACTGATCCATTTTTTTCCGTTATTGAGTCCTGAGGACGGAACTCAATGATGGAAAACTTTGACGCTAGTGTGAAAGTACCCTTAACGGCAGCAGTCCTAGGAATCTGAGATTTGACATGACCGGAGGCAGTACCTGTATGTGGTTACTATGTTCTATCCATTTTTGTACGTGATTCCTCTGCGTTCTTTGATTTGCTTCTCTTCCCTTAGACTTGCAGAAAGTGGTTCTAGCCAAAATAAAGCCATCAGACTGTTCAGTTGATTATAACTTGTCTGCCGATGGTCACTTCAGGTGGCATTTCAGTTGGTATTTTCGATTAGAACATTTTACACGTCCTAATAGATGGCCGGTAATCAATACGCAAGCCCCCATGGCTATTCCATTACTGTGTCCACCATTATTAATCAACCAGTTGGTTTAAAGGGTTTGTCTCATCACAGACAACTCAGTTCGTCTCATAGCTATTGAGATGATCAGTTGATTTGCTACTAAAACAGCTGATTTTGCCATGGATTATGTGGTAATGTCATATAATTAAAGATAAACAGTGGCTCCAGTTTGCCAAAGCTGAAGCCACTTAAAGAATTAGGTTTCAAGTGGTGGCCACCAACTATGAAGTCCATATGGGTCCACTTCTTTACTACACTACTCAACATTGAAATAGCAACACACAGAAGGAAAGGTCATGGAATTATGGAAATCACGGGATTGATGGACATGTTAACGATATGCAAATGCTCTAAAAAAAATGGAAACATCTAAAATTATTCCGTATGCCACACTCAGAAATATACGCACTTACAACCCTTGGCATGCTATGACTGAGGTTATTAATGGTTGTCTGAGGAATGTTCGGACACGCTGAATGCACTTGAGCATGCAAATCATCAAGATCCGGTGCCGAAAGCTCCCTCTGCAATTCCCGACCAATGATGTCCCAAATGTTTCTGATTGGAGAAAAGTCCGAAAACACTGCAGGGCATGGTAGCAGACTTAGGCCATGCAGCCTGCTCACAGTAACACGAGCAACCTGCGGCTTGGCGTTGTTCTGTCTAAAATGGCTCCTAGGACACTGGAGAAATGACAGTACCATTGGTTGCATGACCAAATCAATGTAATGCCACGCTGTTTGCGTACCTGAAATGAAGACTGGAGGTGTCCGGCTACCGTACATTATACCACCCCACACTATACCCCTGGGAGTAGGACCAGTGTGACATTCCCTTGAGACTGATCATTAAAGAGGAGAGACCTCCATTACAGCCGCCATTGCTGTCTTGCTGTGCACCATGATAGCCTTTGAGAGCAATTGCGTGAGGTCAGTGGAACACCAGTAGCTGGACGTCTGGCTCATAACCCAATGTTGTTTGTGAAGAAGTTCTAATTGAGTAGGAAACAGTGATAAATGTTAACAAAAAAAAGGCTATGCTCACGCCGCTGTCATAGGTTCTGTTCTAAGCCTCTGATAGCAGTTCCTTCAGAGTTGACAGAAAGAATAGCACAGCATGCAGCACTAATTAGGACCTATGATGGATGTCTATTACTTATTAAATTACATTCCGCTCTACCAAACATACAGGAGAACATTGCACTACGTACCTCTTACATCCAGTGATATCTCCTCTGATGTAGACGTTCTCTTTCCTCATCTTCTTCATTTGGACCAGACCACCATGACAGCTTCGTTCAGACGTCTCATCTTTGCACAGTTTGTCACACAGATATCTTAGGTTCCTACTATTCCCTCATCCTCCTCACCTTTTCACCACCCCATCCTGCCACCCCTCCCCCCCAATACTGTGCCTGTTGTGCTCCCCAAAATTATATTGCAGAAACAGTCCCCCTGAAAATACTAATACCACATAGACAGTGCTTCTGTCAATAATTATTGGCACACAGTGCCTTAAAAAATAACTGCACCCAGCAAACAGTGTCCCTGACACTAATATTGTTGTAAATATAATGTACCCAAAAATAATTGCGCTAAGCTGATACCCCTATAGTGCGCCCAGTAGTACTAGAACTCTCCATAATGCCCCCGGTGGTTAGCACTGGTGCCTGGCAGTGCTGCGGTCCTGGGTTCGAATCCAGCCAAGGGCTAAATCTGTATGGAGCCTGTATGTTCTCTCCATATTTGTGTGGGGTTCCTCTGGGTGCCCCAGTTTTTTGTCCCACACTCAAAAGACATACTGATAGGAGATTTAGCTTTCCCCAGAGGGCCCACCTATAGTGCCCCCGGTAGTACTAATACACCCTATATTACCCCAGTAGAAACAAATTCCACCATATTGCCCCCAGTAGTAATAAAGCCTACCATAATGGCCCCAGAAGTGTTAAGCCCCCATTATGTGCCCGAGTAATAATGATATCCATTAAAGTCCCCCAGTAGTAATGACACCCACCATAGTGCCCCCAAGTAGTAATAAAGCTCCCATAATGTGTCCCAGTAGAAAATAAATGCCCCCTCATAGTTCTGCCAGTAATAATAAAGCCTCCATAGTATGCCCGTCTATTGTGCCTCCAGTAGCACAAATGCCCCCAGTAGCAATACAACCCCCATATTATGTCCCAGTACAAAATAAATGCCCTCTTATAGTGCCACCTGTAGTACTAATGCCCACCATAGCAAAGGGTTATAGTAATGATGCCCCTATAGTGGCCCAATATCATGCTGTTCCAAGGTGTCAAAGGAAAATAACTAATGCATTTCCATGCTGTTGCCTGCGATGCGGTGCAGGATACAGACCTCTTCTGGACTGCGTTCTCAGCTGCTTGCAGTTTGGCCCAGGCAGTCCCGATGATGATGATGAATTGTTTTGCCTGCACCGTCTTCTAATAGGGTTTAGGCCTAGTGCCTATGACCTTTGAGAGTGAAAGGTGGGACAGGAAGACATTGCCTCCCGTGCCCCACCGCAACCGCCCCATCCTGAGGACAACAATACAGTTGAATGTTGAGAGGTCCTAGCAAACAGCAGAGGAACATTGCTAGATGTCAGGGCAATCCCACATACCCCCTCACCCCTTGGCAGTACACATACTTGAGGTTGGGAACCACTGTCTTTGAACACCTCCACAAAGTCACCTCAAAATCCCCCCTTTTTGTTGCGTACGACTTGTGATATTTGTAGACTTCTTTCTCAATATTCCTCAGGCTCAGTACTAAGCAGAGGCACCTGGCAGCCCCGATATCATTCCTTCTCTATCTCTTGTCCTCTGAGCAGGATAGAAAAGCTATTTTCCACAAGTCTGTCAGTAATCAGAAGTGTTTATCCAAACTCGTTTTCACTTTGAAAAAGCCTTGCAATCACTTTTTCCATGTTTCCGATAACATGTGAGTCTGGAAAAAATGCTTTTTGTCTTTTTTTATAGGCAACACTTCTAAATCAAAGCATCAGTCTGTACTGCTGGCAAATATTACACGTCTGTGATGGCAAAAACATTGGATTGTAAGAAGAAAAATCATCTTATATTTTTAGATATTTTATGTTATGTCTTTTCGGAAGACGTCGTGACCAACAAACAGGGGAACAAAATTCTTCTGAAGGAGAAACACAAAGGCTTGAAGATTTTTACTTACAATGGGTGATGAGGGCATACCTTTCCACATCAGGGGTGTCTGCTCTGTTCTAAGCTCTCAGCTACATGTCCTCAGCTCTCTAGGCAACTCTCGTCTGGTATGGCCTTCACAACTCTTGAGGAGCATACATCGGGTTTTAGGACCAGCTTGTGTTGATCCTGCCATCACCTTGCAGCCTTATTATGATATATTGACATCATAGAGGAGGGTGCCAAGCTCAGGATCCCCACCATTTACTAGAACAGAGTGCCCTTCTGTTAGAACAGCTCCCTATGTAATGGACCCTGCATGTCTGGACATTGCTTCCCCTTATCATCAGGGGTGAGAGAAGTCCAACCTGCTCTATCTTCATATTAAGTTCCCATGCAGTAGATTTTTTTTCGTAATTAGGCCTTTCAAAATCCTTGTGGCTGCCACCAAAACAACCCCATTCAGAGGAACAGAGATGAAGCCATGTGCTGACATACAGAGTTTATATGAATATTTCTAGAGGAGAAGACCGTAGGATATACCCATAGATGTCACTGCGTACCAGTCCATACTACACCTTTGTGCATGGGGTTTACCCCAATCCTGTGTTCTTTCATCTGCAAGCACCTCATCGAAAGAAAAAGTACTGTCTTTCTTCTGTCCTACAAAGTATGGAGGAAAAAACTTTGGAACCTTTAAACGAGTACGAGGGACTGTGGTGGTAGCATGCAACGATGAGACCTATTTGGATTTTGCAATGGGCACCTCATCCGTCTGTGCATACCCCAGTCCCCTGAAAATCGGAACATTTGGGATTGGGAGCAGAATATAAGGGGAGGAAGTTTATCACAATAGATACGCTTACTTTGAGCATGATGGGAGGTATCCTATTCCTGTGTTAATTTATCTTGTCAAAGATTACCAAAACTAATATGAGATGCTTCCCAGAAGCGTAGTTTTTGGATCTCTGCTCCCAGTCCTTGTCAATTCTGACAGTTAACTGCCATATTTATGATATCCGAGGACATGGCCTCTAATAAAAAGCTATATTTCTTGCTGGAAAATGAACTTCTTTTTCTCTTTTCTTAACAAATTGTCAGCCATGATGAGAACCAGAAGTGTTCCTGTTTTAGAATAAATGGAAAGTATAAAAAAAGTACAAAAATTCTGAAAACGTTCAGTACGTTTTTACTCTCGGAATAGCTCATGGTCAGGCTTGTTGGACAAGATGGATACCCAGCATGTGTCTTTCGGCCACTTGGTAAAGCCTACAATGGAAGGAGTCCATTTTGGCTTTGGGGAAAAACTTTTTTTTTTTAGCAGAGACTAGAGTGTGAACATTAGGGATGCCCCGAACAACTGCATCTATTCCAGAGTATTAGCATATGCCAGCACTTTTGTTTTCCTGCACAGTACTTGAAATAAAACAAGAAAGAAGGGAGGGGATGGTGGCCCTCTAGGGTCATATCTTTAGGACTAGTGGCATTAAACAAACCACAGACAGCTCTTTTAGTTGGGTTGTGCACGTGTACAATATTTGGAGTGTTACTCTCCATGACCACAGCCAGGGGCGTAGCTAATGGCTCATGGGCCCTGGTGCAAGAGTTCAGCTTGGACCCCCTTTCCTTAGTGCTTTGTGTGTCTTCTTATGCGGCACAAGGGTATTTGGGCCCCCTCAGGCACCTGGGCCCGGTAGCGACTGCTACCTCTGCACCCCCTATAGCTACGCCCCTGACCACAGCTGCCAACTCCTGAAGTTGACAGCCAGCATCAACCTGGACGTGTATACCAATATCTAGATGATGTGGTACTAAGCTTATAAATATTTTACTTGCAGCACTGCCGTAGGTGGACCAAAGAAATTCCTTACTTATATGATGCTCGGTGGTTCAACCTCTTACCAGGGTCTTCATCAGCCATTCTTGCACAGTTTAAGAAGACAGGACCAGAATGATTCCTCTCCCTGGTGCATGAGCCATCTCTTGGTCTCATAATCTATTGTTTAATTGCCATGACTAAGCTAGTAGCTTGAAGACAGGTTCTTCTGTTCAGTGGTTTTTCAACTTTTTGTGGAGTCATGTATTGAGGTTGGTAATGGCACATTAGGTCACCATGACCTTGGTTTGTTTTCAAGTCACTGACACCATAAATACCAGTTTGTTGGAGATTACAATTGTTAATTTTTTACTAGGAGGCACTTTAGGAGGGAGAAACCCGTGAAATAATTCTCTAAGTGAGAAATGCAAGCTAGTTCTCCTTCCAAAAAAAGCAGTAGGCTACAAGAGCTGTTAAGAACTGGATTCTTTACTGATATCATGCTCCCCGGTTCAGCCTCATACGGACAGGGCCAGAACAATTCCACTCTATAGCGCATGCTCAGTCTCCTGGATCGACCTCATTGGCACATAAAGGTGGGAGAAGAATAGTTCTGGCACCGTCCACAGCGGAAATGACCCCTCTTTCATAGCTTAGGAGAGAAACCTGGTATAGGACATGACCTTGGCAGAAGCTGGATTTTTAGAAGACAAGTTTGTTTTGTCCAGGTTCCCGAGTGGCCAAACCACACAATTTCAGGACAGTAAGTACATTACAAATTTTAAACCTGTGCATGGAAAACTAGAAAGCCTCTTTAAGGAGGAGGATGATGTACTGTTTCAAGAAGTAACAGCAGTAAGCATTCAGCATCTTCAAGAGTTTACATGCAATAAAACTGCATTCAAAATATCAACAAGAAAGGTTGAAAAAAATATGAAGACTTGGTAGAAGGTTCATCTGGAGACAAGATGAGTCTACAGGTAATCAGATGGGACTTCTGAACATCTGCTGGTGAAAACGTGCTCTGAAATCACCACATGAAGCGTTAAAGATGGCATTTGGAAGAGGTGGTTCGATGACAATTTCATCAGGAACCATTTATTTTTTCCAGGTTCAGCTGTTCTGAATGCTATTTTGAAGGACACAACGGCTTTTTTCCCTATTCTGACCATCTGAAATCAAATCATCTTAATTGCTTAACCAGCTATTTGTTGAAAGGGTCATATATTTCCGCGCAGGAGGATGTATTATCATCTGCATCGCATTCTTATGGTGATTGCAAAAGAAACATACAGACTGCTAAATATTGATATGGAGAAAACAGATTGTCTTCTGTCTGGTCCTTTAGCACAACCTACATTGTCTTGTTCTTTGTGAACAATTTCTTAAAGAAGACTATTGAAGAAATCCGCAACTATTGATGTCCAGCAGTAGAGCAGTATGGTGGAAAGTACTTTGTGGTCATCACGGCCAGAATTTTCTTTGCTCGAAGGCACAGTGGTTTTAAACATTTCCCCTTTTAATAATTTTTATAGGCTGCTTGACTTGTGAGTGTCTCCGCCAAGACTTCGGTGACCTTTGGCTAGTAGCCCCTCTAGTGGTGGCAACCAGAGTTAGATAAAGAAGGAACATCCAAACTGGTCTTGTAGTATTCTGCTTCATTGCCTTGACCTATAGCTTGAAGACAGGTCCTGTTGAATGGTACTCCAATCCTCTGTAGAGTCATGTATTGAGGTCAATAATGACATGTAGTGTTGAGCGAATCAAAGTCAAACGATTGACTTCGATCCGAACGTCAGAAAAAATTTGATTAGCTGCGAAGCCGAATTGCATCGCGCTTCAAGGTAACAAATCAATTTTCCCTGAAATGGCAGTCAAAAACAAAAAATACATTCTCACCTCATCCATTTACGCATCAAGAGGCCATTGCAGCCATCTTGATGTGCAAGATTTTGTGTGGTGTCTTAAATGAAGATGCCCTTGGGGGCCTCTGTTCAATCAAATGGATACGGTGAGTATTTATTTATTTTTTTACCCTGATTAACCCCTGAAAGGCCTAAATGGTAGCCTCACATGTCACGTTGAGTCGCCTTTGTCTGGGTCTTGGGGTTGCTCTTTCTTATTAGGGAGACCATCTAGTATGTATGAGGAGTATTGTTGTCCAACCAATGCTGCTCTGCTTTTCTGGTAAACATACATGCAAACTAGCATAACATTAAAATTAGCATATCTTACATATGCTGGCATCAGATTTGTACTGTGACATCACTGTGTACATTATCCCTGTACTGTGACATCACTGTGTACATTATCACTGTACTGTGACATCACTGTATACATTATCCTGTACTGTGACATCACTGTGTACATTATCCTGTACTGTGACATCACTGTGTACATTATCCTGTACTGTGACATCACTGTCTACATTATCCTGTATTGTGACATCACTGTGTGTGACATCACTGTGTTCATTATCCTGTACTGTGACATCACTGTGTACATTATCCTGTACTGTGACATCACTGTGTACATTTTTCCTGTACTGTAACATCACTGTCTACATTATCCCTGTGCTGTGACATCACTGTGTACATTATCCTGTACTCTGACATCACTGTGTACATTTTCCTGTACTGTGACATCACTGAGTACATTATCCCTGTACTGTGACATCACTGTGTACATTATCCTGTACTGTGACATCACTGTGTACATTATCCTGTACTGTGACATCACTGTGTACACTATCCCTGTACTGTGACATCACTGTGTACATTATCCTGTACTGTGACATCACTGTGTACATTATCCCTGTGCTGTGACATCACTGTGTACATTATCCTGTTCTGTGACATCACTGTGTACATTATCCTGTACTGTGACATCACTGTGTACATTATCCTGTACTGTGACATCACTGTGTACATTATCCTGTACTGTGACATCACTGTGTACATTATCCTGTACTGTGACATCACTGTGTACATTATCCTGTACTGTGACATCACTGTGTACATTATCCTGTACTGTGACATCACTGTGTACATTATCCTGTACTGTGACATCACTGTGTACATTATCCTGTACTGTGACATCACTGTGTACATTATCCTGTACTGTGACATCACTGTGTACATTATCCTGTACTGTGACATCACTGTGTACATTATCCTGTACTGTGACATCACTGTGTACATTATCCTGTACTGTGACATCACTGTGTACATTATCCTGTACTGTGACATCACTGTGTACATTATCCTGTACTGTGACATCACTGTGTACATTATCCCTGTACTGTGACATCACTGTGTACATTATCCTGTACTGTGACATCACTGTGTACATTATCCTGTACTGTGACATCACTGTGTACATTATCCCTGTACTGTGACATCACTGTGTACATTATCCTGTACTGTGACATCACTGTGTACATTATCCCTGTACTGTGACATCACTGTGTACATTATCCTGTACTGTGACATCACTGTGTACATTATCCCTGTACTGTGACATCACTGTGTACATTATCCTGTACTGTGACATCACTGTGTACATTATCCTGTACTGTGACATCACTGTGTACATTATCCTGTACTGTGACATCACTGTGTACATTATCCTGTACTGTGACATCACTGTGTACATTATCCTGTACTGTGACATCACTGTGTACATTATCCTGTACTGTGACATCACTGTGTACATTATCCTGTACTGTGACATCACTGTGTACATTATCCTGTACTGTGACATCACTGTGTACATTATCCTGTACTGTGACATCACTGTGTACATTATCCTGTACTGTGACATCACTGTGTACATTATCCTGTACTGTGACATCACTGTGTACATTATCCTGTACTGTGACATCACTGTGTACATTATCCTGTACTGTGACATCACTGTGTACATTATCCCTGTACTGTGACATCACTGTGTACATTATCCTGTACTGTGACATCACTGTGTACATTATCCTGTACTGTGACATCACTGTGTACATTATCCCTGTACTGTGACATCACTGTGTACATTATCCCTGTACTGTGACATCACTGTGTACATTATCCTGTACTGTGACATCACTGTCTACATTATCCTGTACTGTGACATCACTGTGTGTGACATCACTGTGTTCATTATCCTGTACTGTGACATCACTGTGTACATTATCCTGTACTGTGACATCACTGTGTACATTTTTCCTGTACTGTAACATCACTGTCTACATTATCCCTGTACTGTGACATCACTGTGTACATTATCTCTGTACTGTGACATCACTGTGTACATTATCCTGTACTGTGACATCACTGTGTACATTATCCCTGTACTGTGACATCACTGTGTACATTATCCTGTACTGTGACATCACTGTGTACATTATCCTGTACTGTGACATCACTGTGTACATTATCCCTGTACTGTGACATCACTGTGTACATTATCCTGTACTGTGACATCACTGTGTACATTATCCTGTACTGTGACATCACTGTGTACATTATCCTGTACTGTGACATCACTGTGTACATTATCCTGTACTGTGACATCACTGTGTACATTATCCCTGTACTGTGACATCACTGTGTACATTATCCTGTACTGTGACATCACTGTGTACATTATCCTGTACTGTGACATCACTGTGTACATTATCCTGTACTGTGACATCACTGTGTACATTATCCTGTACTGTGACATCACTGTGTACATTATCCCTGTACTGTGACATCACTGTGTACATTATCCTGTACTGTGACATCACTGTGTACATTATCCCTGTACTGTGACATCACTGTGTACATTATCCTGTACTGTGACATCACTGTGTACATTATCCTGTACTGTGACATCACTGTGTACATTATCCTGTACTGTGACATCACTGTGTACATTATCCTGTACTGTGACATCACTGTGTACATTATCCTGTACTGTGACATCACTGTGTACATTATCCTGTACTGTGACATCACTGTGTACATTATCCTGTACTGTGACATCACTGTGTACATTATCCCTGTACTGTGACATCACTGTGTACATTATCCTGTACTGTGACATCACTGTGTACATTATCCTGTACTGTGACATCACTGTGTACATTATCCTGTACTGTGACATCACTGTGTACATTATCCCTGTACTGTGACATCACTGTGTACATTATCCTGTACTGTGACATCACTGTGTACATTATCCTGTACTGTGACATCACTGTGTACATTATCCTGTACTGTGACATCACTGTGTACATTATCCTGTACTGTGACATCACTGTGTACATTATCCTGTACTGTGACATCACTGTGTACATTATCCTGTACTGTGACATCACTGTGTACATTATCCTGTACTGTGACATCACTGTGTACATTATCCTGTACTGTGACATCACTGTGTACATTATCCCTGTACTGTGACATCACTGTGTACATTATCCTGTACTGTGACATCACTGTGTACATTATCCTGTACTGTGACATCACTGTGTACATTATCCCTGTACTGTGACATCACTGTGTACATTATCCTGTACTGTGACATCACTGTGTACATTATCCTGTACTGTGACATCACTGTGTACATTATCCTGTACTGTGACATCACTGTGTACATTATCCTGTACTGTGACATCACTGTGTACATTATCCCTGTACTGTGACATCACTGTGTACATTATCCTGTACTGTGACATCACTGTGTACATTATCCTGTACTGTGACATCACTGTGTACATTATCCTGTACTGTGACATCACTGTGTACATTATCCTGTACTGTGACATCACTGTGTACATTATCCTGTACTGTGACATCACTGTGTACATTATCCTGTACTGTGACATCACTGTGTACATTATCCTGTACTGTGACATCACTGTGTACATTATCCTGTACTGTGACATCACTGTGTACATTATCCCTGTACTGTGACATCACTGTGTACATTATCCTGTACTGTGACATCACTGTGTACATTATCCTGTACTGTGACATCACTGTGTACATTATCCTGTACTGTGACATCACTGTGTACATTATCCTGTACTGTGACATCACTGTGTACATTATCCTGTACTGTGACATCACTGTGTACATTATCCTGTACTGTGACATCACTGTGTACATTATCCCTGTACTGTGACATCACTGTGTACATTATCCTGTACTGTGACATCACTGTGTACATTATCCTGTACTGTGACATCACTGTGTACATTATCCTGTACTGTGACATCACTGTGTACATTATCCTGTACTGTGACATCACTGTGTACATTATCCCTGTACTGTGACATCACTGTGTACATTATCCTGTACTGTGACATCACTGTGTACATTATCCCTGTACTGTGACATCACTGTGTACATTATCCTGTACTGTGACATCACTGTGTGCATTATCCCTGTACTGTGACATCACTGTGTACATTGTCCTGTACTGTGACATCACTGTGTACATTATTCTGTACTGTGACATCACTGTGTACATTATCCTGTACTGTGACATCACTGTGTACATTATCCCTGTACTGTGACATCACTGTGTACATTATCCTGTACTGTGACATCACTGTGTACATTATCCCTGTACTGTGACATCACTGTGTACATTATCCTGTACTGTGACATCACTGTGTACATTATCCTGTACTGTGACATCACTGTGTACATTATCCCTGTACTGTGACATTACTGTGTACATTATCCTGTACTGTGACATCACTGTGTACATTATCCTGTACTGTGACATCACTGTTTACATTGTCCTGTACTGTGACATCACTGTCTACATTATCCTTTACTGTGACATCACTGTGTACATTATCCCTGTACTGTGAATCACTGTGTACATTATCCTGTACTGTGACATCACTGTGTACATTATACTGTACTGTGACATCACTGTGTACATTATCCCTGTACTGTGACGTCACTGTGTACATTGTCCTGTACTGTGACATCACTGTGTACATTATCCCTGTACTGTGACATCACTGTGTACATTATCCTGTACTGTGACATCACTGTTAACATTATCCCTGTACTGTGAATCACTGTGCACATTATCCCTGTACTGTGACATCACTGTGTACATTATCCTGTACTGTGACATCACTATTTACATTGTCCTGTACTGTGACATCACTGTGTACATTATCCTGTACTGTGACATCACTGTGTACATTGTCCTGTACTGTGACATCACTGTGTACATTATCCTGTACTGTGACATCACTGTGTACATTATCCCTGTACTGTGACATCACTGTGTACATTATCCTGTACTGTGACATCACTGTGTACATTATCCTGTACTGTGACATCACTGTGTACATTATCCTGTACTGTGACATCACTGTGTATATTATCCTGTACTGTGACATCACTGTGTACATTATCCCTGTACTGTGAATCACTGTGCACATTATCCTGTACTGTGACATCACTGTGTACATTATCCTGTACTGTGACATCACTGTGTACATTGTCCTGTACTGTGACATCACTGTGTACATTATCCTGTACTGTGACATCACTGTGTACATTATCCCTGTACTGTGACATCACTGTGTACATTATCCTGTACTGTGACATCACTGTGTACATTATCCCTGTACTGTGACATCACTGTGTACATTATCCTGTACTGTGACATCACTGTGTACATTATCCTGTACTGTGACATCACTGTGTACATTATCCTGTACTGTGACATCACTGTGTACATTATCCCTGTACTGTGACATCACTGTGTACATTATCCTGTACTGTGACATCACTGTGTACATTATCCCTGTACTGTGACATCACTGTGTACATTATCCTGTACTGTGACATCACTGTTTACATTATCCTGTACTGTGACATCACTGTGTACATTATCCTGTACTGTGACATCACTGTGTACATTATCCCTGTACTGTGACATCACTGTGTACATTATCCTGTACTGTGACATCACTGTGTACATTATCCTGTACTGTGACATCACTGTGTACATTATCCTGTACTGTGACATCACTGTGTACATTATCCTGTACTGTGACATCACTGTGTACATTATCCTGTACTGTGACATCACTGTGTACATTATCCTGCACTGTGACATCACTGTGTACATTATCCTGTACTGTGACATCACTGTGTACATTATCCTGTACTGTGACATCACTGTGTACATTATCCTGTACTGTGACATCACTGTGTACATTATCCTGTACTGTGACATCACTGTGTACATTATCCTGTACTGTGACATCACTGTGTACATTATCCTGTACTGTGACATCACTGTGTACATTATCCTGTACTGTGACATCACTGTGTACATTATCCCTGTACTGTGACATCACTGTGTACATTATCCTGTACTGTGACATCACTGTGTACATTATCCTGTACTGTGACATCACTGTGTACATTATCCCTGTACTGTGACGTAACTGTGTACATTATCCTGTACTGTGACATCACTGTGTACATTATCCTGTACTGTGACATCACTGTGTACATTATCCTGTACTGTGACATCACTGTGTACATTGTCCTGTACTGTGACATCACTGTGTACATTATCCTGTACTGTGACATCACTGTGTACATTATCCTGTACTGTGACATCACTGTGTACATTATCCTGTACTGTGACATCACTGTGTACATTATCCTGTACTGTGACATCACTGTGTATATTATCCTGTACTGTGACATCACTGTGTACATTGTCCTGTACTGTGACATTGCTGTGCACATTATTCTTAGTGAGATCAAAATAATATTTTCCATGTTTTGAACTTTCTGCTGAATGTCATGTTGTTATGGCGTCTAATGGTTATTTTGTATGGAGGCATCCATTGGAAAGAAAGAAATGGGGGACAGTCAGCACATCCCAGTGCGCAGGTGCATGTCGCCATGACCATAAGCGCAAAAGCAATAACAAACAATGCAGTAGCACTCTGCAACAGAAATAATCTAGTAAATACAATCGGGCCATACTCACTATAGACAATATGCTAATGCTACATTATAGAGGTGAGATTCTTCGCAAATACATTTTGTACAAAATCATTTGTGCCTGTCCGCCAACGACAATTTGATCTTTTTAGGACAGGAACCTATACTAAATACTACCTCGGGTGGTGCCATGCTGGCCTCGATTAAATTCAGGGAATGCAGGTTCTACGTGCATGCAATTACCTACAGTGGCACCACCGGAGGTAGTACTTAGTGTAGGTTCCTGTCCTAAAGAGATCACCTTGTCATTGGCAGAAAGGCACAAATGAATTTGTACAAACTGCATTTGCCAAGAATCTCAAATTTATTAAGTAGCATCAGCATTAGTACATTTTCTATAGTGAGTATGGCACAATTGATTATTTGTGTTTGCAGAGTGCTGGTGTAGTACCCTAGAGCAGGGAGTACTTTGCCATTTGGACATTTGTGGACATTTGCCTATTTCCCCTATGCAAAGTTAAAACTTATTACTTTATTTCTCTTGAACGGGTTAACTTATACTGTTTAATACTGTGTAACTGCATTGTATATGTTGTGATATATATATCCTGTTCACTATCACTGTACTTACATGTACGTGTTAGAAAGGGTTAATAAATACTGAGAGACTGGTAGAACTTTGATTGAGAAGCTGGTAATTTTCCAAAGCAGCCATAGGGTTTAAAGAAGACTGTGGCGTTTCGAAATGTCAGCCTTATACAAATCACGCATCTGTGAGGTGACTTGTTGAATCAGACATCCTCCACTTACAGTTTACGCATCAGACACCCAGGAGTTAATCAAGTAGTCTTTTAATCCGGAGATTGTATTACAAGATATGCAGGGAATCCAGATGGTAAAAGAATTATGCCACTAATATTCTCCTTGATAAGAACTTGAGATACACAGATTCACCTCAGATTTTCCTCAGAATCTCCTCAGAAATAGGGCACACAAAACAGCAATGCATGACAGGGAAAACAGGAAGTGGCTAGACTGAACCAACTAGAAGCAGAAACAGAGGGGGGAGGAGAAGAGCGGAGCATACCAATACACAATTCAAGATACTGAAACAGAACAAAGACCATGTTTTGGAGGGAAGACCCAGACTTGTTTACCACCAAAAGCAGACAGCCTGACCTTTTAAATGTCTGGTTTTAGCTATGTTGTTATGTCTGAAAACTTGTTTTTGTCTGGAAAACCTCATGTGCCCTTGCCATTGAGTATCATTGAAGCTCTAATGTAAGTCTATAACAGACGGGAGCTGAAACACTGTATCTGTTTGTGCTGAGTTTCTCCACTCCACCCGCTAGAAGGTTCTAGTCTAGCAAAAACTGTGTAGAAGGAGAGCAGTCAGAGACCCTAGTGTTCTGCAGTTAGGGAACAGTGCTTGGAAGAGGAGACTCTGCCAGACTACCGAGTGACCAGAAGAAGACGCTGAGTCGGGGATACGCTGCCAAAGACCCTGGATCCCCATCCTTGGACCAGGGTACCAGCCTTCTGAAGAGAAAGAGGGACAGCTAGCTCAGGCCTTTCCTCAGCATCAAACCCTTCTTCTGCCATGGAGGAGACTGGAGAAGCCAGCCCAATGCCTCCCCTGTGTTGTTTTGCACCTGAATTCCTCCAGTAAAGAAGCACCCTGGTTTACTGCAGACCCTGACTCTCTGGACTTATTTCCCATTGGGGTGCACCACGCCTTACCATCCCTTCTGGAGAGCAGCAACACGTGGTGACACCTGACAGTGTCCGGGGGACCCAGTGTAACGTTGGGGCCACCCTAAACCCGACCACTGCACTAGTACATTGTTTTTTTCTTTAGCATCCACGCAATGCCTTTTGATCATTTCTGTTAGGGTACTTTCACACTGGCGTTTTGGATTCCGTTTGTGAGATCCGTTTCATGGCTCTCACAAACGGTCCAAAACGGATCAGTTCAGCCCCAATGCATTCTGAATGGATAAGGATCCGTTCAGAATGCATCAGTTCGGCTCCGTTCCGCTTCTATTCCGTTTTGGAGGCGGACACCAAAACGCAGCATGCAGCATTTTGGTGTCCGTCTGAAGAGGCGGAGCCTAACGGATCCATTTTTTTTTACAATGTAAGTCAATGGGGACGGATCCGTTTTCAATGACACAATATGGTGCATTTGAAAACGGATCCGTTCCCCATTGACTTTCAATGTAATTCAAAACGGATCCGTTTTGGACTTTGTCATTTTTCTTTAAACCTAATGCAAAAGGGATCCGTTCTGAACGGATTCAAACGTTTGCATTATAGGTGCGGATCCGTCTGTGCAAATAAACAGACGGATCCGCACCAACGCAAGTGTGAGAGTACCCTTAATGATAACTTTTACCAGAGCCTTGAAATCTGTAAAGTCGAGGGTTGTACAAATCTAGTTATCCTGATCTTATGCTGTACTATATAATATCCTCCATATGACATCCTATGCTGTCCACCCGATGGTCTGAATTTTACCTAAACCTACAATCAGAGATGAGCGAACTTTAAAAAAAAGTTCGGCATTCGGCGTTCGGGTTGTGGTTATCGCCGCATCCCGTTATGGATTCCACCGCCGCGGCATATGGAATCCATAAGGGGCGGCTTCCACGAACCCGAACTGTTGAACAGCGGCGATAACCACAACCCAAACACCGAACGCCGAACTTTTTTTTAAAGTTCGCTCATCTCTACCTACAATTATTCCTCCATAAGTTTGCATTGATCCATGACCAGCCGTTTTTCCTGTTGGAGAGGTTCCATGTCTCATCCATGGTGTAAAATATCCTATAGGACGAAGAGGAACAACATCCCATCCCTCGTCATCCTGGAGACTACTGAAGGCCTCCTCTTCTTCGTCTGTGTCTTGCTTTGATAACCCAAGACTAAAATGTTTTTAATTGAAATTCCTTGTAGGATTTTTGACACCCCACATGCGAGATCTGGCAGGAGCTTGACATTTATCTCTATAAAGTTCAATTTACCCAAAACACCTGCTCATTCAGTTTTTTTCCCCACCCTAATCCACTGGGGAAATATCTCCTTTCGAGGCATCTGGCAGTTTAATAGCCTGTAGTGACTGTTCCCACAGGCGGGGAAGTTACTGCTCTTTCCCAAAACCATTTAATTTGTATCTCCAAGAAATCCATCAGCATCTCTGTGATATCAGAGAGAAAAAAAAAACGTGCAATTATTTCTTCCCTGTAAATCTTGTCTAAAGACCGACCGAAGCCAAAGTGAAATTGTTTCCATACCCGGAGTGTATATAATTCAGCCGTTATGCTGCACGATGACTGCTTAATGCACAGGCTTAGACAGCACATTATGGCTCACATGTGGCCTGGAGGGGGGAAGATATCAATAAAGCTTTATGTCTGCAGGAGAACTGGCTACGCAGTAGAGACACCTTAAAGGGGTTGTCCACGGAAAAAAATATATATATTTTACATTTTTCAAAACAGCACCTAAATACTAAAGTAATTGCATGTAATTAAAAATCCCCTTGAGAAGGGAAATGGTAACACCCAGTTGGCAATTTAGTCAGACATTCCTAAGAGGAATAGCAGAGGATAGACACAATAAAGTGACCTAAGAAAAGATGCCCCTGAACTGTTATTCATATCTCTGTCCACCTCCCTGAGGTGGTCGCACATGCTCAGCTCCATCCTTCAACTGCCACCAGCTATATGTTCCATTAATTTAAACGCTGTGACAGTTACAGAGAGAGAGAGCCGCAGCACAAATACCACACCCCCTCAGAAAAGACACACCCCTGAGGTCTAGTCTAGCAGAGCAGTTGGAACAATGACTGGGGAGATCTCTGGATCCATGTGAGGTGCAGGGCTGGTTCTAGCTTTGTTAGAAAGAGATTATCATGTTCTATATGGACCACTGAGGAAGGGGGTCATCTATAACCCTGAAACGCGTCTGGTTAAAATCCCCCTGCAGACCAGTACTATATACATGTAATACCAGTCATTTGGGAGTGCAGTGAATGCCAATCCAGGTACCGTCTGCTACGCAAGAAGGTAGCAACAGCGGCGTGACCCAAGAGGGAATAGAGGTCCACGTGCAACGCCAGCCGCCGGCGTGGGAATTAGACGGGAGCAGTTCGGAAGACATCGACACCTCGTATAGAGGGAATATACAGTGTCCAGAGTGATTCTACGGCACACAGAGCATCCCCTGGTAAGACTGTTACAATTTTAATTGCCAGCAATTGACACAGCTACTGCCGGTATAACGCACACGGCAGTGAGCTTCAGCGGGACGCCACTGAAGCCGAACTACAGCGGGACGCCGCTGCATATGGGACATATACTGGAGCATTACATTTTTTTACTGAGGTGCGCATCTTATTGGGACTTATAGACCACAACGATGCTATTTATAGTGACTATATGGAGAGGGAAGCCTTATTTGAGTGTACAGAAAGACTGTCCAGAAGTACCAATTATTTGAGGCATTTTAAAGGTTCCTTCTCTCTGCATTAGATTGTGGGTGTGTAATTTGACTGGAATTTTATTTGTCTATAAGACGCTATAGACTTTTAGGGGTCTTATATAACCCCATTAGTATACTAATTTTTAAGTTCCAGACGAGCACAGTCGGCCATATGCATGGTGTATGGGTTAGATGAGTTAGAATTTGTTGGTTGATTTTATTGGATTTTATCAATAAAACTATTTTGTTTCAGTATCCGAGAGTGCCCAGTTTATCTATATATCTATTTCTGCCAGTGTGTAGACTGGGTGGGCCTATATAACTGTGAGCACCTCTTTTGGTCACTGGTTGCTCCTGTGCAACACTCCAATATATGTTCTATATGATGTCTTATTTTCACTTATTAAATTTGCAACAAGGCCTTGATAAGATGTTGTTTCACGGCATGCTCCTGAAGGATAAAAGTGATTTTTTAATTAGTGCTCGATAGAAATTATGGTACCTTCAGCAGTTGTGGGGATAAAGTGTAGTTTTGGTCACCAGGTGATGATCTATAGTGGCTGGTAAGATGGTAATTAAATGGCAGTAGAAGTCACTTCTGGTATAGGTGTTCATAATGTGATGCAGACTTGGTATTTGACCGGCTTGGAAGCGATATAGGTGATGGGTGTCTGAGCTAGTAGTCCCTCACCTGAAGCAGGGTCTGTGAAGCAGTGATTTTGCTGATCACTCTGCTCTCTAGGTGTTTAGAAGCAGTCTAGATTCTCTGTCTTCCTCAAGTGAAGGTCTCACAGGAGAACTGGATACGGTCCCTTGTAGTAGGAGCTCTGACACACAGTTTGATGATGTCCCATCTTTCCATTACTGAATCCCTTATCCAATCTTTGGCTGATGTCTGTAGGTTCAGGGCATCACGGCTGCAGAGATTACCCACAGTGTCACATGATGGACAGATTAAAGGGAAGCTTACTGTAGCACCCAGGGCAAGGTGCCCAAGGAGGTAATTTTGAAATTCATCCCCTTAACTTTGGTACTCTCACATCTCTCAATATGTCTACTCTGCAGCATCTATTCTTAGAACTATGCATTATTTCATTCCTCTCTAATTCCTCATGGAAATGTATGAATAAACTGACAACTGGGTGTTATCAGTTGAAAGTGTGTCTATATACACTCTGACATGGTCCAATCAATGCTAGGCTGTGTAAGGACACATCCCTTTGAGAAGGGAAATAGTAACACCCAATTGGCAATTTATTCAGACATTTCTAGAAGGAATAGCAGAGGAAAGACCTAAGAAAAGATGCCCCTGAACTGTTATTTTATGGGGCTTGCAAGTATTTTTAAGACAGACATGTCTGGAGGGGTGACAGGTCCTTTTTAAATTTGTTATGGTCAGAGATCAGAAGGACAATCAATTAAATTCTCCCATTGCACATTTTCTTTCCATCAATCATTCTCTAATTCTTATCTATTGTTACTATTTACTATTGTTGTTTTATTTTTTTAATGCAAAATGCACTCCCTCCCTCACGGTGCCCTTTGCAGGTGCCCGCACTGCCTACCACTCACTCTGTTTTATTATATCCAACCCCTTTTATTGTATGTACTGTAATTGTAAAGACAAATATTCCAGATACAATGTATCATTTATGGAACTGATTTCTTCTTACAAATGTAAAAATATTTCACTTCCCCTTAGAAAATATCAGACCATCGCATGGTTAACCCCAGCATCCCGCAGCACCGCGTCCAGCGCGATATATACACTTGGTATCGTGTGGAGGAGCGATTTTAACATATCGGATCAAGCACCTGCAGGTGACATCATGGAATGTGAAATGGGATTGTGCGAGGGTAATGGCCTCCCAGAAGCAGCGACGCAGGGCGTGTTAGTGAAGGAGTGCGCCTGCAGAGAGTGGCGCAGCGAACACGGGGTTACCAAGAGACATTACACATGAGCTACATTTTCCAAACTCGTCGTGAGAGAGGAAACAGCATCTGGGACACCTTTACATTTCACTCTATGTAGTTGGAAGCTCCTCGGCCCCAGTTTCGTACCCTCCCCGCCTGCCCCTAATATAGCCCTGCAGGTTTCCTATAGCATACAGGGGCTTTAGGGCTCCACGTAGGGTTTCCACCCGGCCGGTAAATCAACTTTAGCGCCCCTACCGCTGCCGGTAATTTTTTTCTATCGGTAATAATAATTGTATTTTTTTCCTATATGGACTGTTACTAATGAGTGCTTCCATTGTGGAGCGCTCATTAGTACATCCTTTAACTCCCGCCGTTCCCCTACTTGTGTTAAGGGGGGGAGGGGACTCACCTCCATCCATTTGATGGCATCGGGGTCAGGACCTGCACTCCAGCATGATGACGTTTCACAAGAAGCAGCAACTCCTGTGTTGAGCCTCCAGTGAGCAGCGAGCGATCAAATGGAGGAAGTGGGTTCTTTTTTTTTTTGCACAAGCAGAAAAGGGGGGATTTTTGATATTGGGGGGCACTAAGGAGGGTATTAGTAATTCTGGAGGCACTAATGGGGGCATTATTATTACTGATTGGCACTAATGGGGGCATTACTATTATTGGGGGTAGTACTGGGGGGCACTAATACGGGCATTAATATTACTGGGGGCTCCAATGGAGTCACTGTTCATTCTGGGGGAGCTAATGGGAGCATTATTAATATTGGGGGTGCTAATGGAGGCATTATTAATATTGGGGGCACTAATAGGGGCAATACTATTACTGGGGGCACAAATGGGGCATTACTATTACTGGGTGCACTAATGGGAGTTTTATTAATTCTGGGGGCACTAATGGGGGCATTGTTCATTCTGGAGGACACTATTTGGGGCATTATTAATTCTGGGGGTGCTAATGGGGGCATTATTAATTTTGGGGGGCTCTAATGGGGGCATTAATATTACTGAGACACTAATAGGGGCATTAATATTACTGGGGGCACTAATGGGGGCATTATTAATTCTGGGGGGCACTAATAAGGCATTAATAATTCTGGGGGTGCTAATTGGGGCATTATTAATTCTAGGGGCACTAATGGGGGCATTGATATTACTAGGACACTAATGGGGGCATTAATATTACTGGGGGGCACTAATGGGGCATTATTGATTCTGGGGGGGCACTAATAAGGCATTAATAGCTCTGGGGGGTGCTAATTGGGGCATTATTAATTTTAGGGGGCACTACTGGGGGCATTATTAATTCTGGGGGCACTAATGGGAGCATTATTAATGGGAGCCACATTATGACATAGCAACTTAACATCCCGTGTAAAGCCCACACACACACACAAATACAACCTCTTTGGGGTGTGGCTTAACTTGGCCGTTTTTTTTTTTGTTGGGGGGAAAGGTGGCAACCCTAGCTCCACGAGACACCAGGGGCTGTTGCTACAGCATCTTCTGCACCCTCCACAGCTACAGATGAGTCCATGAGAGGATACGGAAGAACATTTTGTTGCAAGAATGCTCATTGCTCTGTGTATTGCAAGTTCAACTACATTATGTGATTGCCTGTCTCCAGACACAGTGTTATGTGTTAATAAAGCACTGTTAAAAAGAAAAGTCAGGAAGGGGCGGAGCCTTGCTGCACATGTACAGAGAGAGAGAGCTGAGAGAGAAGAAAGCCAGAAGCAGATGTGCTGAGATCCTGATCTTACTGAACGTTATATTCATATGTTGTGCTGTTATTTCTGAATAAAGCCCTGTTGTTCCTCGTGCTGCGCCTGATGGAGACCTGATTCATCCGCTGCCATCTGCTAATAATGATGCCTGGTGTCATTAATAATTCAGATGACATTCAGGATTTATAGATCACTCCTATGGACACAGATAGACACAGTCGAGACATATTATCTACTTTGACTTCAGCATTGTGTAGCTCATGAAGGAAGCCACGTGTGCTGAGCGGGCTCGGTGGGTATATAAGGTTGTGCTGAGTGGGCTCGGTGGGTATATAAGGTTGTGCTGAGCTGGCTCGGTGGGTATGTAAGGTGTGTGTGAGAGGCTGTCTGCACACATATCCCTCATCACTGTCATGGGTAAAAGAGTCGATTTATCAGTTGCAGGAATTTCTGATACTCCGCAGTGTGAACTGTTCTCGTGCTGATGTGGTGAAAGTGTATGGTGAGTGAACAAATGGTACCAGTGGGAATAAGCGACATGAAAACTGTGGAGCACCGCGTGCCATTGATGTGAGAGGTGAACGCCAGGTATGATGGTGCATGAGGGCGGACGATACGCTGCACTGGAACAACTAACCATCAAAATTAACCAGGGGCCACCAGAACACAACAGTTCATCCAGCCCTACTGCCGGGGAGCCGAAGCATAGGGTCGTTCACTGCACCTCTGCATTGGCAGAAAAGGCTTCATTTTTCGTGATAGAATTGGAATTGGACCTCCACTGGTTGGTAAAAGGCTGTCTTCTCCGATCAGTCACGTTTTCTGCTTCATGTAACGGATGGATGTTGGCGTGTCAGGTGAGGAACATCAGAGAACAAACACCCTGCAGATTACATTGCTGGAAGAACACAAGCTGGTGGTGGCAGCATTATGGTCCGGGGAAGGTTTTCCTGTTATTCTCTGGGCCACTCATCCATGTGGAAGGCACTCCCAGCCGATCTGGGTATGAATCCATCCTTGCAGATCACACTAATACATTCTGATTGTCTTCCCTGGGGTGGGTAAGATCTTCCAGAAAGGCAATGCGACGTGTCACACGGCTAGAAATGTCCGACGTTAGTTGGAAGAGCATGACCAAGACTTCCAAGTATTGCCCCGGCCTCCTAATTCTCCAGACTTGATCCAGATTGAGGATCTGTGGGACCACCTCGATGGTTGTATTCACTCTATGGATCCTCCCCTACAGCCCCCTCCAGCAGCTCTGGGATGCACTGCAGTCGGCAAGGCTCCAGATACCGGTGACAACCTAACAGGACCTTATGGAGTGCCCCCCAGCCCGTCTAGCTGCTGTCCGTGCTGCACACGGCGGTTATTTTGGATCACAGCTGCTGGTTAGAATAATGGGACTCGACGGTGTACATGTGCACAGTAGAGCTGCATTCTTTTTAAAGAGCTCCCATCTAGACATTTATGGCGTATCATTACTTTTTGCCATGATTGTCCAATAGGCGCAAGTCTCACCTCAGGGATCTGTTCTTATTTCCAGATCAGGGCCCTGCCACAAATGATGAGCACATTGCGCTTACACAGCGTCCTCTTCATTCACAGCTTTAGGACTTCTGAATATAGCAGAAGTTGGGGCACTCTTAAACCCCTTGCCCATAGTCTTAAAGTGGTTGTCCAACCCCCAAACCAAAAAGCCATTCACCTTTCAAAAGAAGCTCCTAACGTTGCTTCAGATCTCCACGGGCCAGAACTGTGACATTCTATCTGTCTGTGATCACATGCACTGCTCCAGCAATTCACTGGCCCCAAGTTGCACATGACCACAGAGACCCAGTGCTTGCGAACACATCACCACTAAGCCCAGTGTATGACTTGACCATGGACAAGACGTTACAATTCTGGTCAGTGGGGATGGGACCTTTGGCGCTGGAACAGAGCTGCTTTCAGAAGGTGAGTGGCTTCTTTTCATTTATTTGGACACATTTCCAGGATCAATTAATTTTGTTTTGGGGGCTGACATCCCCTTTTAGATAAATTTAGATGGGCTTTTGGTGGAGCCATTCATTGAGGCTTAAAGATCAGATCAATCAAACTAGGCCAGTTAGCGGGAACGAACGTTCATTGGTGATAATTGACTGATGCAATTGTGCCTCCTCCTCTTTTGTCAACTGATTCGATCATCTGAATGGCACAAAATATGAGAAGCAGTGAATCTGTTTGGAGATGAATGATCGTATTAACCATCATTTATCCCCATACAACAATGATCGGGAGCAAACGTTCACATGATCATTCCCCACTGATATCGGCCCCTGTGAACGGGCCCTTACTTACCTTGAGCCCTTGGTTGTAATATCCGGCACAGGTGTATGGATGACCATCAGACTCAGTTTTATCAAGCTGCTCCAGGTCTACAAAGTTGGAAAAATTGGTTAAAGTTGGACTACAGGCGACTCCACCGAAACCCCCAACTTTTCCCTTTAAAAGGCACCTACCAGGATTGCCTGGTAGGTTTGATCCCACCTCTATTCATGGCCACTTTCCAACCTTAACCATTCATCCTTCCCCTTGACTGACAGGGCCAGGCATCCTTACTGTCCTCTTGCCTTCCCCATGTCTCTGTTGAATCTTAAATTGGTGCATGTGTAGTTAGAATCTGAGTCTCAGCGAAATCCAACAGAGATGTACTGCGCATGCGCCGAATGAAGATTCAACCATGTCCTCTTGCCTGGCCACGCAATCCTGTGCATGCGCTGTTCAACTTTCAGCAAATAAAAATGTCATGTGAACGAAAACTAAAATGTGCGAAAAGAGCTTTGGTTTTCTATGTATAGTAAGTATTGTACCACTTTAATCCAGAATAATCCTCAATTCTATTGTTGGCATGTGTAATGGTGTGCTGTCATACGTTTTTATTTGCTGTCTGCATGCTAGCTTTATGGATGTGCACCTGTGACTATGGATGTGCTAGTTTAACTTTTCTTGCCGCTCAATCTTAGTCGGCCTTCCCTGATGCTGAGATACTGTGCATGCGCCAAATGAAGATTCAACGGTGCATGCACAGGATGGCAGTGCCAGACAAGAGGACATGGTAGAATAGAATTAATTCTGCGGATAGGGGCTCTTTAAAGGGAATTTATCTAACAAACAAGCTAACCCCCTGAATTCCACCCTCTAACGCTCCACAGGGGCATTCACATATTTTTAGGTTACTTGATTTCAAAGCCCTTTTCCTCGGATGAACTTGTTAAGTGTTATTACCTCTCTATATCCGATAAGTTCATGGAAAAGAAGATAAATCTGAAATATCATTGACCTGCGGCGATCGCAGCTATTCTGGTCCTCAGACCTTTATGAATTATAGATGGAGCTTTTCTTCTGTAGGCCGCCGTATTACACCTCCTTCAAGGACCCCGCAGCCATAGAAATAATCTCCATAGCTCATAATGAGCCTGCGGATGACTATAGACGAGGCTTTATTAGGATTTATTTCCAGCTCCTTTATTTTATTTGCAGTGAAATTCCCTGGAGTCACAATCAGTTGATTGTTTTGACGTAAGGATTTTGATGTCTGCCTTAATATTCCAAGAGCTGCTCTTTTAGCTAGCAGTGGGCACCTCTAAAGCAACCTTAAAGGGAATGTCCAACATCATGTCATGTGTAGATCGGAGCTCAAAAGTTTCTGCATTTACATTGACATTTTGACACTTTGTCTACCTGCAGCCACCACTAGAGGGAGCTGAGGAGTTCTCAGTAGTATGCAGTTAGCTGCCATGCTCCCTCTAGTGGTGGCTATAGACAACTAGAAAAATGATGTATATGCCAGTCAGAGGTGCTTCTCCAATCAGCCACTATTTAGCAAGCACTGAGGTTTAACTCTTTAGGGGCAATTTATACGAAGTGGGTGACCTTTTTCTGGTGTAATATTGGAAGAGGTGAAGTATTAGTAGCCAAATATGCTCCAAATGTGCTCACCTGGGAAAGGGGTGCCATACACCTGCTGAGTAGAGTTGAGCGAACTTCTGTTTTAAGTTCGGCTTCTAAAGTTCGGGTTCAGGTTATCCAAGCATCCCGTTATGGATTCCGCTACCACGGACCATAACGGCATTTGGAATCCGGGGTGAAGGACCTGGGGTGACGTCACCGTCATGTGATCAGTGCAGGGGGCGTGCCTCAGTACTGGATTGGATAAGAGGTCGTAGGCTACCACCTCTTATCTAATCCAGTACTGAGCCACGTCCCCTGCACTGATCACATGACGGTGACGTCACCCCAGGTCCTCCGTGTTGTCCAAAGTTCGGGTTCATTGAAGAATCCCCTTATGGATTCCAAATGCCATTATGGTCCGTGGTAGCGGAATCCATAACGGGATGCTTCGATAACCCGAACCCGAACTTTGGAAGCCGAACTTAAAACAGAAGTTCACTCAACTCTACTGCTGAGGATGGGTATTGGCTCTAGTCAGGTAACAGATTTTTTAGAATATGGGTGAGGACCCCAATTCTTTAGCCTCTCAGATATAATATACTAAAATTAAAAATAATGCAAATTATATTTTATCTAATGGAATAGATAAGAGACGTGCGAGTTCATGCTGCCCTAGCGTGCTGCTACCCTCGGCTAAGTCTCATGCATTTAGATGGGAGTCTTCCAAAATGTTGGCACGCACTGCTATTCTCAAACCTTGTACGCAGTCTGAACCGTCTCCAGTGCACTGGCAGAACGGTGCGAGGTATGCAGCCAGGGCTCTATAAACACGGCTTCCAGCTGCATGCAGGATTCTCACCCACAAACTAGACACACACATACCGTCTGGGACTTTAACTCTGGATCTACTGACTCGCCTCTGGAAACCGAAGACTCTTGAATTGACGGATTTGCCCATGAGACCACTTTTTTCAGTTATTTACAGTCGTGACTCCCGCACGTTGTGAATTATTTTTCAGTTTTCTCGTTTTTTTGCCAGCAAGAAGCTTGTTCCCTGGGCCATCAGTTCACTGCAGAGACATAGAGGGGTCATGGGATGGATTTATTGCCCATGGTGCGCACTTGTAAGATGCCAGGTAGTCACCGATATCTACGTCAGCAACTCATGGGGCAGCTGGTGTAGAATGATTTTTTAATGATCCAAGGAGGATCATGACACATGTCCACTTAAAACGGTTGTTGGGTTTAGACCACTCATTTCCATACTCCTCGTTCGAAAATTCTGAGTTTAATTCTGCTCAGAATCCTCGTTTCTTGGAGTGGAGAGGGGTTATAAAGAACGTCTTCCTCTGGAGGACCTGTACAATCTTGCATTGCACAGACAACCCATTGATGTGGATGGACACAGTGTAATTTTTCATTTCTCCTGTGGTGGCACTGTAGGGAAATTGAACACTTATTTCTAGGTTTCCCCACAAATCACAGGTAATCGTTAGTCTTCCTGGGATCAGCGTATTGTAAAGGGACCATGCAAGTAGGGTTTGGTCAAGACAGAGAACCCTTTTAAAGGCATAGTCCCACTGTAGACAGTGAAAAGCCGTGCTGTTCTCCCTTAATTCTAAGGATTGGTGAAGGTCTTAGAAGCTGGACCCCAACTTGTTGTTGTATAAATCATATCATAGTCATATAGGCAGGGAACTAGAATAAGTGCGCTCTGCCTCAGAGATTCATAAGAAAAAGAATTCCAGCTACAGTACGAAGTAGGAAAAAGCAGTAAGGGCAGGGGTCTGACGATTCCCTGCTGGACAAATAAATACAGTATATGGGGTCTGATACCAGATCATGCTTCACCCTCTACTGCAGTTGTCAGCAGCCACTGCCACTCCATTCATTTCTATGGGAGTTTCAAGTGCTGAAGGTTGCTGACTCCTGCTCTAGCAGCTGATATTCATGCCTCTAAACCAGTTGTCTCCAACCTGTGGCTCTACAGCTGTTTTGAAACTACAACTCCCATCATGACCTGATAAGCTTTCACTTACTACTAGTGGAGGTTTGACAACAGTTGAAGGGCCACAGGTTTGAGACCACTGGTGTAGAGACATGAATGTCATCTGCTACAGCAGGAGTCAGCAACCTACAGTATTCCAGATGCTGTGAAACTACAAATCATAGAAGGTTCCACTAATTTATATGGGACTTCTGAGTAACTGTTCATGCTGGTAATTGTAGAATCACAAATGTTGGAGTGCTGTAGGTTACTGACCCCTGCTCTTGCAGTTTATATTCATGTCTCTACACCAGTGGTCTCCAATCTGTGGCTCTACAGATGTTTTGAAACTACAACTCCCATTATGCCATGATAGGCTTTCAGGGCATACTAGGTGTGAAGGGCTATATGTTGGAGACCACTGGTGTAGAGATATGAATATCAGCTGCAAGAGCAAGGGTCAGCAACCTACAGCAGTCCAGCTGCTGCGAAACTACAAATCCCAGCATGCTCCATTCATTTTTATAGGAATTCCAAGAAAAGCAGATTAAGTGTGTATGCTCATAGTTTTAGAGTCACATCAGTTAGAGTGGTGGAGGTTGCTGACCCCTGCTCTAGCATCTGATATCCATGTCTGTATAACAGTGGTCTCCAACCTGTGGCTCTACAGCTGTCTTGAAAAAGCAAATCCCAACAAGGCCTGATAGGCTTTCACGCCTACTGGAGGTAGTTGTTTCACAAATGTTGGAGTGCCACAGGTCAGAAGGATGGGTGACCGAATACCAAATACGGCAAGCAAATGAAGAGGCTAAGGGAGTATCAGGTGACCAAAAAAAGACCCCCTGAGAAGTAACATGCCTGACAATGGTAGCGTTCAGACAGAAAAGTCAAGCTTACAATTCTGGGTTTTCCAAGCCCTAAAAATTCATTGGGTTTGGAATGTCACCACAAAGGCAGTGATTGGATACCACTTTCACGTCATGCTGGTTGAGAGGTGTTGGCACTAGTAGCCATGAATGGTCCCTGAATAAGAGCAACACCAGATTTGAAAGGTAAGTATATTAGGATTTTTTTAGTCCGGTGAAAATTTTTTAGGGGTCGGAAATTAATTTTTTTTCTTTTTTTATTCAAAATTAAACTTAGACTCCATTTCTGAACTTTAAAAATCATGTTTTCTTTTGTCGCTATCGATCACAATTGATTTCAGATTCAAAGACTTGTTAAATGGATCTTAAACTGTAAAGAAAATATCTGGCTAAGAGACCGGGCCCTAAACTACTCTATATATTTTAAATGGGACTATTAAAGCCTTTATAGAGGAACACTATAAACTAGAGGAGCTGATGCCCCTTCTTACGAAGGACGATATCACTCACTTTACATTGCTTGTAGCTCATTGAGCAAAGCCCTAATGCCCAATATAATTAGCCTATGTATCGGATTAATTAACGTAAAAAGTCCATTAGTCCACCCTGGCAGCATATTCTCTGTGTTACGTCGTAAAGTAAACTATTGAGTAAAATAATATTAAGAAAAAAATAATAAGAAAATACATTTTGCATAATAGCGCAAATTCTTTGCTGCATTTTTTCCTTATATTGATCATAAAGGGGTTTTCCATGACCCAGCAGGTCCAGCCAACCTACCTTCAAGGAGTTGTATCATGAAAAAATATTCAACATTTTTCAAACCAGCAGCTGGATCTGAATGCACCAGGGATGGGAGAAGTTCTAGCCTCATCCACAGTGGAAGTTATGTCACATGCATAACCAAGGCTGGAAGATGGACTTTCAGAAGAGGAGCATCGCTTGACCCCATTCCAGAGTGGTGGAGTCACACAACTTCAGAATAATTTGTATAATACAAACTTTCTTCTGCAGGTATGTACTTCGTAATTAAGGTGGGTTTGCTGGACCCACTGGGATCTGAAAAACCCATTTAAAGTGGAACCAAAAATATATTTAAAACATCTCAGTGGGATCAAAATAAAACAAAAATGTATACTGCTCACCTCTACCATCCCATGTCGCCCCATCCTAAGGATGCCCAGTTCCCCATCACTGTCTACATCCTTCTGCCAGACTACTCTTCTGGTGGCTTATCTCCCAAAGGGTAGAGGATGTTGAAGTCCAACTGGCCGATGGACCTTTTCCCGACATCCATGTGTGGTAAGAGTTGGGACATCCCATACACATAGGAGAATTGATAGGTCTTGTTGAAATGTGCATTCTTAGCTAACTTACATCTATGTGAATGTTCACCTTTAGCCTCCAGTCATTCCAACCAGTTAGATCTCCACCTGTGTGTTGCCTTGAAGCCCCTGTCTATACAGAGCATGAATTATGAAAGGCATAGAGTATAGACCAGCCAAGGCGCTGTGGTCTGATGTAGAGCTTGCAGAGCACCCAAGTGAAGTGCATTATGGGACAGCCGCTAAATTGATAGGTGTGGGTCTGTCAGCAATGGGCTTATGGATTCCAAGCATGAAATAACTTAGAAAAGTCATCTTGAATTGCAGCGCTATCTCAGCGCATTTTCAAGCTGGATTCCCCTGGGTCCATTTGTCGTGTGACTGAAGCCGTTGACCAGCCCAGACTTTATTCCACAGCCGCGCCTAAGGGGCCCTAAGGCGTAAGGGCTGGGTTGCGGTGCAGTCTGCGAGAAGGGCGCTGGGCTGCAACGCATTGCATTCAGCAGAAAACCGTTCCAAGATCATCCTTCCCGGTTAAGCGTTACATTTCCTAAAATGTTTATAACTAAAAGAAAAGGGTCGCAAGGGTTTACAGCTAATTAGTCAATTAGTTCAACCTATTAGCAACCTTAAAGGAATTCCCAGTCAGGCCCAGACTTCTTAAAGCAACATCTGCAGCTCATCACAATCCCATTTACCCCATTAACAGCTTGCACATGTGCTAAGAAAACACGGAATTGTTTCTGTAATTATACTTCAGAGAGAAACCGTCTTAAGTTTTACTTAGGCACAAAAGTAATCTAAATCTCTGCAACGCAAGAAGGAGGGCAAGAAAAAAAAGAAGATTGATGGAGTCGAAGAGCACATAGTGAATATTTCCTGTGGAAAAATCTCTGCTCCTATTAACAAGAGCAACTTGTTACTTAAGTTTTTTTTCTTTTTTTCCAATGCTGGTTCACTTTTACAGATGCTGAGATCTTTTAACAACGCATCTGCGGTCACACTTCGACAGTAAGAACTCGGAGACACCGCTGCTTTTAAGACCTAAGGTGGACTGTGGGAGAATTTCCACCTGAAGGGTTTCAGATGCGCCTGTTGCCACCAGGGCTTGACCACTTTCAATAAGTTTTTGTAAACTGCCGTGATGACATTTGCACCTTCATGAAGCCCCATTTGGGACCATTGCCTTATCACTGGTGGTTCTCATTCTTGCCTTCTTATAGGTTAGCTTATGACGAGCTTGTGCTTATGTACAGCAGCCAAACAGAATAAGGAGAGCCATGGTGAAAAGTATGAAGGAGGGACAGGGTGGCAGCCTAAGCATCAACGTGTAATGGAAAAGCAGGTCTCCATTTATGACATGCTGTTGAGCTTGGGGTGAGCTTGTGCTCATGTGCAGCAGCCACACAGAAAAAACTGAGGAAAGTAGACAGGGGAGCAGCCTGAGCTTCTAATAGTGGTTTATCATTCTAGCATTATTGTTATGGAAAGCAGCTCTTCTTTATTGACTTTGCGTTTCGCTTGTGGTGGGCTTGTGCTTACACATAGAAGCCACTCAGAACAAGCAGAGCTACAATGAAAATTATCAAGGAAGGAGAGGGTTCCAGAATGAGCATCGAAGGGTGGTTCATTATTCTAGCCTTTGTGTGATGGAAAGCAGCTTGTGTTGAGCTTGAACTCATACACAGAACAAAAAGCTACAGTGAAAAGCATGAAGAAGGTACTGGGTGGCATATGGAGCCTTCAATGGCGGTTTATCATTCCAACCTTCCTGTAATGGAAAGCAGCTCTCTATGACTTTCCGTTGAGCTTGTGGAGGGGTTGTGTTTATGCACAACAGCCAACCAGAACAAGCAGAGTTACAGTGAAACGTAAGAAGGAGGGACAGGGAGGCAGCCTGAGCCTCTAATGGTGGTTTATCATTCTTGGTTTCCTGTAATGCAGTGCTTCTCAATTATTTTCTGTCATGCCCCCCCTAGGAAGAAGAAAACATTTCGCGCCCCCCCCCCAGCGCAACTGTAAATAGTATCATTTGTCTATAAAATTGTTATAAGTACACCAATTTCCCCACAGGTGAGGGCCATTAACCCCCCAAAATCATGTGCAGGCTCCATTAACCCCCCCTCCCCCCAAATCATGTGCAGGCTCCATTAACCCCCCAATCATATGCAGGCTCCATTAACCCCTCCCCAATCATGTGCAGGCTACATTAACCCCCTCCCCAAATCATGTGCAGGGTCCAGGCTTCCCCTCCCCCAAATCATGTGCAGGCTCTCTCCCCCCAAATTATGTGCAGGCTCTCCCCCCCAATAGGGTCCAGGGTCCCCCCACCCACCCAATACTTACCCCCCTGGAAGCGGGGGATGCAGGCCTCTTCCGGCCTGTGTCCCGCTCTGCACTCTGCTCAGGCGACGCAATGACGTCATCGCGCCGCCTGAACCGCTCTGATAGGCTGCCGGCACAAGGCCCACAGCCTATCAGAGGAGCAGGGGAGGGAGACGCCTCTCCCTCCCCTGCCGCACAGCACAGTGATCTGTATCGCTGTCCTGAGGACGGCGATACAGATCACTATGGAGATGAACGCTTCCACAGTGGAAGCGTTCATCTCCTGTCACCTGGAGCCCCCCTTTACGGAGCCTCGCGCCCCCCATGGGGGGCGCGCCCCACTATTTGAGAAACGCTGCTGTAATGGAAAGCAGGTCTCCATTTATGTTGAGCTCATGGTGGGCTCATGCTTATACACAGCAGCCAATCAGAACAAGCACAGCTACAGTAAAAAAAAAAAAAATGGAGGAGGTACAGGGTAGTAGCCTGACCCTCTAATGAGACAGGGAGGGAATTTCAGACTACCACACCTCCTCTAAATATTGCAGATAAGGCTACTTTCACACTGGCGTTTTTGGATCCGCTTGTGAGATCCGTTTCAGGGCTCTCACAAACGGTCCAAAACGGATCAGTTTTGCCCCAATGCATTCTGAATGGATAAGGATCCGTTCAGAATGCATCAGTTTGGCTCCGTTCAGTCTCCATTCCGCTCTGGAGTGGGACACCAAAACGCAGCATGCAGCATTTTGGTGTCCGTCTGATGGAACTGAGCCAAACGGATCCATCCTGACATACAATGTAAGTCAATGGGGACGGATCCGTTTTCAATGACTCAATATGACACAACAGAAAACGGATCTGTCCCCCATTGACTTTCAATGGTGTTCAAGACGGATCCATTTTGCCTATGTTCATGGTAATACAAACGGATCCGTTCTGAGCAGATGCATGCGGTTGTATTATCAGTGCGGATCCGTCTGTGCAGATACATGACGGATCCGCACAAGACGCCAGTGTGAAAGTAGCCTAAGCTGGAGTTACTGACCATAGCCATAGACATTAGCCAGAGTCGAAGACTTATTATTTTGAAGATACAACTAAACATCTACTTGGAGCATTTCCTACTTTGTCTTGGTCTGGAGGTCTGTTTGTCATTCTGCCCACCCAATATATAATGGGTTTGAGCTTTCTACAGAACTTTCCAGAGGTTGAGCTTTCTATTGAACGTTTCATTTTAGAAATCAGTGAGGCCTCTTTCAAACGAGCGTGTCCGGATGCGTTGCGGATGCGTTCAGGGAAAACTGTGCAATTTCACAGGCAAAGCCATTCAGTTTTGCCTGCGATTGCATTCAGTTGTTCAGTTTTTTCCGCGCGGGTGCAATGCGTTTTCATGAGTTTTTCACGCGCGTGATAAAAAACTGAAGGTTTAAAAACAACATCTCCTAGCAACCATCAGTGAAAAACGCAATGCACCCGCACTTGCTTGCGGATGCAATGCGTTTTTCACGCAGCCCCATTCACTTCTATGGGGCTAGGGCTGTGTGAAAAACGCTGAATATAGAACATGCTGCGATTTTCACGCAACGCACAAGTGATGCGTGAAAAAAAACGCTCATGTACACAGACCCATTGAAATGAATGGGTCAGGATTTAGTGCGGATGCTATGCGTTCACGTCACGCATTGCACCCGCGCGGAAAACTCGCTCGTGTGAAAGGGGCCTGAGGGTCTGAGATAATGGAACTTCAAACACCATCAAACACAAATGCCCAAGGTAGCAGCAGCTTATGTCTCTTTTCCTATTGAAAAACAGGTACAATAACTGATAAAAAGTGGGATTGTAGGATCAGGTATGCTGGATGTTTATGTTCCTGCAAGAAATAAGTCCATGCCAGAGATGGCCACGGCTTATGTCCCTCTCCCTATTGAAAAGCAGATACAAAAACTGATGAGAACATGGAGCAGAAAACCAAAAAGTTGCAAAGTTTCGAAGGCAAACATCAAACACACACGACATCATTTATACTTTATATAGTAATGAAAGCAAAAACGTTCTCCGTCCAGACTATCGTGTGTCCATATGTTGTGCAGAACATTTCTAAAAATAATCAAACGAAATGTATAATAACTATAAATAGCGGGAATTTTCCCCTCAAGATACATTAAAGAAGGACGACGAGAGAAGTTAGATCATGCAATTTCCTTCCCTTTTGCCTTTTGATTGGCACCGTAGCTATAACCCAAACACATTAGACGGATCTGCGCAGGTTTCATGTAACTGAAGGCAAGAAGCTGAACTAGACGACCGATTACCAGCGCCCTGCGCTAAAAATAACCCCCGGCTAATGAATTACATGGTTAAGTTTTAACTTCTAATGAAGTTGTCATGGTCTAAAGCTCTGACAGACGTCTACACTCCCAAATGGGAAAGGAGCCAAATATGAAAGAAAAAAAAAAAACATGAGCCGGTGGAATCGAGAAAGTTTTCCCAAAAACAAACGTTTCAATTCTCGAGGGTTGTTAAATATGGTCTGAATGGAAATGGAAAACGGGCACCTGTCCTAATGTTTATTGAGATTGGGAAACTCATAACATTGGTTTTCATGATGAAGAGAAGTCAGAGCGTTTGAAAGAGCACGATAGTCTGGCACGCAGCAGACTCCCCCCCCTCTGTCTCGTATCCAAGATCTGGGTAATAGGAGTCTTATGTCAGGTTGGAGAATTAGAAGGAACCCGTGGTCCTGACGTTGATGATAGATGACATCCCTGGCCTGCACAAGCCATAGACCTGTGACATTACCTGAGGCTGTTGTGGACAACATGTCCTTCAGAAATTAAAACATTTTAGATCCGAAACTGGTAAAAAAAAGCCCTTAAGTTGCCCTCTTCCGTCATCAAAAACTCTAATCAGCAAGGAAAACTAGGCAAAATCCTATAAAACTGCACAAAAAATTAGGTGAACCCTTTGGAATGTCCAAGATGGTCACACTGATTGCTGATTGGTCTGATGGTTATCTGAGTCACTGACTAACACAATGTTATTGGACACACTGGGTGAACATCCACAGTGTAGACTCAAAAAGTATGTGAACCTCTGCGTTAATGATTTCTCCAAGAGTATTGGCAAAAAGTATTTCAATTAAGGAGATGAGATTGGAAGTTGGGAGTTCACCGGTGTTTTGCCCATTAAAGGCACACAAAGCCTTGTTACTGACAAATTTGTTCTTCTTCAGAAAGACTGGTTAGTTTGAATCATGCCTCAATGCAAACGTCTCTCTGAAGACCTCGGAACATGAAGCTGGAAAAGACTATAAAAGCATTGCTAAAGACCCGGGTGTACTGTATATCAATCCATGGTTAGACATATTGGAGAAGATTTAAGATTATTGTTATTTTCCCCAGGAGTGGGCATCCTGTTAAGGTCACTCAGAAAGCACAATAGACAATCCGGAAAGCCCAAAAGCTCAATGGACAGTCCTGAAGGAGGTAAGAAAGAAGCCAGGGGTTACAGCAAAAAACCTACAGAAGGCAAACTGCCAAAACCGAAAACCAGGCAGTGAACAAGAATGGTGTTCATGGAAGCAGTGGTGTAGCGTGGGTTGCCAGCATCCGGGGCGAACCAAGTATTGCGCCCCCCCCCTTTTTTTTTTTTTTTTTACAGATAATGTAGTAGATATTTCCTGCAGTCCTATGTAACCCCACAGATAAAACAGTTATAACTCTCTGACTACAGATAATGTAGTAGATGGGTGTGAGCCCCCAGAATTCAGAACATTCAGCCTATATATACTTCATTTGGCCCCCATCCAGACTGTATATATTTCATTTGGCCCCCATTCAGACTATATATGCTTAATTTGGCCCCGACCCAGACTATATATATTTCATTTGGCCCCCATTCAGACTTTATATACATTAGCGGCAGGGGAGTCCATCAGGTTATTCTGGCGGTTGAACAGCCTGTGTGATCCGTCATGCCGCTACCTCATGTGTGCCCCCGGACTACCGCTCCGTCCCCATTGACTATAATGGTGGCGGTGGTGGAGTTCCGGTGGCACCGCAGCAGTGCACAGAGAGAGGCTGCCAGAACTCCGCCACTGCCCCCATTATAATCAATGGGGTCGGAGCAACAGTCCGGCGGGGGCACACGCGAAGTAGCGGCAGGACGGATCCGACAGGCTGTTCACCCACTGCAAAAGCCTGCCAGACTGCCCTGCCGCTAATGTGAAAGTAGCCTAAAACTTGGTCAGTGACTGATACTTGTCTGGAGACTGGACCTAAGATGCAGAGGAAACTGATAACCAAACAGCAGCTATGTAGTGAAGTGCCATGAGAGCCAGACAGGCCAAGCACGTGGCACTGGCAGTCAGGGTGCTGGTAAAGGATGCCCAGAGACAGTACTGCCTCTAAGATGCCATCTGCCCATCTCTGCTGTCCATATACCAGGCCCAGGGTAGGCCTGGTATATGGACAGCAGAGAAGGGCAAATGGCATCCCAGAGGCAGTACTGTCTCAATGCTTACCACCACAGACCAAAACAGCAGCACCTGACTGAGCACCATGACTGCCAGTCTAGTTGAGTGCCACCTGCTTGGTCTGTCTCTTGGTACAATATGGCACTACCCCAACTGTATTATTTATTACCTGCCTGGCCTTATTGTCAGCCAGCCTGAGTCTGCCCACAGTCCACCAGTGACCACCCACCCCCCACAACTAACACCAGGGACGGGTTACCTCCTTGAGACAGTCTAACTGATGAATGGTGATGATATAGGCTCTATGACAGACACAGTACTTGTCTGTCTTGGCGTTGGCGGGCACTCTCACTCTGGCACGGCGGGCAGGCAGCAGCTCCCTCGACAGTCTCCTCTGACTGAAACAGCCGTGCGGCGAAATCTCCTCTCTTGTTGCTGCCTGGCTCTGCACTGCCTTTCCTGTCTTGAAGGTGGGCGGAGCCTAATTTGAACTGCACTACGGGGCGGGCTCGGGCTGCCCTGGGACTCATCGGGGCGCGCACAGAGACAGAGCAGACGTGGACGGACTTCATTTATTTGAAGTTATGTAAAAAAAAAAAATTCATAGTGGCCAGCCAGCGCCCCCCTGCAGTGTGGCGCCCGGGGCAACGGCCCCCCTGGCCCCCCCCACGCTACGCCCCTGCATGGAAGGACACCTCAAAGAAAGCCACTGCTTTATTGTGGCCCATCGCAGGTTTGCCCGAGACCACCTGGAGGTTCCACAATGACTCTGGGAAAATGTTCTATGGACAGGTAACTTTTTAGCACAGATACTCAATTATATGTTTGGAGGAAAACAAATACTGAACACTAACCCCAGAATCTCATCCTACCTGTGAAGGCAGCATATGGTTAGGGGGTAGTGGAGGGAACATCATCGTGTATGGCTGGTGGAGGGAGCATCATAGTTTAGGGCTGATAGAGAGGCATTAATGGTTGGTGTACGGGATATCATGATTTGGGGCTGGTAGAGGGGGCATCATAGTTTAGGCTGGTGGAGGGAGCAATATGGTTTAGGGCATTAAGGATTGCTGTTATTGTAGAGGGAATTATGATTTGGGGCTAGTGTAGGGAGCATTAAGGCTTTAGGCTGGTGTTGGGGCATCATGATTTGGGGATGATGGAGGGGGCATTAAGGGTTGGGGTTAGTGTAGATGAGAGGGTATCATGGTTTGGTTCTGCTTTGCTGCCTAAGGGCTAGGACAGCTTGCAATCCTTGAGGGAACAATGAATTCTTAGGTGTATGAGTACATTTTACAGTGTATGACCTCAAGCTGAAGTGATATTAGGTGATGCAACAAGGCAACGACCTAAAGCACTTAAGTAAATGAATTAAAGGATGGATGGAAAGGAATAATATTTGCGCTTTGAAATGGACAAGTAACAGTCCTGACTCTAACCTTGAAATGTTGTGGCTTGACATAAGGAGGGCTGAAAGGCATCTCAGAAATATTGATGAACTGAAGCATATTTGCAGGAGGGAATGGTCCCAAATTCCTCCTCAGCATTGTGTAAATCTTATTTGCAGCTACAGAAACCATTTGATGGAGGTGATTGCCACTAAATCTACATCTACAGGATCTACAGGTTATTAAATCAAAGGTTTACTTTCCTTTTGCTCCCTGAACTGTGGATGATTTCACAATCTGCTCAATAAAAGACATGAATGTGCGATGCACAACAGCGGCAAGGGATCCTTTTTAGTGATATTGTTGTGACGCCAGTTGCAGTGAACCAACAAGGACACAGGGCCCCTTCTAGTGATGTGGTAGATGGACCCAGGTGTAGGAATGCTAAAGTGGTGTAGGGTGGCCTAAATGTCCCTTTATGTTTTGTGCACGTGTCACGGTGCTCCTCTCTGGATATGCTGGACCCCAGACATTGTCGTCTGAAGCAGAGCAAATAGGGGGAATAATTGAGGGATTGAAGAAATAACTGAGTCCAGACCGTGTGATGAAGTTGAGAACCGCTTTACTTTGCATAAACGTTCCTCCAAACAGTTTACAGGCTTTGTCTCGGTTTCCAGCAAGTTTTGGCATTACCGGTGTGAGGCAAACTCCTCCCTGCTACGTCTGTTGCTTTCTGACTCTGTTATGCTAACAGGCTGACTATGGAACTCAGCTTCTTCTTTAGGCTTTACTACACTTTGTAGTCTGGTGTGTTTCTAGCTTTGCCCAGGGAACTTTACTTCTGGCTTCAGAGGCTTCCAGCTTCTGCCTCCATGTCCAGCAGGGCTTAAGGTGCTCCAGCTGGTCCACACAGGGCTCGTCCAAGAGGGACGTGCACCTGCTGCACACCCTCCCTTGGCAGGGGGTACTCTATTCTGATTTCTAACTAGCTAAACTCCTCCCTACAGGGAGAAAATAGAACGGAAAGAAGGTTCCTATTCTATGCAAGATAGATCTGCCATATGTGCTGCCACCTACTGGTAAACCAGGCATATTACACTTGAACATAAACAGTTGCATAACAAAAGTATGAATACACATTGTGCAGGACCTGGAAATTAATACATAGGATGACATTAGGTTAACCATAGGAGACAGTAGCGGGATGCAGAAGCGGTAATGCACCTCTGGGGCTTTACAAATGCCACAAATGTGTGTGTGTTATTAGATTGTGTAAATATGTAATTGTGTAAATAACCATCAGACCCCGTATTGTCAATCAATGCAGATTTTAGATCATTCCAAAGGGTTCACTTACTGTTCTATATGTCCACCATTACAATGTTCATAGCTGCACCTGATGTGTGGAGTAGAATGAAGACAAGTGAGAGGTCACAGGCTGAGAGTTACATAGTGGAAGGAGCATGGATTCCAGCAGAGCAGAGTATATTTGGAGAGGAGTGTGCTGATCTTGCAGGAGGCAGTGACCTGTCCGTGCACGTGATCATATTGGTAAGGAAAGGGCTGTATGTGGGTATGTGTCATGGTGATAACAGAGGAGTGGAGAAAAGTGGGAGCTCATACTGGAAAGGAAAGGATACTGGAAAGGATGAGGTTCCAAGCAGCACAGAGTACATCAGGAGACGAGTCTGCAGATCTTGTGGGAGGCAGTGACCTATTGATTTTATGTGGTGATGTTAAGGAGAACAGGGCTGTATGTGAGTGCCCTTATGTGTGGAGGAGAATGGAGGCAAGTGGAAGGTAACAGACTGAGAGTTAAATAGTGAATGGAGAACAGTTTCCAACAGTGCACAGTATATTAGGAGATGAGTGTGCTGACCTTGCAGGAGGCAGTGACCTGTCTGTGCATGTGATGATCTTGTAAGATCAGGGCTGTATGTGGACATGTGTCATGGTGATAGGACAGGAGACAAGTTGAAGGTCACAGACTAAGAGTTATGTTGTGGAAAGAATGAGGTTTCCAGCAGCACAGAGTACATCAGGAGAGGAGTGTGCTGATCTTGCAGGAGGCAGTGACCTGTCTATGAGAAGCCGTGTATAGGGGTCGGCCCCGCAGGATACAGTGAAGTCACGAATGAGAAAAGCAACTCTGACACCAGCTTTTGCAAAACAGACTTTTACAGCAATATGACACTGAACGCAAACCCCAACCTCTGGGAACATAAAATGGATTTACATACACTCAGCCCTGCACAGCATGGCGCCCTGCAATGGATGCCAGAAAGAATTGCACTAGTTTCCCTAATGGCGGGCAGAACTAAAACGGCCACACCGTACCTGTTATTACCCTAGAAATGACACAAACGATTATGTGGGTGTATGATACAGGCTGGCCTGTGGTACAACACAAAAGTTCACAATCTTATAATAAACTGCAATATTCCCCCTCCCTCAACTGGTCCTATGGCACATGCCTGTGTATTACTCCTGCGCAAAACGCTGAGCTGGATTGAGCCGGTGAGACGTCTACAAGCTCTCAACTGTGCAATGTCTCTTTTTATTATGGAGTCCTTTTGTGAATAGCAGAAACATTTTTTGGCCTGACACACGAAACCGAGACACTAACTGGCTAACTACAGGCCTGGTCTAGTCTCTAAGTGCCAATATTGCAATGAGGTGTGTGCACGATCTTACCGACCCGGGTCTACTCTGTCTCCGCTGATGACTCTAAACCAAACAAGTAGTCTATTCAACAAACATGCGGAGCAGGTAGTTTGTTCCTCAGCTCTCATCAGCACTCCTTGCAGAAGTCCTCTGTCCTCTGGGCAGATTCTGGGTTCGTAACAGCAATCAGCTTAACTTGACTGTAGCCGTGGTCGCAAAATGTTGATCCCACGCTTGGATGTGAATGGATTCACTCCTCTCTGTGTCTCTGTGTCCTTCCAATATGGCGACTTCCTCTTTCTCCTTCACCCTGGCAACCTCCCCTCTCCTTAATATGGAAATATGTATATGCAGTCAGTCCGCGGTGCCTAGGAAACGGCGGCATCTTATGGCCATACAGCAGAACGTCAGTCCAGAACATTTAACTTAATCCACACAAACAGTGTTCAACAATGAGAGCTGTTTCCTTATCTCACATGCCACCCCACTAGAGGCTGTCGCCCTCGGCAACCCTTCCCATATAAACTCATCCTGGGCATGACGCTGTGACCTACGTAGAGTGGTAGGCTCAGAAGCACTAGGAACGTCAGGCACATCTAATGGGAGAGGGGCTGCTGACCGCTTAACACTTTCCCTGGGGAGCAAACTTGCCACAGCTGGCGCCTCGGTAGGTCCCGGGGCAGGGGCAACCCACCATTCCTCCTCCTCCCCCCCAAGGGGATTTCCTCTGTACTCTGAGCAGGAGAGGGCATCTCCTCCACACACACTGGCTCATCAAAATTACAGCGTCTCAACATGTTACGGTGCAAGTTTCATGAGGGCCCCCCAGTCCCTATTGGCTCTACCTCATAGACCGGGATGGCAGAGTCTACCCTCCTCTTGGGACCATCTCCCACCGCCCATCCAACTTCCCAGACGGCTGTTTGGATTTGACCATCACTTGATCACCCGGGCATACCCATCCCTCTGCACTGATCTTGGGTTAGGGTGCACCACTTGCACTCCCCCACAACCTTGTAGATCGCTCTCAGCCAGCAGCGGTGCTCTTGCACCCATGCGGTGGTACTTCTCTGTGGTGGCTCCATCAGATCGGGCATGTAACATAGTAACATAGTAACATAGTATATAAGACCGAAAAAAGACATTTGTCCATCCAGTTCGGCCTGTTCCCTACAAGTTGATCCAGAGGAAGGCAAAAAACCCATGTGAGGCAGAAGCCAATTTTACCCACTTAAGGGGAAAAAAATTCCTTCCCGACTCCAATCAGGCAATCAGAATAACTCCCTGGATCAACGACCTATCTCTAGTAGCTGTAGCCTGTAAAATTATTACACTCCAGAAATACATCCAGTCCCCTCTTGAACTCCTTTATTGTACTCACCATCACCACCTCCTCAGGCAGAGAGTTCCATAGGCTCACTGCTCTTACAGTAAAGAATCCTTTTCTATGTTTGTGTACAAACCTTCTTTCCTCCAGACGCAGAGGATGTCCCCTCGTCATAGTCACAGTCCTGGGGATAAATAGATGATGGGACAGATCTCTGTACTGACCCCTGATATATTTATACATAGTTATTAGATCTCCCCTCAGTCGTCTTTTTTCTAAAGTGAATAACCCTAATTTTGATAACCTTTCAGGGTACTGTAGTTGCCCCATTCCAGTTATTACTTTAGTTGCCCTCCTCTGAACCCTCTCCAGCTCTGCTATGTCTGCCTTGTTCGCAGGAGCCCAGAACTGTACACAGTCCTCCATGTGTGGTCTGACTAGAGATTTGTAAAGTGGTAGGACTATGTTCTCATCACGGGCATCTATGTCCCTTTTGATGCAACCCATTATCTTATTGGCCTTGGCAGTAGCTGCCTGACACTGTTTTTTACAGCTTAATTTGCTGTTTATTAAAATTCCTAGATCCTTTTCCATGTCAGTGTTACCGAGTGTTTTACCATTTAATATGTACGGGTGACTTGCATTATTCCTTCCTATGTGCATAAGTTTACATTTGTCAGTGTTAAACCTCATCTGCCATTTCTCTGCCCAAGCCTCCAATCTATCCAGATCCCTCTGTAGCAGAAAACTGTCCTCTTCAGTGTTAATTACTTTACACAGTTTAGTGTCATCTGCAAAAATAGATATTTTACTGTGCAGGCCTTATACAAGATCATTAATAAATATATTGAAGAGAATAGGGCCCAATACTGACCCCTAAGGTACCCCACTAGTGACAGTGACCCAATCTGAGTATGTGGAGGTCTTCAATCTCCCGTCCGGCTCTCCCAAACATGAGCATCTGGGGGGAAGATCCGGTGGTTCTTTGTACCCTGTTGTTATAGGCTCACATCAGTTCAGGTAGGTACTCGGGCCACCAAGCCTTTTGGCTGTCCCCCAGAGCCACGCCCCATTTCCCTGGGGGTGATACGAGGTGGTGTTGAAACGTTCGATCCCGTACAGCTCATTAATGAAAGTACCCTGAAAACATGCCCCCTGGTCCGAATGTATCCTCCGTGGACACCCGAACACCTGTATAAAATGTTTGCAGACCGCTTCAGCGGCCAACTCTGCGGTTTGGTCTCTGGTGGGCACAGCCACCGCATACTTTGTGAAATGATCTTTACATGGTCTATACAGTATCCCGAGGTAGAGTCCCCAATCTGTACGTAATCGATCATAAGGAGCTCTAGGGGCGCTGAGGTCTGGATGGCCTGAACAGGAGCCTGCTGTTCATTACTCTTACTCTTAAGACATGCCTTGGCCACCATGTCTGCCAAATCTGGACAGTATACCAGTCGTTGGATCCACTTAAACGTTTTATCGTTACCAAAATGGGCACCCCTCTCACGGGCTTCACGGGCAGCCTCCAGTCCCAATGACATGGGGATGCCAATCTGTCGCCTGTACTGCAACTCTGATTGCAAGTATATGATCCAACACAGGAGGCCCTGGGTAACAGTCAGCTTATCCCACTGCCTCAACAACTTTTGGCCCTCTGAAGTCAGACGGACCAGCTCTTCGGGTTGAGGCCACATCTTGGTCCGGACCCATTCTTTCACTTTCCACCGGTCTGGACAGCTATTCTGGACTCTCTACCAATCAGCCAACGTCTTTCCCAACACCATGGACATCCCAGACGCCAACCCACTTGAATGTGCCACGTCCTGGAACATGGGTAATCGACTAAGGTCAGGAGTTTTAGTGTCCTCTAGCTCTTCATCAGCACTCTGAGTCGACAACCCTACAGGGACTCGGGAGAGTGCATCGGCATTGCCATTCTCCCTACCTGACCGGAACTTGATGCGGTATTGGTACTTAGAAAGGCGAGCCAACCACCTCTGCTCGAGCGCACCGAGCTTGGCATTCTCCAGATGTGCTAACGGGTCATTGTCCGTCATCACGGTCACCTTTGCACCTGTCAGGTACTCCGCGAATCTTTCGGTCATGGCCCACACCAGTGCCAGTAGTTCTAGTTTAAAGGAGCTATAGTTGTCAGGGTTGTGCTCTGACTCCCTCAGAGACCGGACTCTCTCATGTCCATCCTGGACTTGGGATAACATGGCCCCCAGACCATGCAAACTTCCGTCAGTGTACAGCAGGAATGGGGTGTCGAACCGCGCATAAGCCAGAATAAGGGCACTGGTCAGCACCTCCTTCACTGCTTCAAAGGCCTCTTATTGACGGGGTCCCCACAATAAGTGCCCCTTAATAATTTGTTTAACGGGCCCACCAAATGAGCGAATTTGGGTATAAACCTCCTGTAGTAGCCGGCCAGTCCCACGAACGCCCGCACATCTCGTAGTGTACTCGTCTGGGGCCACTTCTGGACGGCCTCCACCTTGCTGGGGGATGGCTTTACCCCCTCCTGCTTGACCAAATGTCCCAAATACTCTATCTGCTGTTGAAACAGTTGACACTTCTTGGGCTTGATCTTAAGCCTTGGTCTCGCAGCCACCTTAGGACCTGAGGTGATCCTCGAAGGAGGCCCCAAACACTACTATGTTGTCCAGGTAGATTAATACTGACTCAAAGTTGAGATCTCCCAGATAATGCTTTATCAACCGCTGGAATATTCCCGGGGCATTGAAAAGGCCGAATGGTTGAACACGTAGAGTCCCATAGGTAGGATGAAGGCTGCTTTGTCCTTCTTGGCCACCGGTACCTGCCAATACCCACTGGCCAGGTCGAGAGTCGAGAAGAACTTCGCATGACTCAAGGCGGACAATGACTCCTCAATTTGCAAGGAACGGGGTAGGCATCCCTGACGGTCTAAGCATTCAGCTTCCGATAATCCAAGCAGAACTGGAGACTCTCGTCTTTCTTCTACACCAAGACTACTGGAGCAGTCTAAGGACTTTGACTCTCCTGGATCACCTGCTTCTCCAATATGCTGGCCACCATCTCCTTCACCTCCTGGTACATTTTAAACAGGATTTGTCGGTACCATTCCCCGATTGGCACAGCATCGTCGGTGAGGATTTCGTGCTCGATGGCGGAAGCACACCCATAGTCCTCATCTTGTCTTGAGAATGTCTCCTGAAATTACCAAAGGGTATCTTGCAGCAACTTCTGTTGTCCTGGAGTCAGGGCCTTGCAGTCCACCCCCATCCGGGCCATGATCACTCGACCATTCCACTCCGGTGTTGGGGTCTACCTTTGATGGACCTCTACAGCATAGGTCCAGGCTGATCTCCTATCTGGCTGTAGCGTGAAGCCCCTTCATCGAAGGATGTCTCCTTCGGACATATAAACTTTGGCCAGCAAGGTATTCCCAGGAACGATTAACTCACAGTCTTCAACGTTGAGGCAGCGTACAGGCACACAATAGCGAGGGCCCAGGCTACCAGTGGGCGAGGCTGCGTTTCCTCTTGGTAAGCAGGCTCAATCAGAACCTCCAGTCCAATCAGCTGTCGTCCAGCCCCCACTGGCAGCATCAATATTTGTTCTTGTCGAGGTGGCACCTTCACGTGTCCAATAGCCCGCATAGAGTTGATGGTCTAGGTCTCTCAGCACATTCATACCTAGTATCACATCCATTAATTTCCGGGACGAATAGTCCACCAGTACGAACCCCTTCTTGCCGATGTCTTGCTCTTACAGTCATACCCGCATCCAGACTATCCCTCAGACGTCCATCTCTCTGTTATTGACAACCGTCAGCCTGATGACGCTCCCATCTTCCAGCTCCATCATATGTCCGAAGTGTCTTTTGAAGAACTCCAGAGGCATAAGGGTGCACTCTGACATTGTATCAACTAGGCAGCGTACCTTCTGGCCTTCCAAATCGGCTTCCATAACGGGGCTGCTGGCATTCAGGTCGTGATCCTCACGCATAGAGCTTAGCTTCTGGTGTACCGCCGCAGGACGCCCAGCTACTGCGGCGGTCGGAAGTTTAACGTCGGCTCGGACTTCATCTGTTCAGGGCACTCTCTGGCCATATGGCCGTACTGTCGACAAGCCTAGCAGAGGGGCTCTCTTTTGACGTGTCCCCCACCTGAGTTATCCTGGGTAGAGTGGCGCGGGGTGCTGAGATCATTCCCGGAGGCCTGGGAGATTCTGCCTTCATCTGGGACACTTCCAGCCAAAGTTCTCTCAATTCTGTCTGCAGGGCCTGGACTACATCCTTTAAGGACTCTGAGTCTTCAGACCCCGACTGGTCCCCTGTAGCATGGGTGCTACTCACTACTCTTGCCACCACAGGCATGTGTTCTTCCTCTCTCTCCACGGCGGCTAGGTAGACGCTGTAGAATGTCATGTCAGTCATCGGCTGGGTCATCTCTTGCAATTTGTCCTGTAAAAACTTGTTGGAGAGCCTCATTATGAACTGCTCTCTCGGTAGCCGGTCCACCAACCGGAAGGCTCCCATGGCCTCTGGGTCTCGCCGCTGTATTTCATTTAGCATCTCCTGTAGGGCATTAGAGTACTGCATCAGGGTCTCACCCTCTCGCTGTGTTCGGTTGAAGAAGTGGCTCTGCAACTGCACTACTTTAGAGCGCTTCCCCCCTGGACTCTCTCCAGCAGGGAGAATATTTTCTCTAGGGTGTCTCTCTCGGATTTGGGCCTTACCATCACTGTCCGTCTGACATCACCCTCTAGAGCTCCCAATGCAACCTCTGCCCGCATGTGGTGATATTAGTGAATGGAAACAAGTGTATGCGGACTGTTCAGTTATGCAAGCGGAGTATTTTAGGAGATAAATGTGCTGATCTCAAGAGAATATGGATGGGATCTATATCTTCATTATGACTGGAGTGATTTCATGATCCACCGGTCCCCGGGCTCACGGGGACCGGTGGATCATGAAATCACTTCAGCCGTAATGAAGATATAGATCCCATCCATATTCGCTTAAAATTAAGAGAATAAAATTAAAATTCTACATAGACATCCGATGGCACAAAGAGAGGGAATCGCACTGCTACTACACCTCCATTAAGGAGGATGTCTTCAATCTGCGGAATACGTGAGCAATCTCTCACCGCATGCATATGTAAGAGAGTGGTGACGTAGTCTGCTGTATCACGCTGCGGGGCTTGTATTGATAGGGTTCGTGGCGACCTCAGTTCTGCGCATCACTCAGTCTGCATACATTGCCATGTCTTCGATTACTGCCTGAGGTTGTGCACAAGTTAGACACAGCAGATACAGCAGGCAATTACGTCTCCTGTGTCTGCCAGGCGAGCACGTACGCTGCTCATACGGACAACATACAGGCAGCGCACGCTTTATAGCCACTGAAGGCTCAGTCATTTTAAAGAGGTTCTCACCCTTCATCATCATGTCTTAGAAAAATCTGATTAATAATGCATGTTGAGATTGAGAAAGTGCAACCCTCTCATAATGCCGATGCAGCTTTGCTCTAATGTGAGAGAAATTGACATTTGAGACAGACCGGTAGCTGTGCAGAGATTACGTCTTATAAGGTGTCTCTTCCCGGGAGGGGGGGTTAACATATAGGTTCTGGACCTTAATGCAAAATTTATAATAGGGGATCCCACGTTCTGGAGATAAGTGCGGGTCTAAAGCCTCATTCACATGTCGGTATCTCACGGACATGTGCTGTACATGTTCTCCACGGACATGTGTATTCACACATCAGTGTTGTAGCACGGTCTGTGGGTCCATTTTTTTTTAGCACAGATGCATGTTCTATTTTGTCCGTGTTACTGGATCCAGCACGCCCATTATAGTGTATGCGTCCATGAAAACCGTGGATGCCATCCATGTTTCATCCGTGTTTCACAGATCATTAGGAAGATATGCTTTGAAAATTATTTTTCACTTGTTCAGTGTCAGTGAAACATGGATGACAGCAAAAAACGGACACACGGACCCAAAACGGATCCATCACAGGCATCTTCACTGATTTAAGCACAGACATGGACGTGTGAATGAGGCTTAGGGCTCATACACACGAACAAATTTCGTTGCATTTTTTTTTTTGTGGCCCGTATGCAGAACCATTCACTTCAATGGGGCCGCAAAAAAAACGGAAATGACTCAGTGGACATTCCGTTTCCGTATGTCTGCATGTCTATAAAAAAATAGAACGTGTCCTATTATTGTCCGCAAGGATAGGACTGTTCTATTAGGGCCAGCTGTTCCGTTCCACAAAATATGAATGCACACGGGCGTCATCTGTATTTTTTGCGGACCGCAAAATACATATGGTCGCGTGCATGATGTGGTGGGGATATGAGGGATACTCAGTTAATAGACTCCTGGGTTTCCTCCTATATTCACTGTCTCGAAGTTAAAGGGGTAATGGGAAAAAAATAAGGAGCAATTGACAGATACTTCACCAACTAAGGCCTTATTCACACGTCTGTAGTGTTTTGCAGATCCGCAAGTTTGCGGATCCGCAAAACACCTTGCCACCAGCCCTATAGAGATGCCTATGCTTGTCCGCAATTGCGGGCAAGAATAGGACATGCTCTATATTTTTGCGGAGCCGCCGTCCGGAAGATCGGCGGCGCGCTCCACAAATGCGGATGCTCTCTGCATCCATCACGTCCCCATTCAAAATTTGCGGAACGGGTGCGGACATAGATTGCGGACGTGTGAATTAGGCCTAATTAACTAAAATGCAAATCCAGCCCACCTGTGGGGGTTAATGGCAGCACGATTTACCAGCAGAATTGGCAGCTGACAGCCGGACCATGTGGCCTTTATTTTTTTTCCCCCCGCTATATAGACATTTGTATTGTAATATTACCCCACACAACCAGCGGACAAGTCTGGTTCCGTTTTTGGAAGAAAGCAGCCATCTTTTCCCCTTTTTTAAAGGGGCTGTCTAGTCAGGAGCTAACAAAATGATACGTGAGTCATTAATTTGTGGACAGCCAAACACGACACGGTCGTGTGCATGAGGCCGAAAATGAATGGGTACGTGTGCTGTCACACTGAAGTGTGAATGAGGCTTTAGTAAGAGGGGAGCCTGGAGGGTCACTTTTTTAAAGGGGTTGTCTGAGGTCAGGGGTGCACCTAGCTTTTCTGCTGCTTGAGGCAAAAACTGAAACAGCGCCCCCCTTCCCCAATACCAATTTCTTAACCTAACCCCTTTTCCACAATGAAAGCGCTCATTGCCCATGGCCCTTCCTCTGCCCCCCTCTTTCCCCTACCTGGCGATCGCCTCACCTGGCCTCATTGGTGGTGCACCCCTGTCTGAGGTTAAATAAAGGGGTCTGTTTTTGTTTTTTCCAAAAACAGCTCACCTCTAGAGGCTGTATCTGGTATTGCAGTTTTCAAGAGACTGTGGCTGAGCTGCCTATGAAGGAGAGTGGCGCTGTTGTGCTGGATCATCAAGACGCCAAATTGCAGGAATGATTACAGTGTAACTGGCATCTTGATACACGTTGATACATGCTTTGATATGGATACATATCGTTTATCTAGTTGCTGTCTTCACTAGAAGGGAAGGAGCCCCATCTCCGCTCCCATCTGTGAGGAGGTCATGTCATGTTTCCAAGTAACACAGACAAAAATAACATTTGGATTGAAGGAAGTTTTGTAGTCTGATCGACTCCAGATTCACATCTGTCTTGTTGTGTCATTATAATCAAAGGGATAATTCCCGGCGTATTATCATATCGGTTATTAAGTCATATTCCTGTGCTGCTCGAGATAAAAGATGCGTCCAAACACATGTCCTCATAGAGATGTATACCTCAGCCGAGGAAGCCTCACAAATTCCTCCACGCAGACAGTAAGCCCCGCAAGATTAAAGCGTATTCTCAAGAGATTTAAAGGGATATCCCCCTAATGTAATCTTAGGACCCCGCTCTGCGGCCTGGGTGGCTGCCGTACACATTGGATAGCAGTAGGCTGATGGTTGGACATCATGCATACACGTCTGAAACTTGTATCCTTTTATATATAGGGTATACATTTCTGTTAGGGCCACAGGGTTTAAAGATCCTCATATGAGTAAGATGATCGGTGGATCGTGTCCTTAATCTATTGCGGGGGCACAAAATGTGGCTTGAGACCCTAAAGCGTCCCCCCGCCATCAGGACACACATCAGGATGTTTTCATCAACAGCATAGTAAGAGTGCTGTCATTATTGGCTGGCCCTGCTGGGAGGGGGGCATTCTGTGGGTGACACTGTTATGGGGGACGTTGCATGCCTGGCACTGTTATGAGGGCACTGTGTGGTTGGAACTGTTATGGAAGCAGTATGAATGGCACTGTTATAGAGCATTATGTGGCTGGCACTGTTATGGGGGTACTGTGTGGATGGCACTGTTATGGGGGTACTGTGTGGTTGGAACTGTTATGAAAGCAGTATGAATGGCACTGTTATAGAGCATTATGTGGCTGGCACTGTTACAGGGGACACTATGTGACTGGCACTGTTATGGGGGTACTGTGTGGCTAGCACTGTTATGGAGCACTGTGTGGCTGGCACAGTTTTGGGGGCACTGAATGACAGGCACTGTTAAGGGTTCACTGTATAGTTGGCACTGTTTTATTAGCACTGTTTGACTGTTTTGAGGGCACCGTGTGGCTGTCATTGTTATGGGGCACTGTGTGGCTGGAATTAACAAGGAGCACTGTGTGGTTGGCTCTTTTTTGGTGGCACTGGGTAGCTAGCACTTTTCTGGAGCACTGTGTGACTAGTCCTTTTATGGGGCACTGTATGGCTGTCATTGTTATGGAGCACTGAGTGCCTCGCACAGTTATGGGGTACAGTGTGGCTGGCACTGTTATACAGCAGTATGTGGCTGGCACTGTTATGGGGCACTGTGTGGCTGGCACTGTTATAGAGCAGTATGTGGCTGGCACTGTTATGGGGCACTGTGTGGCTGGCACTGTTATAGGGCAGTATGTGGCTGGCACTGTTATGGGGCACTGTGTGGCTGGCACTGTTATAAAGCAGTATGTGGCTGGCACTGTTATGGAGCACTGTGTGGCTGGCACTGTTATAGAGCAGTATGTGGCTGGCACTGTTATGGGGAACTGTGTGGCAGGATTTAATAAGGAGCACTGTGTGGTTGGCTCTTTTTTGGTGGCACTGGGTAGCTAGCACTATTATGGGGGCACTGTGTGGCTTGCACTGTTATGGGGGTACTGTGATTGTTATTGAGCACTGTGTGCCACGCACAGTTATGGGGTACAGTATGACTGGAATTAGTTTGAGGTACTGTGTAGCTGGCACTATTACGGAGTACTATGTGTCTAGTCCTTTTATGGGGGCACTTTGTGGCTGGCACTGTTATGGGGACACTGTATTACTGGTACTATTCATATATACTATTAATACACCATAAATGTGTCAGATGAGAAACCTCAGATGAGTTGCATTGTCCGCAGCTCAGAAAAGTTTGTGCCCCTCTGATATAATGTACGTGGGCAGCTTTCAGCCCCTTTTACATGTTTGGGACATCCACTCCTTCCTACATCACTTTTGAACCTGAGGACTGGCTCCGGACAGGAGAGGAGACTTATAAGATAAGATCTGATGATCCATCTTTTGATTAAAGATCCGAGAGCAAATCTCCAACCGCAATGTTTAAGGAACTGTCAAAGTGGGTGTTAAAGGGCAACTCATGTCTATGTTTATAAGGCTCTGTTCACACTTCTGTCAGATTTTTCATTTTTCTGTGCAGTCACGAGGAGTATGAAAAGAATGCCAGGTCCATCATTTCCCAAGGAAGCCCCATGGACCCTATTGACTTATTCTGCCTCATCTTGTATGCAGCACTATGTCAGATATGACAATCTCTCAGGTGAAGGCACCTGATGCCCCCTCCGACAGAAGTGTGAAGAGAGTCTAACTAACATGTTATAAAAGTGGAGGACTGGCCTCTGGGACCCGAACCATTGGGGCCCTTAGCTCCTTCTCTTTTGGACCGCAGGAGAAGTATACACTGTTCCTCTCCATAGACCTCAATGGGTGTTGGAAATAGCCAAACCCAGCAAAGAACAGGAACTGAGGACCCCTCATTCTCGACAGAGGTCAGACTCCACCTATCCTACTCCTATAACCTGACTGGTTATGAGTAAAAAAGTGGGTGTCATGGGATGATCCCTCTGAGACCTTGGAAGCACCATGGTTCACATGATGCTTGGAGACACATCACCACTGAAAAAGTCATTGGCTGCAGCAGCTCATGTGACCCCGCCCATGAGGAGCTTGAATGACTGGGATTAGAAGTCCAATAATGAGATCCGGGAAGCTGATGGGGATGGATTTCTCCACAGGTTCCTCTGGTTGGCAGGAAAATTAAAAAAAAAAGTGGGCAACCCCTTCTGACTATTCACATGCATTGTTATTCCTCCAAACTCCCCCATACACATGCATGCTCTGCTCGGCTGAGCTCACATGTGTTTTACCAGGGAGAGATTACTCTGAAATCGGCTCGCCTCACATGGCAATACAGGCTCAGGCAGATTGAGCCCAACATGTCCAATCCTTCTTTCGTCAACATCTGCCATGAGGAGGGTCAAGATATACCCACGCACATGAGCTAGTCAGCTGATCCTGACAAAATTGGTTGGTTCAGCCACAATATTATGAGCACCTACTATACGAAGTACAGCTCTGGAGCACAGACTGCTGTTCAACCATGAAATCATTGCTACGTCATTGAATTCACATCTGGACAGTTGCTCGGTCGTAGCCTTGAAAATCCATCGACATCACCTTGAACCTGAACGGTCTCCGGCTGCCACAGAAGCTTTATCTTCCAGAACTGCAGAGCAGCGCTCCCCCGGGGCCCGTTCCCACTTCCCCGTAGCTGTTTATTACAGGCACATAATGTATATGGAAAATAGGACTCTTCACGTTTCCACTGATAAGTAATCTTCTCAAAAACGTCTCTCACATCCCTCATAACCTGGATATTGACTGGATTCCAGATGTGCCATTGTATTTTTAGCGTCTGCTCGCCAAGTTTCCCCCCCCCCCCTTATTCCCATAAAGAATATTTTCCATGTTCTTCCCTCCACCTCTTTTTCCATTGACACATGTATAGCTTGTGTGATCTTATATCCATATGATACGGATACACGGCTGCGCCGCCGCCGCTGCCTGGCTCTCCATGCTGATCAAATTTCCAGTGCCGTATTTGCCGTGAGTTAAATGCCATTACCATTAGCATGCCTCCTTCTTCATTTCCATCATGACCCCCTTTCAAGCGTTGCCACTCCGCATTACGTTACAAGACGTATTTCTTAACATACTCTAAATTGATTCCTGCCTGAAAATAGAAAGAGCCCGGGCCCCTTCTCGCCTGTCGCGTCCAAGACGAAGGCTAGAAAAAGAATGGCAAAAGTAAAGGGTTAAGTATCGACAGCCGGGATCTGCGAAGAATGACAAAATATGAAGGGAAGGGTTAAAAAATGGTGCCACAAATATGCAATGATTGTATGATAAAGTATCTGGAATTTTATTATATGGGCTGATTAGGAGAGGTCATCAATATCGGATCGTTGCCTCCACTGATTAGCTGAAGGAGTAGCGGCACGCCAGAATTAGGCACAGCTCCACCTGCTTGTATGGGAATGACATGCAGTAACCAGGTTCGACCACTACACAGTATATGGCGCTTTACTTGTATCGGACTGAGCTGCAGTAACCAGGTATGGCCACTACACAGTATATGGCGCTGTTCCTGGATTACTTGTATGGGACTGAGTTGCAGTAACCATGTACAGCCGCTATGTAGTATATGGTGCTGCACCTGGTTCATTTGTATGGGACTGAGCTGCAGTAACTAAGTACGGCCACTACTCAGTGTATGCTGCTGTTCGTGGTTCACTTGTATAGAAATTACATGCAGTAACCAGGTATGGCCACTACACACTGTATGGCGCTGTTCCTGGTTCACTTGTATGGGACTGAGCTGTAGTAACCAAGTACGGCCACTACACAGTGTATGGCACTATTCCAGGTTTACTTGTATAAGACTGAGATGCAGTAACCAAGTACGGCCACTACACAGTGTATGGCGCTGTTCCTGGTTCACTTGTATGGGACTGAGCTGTAGTAAACAAGTACGGCCACTACACGGTATATGGCACTATTCCAGGTTTACTTGTATAAGACTGAGATGCAGTAACCAAGTACGGCCACTACACAGTGTATGGCGCTGTTCCTAGTTCACTTGTATGGGACTGAGCTGCATAACTAGGTTCGGCCACTACACAGTGTATGGTGCTTTTCCTTGTTTACTTGTTTCGTAGTAACTATGTACAGCCACTATTTTGTATATGGTGCTGTACCTGGTTCAGTTGTATAGAAATTACATGCAGTAACCAGGTACGGCCACTACACAGTATATGGCGCTGTTCCTGGTTTACTTGTATCTGACTGAGTTGCAGTAACCCTGTACAGCCACTATGTAGTATATGGCGCTGTACCTGGTTCACTTGTATGGGACTGAGCTGCAGTAACCAGATACGACCACTACACAGTGTATAGCGCTGTTCCTAGTTTACTTGTATGGGACTGAGATGCAATAACCAGGTACAGCCACTAAACAGTATATGGCGCTGTTCTTGGTTCACTTGTATGGGACTGAGCTGCATTAACCAGATATGGCCACTACACAGTGTATGGCGCTGTGCCTTGTTCCACTGCGCTACATCTTCCTGCTGATCGTCAGAGGCCCACACTGATCTGATATCAATGATTTCTCCTAAGGATAGGTCATTATTATAACATTAAAAAAAAAAACCCCAAGGGCACCTATCAGCAGGAAATCCACTGTAGGCCTACCTCAGCTAGATGTGATGATACCTTTCACTTACCGACACGTTACGTTTCATCCATATGCAAATAAACAGTTAAGTGCACTGGGGGGCAGGCCCGAAACACTCTGTGCACCTTTGCTCCTCGTCTTAGCCGGACTTGGCATTTCTGGGGTCCCAAGGAAAGCTATGTCTGGGCGCTCTTGATTCAGGATTCCCTGTCTGTCCACAACTGTATCTGCGTCCTTAGGCCAGGGCTGATTCTAGCTTTTCTGCTGCCTGAGATGAAACTGCCCCCCCCCCCCAAATTACCATACTCATGAAATAATGATGATGTACAGATAGTGCTCCCCAAAGTCCCACCAATCTGTCGAAATCTGCCTGATATATGCCAAAAAGTAAATGACCCCCGATGTTATTGCCCATGTCATGACGAATTTGAGGACACCTAAAATGTATATTTTTTCCTCTTTCTTTCTATTATACAATAAAAAAAATATTTTTTTGTTATTTTTTGGAATAATAAAATTTATTTTTAAAACTTATTTTCTACACTTGTTAACCCTTTTTCACCATAATGTCATATCATATATGTATATACCGTATTTTTCGCCCTATAAGACACAACTGCCCATAAGACGCACCTAGGTTTTAAAGGAGGAAAATAAGAAAGAGCCCTACAATGTTAATCAGGCCTCAGATCAGACCCCCAATGTTAATAAGACCCCCAATTAGACCTCAGATCAGACTGCAATGTTAATAAGACCCCCATTCAGACACTCAGATTACACCCCCAATGTTAGGAGCCCTATTCTGACCTCAGATCAGACCCCAATGTTAAGACCCCCATTCAGACCTCAGATCAGACAAAAACAATAAATCAACTTACCTCTCCTGCTCCAGACGCCTCAGATCAGACCCCAATGTTAAGACACCCATTCAGACCTCAGATCATAGTAGCAGGTTAATAAGACCCCTATTCAGACACTCAGATCAAACCCCCAATGTTAAGACCCCCATTCAGACCTCAGATCATAGCAGCAGGTTAATAAGACCCCTATTCAGACACTCAGATTAGACCCCCAATGTTATGACCCCCATTCAGACCTCAGATCATAGCAGCAGGTTAATAAGACCCCTATTCAGACACTCAGATCAGACCCCCAATGTTAAGACCCCCATTCAGACCTCAGATCAGACAAAAACAATAAATCAACTTACCTCTCCTGCTCCAGACGCCAACGCCGCTCCATGAATCCAGCTCCTACTCTTCCGGCTCTTCCTGCCATGTTCTAATGAGTGCTTCCATAATGGAAGGGCTCATTAGTATTCGCCCCATAAGACGCACTAACATTTTCCCTCTTTTGGGGGGAAAAAGTGTGTCTTAGCCTACATGCACACGGCAGTGGTTTTTTGCGGCCTCCGTTCCAGTTTTTTTGCGGATCCGATGGTTTCCCATTCATTTCTATGGATCCGTTAAAAATGCGGATGCCTCTTCCGTTGCCTGTCCGCGTCCGCTGTCCGCATTTTACGTCCGCATAAAAAATATGGCATGTCCTATTCTTGTCAGCAAAAAACGGTTTGCGGACCCATAGAAATCATTTTTTTTTGCGGATGGTTGCTTGGAAACCAGGGCACTTGTACAGGTACTTTAAGAAACTGGTTTAAGCCTTCCGTTTTTTTTGCTGTTCCGCAAGACACACGGAAACACAACCTACAAAATTTGCGGACACACGGAACGGATGTGGATGTGAAAAAAAAAGGAAGACGGATCCGCGATTTGCGGACAGCAAAAAACAACTGTCGTGTGCATGTAGCCTTATAGGGCAAAAATACAGTAGGTATATTTCCTCCATAACAGAACCCGGTCCATTGTGCATCGTAAAGGAAAGCATGACAGTTGAGTGAACCCAGTCTTGGTAATAATAAAGGAGAACCCCAGGTTATCAGTTCAGTTTAGCTTTTAATACCCCTTTGAGACTGTAAATTCACTGGAGACAAGTTATAGTACATGTTTAAAGGGGTTCTCCCATGGAATATATGTAAAAATGAAAATCCAATATCATGTAGGACATGACAACCTCTTTCTAACAAAGCTAGAACCAGCCCTGTACCTCACATGGATCCAGAGATCTCCACATTCAGTGCTCCAATTGCTCTGCTAGATTTATTTCAAGCTGGCAGCTTAGGGGGCATGCACTTCTTCAGCAGGTGTGTCCTTTCTACTGCAGCTTGTGGCAGTTAAAGGATGGAATTGAGTATGTGCATATCAGTGAGCAGGACAGAGAAGTTAGAAAAAGAGCAAACAGTAGGTGGCGCTATACAGGTAGATTTCATTGAATAACTCAGTGGCTATACTACATTTTTCATTTCATGCAATTACAATAGTATTCAGATCTAGGTGCTGGTTTGAAAATGTACAATATTTTTCGTGGGACAACCCATTTAAGTGCAATTTTTTTCTGCAGTGCCCCTGCAGGCAAAATAAAGCATTACACTGCTTTCTTCAAATCCAATGGAGTTGACAATGGCTGCCCAGACCTCTTGCTCATATATAGTTAACCACCCCCACATTCCATAATAATCATTTTATTAACCTTTTTCATCTATTGATCTGTTTTCATTAATGCTAATTTTATCTGTGTTCCCTTAGTTTTTTTATTTTTTTACTTTTTAAAAAATAATAATTTAATGTAGAAAATTCCACGTCCGCATTTCTTTTACTTTTCCATGAACTTGAAGCAACTTTAATTTTGTCTTGCATTTAAAGTATATACGCACGTCTTACCCTTTTGAGGTTAGGTTATTCCGATGGGTGGATCCGGCACAAATACCAAGCCGAGATCAATGGAAAGAAATGACTTGTTTTTGTGTGTGTGTGTGAGTGTGTGCAACATAACATCTGATTTTTTGACATTTGGGAAACGTGGAAAGTAAGGAAATGAAATGAGAAGTAAATGTAATTATCCCTTAATACAGCGACGCATAGAAATGGGATGCTTGGCGGGGCCTTGCTCGCGGCAAAATGCAAAAAATAAAACATACAGTATTCAAGAAGCCAGATGTACATTTGGGTCGCTTAAGTTTGAAACATAAGAACTGACATGAATTGTGTGCCCCATTGACCATTGCCAGCGCTGTGCGCGCTCAACTAAGCTGCCTCCTTTTTGCATAGTTAAGTCAATGGTCCAAAATGAAAATGCAAATGTTAAGAACCCAGTCAACAGTGCCAGGAGGGCTCACGTTACCATAGACCTTAGACGGGCACATATAACATGCCACCAATCAGGGTCTTACGATGACTTTGTAGAAGTCATACAGTGTGTAAAAAATAAAGAAACATAACATAGAGTGTCTATTTATAACCGTCATATAGTATGGTGCCCAAATAATAGTGCCATATGCTAGGTCAATTCAAATTTTCCTAAAGTGCCACCATTTACTGTTATAAAATATCCTGTACAGTCCCTAAAAAGCAGTGCCCAGAATATAAATACCATCGTAAAGTGCTTAGAAGAGTTTTCAGAGACTTTTCTACTGATGACCTATCCTGTGGATAGGTCAACAACAGTATCTGACCGGTGGGAACCCCAGCTGATCAGTGGTTTGAGAAGGCATCGGTGCTTGCAGTAGCGCCACAGCCTTCTCGCAGCTTAGCCTAGGCCGCATGATGTCACGTTTATAGGTCACGTGGCCTAGGCACAGCTCAGCCTGAAGTGAATGGGTCTGAGCTGCGATCCCAAGCACAACCACTATACAATGTACGGCACTGTGCTTGGTGTGCTGAGAGAAGGCCACAGCACTCACAGGAGCACCGGTGCCTTCCCAAACAGTTCATCGGCAGGAGTCCTGGGTGTCGGACCCCCACTGATCAGATACAGATGACCTATCTAGAGGTTAGTTCATTAGTATACATGTCTCAGAAAATACCTATAAATAATAGCAACTTACAGTGACCAAATAATAAAAGTAGATGAGATGGATTCAGGAGTTTGAGCATGCTCCAGGGAGAAGAGTAGTTCCGTCCACATTGGAAGCAATATCCTGTCCATAGCTCAAGCCAGAAACTTGTAAAGGACATGACGTTGGTGGAAGCTGGATTTTCAGAAAAGGAGTATCACCTCTCACCGGGTTCCTGGACAGCCAAACCATGTAGCTTTGGACGGTACAGGAATTCTACATGCAATTAAGGTGGGTTTTTGGGACCCGCGGGTCCCTAAAAACCTCTTTGACTCTCTTCCAAGAGTAAGAAAGCTCTTTCTGTTCCACCTAGTGGAGGTAGCTAAACCACAGCCAATGCCCTACCCTTTGCCACACCTTGCAACGTGACTAAGGCCTCTTTCACACGGGCGTCATGTTTGACAACCGGATAAGAGGCGGGTGCGTTGCGGGAATATGCGCGATTTTTCCGCGCGGGTGCAAACGTTTGTAATGCGTTTTGCACACGCGTGTGAAAAATCGCCATGTTTGGTACCCAGACCCGAAGCCAGACTTCATCACTGAAGTCCGGTTTCGGGTAGAATATTCTGGAGAATTTATTATTTTCCCTTATAACATGGTTATAAGGGAAAATAATAGCATTCTTAATAAAGAATGCTTAGTAAAATGAAGATGAAGGGGTTAAAAATAATAAAAGTTAACTTACCTTAGCCACTTGATCGCGTAGTTGCGATCTGTCCTCTCTTTTCCAGCATCAGCTAACAACTAAAGGACCTGTGATGACGTCACATCACATGGTCCATCTTACCATGGTGATGTGATGTCATCACAGGTCCTTTAGATCTTAGATGCTGCAGGGAAAGAGAGGACAGATCGCAACTACGCGATCAAGTGGCTAAGGTAAGTTAACTTTTATTATTTTTAACCACTTCCTCTTCATTTTACTAAGCATTCTTTATTAAGAATGCTATTATTTTCCCCAATAACCATGTTATAAGGGAAAATAATAAAGATCTGGTCCCGTTGCTAAGCAACCATGCGTGAAAAACGCACAATATAGAGCATGCTGCGATTTTCACGCAACACAGAAGTGATGCGTGAAAATCACCGCTCATGTGCACAGCCCCAGAGAAATTAATGAGTCCGGATTCAGTGCGGGTGCAATGCGTCCTCCTCACGCATTGCACCCGCGCGGAAAACTCGCCCGTGTGAAAGGGGCCTAAGGGTATGAACCAAGCCAAGAGCTTCACTCTCCACCAGATGAAACAGTACCCCTCGAGACCTACACCCTGTTTGTACTGATGTGAGGGGCATAAACCCCAAAACAGGTATCTGCCCATCTGGCTCTTGGTTTGCCTAATATCCTTAAGTCATTTTGAGACATCCAACTTCCACATGAGCATTGACAGGACTGCTATCCTTTTACGCCACAGGGATATTTTGGCGCCCCTTCAGGGCCTATGAGGGACTGTAGCCTTGGGACCTCCTACAGCCACACCACTGCTTACACTAGTTCCTTCTATGATGGCCTTGCTCCTCCCTTGTCATGAGATTGTGGACCATACCATTAGGATTTAGATACTATTTTAAGAAGTATCAGCAGCCAGACCAGAGTAATTTCACTGAAATTACGAATAATATCTCCAAAGATTCTTGACAAATTTTTTCCCCCTAAATTTAGACATTTCACAAGGAAAAAAAGTTTTTTTGGGGAAAAAAAAGTGTTAATATAGAAGAACAAACGGTTGATCCATTTACCACAAGTCAAAGGAATCTTCTTGTGGCCCGTGAGAACACTCCTCGCTCGCTTTCAGCCATCCTTGTTCTAATTAAAGCTTAGTCATCGGCATAGTTGGGGTTTCTAAATATTGTTTCTTGTCTGTCGGTGCCAATACGAGCGTACAATTAAAATGTAAAATATGTAGGAATTTTGCCAATTTGTCAGATCCTGCACGTTACAATTTTCCAACAACACCCATGGATTGGCATGTTTAGGTCCAGAAGCACTCGATCAACAGGAAAAGGTGGTTGAGGCGAGGAGTGATTCACTTTTTAGAAGAAAATGTAAAATCTTTGGTAAAATCCCATCATTATTATTACTTACAGGGATTGGCCGCCGTCTTTTGTGAAGGAATGTGTGTTAAGATGTGCCAGATTCAGTTGTGACTACCATCAAGCTCATCTTAGTCATAGGATTATTACATTATTCGTCTTTTTTGTGTACACAAAGGCAGCCACTGAGAAACTATACCAGTCATGTTCGCCTAACCTTATGCTGTCTTACATCTGTTCCTCATGGGTGGTCTTAACCTGCATCAAGCTCCTCCTTTTCACAGGCATGCCATTAGGAAATAAGTGGGGGTGAACTTAGAGGTCTTCATCAAGGATCAAAAGAAGAAGAGCACAAGCTCCAGAACCAGTTTTTCCGTGATACCAGCCAAAGGGTTTGTGCCACCATTAAAGGGGTTGTCTCACCTGGAACATTGGTGGTATATCGCTAGGATATACCTCCAATGTCAGATAGGTGTGGGACCTGCACCTATCTCTACAACAGAGAGCCCAAATCTCTAGAACGGTGCACTCTTATCTTTGTATCTTCTCTCTGCAGAGTTGGGGCAACCCCATACACATTAGATAGATGTCTCATCCTGCTGAAATTGGTAAGATTGGTAGACTTTTATCTAATATGTATGGTCCCGATTACTATAAGAAGTGTAGCTCTGGAGCACAAACTGCTGCTAGAACATTCATTGTAGTCAAAAGTTTGGGGATCTGAAATTAAGACTGGCCACCAGTGACATTCAAGAAGCTATGGTCACATCATGTGTTTTTCATCTTTGTGATACCTGTACATTAGTTACATATTTGAATCCACGTCTCTACTTGGAGAACGAAAGTGCCGTGTATTATTCTTGAATTTCCATCTTTGTTCATGCCTGATCCTTCTTTCCCTCAACATCTGCTGTTGATGGAGTGTATACATATAAGAAGGTCAGCTGATTAGAAGTCAGTGGATTTGGCCATTATTTAATCTGATGTGTATGGGCACCTTAAGAAGCACATTATCTGCTCAAACATTCATTGTACCTATAATTGGGCACGAGATTTAGATGAAGAACCTTGGATGAAGTGTTGAGATCGCTGGCTACTCAGTCTACGTTTGCAGATTATACCCAGACACCGTCCATACTTCATCCTTATATTCTCCCTGTTGGAAGGGCAAGAGGTGGTGAACGCGCCACGAACGTCCTGTCTCGCCACGTGCCAAGGACATCTTACAAGCTCTGAAATATTTTTCATACTGAGAACATCCCGCAGACTCGTAGACCGCTATTAAGAATCTTTGCTTTGGCGAGGAAGCCGAAAAAAAAAATTATTCAGACGGAAAATGTGCGCTCTTTCCTATTAATTGTCCCAGCTCGATGAACTCCACTACCTCTTCAGAGTGTGAAAATCCTCCATGGGAGGCCATAGACTTTCGAGCTATTAGCCCAGACTTAACCACCTCTTAAACAACTTCCGAAAGGAACTAACCGCTTTATTGTCCGGGCCAAAAACTTTTCCAAGGAAGGGGAGACTATCCACACCCAAATTCCTGCAGGTTAGAAGGATGGAAAATTCATCTTTCATTGCTGATTTTGGAAAAAGTTATTTTACTGCCTATAAAAATAGATGCTTTTCTTGGTTGAAGGTGCTGCGACTTCTTGCTAGGAGCCGAGGATGGTGGAAATATTTAGAAGGCAAAGAGACATGATCTTCATCAAAGAGCCTGATAATAATCAAAAGAACATAGCTGATCAAACACGGCCTCTCCCATTCATTCCAGCATTTTCCTATCTGCATTAAAATCTTAGTTTGATGTTTTATTTGTATGACTGTCTCAAGGCAGCACCAGCGCTATGATAGGTATGTCCGTAATGCTGCATAATGTTAGACATAGGAGTCATCCCGAGGGTATGTTGTCACGCAACGGTCGTGGGAGTCAATGTTTCTATGGATTGTAATGCGATCTATTCCTATGGACTACTGTCTGTGTGATTCAGTGTATTCCTATGGACTATCTCTTAAAGAGGGCCTGTCAGCAGGATCGACCCTGGTACTGCCTGGTAGGGTTGATCCTGCCAATAAAACCCTTACTTGAATGGTGAAAATCCGACACACTATTCAAAAGAAAACAGAGTTTAATTCCATGTGCAAATTCTGGCTTCAGGGCACCCAGAGGCTGAGAACGGTTGGGGAAAAGACAGGAAGACATAGGAGCTGAGATGAGGGCTAGGGCCTGCCCCTTGGTGTAATGAAGCCCTAATTGGCTTGTGGAACTAAACAGTTTTTTCTGCAATGGCACAATGGATTTTCATGATTCTGGTATAGTTGTAATAAGCAGGTTGAACCCTAACAATTGTGTCTGGTTTATTAGTGTTGATCCTGTTGACTGTATTACTTTAAAGCACACCCGAGTTTTCCCAAAAAAAGTTTGCATAATGGCTATACTTCTTTGTACAGTCATAACTTTGAAGGACCAGTTATGTTTGGGCTTCCCTGGTGTTTTTTCAGCCATATTATTCAATTTTAGCTGCACAGTTAGATTAATTTCACTGAGAAGCAGGGAGTGTCTCCCTTCTGCCAGCACTGTACTGCTGTGACATCCTTTCCATTACTTCCCACTATGCTTGGTCCTATCAAGGAAGCTCACAAAACAGATAAGGAGGTAGAACTCACACTTACAGACACACATGAGGCTCCATGTTCAGAAGTGGTGTAGAGGCAGTTGTTTTATAAGGCTCAGGATCTCAGCTAGCTCTGGATCCCGTCTTCTGTGTCTCTGCTACCAGGGACAGATCTAGCCTAACAACAGGTATTGGACTGCAGCTTAGGTGGAAGTGAGACCTCTAGTGGCCGTGACTTTACAGCTTTTTTTCAGGTGGATACAGGCAGATTTTTTTAATGAGATGATTTAGAAATCTGCTTGTTACACCATTCTTTATTAAAGGAAATGAAATTGTATGAACGTACAGTGACTCTTTAAGTCAATGTATTCCCATGGACATAAACACAAGGAAGGATGAAGTCTGAAAAAGGCAGAGAACTATGCCAAGATACTATTCGTGTGTAAAACAGCTGTTTTTGGCAAAATATTACAGGCAATTAACAATCAATTTGAAATGTGTGCTGAACGTGTGCCGCCCCACATGCCCTTACCCTGAAGGTAATACCGTTTTCCAAACGACTTTGGAAGGAAAACTCCTCGCTAACTCAACTGATCGTTACTCTAAAACACAACCAACATCCTGTACAAATGGTCAAACATTTTCCCTCTGCCAACAACCAATCACTAATTTTATGTTTTCCATGCAGACTGCTCCACAGTGTCCACTACTTCTCACACAGACTGCTCCCTGATGTCCACTACTTCTCATACAGACTGCTCCCCGAAGTCCCCTACTTCTCATACAGAGTGCTTCCTAATGTCCACTACTTCTCATACAGAGTGCTTCCCAATGTCCACTACTTCTCATACAGACTGCTCCCCAATGTCCACTACTTCTCATACAGACTGCTCCCCAATGTCCACTACTTCTCATAAAGACTGGTCCCCAATGTTCACTGCTTCTCATACAGACTGCTCCCTGATGTCCCCTACTTCTCATACAGACTGCTCCCTGATGTCCACTATTTCTCATACAGACTGCTCCCTGATGTCCACTACTTCTCATACAGACTGCTCCCTGATGTCCACTATTTCTCATACAGACTGCTCCCTGATGTCCACTACTTCTCATACAGACTGCTCCCTGATGTCCACTACTTCTCATACAGACTGCTCCCTGATGTCCACTACTTCTCATACAGACTGCTCCCCAATGTTCACTGCTTCTAATACGGACTGCTCCCTAATGTTCACTGCTTCTCAAACACACTGCTCCACAAAGTTCACTGCTTCTCATACAGACTGCTCTTCAATGTCCACTACTTCTCATATTGACTGCTCCCTGATGCCAACTGCTTCTGATACAGAGTGCTCCACAATGTCCGCTACTTCTCATACAAACTGCTCCCCAATTTCCACTACTTCTCATACAGACTGCTTCCCAATGCCCCCTACTTCCCATAGAGACTGCTCCCTAATTCCCCTTACTTCCCAGACTGTTTCCCAATGTCCACTACTTCTCATACAGACTGTTTCCCAATGTCCACTACTTCTCATACAGACTGCTCCCCAATGTCCACTACTTCTCATACAGACTGCTCCTCAATGTTCACTGCTTCTCATACACACTGCTCCACAAAGTTCACTGCTTCTCATACAGACTGCTCCCCAATTTCCACTACTTCTCATACAGACTGCTTCCCAATGTCCACTACTTCTCATACAGACTGCTCCCCAATGTCCACTACTTCTCATACAGACTGCTCCCCAATGTCCACTACTTCTCATACAGACTGCTCCTCAATGTTCACTGCTTCTCATACAGACTGCTCCCTGATGTCTACTACTTCTCATACAGACTGCTCCCTGATGCCCACTGCTTCTCATACAGACTGCTTCCCAATGTCCACTACTTCTCATACAGACTGCTCCCAAATGTCCGCTACTTATCATACAGACTGCTCCTCAATGTTCACTGTTTCTCATACAGACTGCTCCCTGATGTCCCCTACTTCTCATACAGACTGCTCCCTGATGTCCACTATTTCTCATACAGACTGCTCCCTGACGTCCACTACTACTCATACAGACTGCTCCCTGATGTCCACTACTTCTCATAAAGACTGCTCCCTGATGTCCACTACTTCTCATAAAGACTGCTCCCCAATGTTCACTGCTTCTAATATGGACTGCTCCTTAATGTTCACTGATTCTCATACACACTGCTCCACAAAGTTCACTGCTTCTCATACAGACTGCTCCTCAATGTCCACTACTTCTCATATTGACTGCTCCCTGATGCCAACTGCTTCTGATACAGAGTGCTCCACAATGTCCGCTACTTCTCATACAAACTGCTCCCCAATTTCCACTACTTCTCATACAGACTGCTTCCCAATGTCCACTACTTCTCATACAGACTGCTCCCCAATGTCCACTACTTCTCATACAGACTGCTCCCCAATGTCCACTACTTCTCATACAGACTGCTCCCCAATGTCCACTACTTCTCATATAGACTGCTTCCCAATGTCCACTACTTCTCATACAGACTGCTCCTCAATGTTCACTGCTTCTCATACAGACTGCTCCCTGATGCCCACTGCTTTTCATACAGACTGCTTCCCAATGTCCACTACTTCTCATACAGACTGCTCCCCAATGTCCGCTACTTATCATACAGACTGCTCCTCAATGTCCACTGTTTCTCATACAGACTGCTCCCTGATGTCTACTACTTCTCATACAGACTGCTCCGTGATGCCCACTGCTTTTCATACAGACTGCTTCCCAATGTCCACTACTTCTCATACAGACTGCTTCCCAGGGTCCACTGCTTCTCATACAGACTGCTCCCCAATGTCCGCTACTTATCATACAGACTGCTCCTCAATGTTCACTGCTTCTCATACAGACTGCTCCCTGAAGTCTACTACTTCTCATACAGACTGCTTCCCGATGCCAACTGCTTCTCATAAAGAGTGCTCCTCAATGTCCACTGCTTCTCAAAAAGACTGCACCCCAATGCCAACTGCTTCTCATACAGAGTGCTCCTCAATGTCCACTAATTCTCACACAGACTGCTCCCCAATGTCAACTACTTCTCATACTGAGTGCTCCCCGATGTTCACTGCTTCTCATACAGACTGCTCCCTGATGTCCACTACTTCTCATACAGACTGCTCCTTGATGCCCACTGTTTTTCATACAGACTGCTTCCCAATGTCCAATACTTCTCACACAGACTGCTCCCCAATGTCAACTACTTATCATGCAGACTGCTCCCCAATATCCACTGCTTCTCATACAGACTGCTGCCCCATGTCCATTAGTACTCATACAGACTGCTCCCCAGTGTCCACTGGTTCTCACACAGACTGCTTCCCAATGTCAACTACTTCTCATACACACTGCTACCCAATGTTCACTGCTTCTCATACAGACTGCTCCCTGATGTCCACTACTTCTCATACAGACTGCTCCCTGATGTCCACTACTTCTCATACAGACTGCTCCCCAATGTCCACTACTTCTCATACAGACTGTTCCCCAATGTCAACTACTTCTCATACAGAGTGCTCCCCGATGTTCACTGCTTCTCATACAGACTGCTCCCCAGTGTCCACTACTTCTCATACAGACTGCTCCTCAATGTCCACTACTTCTCATACAAACTGCTTCCCAATGTCCACCACTTCTCATACAGACTGCTCCCCGATGCCAACTGCTTCTCATACAGACTGCTCCCCAATATCCACATCTTCTCAAACAGTCTGCTCCTCAATGTTCACTACTTCTCATACAGACTGCTCCCTGATGTCCACTACTTCTTATACAGACTGCTCCTTGATGTCCCCTACTTCTCATACAAACTGCTCCCCAATGTCCACTGCTTCTCATACAGACTGCTCCCCAGTGTCCCCTACTTCTTATACAGACTGATCCTCAGTGTCCACTACTTCCTATACAAACTGCTTCCCAATGTCCACTGCTTCTCATACAGACTGCTCCTAATTGACCCCTACTTCCCATACAGACTGCTCCTAATTGACCCCTACTTCCCATACAGACTGCTCCCCAATGTATACCACTTCCCATAGGGACTGCTCCCCAATGTCCTCTGCTTCTCATACAGACTGCTTCCTAATGCCCTCTTCTTCCCTTACAGACTGCTTGCCAATGCCCCCTGCTTCCCATGCAGAGTGCTCCTCAATGCCCCCTACTTCCCAAACAGACTGCTTCTGAATATCCCCTACTTCTCCTACAGACTGCTCCCCAATGTCCACTACTTCCTATACAAGCTGCTTCCTAATATCCACTGCTTCTCATACAGACTGCTCCCCCATGTCCACTACTACTCATATAGACTGCTCCCCAGTCTCCACTGCTTCTCACACAGACTGCGCCCCAATGTCCACTACTTCTCATACAGACTGCTCTCCAATGTTTACTGCTTCTCATAGAGACTGCTTCCTCATGTCCACTACTTCTCATACAGATTGCTCACATAATGTCCACTACTTCTCATACAGACTGCTCCCCAATGTCCTCTACTTCTCATACAAACTGCATTCCCCTGTCCACTGCTTTTCATAAAGACTGCTCCTCAATGTCCACTACTTCTCATACAGACTGCTCTCCGATGCCAACAGCTTCTCATACAGTGCTCCCCAATGTGCACTACTTCTCATAGAGACTGCTCCCCAATGTTCACTGCTTCTCATACAAACTGCTTCCCAATGTCCACCGCTTCTCATAAAGACTGCTCCTCAATGTCCACTACTTCTCATACAGACTGCTCCCCAATATCTACTTCTTCTCATACAGTCTGCTACCCAATATTCACTACTTCTCATACAGACTGCTCCCTGATGTCCCCTACTTCTCATACAGACTGCTCCCCAGTGTCCACTACTTCTCATTCAGACTGCTCCCCAATGTTCACTGCTTCTCATACAGACCGCTTCCCAATGTCCACTGCTTCTCAAACAGACTGCTCCCCAGTATCCACTGCTTCTCACACAAACTGCTCCCTGATGTCCTCTACTTTCCATACAGACTGCTCCCTGATGTCCACTACTTCTCATACAAACTGCATCCCAATGTCCACTGCTTTTCATAAAGACTGCTCCTCAATGTCCACTACTTCTCATACAGACTGCTCCCAATGTCAACTGCTTCTTATACAGAGTGCTCTACAATGTCCACTACTTCTCATACAGACTGCTCCCAAATGTCTACTACTTCTCATACATACTGCTCCCCGTAGTCTCCTACTTCTCATTCAGAGACTTCCCAATGTCCACTACTTCTCATACAGACTGCTCCCCAATGTCCACTACTTCTCATACAGACTGCTCCCCAATGTCCACTACTTCTCATACAGACTGCTCCCTTATGTCCACTACTTCTCATACAGACTGCTGGTCCCCAATGTTCACTGCTTCTCATACAGACTGCTCCCCAGTGTCCCCTACTTCTTATACAGACTGCTCCCTACTGTCCACTACTTCCTATACAGACTGCTTCCCAATTTCCACTGCTTCTCATACAGACTGGTCCCCAGTGTCCCCTACTTCTCATACGGACCGCTTCCCAATGTCCACTGATTCTTATACAGACTGCTCCCCAATTTTTACTGCTTCCCATACAGACTGCTCCCCAATGTCCCCTGCTTCTCATACAGACTGCTTCCCAGTGCCCCCTACTTCCACTACAGACTGCTCCCCAATGCCCCCTACCTACTATAAAGATTGCTCCCCAATGCCCCCTACCTACTATACAGATTGCTCCCCAATGCCCCCTACTTTCCATACAGACTGCTTCCCAATGTTCACTACTTCTCAAGCAGACTGCTCCCCAATGCCCCTACTTCCCATACAGACTGCTACCAATGCCCCCTACTTCCTATACAGACTGCTCCCTGATGTCCACTACTTCTCATACAGACTGCTCCTTAATGCCCCTACTTCCCATACAGACTGCTCCCCAATGCCCCCTACCTACCATACAGATTGCTCCCCAATGCCCCCTACCTACTATACAGATTGCTCCCCAATGCCCCCTACTTTCCAAACAGACTGCTTCCCAATGTCCACTACTTCTCAAGCAGACTGCTCCCCAATGCCCCTACTTCCCATACAGACTGCTACCAATGCCCCCTACTTCCTATACAGACTGCTCCCTGATGTCCACTACTTCTCATACAGACTGCTCCTTAATGCCCCTACTTCCCATACAGACTGCTCCTCAATGTCCCCTACTTCCTATAGAGAATTCTCCCCAATGCGCCTACTTCCCATACAGACTGCTACCAATGCCCCCTACTTCCTATACAGGCTGCCCCCTGATTTCCACTACTTCTCATACAGACTGCTCCTTAATGCCCCTACTTCCCATACAGACTGCTCCCTGATGTCAACTACTTCTCATACAGACTGCTCCCCAAAGCCCCTACTTCCGATACAGGGTGCTTCCCAATGCTCCCTACTTCCTATACAGACTGCTCCCTGATTTCCACTACTTCCCATACAGACTGCTCCCTGATGTCAACTACTTCTCATACAGACTGCTCCCCAAAGCCCCTACTTCCCATACAGACTGCTTTTCACACCCCTCATTCTCCTACAGACAACACTCCTCATGCCCCATCTCACGAAGACTGCACCCCAATACCCTCTTTTAGTGAAAGATTGCACTTGATGCCCCCTTTTTTCTCACACAGATGGCTCTCCAATCCTCCCATGCCCCTTCTCACAGACTGCTCCCCATGGCTCCCACCATTCTAACACAATGCTCACCATGTTTTACCCACCTTTCTGATATACTGCAACCTATGGTTTACCCTTGTTTTACACAGAACACTCCCTCTCATTCGGGTGACCTCCTTTAAACCACTTCAGCTTCCTGAAGTCCAGTCTGTGTCTGGGCAAAATTTGAAGTGGGGCCACATTTGAAATATTGTAACACACTCACATTTAGTCAGTTCAAATGGCAGTATATCAGAGTATTGCTAAGGTTTTTAAAAATCTGGTGCAAAAGCCTCAAGACATATGCCTGCCCCATTTTATATATGTATATACTGCAGTTGTTAAATATTACCACTATACAAGGACCAAATATTACCACCATGCAGGGAATACATATTAAGTAATTACATAGTTATAGTTGATATGGTTAAAAAAAAGATAAAGATTGAGTCCCTCTAGTCCAACCAACATGCTGAACAAAACTCAGTGCACAAAGGACAATATTACCACTGATACCACTAAATGCCCTTCTCCCCATCACAAATTCTCCCCCTCCCCCCAAAGAGATATTTGGATGGACATTACATTCAGCATTACAAAACATACAGGAGAATACAGCACCACATACCTATTAGATCCAATGATGTCTCCTCTGATGTACATGTTCTTTTCCCTTCTCTTCTCCATTCGTACCAGACCGCCATGACAACTTCTTTCAGCCATGTCTCATCTCTGCAGAATTGACCACACAGACATCTTGTAATCCTCATTTTAACATCATCCTCCCACCTTCTCAACATAAGTTGCCCTTCCTGGTGCCCCAATGGTGCCATCCTGTTGCTAATCCAAATACTGTGCCAATTGTGCTCCCCAGTGTCCCCAAATACCATACTGCAGAAATAATAGTGTCATACAGATAGTCATTCACATAGTAATAGTGCACCCCAAACTCCCACCAATAGTAATAATTCTCTCCCAGACAGTCCTCATTAGTAATTGTGCCCCCAATATGGATAATTCCTGCATTAGTAGCAATGCCCTCTATATTGTGCCCAGTAATAATAATGGCACCATAGTGCCCCAGTATTGTTAATACCTTTCTGCTGTTATACCCCCCTGTATTGCTCCCTGTATGATACTGCACCAGTAATGTAATGTAATGTAGCACCAGTATGCATAATGCCCCATGTAGTGCCAGTATGTATAATGCTCCCCCCATAGTGTCAGTATATATAATGCTCCCCATGTGGTGAAGTATAATTCTCCGCCGTCCTCCTATAGTGCCAGTGTATAATGCTCCTCCATCTCCCGATGTAATACCAGTATATGATACCCCCCGCAGTGCCATTATACAGGTCCTTCTCAAAAAATTAGCATATTGTGATAAAGTTCATTATTTTCTGTAATGTACTGATAAACATTAGACTTTCATATATTTTAGATTCATTACACACAACTGAAGTAGTTCAGGCCTTTTATTGTTTTAATATTGATGATTTTGGCATACAGCTCATGAAAACCCCAAATTCCTATCTCAAAAAATTAGCATATCATGAAAAGGTTCTCTTAGGCCTCTTTCACACTTGCGTTGTGAAGATCCGGCGTGCACTTCCGTCGCCGGAATGCACGACGGATCCGGCACAACGCAAGTGAACTGAAAGCATTTGAAGACTGATCAGTCTTCAGTATGCTTTCAGCGTTACTATGGCAGCCAGGACGCTACTAGCGTCCTGGTTGCCATAGTAGCAGTGGGGAGCGGGGGAGCGGCATACTTACATTCCGTGCGGCTCCCGGGAGCGCTCCTGAATGACGTCAGAGTGCCCTGCGCGCATGGATCACGTGATCCATGCGATCACGTGATCTATGCACTGGGGCGCCCTGACGTCATCCTGGAGCCGCACGGAATGTAAGTATGCCGCTCCCCCGCTCCCCCTACTCTTTACTATGGCAACCAGGACTTTAGCGTCCTGGCTGCCATAGTAACCATTGACAAAAAGCTAAACGTCGGATCCGGCGATGCGCCGAAACGACGTTTAGCTTAAGGCCGGACCTGGATTAATGCACTTCAATGGGCATTAATTCCGGATCCGGCGTTACGGCATGTCTTCCGGATTTTTGGACGGAGACAAATCCGCAGCATGCTGCGCTTTTGTCAACGTCCAAAAAACGTTCACATACTGAACGGAAGACATCCTGATGCATCCTGAACGGATTTCTCTCCATTCAGAATGCATTGGGATAATCCTGATCAGTATCTTTCCGTCCTAGAGCCCCGAGGACGGAACTCTAGGACGGAAAGCAAAAACGCTAGTGTGAAAGAGTCCTAAACTGTACTGCTGTATCAAGGCACCTCAGTGGGAAGTCTGTGGGAAGGAAAAAGTGTGGCAGAAAACGCTGCACGACGAGAAGAGGTGACCGGACCCTGAGGAAGATTGTGGAGTTGTGTGTAATGAATCTAAAATATATGAAAGTCTAATGTTTATCAGTACATTACAGAAAATAATGAACTTTATCACAATATGCTAATTTTTTGAGAAGGACCTGTATAAATATATATGGTGAAAACCATTTCAGGTGACTACCTCTTGAAGCTCATCAAGAGAATGCCAAGAGTGTGCAAAGCAGTAATCAAAGCAAAAGGACCTAGAATATGACATATTTTCAGTTGTTTCTCACTTTTTTGTTATGTATATAATTCCACATGTGTTAATTTATAGTTTTGATGCCTTCAGTGTGAATCTACAATTTTCATAGTCATGAAAATAAATAAAACTCTTTTAATGAGAAGGTGTGTGCAAACTTATGGTCTGTACTGTATATTTATATATATATATATATATATATATATATATGTAATGGCACTATATATTTAATCCCCCTGTAGTGCCGGTATATAATGCTCCCCCCATAGTGTCAGTATATATAATGCTCCCCATGTGGTGAAGTATAATTCTTCGCTGTCCTTCTATAGTGCCAGTATATAATGCTCCTCCATCTCCCCGTGTAATACCAGTATATAATACCCCCCGCAGTTCCATTATATAAATATATACTGTATATTTATGTATATATATATATATATATATATATATATAATGGCACTATATATTTAATCCCCCTGTAGTGCCGGTATATAATACTTCTCCATCCCCCCTGCATTGCCAGTATATAATGCTCCCCCTGTAGTGCCAATATATATACTGTATAATGTCTCCCCCTGTAGTGCCAGTATAAATAATTATCCTCTACTCCCCCATAGTGCCAATCTATAATATTAAAAAAATAATAATAATCACTCACCCCCTAATAAAATCTGCTCTTCCTCCTGACATAAGCTTCCTGATCACGTCATTGTTCTACTGCCTTATGGTCTTCAGGCCTAGTTGCCTGTGGCCTATGAGGCTGAATGGTCGGGACAGGACCCATAGACTCCTGTGCCTCAAGAAGGCCACTGGAGGAGCACTCCTTTAGGGATGAGATCCCAAGCCAGTTGCCTATTGTGTCCCCCTAAACCAGGCCTGCCTAGGAGTGGTTTGCAGCTTTTCCAGGCTCCTGAGTAGTACAATGGGATGGTTATACAATGACACATTACCTATGTATGAATTCCAACTGAACTAGTCCTGTTTGTCATTCAGACATCAGGAAAAGCTGAGTGATACCCCCAGGGGATACCGGTTTCTCCAGGGACTACTATATGTGCATAAAAGCTCCATGTCACCCATCTTTCCCTGAAACTGATGTGTGAGTCGGCTCAATAGATTGTTTTTTAGGGTTGAAACAGGTGTTTTGTTTTTTTTTGTAAATTTCAGGAAATGCTCTTTATGCCGCTCGCTGCGCACACCTGCACTTGTGTCGCCCGGTTATTTTCTTTGACTTACCTCTGGGTAACCTTGGCACTCTCAATGCAGAAGGGGAAAAAAATGCTTCACAGAATAAACTATAACAGAGAAGGTTAAAGAAATAAGTCTCTTCCTAGTGGAAATGCATGAAATTCCTCCTCAAAAACCATGAGAAACTAATCTTCAATTTTATCGTATTTTCCTAGTGGATTCTATGCGGCCTTTCAAGTTATTCCAAGGTAGGGAAGGAAGCGTGTCTGCTGCGGTAGACGTGAAGCGGGGCATGAAAGCAGCTTGTTTCACGGCGAGATCCGTGGCCTGATTGTCTTGTCTGTACAGTCACCGTTAGACTTTGAAGGCTAGGGACACCTTCAGGGTAATTTTTTTTTTGGATTGCATAATTTGCATTTTATTCATTTTAGGCTAAACAAGATTTTTTTCAATTGGTGTTTATTAAAACTGTTAAGCGATTCAGAGTTAAAAATCAGTCTGCTTGCAAGCTGTCAGTTTCTATTTTCTTTGAATCCCGCCAACTGACGGCTCATGTATAGTTATTTTCTCTGATCTCCTGACCTCATAAATGCTCAAAGAAAATACAAAGCAACAGCTTGCAAACAGACTGCTTTTTAACCCTTGTATCTCAGAAATGGCTAAACATTTTTAATAAGGACCCATTGAAAAAAATGATTTGTAGCCTAAAATGAGTAAAATACCTTTAAAGTTAAATTCACATGAAGCACTTTTTGCAAGCAAATTCATAGTTGCAAAAATGTCAATGTTAGTTGCATCAAATGTTTAAAAAATTAAAATTTTCCAGTGCCCTTTCTGGATCAATTCCTAGCCGTTTTTCAAGGTCATTGCTTGCTGTTATAGAGTGGAAATATTCCCCATTTATTTCCAAAAGGAAGCTTACTGGATCTCAGCCTGACCCTGACCTAAGACACAGCTGTGATAACTGTACTGTAACTGTAAGGCTAAAGTATAAAACACTTCGGATGGTAGGAATACAGTAGCATTCTGTGGCAGTAGTGCAGCATTCTGAGGCAGTAAAGCAGCATTCAGTGGCAATGACACATCATTTTGTGGCAGTAGTGCAGCATTCTGTAGCAATAGAGTGTTATTTGGTGGCAGTAGTGTAGCATTATGTGGCAGTAGTGCAGCATTCTGAGGCAGTGGATCAGCATTCAGTGGCAATGACACATCATTTTGTGGCAGTAGTGCAGCATTCTGTATCAATAGAGTGTCATTTGGTGGCAGTAGTGTAGCATTATGTGGCAGTAGTGCAGCATTCTGTATCAATAGAGTGTCATTTGGTGGCAGTAGTGCAGCATTCTGTGGCAGTAGAGCAGCATTATGTGGCAGTAGTGCAGCATTCTGTGGCAGCAGTGCAGCATTCTGTGACAGTAGAGTGTTATTTGGTGGCAGTAGAGCAGCATTCTGTGTCAGTGGTGCAGCATTCTGTGACAGTAGAGTGTAATTTGGTGGCAGTAGTGCAGCATTCTGTGGCAGTTGTGCAGCATTCTGTAGCAATAGAACAGCATTCTGTGGCAGTAGAGTGTCATTTGGTGGGATTAGTGCAGCATTCCATGGCAGTACAGCAGCATTATGAGAACGTAGTGCAGCATTCTGTGGCAGTAGAGTGTTGTTTGGTGGGAATAGTGCAGCATTCTGTGGCAGCAGTGCAGCATTCTGTGGCAGTAGTGCAGCATTCTGTGGCAGTAGTGCAGCATTCTGTGACAGTAGAGTGTTATTTGGTGGCAGTAGAGCAGCATTCTGTGGCAGTAGAGTGCTATTTGGTGGCAGTGGTGCAGCATTCTGTGGCAGTAGAGTGTCATTTGATGGCAGTAGTGCAGCATTCTGTGGCAGTAGTGCAGCATTCTGTAGCAAAAGAGCAGCATTCTGTGGCAGTAGAGTGTCCTTTGGTGGGAATGGTGCTGCATTCCGTGGCAGCAGAGCAGCATTATGTGAAAGTAGTGCAGCATTCTGTGGCAGTGCCTGCTCGTCTTATGCTCAGAAGACCAGTTGGCTGTCCTATTCAATGAATGACAGCCTTCCCTGTGTGACTGTGTAGCTGTCAATCACTGCATAGGATCGCCCACTGGACTCCTAAGTATTGAAAGAGCAGGAAAATCAATTAAAAATGCTAATTTTACCCAAAAACTTTTTCCTAAAACTACATATCTATCCAGTCAGCTTCTCCTGCTATGTACCATGCACTGCATGTGCAACATGGTAGTTTCTCTTTAAGAAAGAGAATGAAAGAGGATCAAGACCTGCTTACCTGGTCCTGACTCCCTGCCAATCTGGAGATCGTATGGACAGCACTTTCACCACGGCTGCCTGCTGAGGTCCCCAGTAATGGTTGCCATGCTGGTGTAGACAGGTTCCTATCAATATTAGTGCGTTCGGCAAACTTTTTTCACCCAAAGATTGTAACTAAGTGTGTCCCCGTCCATGACCCACTGCACACTGGCGTCTAGATGCAAGCTATGCAGCCAAGCTGATGTAGTGCTCTAGGCAGGAGTACTGTGAAGCCTAGACATTTGTGGACATTTGCCCCTGTTTCCCTATGCAAAGTTATAAACTTCTTACTTAATTTCACTTGAAAGCATTATTTGCACTGTTTATTACTGTGCAGCTGCAGTTTATATGTTGTGATATATATCCTGTTCCTTTGTACTGTATTTGCAAGGCTCTGTGGAAAGGGTTAATGAATACTGAGAGACTTTTGGGACTTTTGGAAAGCTGGTAATTTTCCACAGCTGCCATAAGGTTTAAAGAAGAGCATGTTTTGCAGAGAAAAAGCCAAACTTATTTACCACCAAAACCAGACAGACTGACCTTGTGAATGTCTGGTTTAACTTTGTTGTTATGTCTGGAAACTTGTTTTTGTCTGGAAAAACTGCTTTGTCATTGCCATTGAGTATTATTGAAGCTCTAATGTAAGTCTATGAGAGATGGGAGTTGTAACATTGTATCTGTTTGTGCTGAGTTTCTCCACTCCTCCCGCTAGAAGGTTCTAGTTCGGCTAGAAATGGTATATAAGGAGAGCAGTCAGAGCCCCTAGTGTTCTGTAGTTAGGTAACAGTGCTTGGAAGAGGAGACTCTGTCAGACTGCTGAGTGACCAGAAGAAGACGCTGAGATGGGAATACACTACCGCAGACCCTGGATCACCAGCCTTTGGCCGTGGTACCAGCCTTCTAAGAAAGAGAGGGTCAGCTAGCTCAGGTCTTTCTCACCATGAACCCTTCAGGAAGAGACTAGAGAAGCCAGCCCTATGCCTCGCCTGTATTGTTTTGCACCTGAATCCCTCCAGTAAAGAAGCCCCCTGGTTTACTGCAGACCCTGACTCTCTGGACTTATTTCCCATTGGGGTGCACCACGACTTACCATCCTTTCCAGAGAGCAGCAACATGTGGTGACACCTCAATGGTGTCCAGGGGACCCAGCGTAGCATTGGGGCCACCCCAAACCCGGCCACTGCACTGACCTGTAGCACCAAAAACAATGGAGGATGCAGTCAGTTGACTGTATATTATAACCTATAGGTCATGTAAGGTTTTTCTTTCTCTGTATTCAGTATTAGCCCTATTAAAGGGGTTGTCGGGTATAGAAGAGAGAGCATATTCAAAGTGTGCAGTGGTGCATTACAGGGACAGCCCACTGATTAAAATGGGAATCCTGTAATACCTCAGTTCCCCTGTGGAGGCAGTGCAGAAGAACTGAACACTTGCATCCTCACAGATTACAGCCAATCGCTTGGGGTCCCAGAAGTTGGACATTGTGTGATAAGCTGATGGCTGACAGACAGTTCTGAGATGAGCAGACAACTACTTTAAAGGGGTTTTCTGACTTTATATTAACTGATCGGTGGGAGTCCAACACCCAGGACCCCCACCGATCAGCTGTCTGAGGCAATTGTCTGGTGAGCACCGCAGCCTCCTTCCAGTTTACCAAGCACAGCGCCGTCCATTGTATAGCGGTTGTTCTTGGTATTGCAGGTCAACCCCATTCACTTGAATGGAACTGAGCTGCACCTAGGCCACGTGACCGATGAATGTGATGTCCCTTGGCCTAGGCTAAGGTGTAAAGAAGCCACAGCGCTCCTGCAAGCCCTACTGCCTTCTCAAACAACTGATCGTTGGGGATCCTGGGTGTCGGACCCCCACTGATCAGATACTGATGAACTATCCTGAGGATAGGTCATCGGGATAAAGAAGCTGGAAAATCCCTTTACCCTATGATATAGTAATAGTGGGGCTTATACAAACCAGACAATCCTTCATTATTTGCCAGGCGTAGCGCCATACTTTTGTTAGTGGCTATGCCTGGTATTACAGCTCCTCTCAACTCATTCTCATTCTAGTGAATAGGACTGTGCTGCAGTAACAGGAGCGCCACTACCAAAAGAATGGTGCTGTGCCTGGCAAACAAAGAAGGAGGAATAATCTTTGCTGCAGAGCGGCAGCCGCTTCAGTCTGCAGATTAAGGGTCCATTCACACGTCCGCAATTCCGTTCCGCATTTTGCGGAACGGAATTGCGGACCCATTAGTTTTAATGGGGACAGACGATGTCCCGGCCGGGTCCGCAATTGCAGATCCGCACTTCCGGGTCCGCAATCGCGTTCCCGAAAAAAATAGAACATGTCCTATTCTTGTCCGCAATTGCGGACAAGAAAAGGCATTTTCTATGAGTGCCGGCGATGTGCGGTCCGCAAGTGCGGAGCACATCGCCCGATGTCCGTGTTTTGCGGATCCGCGGATCTGTGGATCCGCAAAACACACACGGACATGTGAATAGACCCTAACAGGGGTACCGAAAGTTGGCCCCCCATCCTAATGATATTTTAGCCTAAGCAATCAGTCGTTATATTTTGTCATATTTAGACATAGTAACCTCCTTTGGAAAAACTGAGAAGCCTTTGATATATTGTTGCATCTGTTAAATATTTACAACACAGCTGCTTATGGTGACAACTCCCTATCAGTGAGGGAGATATGTTGAATATATATATTGGAAGGTGAAAATTGCTCTATAGAGCTGAAGCTGCCGGTACAATTGCAGCTTGTTTGTCTATTATAAACAATACAATTTCTACTTAGAAAATTGATATTTCTTCATAGAGCTGAAGTTGCCGGAACAATTGCAGTCAATTTGTAATAGATACAAACAACGCAATCCATAAATATATACAATATAAATATCTTTTACGGTGACAATTCCCGTATAGAACTGAAGCTGCCGGTACAATTGAAGCTGATGTGTTGAATATATATATTCGAATATTTTAATGATTTGTTATGGACACATTTTTGATGGTTTATTAGAAGTTTGATGTTTGTTGATTCTGAGATTTTTAGCAAGGAAATTTTTTTTGAAAAATTCACTATTGCAAGACTGCAACTCCTATGGTTAGAGTGCCCAACTCACAATCAGTTTATATATTTTTTACAAGATCAGGGTGAGTCTATTAGTTGAGAGCACCTTATCCAGAAATCACACCGCAGTCAGTGCAATCTCCCTTTTGTATTATTTATCCGGTTATATTTTGTGTTTCATTTTCAAGATCTCTGCTTGTTGACAGCGACTAGGAGGATTTTTGCTTACTTCCCGAGGCTGAAAACACTTGTAGACATATTACTTCTAAAGGTTTTATACAGTTGTATCCTGTCTAGACAATCCCCCAATCAGATTGATACATTTTATCTGCACTGATACATTGTAGCAAACAATGAGTACAATGTAAAGGTTGTAGAGTGATTAACCTTTATTAAAAAAAAAAACTGGAAACCCTTTAAACTCAGATTTTTTATGATGCACATGAGAGACATATTCAGCTCTGCTACATCGGTATTGTTTTGCTAAGCTGTGTGCTCTGTGGACTTCACAGTGACTACAAAAAGCACTGTATCGCAGAGCCGTGTACATCCTATCCCCTGTCCATGGTACTGACTGGAACTACAGGACATGCCAGAGCAATTATGCCCGGGTACCAAAGGACTTTGCTGCCCTGTAGTGAAAAAAAAAAAAATCTTTTAAATAGAGATATTTCCACCTCAAGGACCAACTCAAAGTTAGCCGGTAATTTAACGTGGCTGTTGTCGACAGCTAATTTTTGTCTTAGCTTAAAGGATATTTCCACCTTTGAAACCAATGCATCTAAAATGAGAAATATAGCAACCCTGCAATAGTTCCTATCATTTTCTGTCTACAGCTCTCATACAGATGAATGTGTCTCCATGGTAACAGACAACCAACAAACCCTGAGTAGTCTGATCCTGCAGTAATACTGTCAGCTATTTCTACTTTACTTTTTGTTAATTGACTAAACTCATGTAAATTAGGAAAGGAAATCTGACTGCAGGATCAGACTACACAGGGTATTTTTGTTGTCTGTTACCATGGAAACAGATAACAAACTTTTTATTAAAGATACACCAGGATAAAAAAATTGGTTGCAAAGGTGGACATAGCACTACACGCACCTAGATAAATCTTAAGGGGTGGCCACTGAGCGAGTCTGCAAAGCTGGCTTTTACGTGCTATCTAATAGGTGGCAGGTAGAGCACCTCTAAATACATTCTACCACTAGAGGATGCTCTAACAGATCCAGCGGCTCAGCATTCTATTTTAGACATGCATCTCGAGATGTAAATGGACATCCTCACTATTTCAGAACCAACCAGGTATCAGTCCTACGAGTTGGTCTTAACCACATGCATGCCTGGCAGCAAAAGAGTTAAAGGACTCTACGCTAGTAGTTCCAGTATACCATACAATGTCAAAACTTCTGCAACTTTTTATTATACTTTATATTTGTTGCAGATTTTAAGATTTCCTGCTTGTTACTAGTGAACTGATACATAGTTTAGATTCGGGGGATGAACACCCGTCCTCAACATAACAGAGGTCTCTGATACATTGTAACAATGTGAGTGTGGCCATTCCTCATTATGAGAGGTCTCTGATACATTGTAACGATAGGAGTGAAGCCGATCCTCCTTATAAGAGATCTCTGATACATTCTAACGATGGGAGTGAAGCCGTTCCTGATTATAAGAGGACTCTGATACATTGTAACGATGGGAGTGAAGCTGTTCCTGATTATAAGAGGACTCTGATACATTGTAACGATGGGAGTGAAGCCGATCCTCATTATGAGAGGTCTCTGATATATTGTAACGATGGGAGTGAAGCCAATCCTCATTATGAGAGATCTCTGATACATTGTAACGATGGAAGTAAAGCCGATCCTCATTATGAGAGGTCTCTAATACATTGTAACGATGGGAGTGAAGCCGATCCTCATTATGAGAGGTCTCTGATACATTGTAATGATGTGAGTGAAGTCGATCCTCAATATGAGAGGTCTCTGATACATTGTAATGATGTGGGTGAAGCCGATCCTCATTATGAGAGATCTTTGATACATGGCAACGATGTGGGTCAAGCCGATTCTCATTATAAGAGGTCTCTGATACATTGTAATGATGTGAGTGAAGCAGATTCTCATTATGAGAGAGGTCTCTGATACATTGTAACAATGTGAGTGAAGCCGACTTTCATTATGAGAGGTCTCTGATACATTGTAACAATGTGAGTAAAGCCAATTCTCATTATGAGAGGCTTCTGATACATTGTAATGATGTGAGTGAAGTCGATCCTCAATATGAGAGGTCTCTAATACATTGTAACAATGTGAGTGAAGCTGATCTTCATTACAAGAGAGATCTTTGATACATTGTATCAAATTGAGCAATCAGAGATAAATGTAAATGAAAATGTTCTCATTCACCGAGCAGTGATCTTGATAATGGGGAGCAAACACAAAAGACGGCAGAAAGTTACATGAACTTCCATTAAACTGGTTGGTTTCGGGAGGGGGAGCTGAACCTGTAATGACCGCACCCCCCCTCCTCCTAATTTCTTAGAAAGTGACTTTTCGCTCTTTCGAAGTCCCTCCGTTTACAAAAACGAAATTAAAATAAAATTGGTGAAAGGTTGTAAAATCTAATGGCAAACAGATTGCGCAGTTAGCACTAGACTAAGCACAATTAGGCACTACATTCCTGCGCGCACTATAAATAACCGCCGCTTCCTCCTCCCATCTGTGAATTTCATTAGAAGGGCCTGCGGGGAGCAGACGCCATCACTCAGGCCAGGACTTTGTACAGCTTGGGGGGGGAACTCTCCCGAGTCCCGAAACCGTCACCTCCTCGTTCATAGTCATGTGCAAATCTCCAACAGATGACTGTGGAATTCACCTGCTGAAAAAAAAAATGCGCACGCCATCACAGCGTTCTTAAAGGGGTTGTCTGGTATAGGAAAGGGAGCACCTTTAAAGGTGTGCCTCTCTCCTGGTGCATTCAAATGGGAATCCTGTAATACCTCATTTTCCCTGCGGAGGCACTGCAGAAGAATTCAATACTTGCATCCCAACAGATTACAGACAATCACTTAGTGTCCCAGAAGTGGGACATTGGCTGGCAGATACCTACACCGATCGGTCATAACGTTAAAACCTCGGGATTATCTCGGGAAAATGGCTCCAGTCGAGAGTGGGATATATAAGGAATTACCGGAGCAGTCATCGATGTGGAAGCAGGAAAAATGGGCAAGCGTAAGACTGGGTTCACACGGGCATTGCGGGAGCGTTGCGGGAAAAGATGCGGATGTGTTGCGGAAATGCACTATTTTTCCGCACTAGTGCAAAGTGTTTGGTACCCAGACCCGAACCCGGACTTCTTCACTGAAGTTCGGGTTTGGGTTAGGTGTTGTGTAGATTTTATTATTTTCCCTTATAACATGGTTATAAGGGAAAATAATAGCATTCTTTAATACAGAATGCTTAGTAAACGGTCAATTGAGGGTTACAAAAAAAAATTAACTCACCTCCTCCAATTGATCGCGTAGCTGCTGGTCTCCTGTTCTTAGTGTAGCCGCAGACCGCTCAGAATGTCCATGCTGATCTGTAACACCACAGAGTTACCACTTCTGCACCTTGGTACTGTCTCTATTGGTCTAACCTCATGTCATCTTATTAATAATCTTATGCATTTATTCCAGGTCCTCCACACTATGCATTTCTAATGTTTTGTAACTCTTCATGTAATGTGCCTGGTTCACCAGCAGGTGGCAGAAAATATGGCAATATAAGCTATAGTTAGGGAGAGTGGAACTTACCATTCTATCTTAACCTGCCCCCCCCCCCTCTGTAGGGGAGTGGGCCAGCCCTACTTCCTGCAGAAGGGGTGGGGCAGAAGTTCTAGTCAGTCTAGCTTACCCCCAGCTAGGGGAAGGGTGTGCAGGGGCACATCTTTGCTGGAAGTGCCCAAGCCAGCCAGAGCACCCTAAGCTCTGCTGACCATGGAGGCCAAAGGTTGAAGCCTCAGGAGCCAGGAGGAAAGTTCCCTGGCATAACCTAGAGTCAGACTACAAAGTGAAGTATAGCATACAGAAGAAGCTGAGTTATATAGCCAGCCTGTCAGTACAGCAGAGTCAGAGAGAAACAGAGATATAGCAGAGTTGAGTGGAGTTACCTGCCAGTTTCATGCTAAAGCCTGCTGGAACCAAGACAAAGCCTATAAACCGTTTTGGAGAACGTTTATGCAAAGTAAAGCTGCCATTGAACTTTATCCCAAGGTCTGGACTCAAGTTATTCTTTTATTGCTCAATCATTCCCCCTATTTATTGCTTCGGAGCTAAAGCCTGGGGTCCAGCGGTATCCAGGTAGGAGCACCGTGAAACACATAAAGAGACATTTTAGGCCGCACTATACCACTCAGCATTTCCTACACCTGGGACGCGTTATATAGAGGGCCCTAGAGGGAGATGCCCGTTGAAGATCCCTGTCCACTGTGTGAAGAACCTTTCATGGAGCATCAAAACTATAGACTATGGAGCCATGGAACAAGGTGTCCTAGTCTGATGGATCACATGTGAACAGCCGGGTGCATTGGCATTACCTACGTGTGGAAGAGATGGCAAAAGGATTCAGTATGGGAAAAAGACAAGATCGTGGAGGCAGTGTGATTCTCTGGGCTATGTTCTCCTGGAAAACATGGGTCCTGGCATCATGTCGATGTGACCACATATCTAAACATTGTACAGACAAGTACCGCCCTTCATGGCTGTAGCATCCCCTAATAGAGGTGCCTTCTTTCAGTAGGATAATGCCCCAATCATACTGCAAAAATGGTCCAGGAATGTTGGAGGAACATGACCAAGAGATCATGGTGTTGACTCGTCTCCAAATTCTCAAGATCTCAGTCTGATCATCTTCTTTGGGATGTGGCCCACCTCGCACTAGGATATGCCACCAATGTCCACCTCTGGGACCTGCACCTATCTCTAGAATGGGGCCTGCAAACTGAACGAAGGTGCATTGCCCACCCTCCATTCACTTCTATGGAAGTTCGGAAATCAGCAGAGCTTGCTCACTTGGCTCTTTTCCGGACTCCTATAGAAGTGAATGGAGAGCATGCAGCGCATGCGCGGTACACTCTTCTTCACTTTGGGGGTCACGTTATGGAGACAGGAGATATCCCAGAGATGGGACCCGCACCTATCAGACATTGGTGGCCTATCCTAGCGATATCCAACCAATGGCCAACCCCTTTAAGATGGGAATACCCCTTTAATGATCTTAAAGGGCTGTTCCATCTTCTAACATAAGGGCACATTGCTAGCCTATGGAGGTACACCGATCCTGACATGCCCGACACTTTATGAGATGGAAAAACCCCTTTAATTTAGTATCTAGGTAAAATATAGCAGAAGCCGTTTAACCCCGTCCCTGCTGCTGGTCAGCGCTTGTGCTGTTGTAAGGCATAAGATGAAGCCACATGATTCCATATAAAGCTGAAAAAACAACTTACGTGGCTGACTCCTATAAATCACCCCCCCACCACCACCACCAACAAAAAAAAAAATTAATAAAGAGGAAATTAAAAACGCTGATTTATAAGAACGGCGTCCAAGGTGTCAAGATACAGAAAGCAAAGGACAAACTGGAAAAAGAGGACCATGGTGGAAACCTGAGCGGAGAGCAGATCCTCCCTGCCGCGCCAGATCTGATGGAGAGGAGATTTAATTTCCTTAGGCTTAGCCTTGAAGACACGTCTGTCACTCAGCGCCGACCTCCCTCCACCAGATGCGCGAGCGCCCCAAACCTCAGCACGATATTGGTTTACTTCATAGGAGAGACGCGCTGCTTCATATCTGTCAGCAGCTCTCCCCGCGTGGTTTCACTTCTAGAGGCCGCAGCCAGAAACCGGCGAGGCGCTGTCAGGACGATGGCGGGCAGAAACCGTGTCCTGGAGACACTCTACAAGGAACCCGCCCCCCCCCCCCCCCACCCCCAAAAGTCCAAAGCTCAGCTTCTTGTGTTTCCACCATCCACCTTACCGACCTCAACCTGATATCTCCCTTACAGTGGGTGGCACTGTCATTACTCCTGGGCAGCACGCTCGCTGTTTTGGTGTCAGATCCTGCACCTCAGAAACTGTTATCTCCCTGTGCCAATCACTGCACTGATGTCTCCACCCTGTGCCAGTCACTGCACTGATGTCTCCACCCTGCGCCAGTTACTGAACTGATGTCTCCACCCTGTGCCAGTCACTGCACTGATGTCTCCACCCTGTGCCAGTCTCTGCAATGATGTCTCCACTCTGTGCCAGTCACTGCAATGATGTCTCCACTCTGTGCCAGTCTCTGCAATGATGTCTCCACCCTGTGCCAGTCACTGCACTGATGTCTCCACCCTGTGCCAGTCACTGCACTGATGTCTCCACCCTGTGCCAGTCACTGCAATGATGTCTCCACTCTGTGCCAGTCTCTGCAATGATGTCTCCACCCTGTGCCAGTCACTGCACTGATGTCTCCACCCTGTGCCAGTCACTGCACTGATGTCTCCACCCTGTGCCAGTCACTGAACTGATGTCTCCACCCTGTGCCAGTCACTGAACTGATGTCTCCACCCTGTGCCAGTCACTGAACTGATGTCTCCACCCTGTGCCAGTCACTGAACTGATGTCTCCACCCTGTGCCAGTCACTGCTCCGATGTCTCCATACTGTGCCAGTTACTGCTCCGATGTTTCCGCCCTGTGCCAGTCACTGCTCCGATGTCTCCACCCTGTGCCAGTCACTGCTCCGATGTCTCCGCCCTGTGCCAGTCTCTGCAATGATGTCTTAATCCTATACCAGTCACTGAACTGATGCCTCCGCCCTGTGCCAGTCACTGAACTGATGTCTTCACCCTGTGCCAGTCACTGAATTGATGTTTACAACCTGTGCCAGTCACTGCACTGATGTCTCCACCCTGTGCCAGTCACTGCACTGATGTCTCCATCCTGTGCCAGTCACTGAACTGAAGTCTCCACCCTGTGCCAGTCACTGAATTGATGTCTGCAACCTGTGCCAGTCACTGCCCCGATGCCTCCACCCTGTTCCATTCACTGCCCCGATGTCTTGACCCTGTGCCAGTCACTGCACTCATGTCTCCACCCTGTGCCAGTCACTGCACTGATGCCTCCACGCTGTGCCAGTCACTTCACCGATGTCTCCACCCTGTGCAATTTCACTACACCAATGTCTCGACCCCGTGCCAGTCACTGCACTGGTGTCTCCACCCTGTGCCAGTCACTGAACTGATGTCTTGACCCCATGCCAGTCACTACATTGATGTCTTCATCCTGTGCCATTCACTGCACCAATGTCTCCACCCTGTGCCAGTCACTACATTGATGTCTTCACCCTGTGCAAGCTTTTGGAAAAAAAACTACAAGTCTGGAACGTTCCCTGCAGCAGGAGCATCTTGTCTGTCCATCCATGTTATGCTCATGATGACCATGCACTAGGAAATGTGTCAGTGAAAACTGTCAGCAAGCTGCTGTTGACTCATCTGTTGTTATTATTAGCAGCACATTATAATGTAGTGATGAGAGGCGTCTGAGGATCAGTGATGCCTTACTACCTCCCAAAACTATACCACCCGCAGCCAATTAGTATTTGGAAGTTAATAGGTTAATCAGGCATGTAAGAGTTAAATACTTTGTCCAGTCAGAACAGCCGCCATCTGAATGCCCTCTTAGGGCATAGGGACCACTGAGAGCATCAGTAGAGGGCTCGTAGTGACCATAACTGCAGAAAAAATGGCTGCTTCCCTGCTATTAACAAACTGTCTTAGATATACACACAAGCCATAATTAATGCTGTTGACAGCAGCTTGCTGATGGTCTCCAGTTGGATATTTTTCATACACAGCTCTAAACTAACCTGACTGACAAATAAGCATAAAAACGAAAACAAATACAATTATAAATAGCCAATGTTTGTAAGGATGGTTTATGGATCTGACGGATCTCATGACTCATCTGTTTTAGTAAATACTTGCATTTTCAAAAAAATAAAATAACAATTCTAGAGTCTCCCTTCATTATTCCTCCTGGAAATGTGTCAACTAAATTAAGAACTGGGTGTTACAGTTGATACTGTTCTCTCTGGACCGTTTCTGAGTATATAAGGACATGTGTCATTTTGATCATTATTTATGCATTTCCAGGAGGAATAACAGAGGGACACTACAATTCATTGCTCTCCGGAACATGGAGATTACAAGTATTTACTAACACAGACACATCAGGAGAGGCGACAGGTCGTCTTTGAATATATATGTACCTTCATATGTGTGTGCTGCCCCCCCAGGGCGACCATAAGACTCTTTTAGTGGAAATCTTTACTTACTGAATTATCTCGTATGCAGCTCTGATGTCAGTGAGTGAGACCACAGTAAATCTTCATTCACATTTTCTCTTTTTTTTTTAGTTTGGAGAACCAACCCGATCCTCCACGGTCAGTCGGGCAGAGTAAAGGCGGTGTTATATATACACGCAGTGGGCTGACTGAATGGAGCATTGATTTCTGAGGTTTCTGGGGCAGTGACTCATCTATTCTTACTACAAGTCAGTGCTCGAGTGACAGAATACGCCGTACGTCCGCCTACACCGAGCACCTCATGATATCAACAAGACGTTCTGTGGCCTCTTCATGTCACTGTGACCCAGTTTACATTAGTTTATTGCAGAACACACTCTGCGTTGTCAGCCATGTTGTTATGGAGGAAATGAGGGTTCGCTGCACAGGCACAGCGCTGCGCCAGGGTCCATACATGTGATCAAAGACTTCTCAACCGAGCCATGGCGGCAGCAGTCTCTCCTCAATCATTGCAAAGCGCTGCGCCGGAGTCCATACATGTGATCAAAGACTTCTCAACTGAGCCATGGCGGCAGCAGTCTCTCCTCAATCATTGCACAGGCACAGCGCTGCACCAGAGTCCATACATGTGAGCAAAGACTTCTCAACCAAGCCATGGCGGCAGCAGTCTCTCCTCAGTCATTGCACAGGAACAGCGCTGTGTCTGAATACATACATGTGAGCAAAGACTTCTCAACCGAGCCATGGCGGCAGCAGTCTCCCCTCAATCATTGCACAGGCACAGCGCTGCATCAGAGTCCTTACAAGTAAGCTTCTTAACCGAGCCATGGCGGCAGCAGTCTCCCCTCAATCATTGCACAGGCACAGCGTTGCCAAGGTGTATATACAATTATGCAAAGACTTCTCAACCGAGCTATGGCAGCAGCAGTCTCTTCTCAATCATTGAACAGGCACAGCTCTGCGCCAGAGTCCATACATGTGAGCAAAGACATCTCAACCGATTCATGGCAGCAGCAGTCTCCCCTCAGTCATTGCACAGGCACAGCGCTGCGACCAGGGTCTATACATGTGAGCAAAGACATCTCAACCGAGCCATGGGGGCAGCAGTCTCCCCTCAGTCATTGCACAGGCACAGCGCTGCGACCAGGGTCCATACATGTGAGCAAAGACTTCTCAACCAAGTCATGGTGGCGGCAGTCTCCCCTCAATTATTACAAAGGCACAGCGCTGCCACGGAGTATATACATGTATGCAAAGACTTTTCAACCGAGCCATGGTGGCAGCAGTCTCCCTTCAGTCATTGCACAGGCACAGCGCTGCGCCGGAGTCCATACATGTGAGCAAAGACTTCTCAACCGAGCCATGGCGGCAGCAGTCTCCCCTCGATCATTGCACAGGCACAGCGCTGCGCTGGAGTCCATACATATGAGCAAAGACTTCTCAACCGAGCCATGGTGGCAGCAGTCTCCCTTCAATTATTGCACAGGCACAGCGCTGCACCAGAGTCCATACATGTGAGCAAACACTTCTCAACCGAGCCATGGCAGCAGCAGTCTCCCCTCACTCATTGCACAGGCACAGCGCTGCCACGGAGTATATACATGCATGCAAAGACTTCTCAACCGAGCCATGGCGGCTGCAGTCTCCCTTCAATCATTGCACAGGCACAGCGCTGCACTGGAGTCCATACATGCATGCAAAGACTTCTCAACCGAGCCATGGTGGCTGCAGTCCCCCCTTACTCATTGCACAGGCACAGCGCTGCACTGGAGTCCATACATGCATGCAAAAACTTCTCAACCGAGCCATGGCAGCAGCAGTCTCGCCTCTCAAGGTACAGAGCTGCACTGGAGTCTATGGATGGGGTTTTTCACTTCCCAACTGGGTAATGGCAGAAGCACTTTTGCCTCACTCAAGGTACAACGCTGCGCAGGAGTCCAGCGCAGGAACATGCAAATGAGCAATGTGGCTGCATTATGCTGCTCTTGCAGGTGCCTGGAAGCTACTATAACAAAGCATGCTTAGCGCTAACTGACTTAGGGTGGGTTCACATTATTATTATGTATTTAGTGTTATAACAGAAAATAACGGAATACATAAGACGGAAGTCAAAACAGAAGCCTTTAAGAGGCATTCCGTTTTGCTTTCCGTCATAATAGAAGTCTATGGGAATCATATCGGATCCGTCTGGTTCCCGTTATGCAGAACAGACAAAAAAGTCCTGTCGACAGGACTTTTCTTTCCACTTTGACTTCCATCTTATGGATTACGTTATTTTCCATTATTATTATGTTATAACGGAAAGCCATAATGGAGTACATAATGCTGATGTGAACCCACCCTTAAGGGGGGCATTCAAATTTTGGTCTGATGCCCATAGGTCTGTAGTTCTGCCAATGCCCTGGTAGTTCTGCCTCTTTTGCTATTGCGAGGTAGAAGCTACGCAGGGCACCCCTCTCCAAGAGGTATGGAAAGGCTAAGGCCATAAGTAGAATAAACCTGCACTATGTTGTGCATTGAGCTATATCCGCCACCCCTGATAGAGCTGATATCTGAAGTGCTCCCCTACGATGCCAGGCATTCATGTTCTCTGCTGCATTTTAAGATAAGGCTGTAAAATATACCAGAGCGCGGGATTTTATAGGCCTGTAAATGAACCTACCCCAGTCTCTAGGGGCGAAACATGTGGCTTCTATAACATACCTGCCGGCAGCTGGATAGCGGGGTTTGCAGGAGATTTAAGGTGATGTCTGAGAATCAGTGAACACCTCTCCTGATGAGGTAGCGGGGAGTCATGTTACATATGTGCCCTTTTTAGCGTGTTCCTGCGATCCTTCATCTGTCATTTAATCAGTGGAGGACATTAGAGGCCACGTATGAGGTTAACCGTATGGGGGGCAGGGGAAGTTACATTTTGTGATAATGCATCTAGTCGACACATGAAAAGTAACGCAGAGAATGGAAGCAGAACTTATTCTTCACTCCACTTTTGGGTTTGGAGCAATTTTATTTATGGAGCAGTAGAGACCGGAGCTGCAGAGACCAGAGTGGCAGAGACCAGAACAAAGCAGCAGAGACCGGAACTGCAGAGACCGCAACAAAAGAGAACAAAGCAGCAGAGGCTGGAGCTGCAGAGACCGCAACAAAAGAGACTGGAGCAGTAGAGACCACAGCAGCACAGACCACAGCAGCAGAGACCACAGCAGCAGAGGCCAGAGGAGCAGAGACCGCAACCAAAGAGACTAGAGCTGCAGAGACCAGATCTGCAGAGACCGAAGCAGCAGAGACCAGATCAGCAGATACTGGAGCAGCAGAGACCGGAGTAGCAGTGACCAAAACTGCAGAGACCCAGTAGAGACCAGAGCAGCAGTGACCAGAGGAGCAGAGACCGCAACAAAAAAGACCGGATCTGCAGACACCAGATCAGCAGACACCAGAGCAGCAGAGACCAGAGCAGGAGAGACAGGAGCAGCAGAGACCAGAGCAGCAGAGACCAGAGCAGGAGAGACAGGAGCAGCAGAGACCAGAGCTGCGGAGAACGAAGCTGTGGTGACTGGAGCTGCAGAATCCAGAGTACCAGAGATCAGTAGAGAAGACACCAGGGCTGCAGAGACCAAAGTGGCAGAACTGGAGCAGCGGAGAGCGGAACAGAAGAGACCAATGGACTCCCGCCAATCAGCTGTTTGAGAAGGCACTATTGCTCACAGTAGCACCGTCGCTTTCTCTATGCTCCAATGTATAGTGGTTTTTCTTGATATTGCACTCAGCTCTATTCACTTCAATTGGGCTAAGCTGTGCCTAGGCCATGCGGTCAATCAACGTGACATCACATAGCCTAGGCAAAGCTGCAAGAAGGCCGTGGCGCTACTGCAATTGCAGCTGATCGGCGGGGGTCCCGGGTGTTTGACCCTCACTGATCAGATACTGATGATCTATCCTGAGAATAGGTCATCAGTAGAAAAGTGTCAGAAATGCCAAGCACCACTCAAGAAGGATATATACTGTATACTTCCGTGCTACTGATCACATGCTGCCTAATCACGTGACCGCTGCAGCCAGTCACTGGCCTCAGCAGTCTCATTTGGATGTGCTACACTTGATTGCTGAGGCCATTACTTGGCCACATCGGTCAGCATGTGATCAGCAGCACGGAATTATACAGAGACTCGCGGGGACCATCAGACCAGTAGTGCTGGAGTCATGGGTTTTTCTTTATCATAAAGCATCCCCAGCCTTGGACAACCCCTTTCATCAATGACAACCATATACTACTCAAATAAAACCAACATACAACAACCAAATACAAGCTCCATACATACCTGAGCGCAGGGTCATCTGTGGTGCCCCCTTCAATAAGGAAAGCTGATGCACCCTGTGTGACCTGCACCCTGCAATGAGCTGGGTTTCTAAACCACTGGACACCAGGGCATCTGCCTTTTTATATATGAAGTAACTGGACATCATCGAGTGGGACAACTAAACTGCTGGACACTGGGGCTGCTACATACCTGGGCCAGAGCACTACACCACCAAACACCAGGGACTGAGGCACAAAACACTTGGACACCGGGGATGGTTCCCAAAACTGCTGGTCACCAGAGACTGCAGCAATAAAGCAGTGGGCATTAGGAGATGGGGCACATCACGTGGCTCCAGTACACCAGGAACCGTAAAACTTAAATCTCTGGACAGCAAAAGCAGGGACAACAGACCAGAGGCCAAGGACTTGGGGATCAGACCACTGGACACTAGGGACCGGTGTATCACCCTACCACCTGCATATATAAAAAGGAATAACGCTTACCACCTGCATATGATGCACAGGATCGACCCCTAACACCTTCCCCTGCGTGATACCCCCAGCACTGGTCTCCGTTGCTCCTCCGCCGTTGCTCCTTCGCTGCTTTCACGTGACAAGCTGCAGAAGACCTGATCTAGGTTTATTTTAGTTTTCTACCGAATTGCGTCATCTTTTTATGCAATTCCTAAAATATTCCTTGTCATCGTGAGAAGGTTCACCAGCACGTGAAATGACTACACATCGCAAGCTGCATTCAATAACCGAGCAGATGCTCAGACGGGTCACAGCTCTCAAATAGAGAATGATGTCATGTCCCTGCAAACGTGCAATGACATCACTTCCATGCTTCACCGAGCACTTCTGCTACCGAGCTGCTCCTTTCTTACTCAATCGCACAGTGATGGGAGACAGAGCAGCCACTCCAAATTCCAACCGTAAAAGCTTCGATTTTTCATAGAAATACAGATTAAGGGGGGAAAAAATGCTATTTTAAGGATAGGACTACACATAGCGGTATCATAGCTCAAAGAACATGTATATTAGATGATTGGGCGCCACAACTGAACATATAGTGCATTGACGTACATACAAGAGGCGGGCTGATAACCAAGGTCAGGGATCTGGTGTTTGTTTTCCCCTCCGTAGACTTTCCATGACCCTTGCAGTTTGTAAGAGGGTGGGAGTTTTGCGCAGGTTTTTGCCACCCACTAGCAAAAGGGACACCATTTAAGGTTGGGCACCTTCTCTCCATGGACCTCATAGCACCTGTATAGTGTATCTCTATGCTATGTACGTCCTTGGTATACTCAATGAAAACACAGGGTCAATGGTCACTTTGCTACTTTCACACAAACTTTAAACCCTATGGAAGATTAGCCAAGGTAAGTAGAAGCTTCATCCTTCCACATGAAACAGAGATAGTCAACATATTATAGATTTAAAGAGCCAGGAGCCATTTTGGTGGTTATAGAGGACATGAGAAACATTATAGACACCAACGAAATCAACCCCAAAAAATTAGGTGGAAAGAGCAAATTCCCAGATGCATTAGCCACCTGATTTATAGCCATGGTCAAAGCATTTTGGCCAGGGGTAATGTTTTTTGTAATATACAAGGGTTTGCATTTGATTTGGGGAAGTCTGACCATGGTATTCTGCTTTCCATCCACCAACAGTTGGAATTTGGTCAGCTTTAGTATTTTTCGTTCAATAGCAGTCTTCACTCTGGCTATTTCTCTTCTTCTCTTTTTATTCTTCATGTCTACATCCAATGTTGTCCATGACATTTACCTCCATGTCTAGAGTTTTTATCAGCTCCTTCATAATTTTTTTCCCAGTTGACCTTCATGACAGCTTTACCGTATCGATTTGCTATTTTGAAATCTCTTGGACGCCTCTTGAGAAAATATTTCCTGTTGGAACTTCTTTGGTTATATGTCAATGGAATAGCTCAATTGGACATTTGGCAACCCTTTAAATGAGACAATCCCTGACTTGCTCTATTAGGAAATTAGGATGTCATTGAATGGGTCATCTACTTGGGTCTCCCAGCTATAGGAGTGAGAAAGGAGAGCTGATGCCACTCTTTTGGACTCATCTGAATGGCCAACATGTAATACAACATTTCCAATGCAGCTGAAATCCCTTGCTGGGGATACGAGGAGCATCAGCTGTATTTTGGGACAAACCCTAGAACGTTCTTTAATGTTCTAGATGCCATAATCCTATCAAAGGTGTCAAGACAGCCTATACATCTAAAGTCAACATGAGCTTGGGAACCCCTTGGCTACACATGTAACCCTTTCTTGGTTCTTCAAAATGAGGACTTGCCCACACCACGCTTAGACCGCATTGGTATCAAAACTTCTCTCTGTCATGAGTAGGCTTCGCAAAAATTCCATATTGTCCTAGTAAAACCCTGAGTTATTTTTACGTTGCCTCTGCTCCCATCCTACCAAAGCTGAGTGTGACCTCTTGTCCTCATTCTCTTCCTAACGGAACTCCTCCTCAATCTTATATCCATGTCCGATGATTTTCACAATTTTTTAGCAATTAAGAACGTGGTCCATGTTCCTCCTCCATGGAACGAAGTGCAGCGTCTTTTCATGAAATGTGGTCCTGCGTGGTTTACTTCACATGGGGAAGGTTCCAACTCTTTGAGAAAACGATCTGTAAAGCAGTGTATAAAACATTTACAGTCCTCGAGAAGTAAACCACAACGAGTTTATAAAGTAATTTGCTCATGAAACACAACATTGACTCAAGGGCCTGAAAGACCGCGTGCTGTATACAATTCAACCAAACCCCCCCGACTTCAACATTAAGTGGCGTCTTGTCAAACTGTCCCCCTCTCCTGCATATTGTGACTGGAAATATAATTTCATCAAGAGAGAGCGAGAGAAACAAAAAAAAGAGCGAACATTTTCCATTTTTACAGTAGGAATTTTTTTTGTGGCGAGAGATGGAAAGTAGAAGATTACTATGTGCAACCATAGGAAAACCTAAGAAGGACAAAGTCGTATGAGGACAGTTTAGATGCTAATCTCATAAGATACAAAGGTCACCCACCCAGAAAACAGACTCGTCCTTAAAACAAGAACATTTGTTAGCTAGTTTCCATAACTTGTGGTTATATGACTGCCTGCTCCTGCTGAGATGCCAGGAAGGAAAACAATATTTAAGCGTTTGATGTAATGGAAGGACTTAAAGATCCAGAAGAGAAGTCAATAGACAGGGCTGGTTGAAGGCAATGACGAGCAGACAACTGCTGTCGTTTAGCCTTTAAGATCTTTGAACTTTTTCTGCTGGGTGTAGATAATTATAAAACATCTCTAGTCTAAGATTGCCTCAAATGAAAGGCTCTGCATAGATCCATTCAGATTTTTTAGCTTAGGCCCACCATGGACAATTAGTTCATCGGGGATAGTGTATTTCCATAAATATCAGCTCTGTATGACCACCAAAAAAGTCAAGTGAATTAAGTTTATCCTTTTCTATGCCATTGGGGAGTAGTGTTGAGCGCGGATATTCTAATCTCAAATTTTTATCGTAAGTATCAGCATCTCAAGAATTCATAAACATCTACAATGTAGTGCTATATCTTCATAATCACAAGTATTCAATCTTTTTTCACTTATTGGATGTAGCTTTTCTTTATCCTTATTATACTATCTACCATCCATACTTTTTTTTTTTACCTATCTATTATTTTTTATTTCTTTTTAGAGATGCGGAATTACTTTATTTTTAAATGAAATCATTACCTATAACATACAATAGACAACATATTCAAGTTTAGGCAAATGAGGTTACATGACAAAACAGTGTAGAAAGGTTATTGAATATAATATTAGGACAATTAAAAAACTGAAAATTTTTATACAGCCCTCCTAAGCAGTGAGAGAAAAGTTAGCTGGCATCCCCCCAAATTTTTTTTACAATTTTTGTCACCCTAATAATAATGATCTAGATGCACAGATGACCGCCCCCCTCCCCAAGCCATCCAACTTAAATCAAGCATCTTTGAGGCTTACTGGCTTGCACACAGATGAGAGCTGGTTTTGAATGTCTCATAGTGCACATGGCTGCCATTATAAGGTATGCTGACTGTACCTGTCTCATGGATAGGTTGTTGGCTTGCACATACCTGAGTTTTGGCATATAGGCTTTGTGTGATTGTCTGTTTATTACATGTTATGTTTATATTACATTACTGATTTTCTCAATCTCTAATTTACAAATTTATGGTGAATATTTGGCAAAAAATGTACAAAACATTGTGAATTTGAATATTGCCTATACTACTCATTACTATTGGGGAGTTATATAGTTCATATAAAAGTTCAGTTGGCTCCTGAAATGTGCACCTTCAGTGAACTTTGTCATTTTTATGATATGTTTAAGTATTGAAAATAGGCTGCATTTTAGAACAACCCTATAATGTGTAAATTAATAGGATAGATAGACAGATGTTAGACAATGTGTCTTTTAGACAGCACATGCAGAGAGATGAGAGGAAGACAGAAGCAGTGCCTCAGCATCCACCTTCACATTAGCAGCCCCAGGACAAAAAATAACTACAAAATTAAATCTCATTAAAAAACAGGGCCCACCATGCTTACCGGGGATTCAAGTGCTTGGACGTTTACAAATAAGTCAAATTTTTATGGTCCCTAACCACATTGATGCTGAGCCACCTCTAAGAAGTGACGCCAATCCTCGAAGACCCACTTGATAGACAACAATTGACAGTTGCCAATAACATAGTTTTTCTCGGCGGAGGATAATTTTTGGGAAAAAAACGTGCAGGCATTTAGGTTAGTCAGGTAGGACTGCCCATGAGATAGCATGGCACCAACTCCTAACTCAGAGGCCTTCACCTCAATGATAAAAGGTTGAGTAACTTCAGGCTGGATGAGCACAGATGCCTGAATAAAACTAACCTTTAAGGTCTCAAAGACAGACAGAGCCTTGGGAGACCAATGGAGATTGCCCTCCTTCCTGAGTAAATCAGCCCAACGGTTTGTCAATGCCCAAAAAATGTTTTAATAAATTTTCTGTAATAATTGACAAAGCCAAGAAACCAGTGAAGGGCCTTGAGAGAGGTTGTCCTGGCCCAATTGACAACGGCACACACTTTAGCAGGAAGCATACAGAATTTTTTAAGTGAAAGGATGTAACCCAGGAAGGAGACCTCTCTTACCCCAAATTTACACTTGCTCAGTTTCGCAAACAGATTATAGTTCCTCAGTTTCTTAAGGTCCTTCCTCACATGCAGGACATGGGATGACCAATCAGGGGAAAAAAACAAAATATTGTCTAGATTTACCACAAAATGACTTAGAATCTCCAAAGACGTAATTAACTACGTTCTGAAAAACAGCTAGGGCATTACACAGCTATAAGGCCTCTGCATGAACAACACAGGACAAACTTCAGCTTCATGGATGAGAATGCGCCAGCTCATCGAGGTCACATCGTTAGGGAACGGCTGCTTGAGACTGGGGGACCTTAAATGGAGTGGCCTGCACTTTCTCCAGACCTGAATCCCATTGAAAACCTATTAGATCAGCTGAGTTGCGGTCAGGGGTGCACCACCAATGAGGCCAGGTGAGGCAATCGCCTCAGGCAGCACCAGGTAGGGGCAAGAGGGGGGCGGCAGAAGGGCCATGGGCAATGAGCGCTTTCATTGTGGCAAAGGGGTTAGGTTAAGAAATTGGCTTTGGGAGGGGTGCGGTTTCAGTTTTCGCCTCAGGCAGCAGAAAGGCTAGGTGCACCCCTGGTCACCGTGTAGAGGCTCGTAACTCGTACCTTAGAACCTCAATGACCTGAGGGCCGCCCTTCAAGAACAGTGGGATGCCATTCCTCAGCAGACAATGAGTGGACTTGTGAACAGCAGGAGACGTCGTTGTCAAACTGTAATTGATGCTCAAGGCCACATGACAAGTTTTTGAGACAGTGGCATTTTTGTGGCGGTATACCCAGCACTGGTGTTGGCTTTTGTTTCAATAAATTGTTTGAGATGAGGAAACCACCATTGCTGCTTCTACTTAAATGCCCTACTTTCATGATATAATATCACTAGAGCGTGAACTTTTTCAGTTTTTCATAAATTTCACCCGAAAGCCAAATATCCCTAACTTTTTCTGAGTAGTATATGTGTCATATATGTATTAGTATACAGCATTATTTTGCTGTTCACTGTTTATGCACAGACTGAGATTGATTGCACTTTAAAAATAAAAAAAATCCTCAATACGGCATACACCTTGTTGATGAAATTCATGTTCACTGCCCTTGAAGATTTAAAGGGGTTTTCCACCTTTTCTATATTGAAAACCTATCCTTCAAATACCAGAACCTGGCAGTTCCATGGATCAGCTGTTTTCGGCAGCTGCTGTACTAGAAAGAAAACAGTGAACAGAGGAGAGCAGGGGAAGCACTTGTAGTGAATGAGCTGAGATTCATTAACTTGATCTGGAGCTGAGCTGCAGGACCCTGGTATGGCCTCTAAACAGTAGACAGAGCTTTCTGCATTCGGATGCTGTTCCTGCCACCAGCGGCTGCCTCAAGCAGCTCATCAGCTGATCGGTAGGTGCAGTGGTGTATCTTGGTTTTGTGCTGCCCTAGGCGAGACTAAACTCGGGCACCCCCCTAATATAAATTTGACCCGCCCCTTCCTGTCAAGGCCAAACCCCTTTCTCTGTAAACCCCACCCTTCCTTTTAGGCTCCATCCTTTCCTGTATTCCTGTATTTAAAAGTGAATAACGACAGCCACACCTCACACCCCTCCCTTGATCCCACTAAGTGTCATCCACAGATCCCCCCCCCCTTAAGTGTCATCCACAGATCCCCCCCTTAAGTGCCATCCACAGACAGATCCACCCCTTAAGTGCCATCCACAGATCCCCCCCTTAAGTGCCATCCACATACAGATCCACCCCTTAAGTGCCATCCACAGATCCCCCTCCTTAAGTGCCATCCACAGATCCCCCTCCTTAAGTGCCATCCACAGATCCCCCCTCTTTAGTATGATCCACATATTCCCCCCCCTTAGTGTCATCCACAGATTCCCCCCCTTAGTGTCATCCACAGATTCTCCCCCCCTCAGTGTCATCCACAGATTCCCCCTCTTTAGTGTCATCCACAGATTCCCCCTCAGTGTCATCCACAGATCCCCCTCTTTAGTGTCATCCACAGATTCCCCCCTCTTTAGTGTCATCCACAGATTCCCCCTCTTTAGTGTCATCCACAGATTCCCCCTCTTTAGTGTCATCCACATATTCCCCCCTTAGTGTCATCCACAGATTCCCCCCCTCAGTGTCATCCACAGGTTCCCCACCCCCTCAGTGTCATCCACAGATTCCCCTCCCCCTCAGTGTCATCCACAGATTCTCCCCCCAGTGTCATCCGATTCCACTGATTTCCTACCTGCCCAGCGCCGTTGTAGGTAATTTATTCACTCCACTTGCCTGAGAAGAAAAGCGCCGGAAGACTCACAGGCGCATGCGCACTTCAATGCCTCTGCCAGAGCGCCTGTGTGAGTCTTCCGGCGCTTCTCTCAGGCAAGTGGAGTGAAAAAATTACCTACAACGGCGCTGGGCGGGGAGGAGCGGCGCCGGCGCACCCCCAGCAGCGCAGCCCGGACAAAAAAAAAAATCTATCACTGAGGCAAACAAGGCATCTTGCCGCCCCATTGGAAGTGCCGCCCTAGGCAAATGCCTTGTTTGCCTCGTGATAGATACGCCACTGGGTAGGTGTACCAGGTTTTAGTACCCAAGAGCAGGGGCGTAACTACCATAGCGGCAGACCAGGCGACTGCTATGGGGCCCAGGGCAAGAGGGGGCCCAGTCTTAGTTGGGATTATCTCCTCTTCTACTGGAGGTGAAAACTTGGTCAGGACTCTACCCTCTAAAGGAACAACTTTTAGCAAATGAGGCAGTGGAAAAAATGGTCATTGAAAAGGGTGTAGGCAGAAACCCTTCTGTCCTGTGTGGGGGGCCCTTACTTCTTTATGTACACCACTACCCAACAGATATGGTATTGTTAACCTACTCCAGAGCTACATCCTGTATTATACTCCAGAGCTGCACTCACTATTCTACTGATGGAGAATAAATAGTGCAGGAACAGCACACGACGGTCCGTAATTTAACAGGAAGATGCAACAGCCCCGCACCAGCCGTGGATCCGGTCAGCCAGAAAATACGTAGGAATCAAGCAGCGGTGGCAGCATCTCTCATTACTTCATCTTTATTGAAGACTTCACAGCATACAAAAGGTTAGCAATGTTTCGGCTGTGCAACAGCCTTTGTCAAGCATAAAAGACATATGACATTCATGCATATAAATGTTAAAATCACGGTCCACCCACTACTCTATTCCAGTCAGGGCTCACCCTGTGCACACCCACAAGTTCCTCTACCTATCATTATACAGATCCCAATATTGCATTCATTATTATCTTATACATCACCTGTAGTTAGTACCCATAGTTACTGTCACCATGTGTTCCCATGTAGTTCGCATCCTCAAGTTTCCACTGCGCATGTCCCCACACCGGCGGCTCCACTCTGGTACGCGCACGATCGTCAGATGCGAGATCTCGCGATAGCTGATGTCAGCAAACAGCTGATCACAGCGTCTCCGAAACCTCACCCTGCTCATTAGCGCAATCACAGGGCTGAGCATCGCGTTGTCCAGGGGATCCCACAGCGACAGTATTACAGGATCGCATGTAAATGTAACTATACTAACAGGTCATTACATTACTTATCCTGTACTGATCCTGAGTTACATACTGTATTATACTGCAGAGCTGCATTTATTATTCTGTACTGATCCCAAGTTATATTCTGTATTATACTCCAGAGCTGCACTCACTATTCTGCTGGTGGAGTCACTGTGTACATACATTACATTACTTATCCTGTACTGATCCTGAGCTACATGCTGTATTATACTCCAGAGCTGCACTCACTATTCTGCTGGTGGAGTCACTGTGTACATACATTACATTACTTATCCTGTACTGATCCTGAGTTACATCCTGTATTATACTCCAGAGCTGCACTTACTATTCTGCTGGTAGAGTCACTGTGTACATACATTACTTATCCTGTACTGATCCTAAGTTATATTCTGTATTATACCCCAGAGCTGCACTCACTATTCTACTGGTGGAGTCACTGTGTACATATTTTACATTACTTATCCTGTACTGATCCTGAGTTACATCCCATATTATACTCCTGAGCTGCACTCACTATTCTGCTGGTGGAGTCACTGTGTACATACATTACATTACTTCTCCTGTACTGATCCTGAGTTACATCCTGCATTATATTCCGGAGCTGCACTCACTATTCTGCTGGTAATGTAACCCATGTGCACAGCTTTGCCCCATCTGTAGATGCACAATGGCTTCCCAGGTGTTTGCAGCAGTTCATCATATATATGATCACAATATAACACTGACGTTTGGAGCATTCAGAACATTTTATTTTCGCTTCCCAGACACCTCAGAATTTCCCTTTTTTAACTTTTCATCATTTACAGGGCAAAATCGTAAAAAGGGAAGATTCAGGACTGTTGTAATGTTTTTGAAGGGAAGTGGCTCATTTCATAACCGGAGCTGCAATGTCGTATTTTCAGGAAAGTCACGTGACTGGCGGTTTCATAACGGCATGTGATGGAATTGCAGATTTAATGAAAGCAAGAAGTGATAGAGCGGGAGAGAGACAGTGCAAGCTCCTAGCCAAGATTACACTGGGAAAGCGTAGAGGAAATCTTACAAGGAAATTGTCGCCATGGAGTAGCCTCGTGCCACTGACAGGACACACAGCGTCAGACCCGGTGGTCCGGGGAAAGATTGCCCCCATTAACTCTCCATGTAAATTAGGGCTGATGTTACATGACCATATAAAAGCCTGAGGGCACAGGTAATACAGGAGGGTTTAGATTGTTTCTGATTGAGGTGTGTATTATGAGGTTCTGCAGCAGCTGAGGTGTGTATTATGAGGTTCTGCAGCCACTGAGGAGTGTGTTATGAGGTTCTGCAGCAGCTGAGGGGTGTATTATGAGGTTCTGCAGCAGCTGAGGGGTGTATTATGAGGTCCTGCATCCACTGAGGAGTGTGTTATGAGGTTCTGCAGCAGCTGAGGTGTGTATTATAAGGTTCTGCAGCAGCTGAGGTGTGTATTATGAGGTTCTGCAGCAGCTGAGGGGTGTATTATGAGGTCATGCAGCCACTGAGGAGTGTGTTATGAGGTTCTGCAGCAGCTGAGGTGTGTATTATGAGGTTCTGCAGCAGCTGAGGTGTGTATTATGAGGTTCTGCAGCAGCTGAGGTGTGTATTATAAGGTTCTGCAACAGCTGAGGTATTTTAGGATGTTCTGCAGCAGCGGATGTGTGTATAATGAGGTTCTGCAGCAGTGATCTGTGTGTTATGAGGCTCGGCAGTAGCTGAGGTGTGTATTATGGGGTTCTGCAGCAGCTGATGTGTGTATTATGAGGTTCTGCAGCAGCTGAGGTGTGTATTATGAGGTTCTGAGGCAGCTGAAGTGTGTATTATGAGGTTCTGCAGCAGCTGATGTGTGTATTATGAGGTTCTGCAGCAGCTGATGTGTGTATTATGGGGTTCTACAGCAGCTGAGCTGTGTATTATAAGGTTCTGCAGCAGCTGAGGTGTGTATTATGAGGTTCTGCAGCAGCTTAAGTGTGTATTATGAGGTTCTGCAGCAGCTGAGGTGTGTATTATGAGGTTCTGCAGCAGCTGATGTGTGTATTATGATGTTCTGCAGCAGCTGAGGTGTGTATTATGAGGTTCTCCAGCAGCTGAGGTGTGTATTATGAGGGTCTGCAGCAGCTGAGGTGTGTATTATGAGGTTCTGCAGCAGCTTAAGTGTGTATTATGAGGTTCTGCAGCAGCTGAGGTGTGTATTATGAGGTTCTGCAGCAGCTGATGTGTGTATTATGATGTTCTGCAGCAGCTGAGGTGTGTATTATGAGGTTCTCCAGCAGCTGAGGTGTGTATTATGAGGGTCTGCAGCAGCTGATGTGTGTATTATGAGGTTCTGCAGCAGCTGAGGTGTGTATTATGAGGTTCTCCAGCAGCTGAGGTGTGTATTATAAGGTCCTGCAGCAGCTGAGGTGTGTATTATGAGGGTCTGCAGCAGCTGAGGTCTGAATTATGAGGTTCTGGAGCAGCTGAGGTGTGTATTATGAGGTTCTGCAGCAGCTGAGGTGTGTATTATGAGTGTTCTGCAGCAGCTGAGGTGTGTATTAGGAGGTTCTGCAGCAGCTGAGGTGTGTATTATGAGGTTCTGAGGCAGCTGAGGTGTGTATTATGGTGTTCTGCAGCAGCTGAGGTGTGTATTAGGAGGTTCTGCAGCAGCTGATGTGTGTATTATGAGGTTCTGCAGCAGCTGATGTGTGTATTATGGTGTTCTGCAGCAGCTGAGGTCTGAATTATGAGGTTCTGCAGCAGCTGAGGTGTGTATTATAAGGTCCTGCAGCAGCTGAGGTGTGTATTATGAGGTTCTGCAGCAGCTGAGGTGTGTATTATGAGGTTCTGCAGCAGCTGAGGTCTGAATTATGAGGTTCTGCAGCAGCTGAGGTGTGTATTATGAGATTCTGCAGCAGCTGAGGTGTGTATTATGGTGTTCTGCAGCAGCTGAGGTGTGTATTAGGAGGTTCTGCAGCAGCTGAGGTGTGTATTATGAGGTTATGAGGCAGCTGAGGTGTGTATTATGGTGTTCTGCAGCAGCTGAGGTGTGTATTAGGAGGTTCTGCAGCAGCTGATGTGTGTATTATGAGGTTCTGCAGCAGCTGATGTGTGTATTATGGTGTTCTGCAGCAGCTGAGATCTGAATTATGAGGTTCTGCAGCAGCTGAGGTGTGTATTATGGTGTTCTGCAGCAGCTGCGGTGTGTATTAGGAGGTTTTGCAGCAGCTGAGGTGTGTATTATGGGGTTCTGCAGCAGCTGAGGTGTGTATTAGGAGGTTCTGCAGCAGCTGAGGTGTGTATTAGGAGGTTCTGCAGCAGCTGAGGTGTGTATTATGAGACCATCTACATGTGCTCTGCTTTTCGCTGATTCATTGCATAGAAACGGCTAAAAAGTTTGTTAAAACAAAGTTGCCATTATTCGCGGAGGCAAAAAACAGATCCAAAACCGATCAACCACAGTGAAAAAAACACACCGACACCCGTGATCCAGACCGGTCTCAGTTTCTGCCTCCAGAAAACCTGTGAACACAGCTTTAGACTGCAAATGGGCTTCAAGCATTTTTTTGTCTTCTCAGACAGCTGATCAGCGGTGGTCCCGATTGTCGGACCCCCACCGATCAGATACTGATGATCTATCCTGAAGATATGAATCTAGAAAACTACTTTAAAGGGCGTGGCCCTTCTTGCTCTTTGGTGGCATAAGTATGGGGCCCTCAAAACGAAGTAGAGCACACCGCACATGTGCGTTGCGCTCTCCATTCACTCCTATAGGAGTTACGAAAAGAGCTGAGCAACTACGATGAACTATTTCCTGAATTCCTATGAAAGCAAATGAAGAACGCAACGCGCAAGCGCGGCCCCCTCTCTGTTCACCTCTAAGCCGGCGCTCAGCTGTTTTCGGCACTCCCATAGACGTAAATGGAGGGTGGCTGTGCTTGCACGGAGCTCCCTCATTTACATTGAGGACCCCATTGTAAAGATAGATGTGGGTACCAGAGGTGCGACCCTCACGTATTCGACATGGGGGACATATCCAAGTGATATGCCCTAAAGTGCAAGCTGCTCCAACCCCTTTTAAAAGGAGGGGGCGTCCCAATATTTATGCCTATAATTTTTACCGGAAACTGGCAGAAGTGATGGCACATATTTGTGCTGAGTCCCCCAATTTCTGGCATAAATTAGAGTATATATGTCGAACCGATGGCGGCCACAGTGCTGTTATGGTATCAGCGGCACCCGGCAGACTCCATTAGCTTATAATGGGGTGCGTTGGCTTTTTCGTTTTGCTGCAGACATTAGAGCTGCGTGCTGCACCATTTTTCCCTGAAATGCGTTGGACTCTGCGATGGAGACGCCTCCCACCAAAGATTATCTTTATAAATACAATGGATACAATGTACAAGTCCTATGTATCTGGTAGTATTTCTACTTTTTACTCTAACTGCCCCCTACTGGTAACACAGGAAACTGCATTTAGCCGTCTGTCCCATTTGTATCCGCAATGTTTTTATGCTACCTTATGTCTTGAATAGCTTAGTGTCCAGGCTTAGGACTCATGCACACGAACGTATATTCTTTCGTTGTCCATTCAGTTTTTTTTGTGGACCATTCATTTCAATGGGTGCGCAAAAAAAACTGAAGTTACTCCGTGTGCGTTCCATTTCCGTATGTATGTTTCGCAAAAGGATAGAACATGTCCTATTATTGTCCACATTACAGAAAAGGATAGGACTGTTCTATTTGGGGCCAGCTGTTCCGTTCCTCAAAATGCGGAATGCACACGGACGTCATCTGTATTTATTGCGGACCGCAAAATACATACGGTTGTGTGCATGAGCCCTTATGGTCAATGCCTATTCCATTGGGTTTGACACCCAGCTTTCCTAGCACCCAGAGAATTGAATTAGTGAGCTGAGCCCATACTGATTTCCATCCTCCTTTTCCCTGTTGCCTGCTGTTTGGAGATTTATAACGCAGCACGCTAAACTGACTGTAGCAACAATGCACCTGAAGTCTCCCCTGTCGCCTGTACAGGTGGGTGCAGGCTACTGTTTCCTGTTATCGGCCACTTTACGGTCAGTCATTGTTCTTCAGTGGTAAAACTGAATATTCCTGCACCGTTCACCACCACTTTAGGTGCAGATTTTCACCATGAGGCAGGGGTGCAATCCGCGTCGAATTAAAAGAATGTGATTACACGGATTTTCGAAGACAACACGTAGGTGGCGCAATTTTGTGCACATGGGTTCCCTATGAATCTATCAGAAATAACCTCTGCCTGCCTCCATGGCACATCTGAGGCAACTGAGGTGCAGAAGAACCCATAGCAGCCGTGGATGCTGAATTACGGAACAGAGTCAACAATTAAAGGGGTATTCCATGACTGATGTAAAAAAAATTAAAAACAGACATCGTATAGTACATCACAATACCTTTCTAATAAAGCTAGAACCAGCCCTGTACCTCACATGGGTCCAGAGATCTCCCCATTCATTGCTCCAATTGTCCTGCAAGTTTCCCGTCAGCCTGGCTGCTCAGGGGCGTGTCCTTTTTTCTTTTTTCTCCCTGTAACTGCCACAGCTTCTAACAGAAGATATGGCTGGTGGCTCTTGAAGTTTTAAAATGAGCGGGTTCAACCAGATCAATGGCTATAATACATTTTTAATTACATGCAATTACAAAAGTATTCAGATCCAGGTGCTGGTTTGAAAAATATAGAATATGTTTCTGTCACGTTCGTGTGTGGGAAGAAAACACCACACCGAGCATAGGGGGAAAGGGGATACGGACTGGAAACTAAGGAAGGAAGATGGACACCTTCTAGAGAAAGCCCTAAGGCCTCTTGCACACGGGAGAGTTTTCCGCGCGGGTGCAATGCGTGAGGAGGACGCATTGCACCCGCACTGAATCCGGACCCATTCATTTCTATGGGGCTGTGCACATGAGCGGTGATTTTCACGCATCACTTCTGCGTTGCGTGAAAATCGCAGCATGTTCTATATTCTGCGTTTTCACGCAGCGCAGGCCCCATAGAAGTGAATGGGGATGCGGGAAAATCGCAAGCATCCGCAAGCAAGTGCGGATGCGTTGCGATTTTCCCGCACTGTTGCTTAGCAACGGGACCCAATCTCTATTATTTCCCCTTATAACATGGTTATAGGGAAATAATAGCATTCTTAATAAAGAATGCATTGTTAAATGATGAGGAAGGGGTTAAAAATAATAAAAGTTAACTTACCTTAGCCACTTGATCGCGTAGTCGCGATCTGTCCTCTCTTTCCCTGCAGCATCTATGATCTAAAGGACCTGTGATGACGTCACATCACATGGCTCAATCACCTGCTCCATCACTATGGTGATGGAGCATGTGATTGGTCCATGTGACCATGTGACATCATCCAAGGTCCTAAACACTATCCTCAGGCTGTGGATAGTGGTTAAGGACCTTGGATGATGTCACATGGTCACATGTACCAATCACATGCTCATCACCATAGTGATGGAGCAGGTGATTGGGCCATGTGATGCTGTGACATCATCACAGGTCCTTTACATCTTTCAAGCTAACGGAGAGGAGGCCGGGCTTCGCGATCAAATGGAACAGGTAAGTAATTATTAGTTTATTATTTTAACTCATTCTGCACCAGTTTAAACATTAGGGAGATGGCCAAGGGTATTATTTTACATTATAACTATGTTATAATGTGAAATAATACCAGCGGGACAATTTCTGACCCAAACATGCACTTCTGTGAAGAAGTGCAGGTTCGGGTCTGGGTACCAAAAGTGCCGATTTTTCTCCCGCGCGTGCAAAACGCATGACAGCGCTTTGCACTCGCAGGGAAAAATCGCGGCGATTCCCGCAACGCACCCGCACTGTTTGACGGAGTGCACCCGCAACGCCCGTCTGAAAGAGGCCTAACTCCAGTCCTGACAGACTACGAATATGAACAGGTACCAAAGGTAGGCAAGTTCATAACCCGTATACCTAGAATCCTATCTCACCCTATAGGACCCTGGAACTAATGTCAGGATTGAGTATACCTGTTCCTCCAAAGGGAAGGACGAACAGGAGTCTCTCTCAGGGCTAATGGCAAACAACAGGGAAAGGCAACCCACACATAGATATATATAAACAAAATACAAAAGGGAAAGGAAACACTTATCTCCAGTGAAGCTTTGGTTGCACCAGGAACTCAGCCAAGAACCAAACACAAGCTAACCACAAGTCCAACAGAAGCTATAAACCGCACAGCATAGTGGGAGAAACAACAATAAATAGAGAAGGTTAAATGACCACAATAGCAACACCTGGGGAAAAAAGGTGTGTCAAGCACCAGAAACAATACAGACGTCATTGGATCTAAAAGGAAAACGTGTCGGATCAAACCACGTGTTGCCAGTCTCACTGATCTCCTGCCTTCTGTTGCGGGAACGTCCGTGACAGTTTCGAGACACAACCCATTGGCAGATTGGCGATGTGGGGGTTGACACTTACACCCCAGTCCAGGGTGGGCCAAGCTCTTCCGGTACCGAAGGCAAAAGTGTTACAATGGTAGCTCCCCATAGCAGAAGTTCTTCATGACCACTGTCAGATGGACCATCATTCATTTAATTGCCCCCTCACCACTAATCGCTAATCATGATCCCCGTCTGGTCCATGCACAAGCCAGTTGGACTCAAGAGCGTATATAACATAGGGATAAACCGTGTGGATGTGATAGGGCCCTTGGAAAGAAGGGAGCTAGCCCTGGTTGATCCTGACTTCTTTACTATTAGGTGCCAAGTCCAGGTCCAGTCAAGGTCCGGGTCCGATGGGAAACGGATTGAATGGAGGGGAAAACTGACACCAAGCCCTTGAGTGGGAACACTGTTTCATCTTTGCCGTAGGACCCCCTCTTCTATGTACGTCAATAGCTAAACATCCTGCCACATTGAAGTTAACATAAGTAACCAACGTATCTGACCCCGTCCTTTGCTGGAAAATGTAACGCCCGTCATTCAGGGATGATTTGGCTTAAATTTACTCAAGAAAGAGAGGAAAACCACACACAGTTTTCGCGTGACAGTAATTCCTCCTGGGTCCCCCTTATTTTCCATTGCATAAACTTCACAGCGGGGCCCCCACCCCAAAACAGAAAAAAAAAAGAGACCAGAACACCTGCAGACAGCCGCGTGGAAGGTTCCATGACCTGGTGAACTTCTCTTGACGTTTTAATGTGGTGTGTTAGACCCAGACAGAGGGCGAGAGGGAGGGGTGCAGCTCACACCAGGCCCCAGGAATCTGGGAGAGTAGAGGGGGTGCGGGCAGGAAGGAGAACTTCAAAATTGTTCTGGATTCCATTTGCTCTGTAGTTATGTAAGTCACACACCAGGATTTCTGCAGTAACGTGTAGATAGAAGTTTATACATGTGCACGGTCAGACACATTACCAATAAGAATGAGGTAAATGTATATACAAGACAGGGAAGTTAAGGGACATTCCACCTGAAATCTCTCCGCCTGGGGAGCAGGGTAGTGAGGGATCTGGGCAGTGCACCCTCTAAGCTAGGTGACCGAAAAGAGCATCCGATAATTACAACACACAGCATCTAGATAAACCATTTTCCTTGAAGTCCTATGGCAACACAGCTTTGTAAGTCCCATTCATGATTGTACTGCCTGCGGACTACAGGAAATAAAAATTTCAGGTAACTAAATTTACGTTATATAAAGATAAATATTGCATACAAGACCTAGAAACATTATTCTGTACTATGCCCTGCATACAACCTCCAGATAAACTTTTATACTGTACACAGACGGATATTACATACAGTGCCCAAAAAAGTTATTCTTTACAGGGCCCAGATGAATCATAGCATTCAGCAAATCCTTTCATACAGAACCCAGATCATTCATTATATACAGACAAATATTGGATGCAGCATTTAGGTACATCATTATATGCAGATAAATATTGCATACAGTGTACATATAAATTATACTATATAGTGTTCAGATAAATACTGCACACCTCATCCAGATAAATCATTATATACAGACACTGCATGCAGCATTCAGATAAGTCATTATATTCCAGTATTGCACACAGAGCCCAGATAAATTATTTTTCTGAACCCAGATAATACAATGTCCAGATAAATCATTATATAAAGATACATATATTGCATACAGTGCCCAGATAAGTCATTAGATAGAGATAAATATTGCATACAGTGCCCAGATAAGTCATTAGGTAAAGATAAATATTGCATACAGTGCCCAGATAAATTATTTTGTCCAGATAAATCATCGAATAAAGCCACATGAACACTTGCTCAACTTCTCATCAAATCTGCAGAAAAATGTCTGTGGTGCAGATTTTAAAGGGGTTATCCAGGGCTATAAACTGCCCACCGATATGCCAGGCCCCTCAAATTGAATATACTTACCTGGCTCCCCGCTCCCTGCGCCGCATCTGGTCCCTGCATCACTGTAGCTGCTTCTCCCCGTGCACGGATGAAAACATCCAGTGTCGGGGGGAGCAGCCAATAGCAGGTGGGGACGGGGATGAGCCTCCTTAGCGTCACCCACGATGCTAGGGAGGCTCGTCCCTGTCCCCGCCTGCCATTCGCTGTTCGCTACCGACACCAGATGTTTTCATCTGCGCATGGGGAGAAGGAGCAGCAGCGATGTGGGGACCAGGATCGGCGCAGGGCGCCGGGAGCCAGGTAAGTATAATCAATGGGAGGGGCCTGGCATATGGGTGGGCAGTTTATATCCTTGGATAACCCCTTTAAACCCTACAACATGCTCCTTATTGGTGCAGAGTCCACATGTAAAAGCCATGAAATACCCCAGTATAATATAATGGGACTAACTCTGTCTGGCACACTGCCGGCAGAGATCCAAGTGTCCGGTTGGTATAATTTTTCTTTGGTGAAACTGCTGAGCTGAGTTCCATCTCATTGGGATCACACATTGTATTGTGCACATCAGCACGTGTTACTGCTTGGGTACGGCCACACGGTCAGGTTTCTGAATGCAGTTTTGGAAGCCAAAATCAGGAGTGGATCATAAAAGGAGGCAAAGTATAAAGGACAGACAGGCCTTCTCTTCTTTTAAAAAAAAAATTTAATCCTGACTTTGGCTTCCAAAACTGCATCGGGAAACCTGACCGTGTGGCCGTACCTTCAGACCCTCTCTGGGCACCTCAAATGTGCTCCTGGATGCCTTCAGATTCGAGGCTATTGCATAGCATGGTCTTCTTTCAAAATGCAGCAATGTACTGAAAGGTATAACCACATCAGATCCAGAGAGACCTGCTAACTATTACTTCAGACCATTGGGGCAGAGCCTGGGGACTCTTGCACACAGTCAGATACATCATACATTATACTGGGTGTTGTGGCTTGCTGGAATCTGTCTCTTGGGAAATGCTTGTTGTAGTAGTCCAAAGGGCATGCTGAAGAGATGGGATAATCCTTTTAAAGGGGTATTCCCGTTTCAGGCTTTTCTGATATATAGGCAAGCACAAATATTTCCAGGAACAAGATTTGAAACCTTGAGACCATTCCTGGAACTCGGGGGCAGTTGGCAGCTAGAGATAAAATAGCTGAAAATACCAAATACATTTCTTAATCTGCCACTTCCACTTTTAAATTGCTGGGTTTTGGCGTCTATCAAGACTCACCGAATGTGGAAAAAACTGAATTAAACTGTGTGTCTGAAAATGCATCAAGGTTGTTCTTGGAAGCGTTGAGCAAGCGATTATTATTATTAGCAATTCTCTCCAACCTCACCCTAGAAATAAAACCTAGGAAAGGAGGGAAATAATATAAGGATAAACGTGAATATTAGAGATAAGTGAATTTTTCTAAAATTCGATTTGCCGGTACGCTGAATTATTGGGAGACAAGTCGGTTCAATCCGAATTTATTTGCGGCAAATTTCGTTAAAAAACGGCTACTTCCTGGCTGCTGAGAGCCTTTATAGTGGTGAAGAACACTGTGCCTTGCAGTAACACGCATAGGGAGTCTGCTGTGGTAGTGAAATAATACTGTCAGTCAGTATGACATGCAGATGACAGGCGTCGCTCTTAGAATCACTGCATACTTCACTTATTTGGGTAGTCACAGGGCCAAAACTGACCAAAAAACTCAAGTATTAACTCAGCCTTACGGGTAGATGTTAGCGTCAAAAAGAAGCTCACTCTTTTTCCACCGTCGTCAGCTGATTCCACATAGATGTCTACAGAACCTGTCCTATTAAACGCTTATAAAAGTAGAGCCCCCCGACAGAGTGGAGAGGATGTCAGCAGTAAGTTTGTGTTGACATCACTGATTATTTTTTCCCTTCCTCTGATCCGTCAGAACAATAACCCCAAAAAAACGGATCCTGTCTGTTGAGCATCCACCTTCACTCGGTCAGCATTTGGTCAGAAATCCATCAGTATTGCTAATGCCAAAAAAAACAGGAGTGGATCCAAAACAGTGATGACACGTGAATGGAATATTTGAGTCTTCTGTGTTTTGTACCCACTCCTGCTTTTGGCTACCAAATCACAAGCCAATTCTGATGGGACCATACAGGCCTAACAGCTGCTACACAGACAGGATCCGTTGTGCGTCTCATTTCTCATTTCATGACAGATCAGTTGGCCGAAAGGCAAAATACTGGCCTAGTCATGAAGTGGGGAGGGTGGGAACAGCATTAGAAGTCCACAGAGTGTCTCTAAGACATAGTGGTGAGGTGGAAGCAGCATGAGGAGGCCACAGAGTGGCAAAATGACAGTGTGGAGGTGGCAGCAGCATGAGGAGACCACAGAGTGGCAAGGTGACATAGTGTGGCGGTGACAGCAGCATGAGGAGACCACAGAGTGACCTGGTGACATAGTGTGGAGGGGACAGCAGCATCAGGAGGCCACATAGTGGCAAGGTGACATAGTATGGAGGTGGGAGCAGCATCAGGAGACCACAGAGTAGCAAGGTGACAAGGTGTGAAAGTGGCAGCAGCATAAGGAGACCACAGAGTGGCAAGATGACATACTGTGGAGGTGACAGCAGCATGAGGAGACCACAGAGTGGCAAGGTGACATACTGTGGAGGTGGCAGCAGCATCAGGAGACCACAGAGTGACCCGGTGACAGAGTGGGGAGGTGGCAGCAGCATCAGGAGGCTAGAGTGGCAAGGTGACATAGTGTGGAAGTGGCACAAGGGTGTCAGTCAGCACGTCCCTGTATGCAGGTGCACGTAGCTATGGCAAAATACACAAACACAAAAGTGCAACAGCACTCTGCAACCAGCACTCTGCCCTGCCTCTATGCTAGAAGCTATAAGAAGTCGTTAGTGTACGTTTTGATCAAAAGGAAATAAGCCACTTGCCACGCCAAGGCCCCCTCTATGAGTGGTACTAATGCTAAATCCTACCTGTTATGGGCCATGACAGCCACTTAAAATCCAGGGAGTGCAGGCCCAGCATGCATGCTAGGACCCATCGTGCTTATTAACCCTTTCTGGTTCTATAACAGCCTCCATTAGATCCAGGGATGCAGGTACCAACATGCATGCTGAGCCCACTGTGAACTCTTCCTGGAGCCAGGTGGCTACTAGCAGGCACAGAGTGGCAAGGTTACATAGTGTGGAGGTGGCAGCAGTATGAGGAGACCACAGAGTGGCAAGGTGACATAGTGTGGCGGTGGCAGCAGCATGAGGAGACCACAGAGTGACCTGGTGACATAGTGTGGAAGTGGCAGCAGCATCAGTAGGCCACAGTGTGGCAAGGTGACATAGTGGTGAGGTGGCAGTGGCATTAGGAGACCACAGAGTGACCCGGTGACAGAGTGGGGAGGTGGGTGTCATTAACAGTACCCACTGACAATGGTGGGTGTAAGAAGGAGCACTTGGCATCAGATGTGTGGCATCAGGCAGGTGGCAGCATCAGAATAGTAGCTGAGGCAGGTAGCCAGAAGAAACCGGTATCTTTTGTCAAGGTTTGGGTGAGGCAGCTTGGATGATCTAATCTGATGCATCAGGCATTGGTGGGTGGAAATCCTGGCTGATCCACACCTGATTCATCTTGATAAAGGTCAGACTCTCCATATTTTGGGTCTACAGGCGAGTTCTTCTCGAGGTAACTATGGCCCCCGCTGCACTAAACATCCGCTCTGATGCCACACTACTGGCCAGGCAGGACAGCTTTTCCAGGGCAAACTCGGCCAGTTTGGGCCACAAATCCACTTTGGCTGCCCAGTAGTCCAACAGATCTTTAGTGTGGGGTAGCAGGGTGCTGTGCAAGTATGCCACCACCTGGACATGAAGCAGTGGAATGACATCATTCATCCAGTAGTCCTGGCGACTGAAAAATAATGTGGCCTCCTCAAAGGGCCTGAGCAAACGGTAGGTGTCACGTATGAGCTGTCGCTGGCTGACATAGAAGTTACACAGGAGAATACTCCTGTCCGCTTGGATCATGGCCTTTCTCTGTTCGTATAGTCGGTCTAACATATGGAGGGTGGAATTCTGAATGGTGGAAACGTCGCATATCAGCCTATGTTGGGGGATGCCGTTCTGCTGCTGCAGCTCAAGGAGGGTGTGCTTTGCGGTGTACGAGATGGGTGCATGGATTTTCCCTCCTTGACGCAGCGCCGACACCATGTTGTTCCCGTTGTCGGTCACCATGGTTCCGATTTTCAGTTTTTGCGGAGAAAGCCAGGATTCTATTTCTTGATGAAGGACACGGAGCAGTTCCTTCCCTATGTGACTCCATTCGCCCAGGCAAACGAGGTGCAGAACAGCGTGACTCTGCCGTGCCCTGCATATGTGGTATGCTGGAGGGGCGCTGTGAATTGTCCCTGCAGTGAAAGCTGAGGACACAGTGGAGGATAAGGAGGCAGAGGCAGACATTGTCGCAGGACCAATGGCGGGAGAACGTAGAGGCGGAAGCGGTGTCGACTGGACAAGTTGCTGGTGTGGCTGTGCAGGAACCACATTCACCCAGTGGGCCGTAAAGGACATGAATTGTCCCTGACCGTAGTTACAGCTCCACACGTCGGCACTGCCGTGCAGTTTGGCGGACACTGACAGGCTCAAGGACTGGCCCACCTTTTGTTCTACATGTGTGTGCGGGGCTGGTACTGACTTTTTAACAAAGAAATGACAGCTTGGGACTCTCCACCTCGGCGCGGCACAAGCCATCAGTTCTCTAAAAGGTGCAGAGTCCACCACTTGGAAAAGGAGGGACTGCAGCACCAGCAACTTGGAGAGGAGCACGTTCAGCTTCTGCGCCGTTGGATGCGTGCACACATACTGTTGTCTCTTGGCAATCGCTACAGTGATCAATTGCTGACAGAATGACTGACGAGGAGTAGGAGGAGCAGGAGCATCAGGACCAGCAGATGATGGGAAGGACAGACAGCTCCCTTTGTCTGAGGTGGTGTAGCCTTGACTGTCTGAAACCGGGTGCGTGCCACTGGGTGATGCAGCGGTTGCCACTGGCCATGCTTCACCTTCTGCCCACAGATTCTACAAATGGCCATGTTCACCTCCTCCGGCGGCTTAACAAAAAAACTGCCACACCGCCGAGTAGGAGATTTTACCCCCAACACTACACACTGACTGATTGGTACCGCCGCTGCCTCCGTTAACCCGTGCACCGCTAGTTCCTGGGCAGGTAGGCTACTGCGAAGCGGGTGGTCTACCCCGGGCACATTTGGCTCCCGGCCTCCCACTGCTGCCACCCTGCTGACTGCCGGCCACGCTAGCGACTTGCTGGCTCCGCCGCTGGCTCACAAGCAAGCTGTCACCCTCTTCTCCCGATGATGATAAAGCCCCTTTTGTCACCCAGCTCCCAAGTGCGATCAGCTACATCATCATCATCGAGTACTGTGTGCACGTCACTGATGTCCTCCTAAACCGTCTCTGGGTCAGGAGTCTCACCGCACGCAACACCAGCTCCCACGCCACTCTCCTCATCACTTCTTGCACGCCTAGTGAAGGAAGCGGCGGATGTCTCCTCCACATCTTGGCTGGCCAGTAGCTGCAGACTGTCCTCTAGTAGCTCGTCCTCACTGTATAGTGGAGCTGAGCCCACAGCATATAATGCTTCTCTGGCTGAGGGAACAGAAAAGGACAGAGGCAGGTTGAGGACAGGTGAGGGCACAGTGCCTGCTCCAGGGCCATGCCAACTAAGGGTTGTGTCTGACGGACCCATGACTCTTGGCTGGGGGTGTCTGATGTCACTTGCGACAAATTGGATGACCGAGTCAATTATTCAAGAACCGCTGGGTTGCTGGTCACGACACGACCGCTAGCTGACACTGGGAGCTCAGGCCTCTCGAAGTGACCCCCTACTGCCACTCCCCCTTACTCTGCTGCAACCTCTGCCTGTGCCAGATACATTAAGGCCTCTGTCACTCCCCTGTGCAGGGCCTGGCACTTCTCTGTCTGAAAACACCCCAAAAAAGTCTGTAATTTTCTCACTTCACCACACAATGGCTAATAAGCCCTTTTTTACCCCACTTATACACGTCGAAAAGGGCTTTAGTACCTATAACTGCACCGCTGAACGGCAAATATATTTTTCTTTTGCCACTAATACACGCCACAAAAAGGGCTGTCATTTTAGCACTTCACCACACAACGGCTAATAATCTCTTTTTTTCCCACTAATACAAGCCAAAATATGCTTTAGAACATATAACTGCACAGCACAAGGGCTAATAAGATGTAGAAATATTTCCTTGTAATAAACCCTGGTAAAGGCTGTATCAAACAGCACTTGCACCCCAATAACAAGAACGGTTTGCTGGAATTACAGAGCTGTATAATGGCAATTTGGATCCCCAGTCAGTGCAGCAAGGTGTAATAGGATTGTTCCTATTACCCAGGCTGTAACCTCCCCTACTGAACCCTGTTCAATAGAACTGCTGGTGGAATGATTCTTCCCTGTCCTTTTCCTACACCTTGAGTAATCTTTCCCTGCACTTGTCAATAGTTTTTTTTAGCACAATGGCGTTTTCTCTAGCACTGTCCCTAGCGCCTGCTGACGTCTCTCCCTGCACTAAGTACACTGAAAAATGGCTGAATCCAAGATGGCTGAGGCTATTTATAGAGCTGTGACATCACAGGGCTGGCTGGCTGCTGATTGGCTGCATGCATGGCATTATGGGTGATCCCGCCTTCCCAGAGTTTCTTTCTCCATGTCCTCACACATGCAGCAGCCATTTTAGGAAAAAATGTGATTCGTTACCACGGAGTGTGAGGAAACTCGGCTTCGGTGCGAATCGAATTTTTCCTGAAATTCGGATCGAATTTCACTTCATCAGCTTCAATTCGCTCATCTCTACTGCATACTTAGCAATAAATAATAATGGTAGTGATGACAATGACAGGAAAAAAATAGTAATAAAAAATAATCATGATAAAATGTTTATATAAATATAAAATACTACATAGATAAATAATAATAGTGATAATAAAATTGAGAATAGAGACGTTATAAAACACGAGTAATGATTAGGCTACATTCATATCTGTGTTCGTCACTCCTATTAGAAGAGAGGAAAAGCGAAAATAACGGAAGTGGCGGAGGTGGTGCATAACTGAAATGACTGGAGCTGTAGAGACCTCATCGACTGTAATGGGTCCATTTGGTTTCTGTTCAGGTGTCAGCTTTTTTAGTGGAAAAAGTTCTGTATGGAGGACTTTTTTGTCCACGCTTTTTGGCAGAATCTGCAACGGAGGTCCTGAACAAAGCCTCCAGATGTAAACAAGTCCTAACAAAAAAATTGTAATAAAAAGTAATTGTGATAAAAGAGTGCAGTTATAATAAAAAAAATTAAAGAATAAAAATATGAATAATAATAGTCATAATAAAATGTTAAAAATAATGGACAATGGAAAAAGTAATAAAAGATATAATGATAAAATATAAAAATAAAGCTACTACTAATAATCAGTAAAATCAATAATAGACAAAAAACAACAATAATAATAATACTCAATGAACTTGTAGTAATAATAATAATAATAATAATAATAATAATAATAAAAGATATCAATTATTAATAGACAAATTGAGAAAAAGGTAAGTCGTCCACCATCATGTTCACTTATTTTTTGTATGTTTTTTGAAAGTAAAATAAAAAAAACTATATGGGAAAAAATGCCTGCAGTAGATCTGCCATAAGTCCATTTATTCAGAGAAAATCCTGTTGAACTCTATTATAAAATGGGGTGAATAAGGGGTGGGGCATAAAGTGGTAATCCTGCAAATACATTTTTATCTAAAAAGGCTCAGAATATGGAGTCAAATAATATAATAATTATACTTCCATCACTCGTTTCCCACCAAGCCCTCCATTCTGACTTTCCCTAGTCCCCTGACTATCTCTGCTTCCTGGTCCCTCTCAACACACAGGAAATGAACACTCGGCCAATCACAAGCTGAGGTGGAGCACACAGGAAATGAATAATTAGCCAATCACTGACTGAGGTAGAGCACAAAGGAAATTAACACTCGGCCAATCACAAACTGAGGTGGAGCATACAGGAAATGGACACTCGGCCAATCACAAACTGAGGTGGAGCACACAGGAAATGGACACTCAGCCAATCATTGGCTGAGGTGGATCAGACAGGAAATGAACACTTGGCCAAATACTGGCTGAGGTGGATCAGACAGGAAATTAACACTCGGCCAATCACTAGCTGAGGTGGATCAGACAGAAAATGAACACTCGGCTAATCACTGGCTGAGGTGGGTCAGACAGGAAATAAACACTCGGACAATCACAAGCTGAGGTGGCTCAGACAGGAAATGAACACTCAGCCAATCATTGGCTAAGGTGGAGCACACAGGAAATTAACACTCGACCAATCACAAGCTCAGGTGGCTCAGACAGTGTAAGGATACGGTGGTTTGCGCTCCAGCCTGGATCATGCCCTGTGTAACCATGACAATGATCGCTGTTTACCTCCCAGGCTGGAAGCAGTGGCCGCTGGGCCGTCTAAGGTGGCTCCGCCCACCCACACTTGGTCAATAAATAGGAGCCAGGTGCTGCACAGGGTGTTCCACTAATGGAGTGCGCACCCTGCCTGCTCCATTCACCACGAGGACTCAAGATCCTAACTACCTGCAACTCTGAACCTCCAGGAGAAACCCTCACCTACCTTACCCGGCACCACCACTGCAGGATCCCTGCATGACTTCCAACAGCAAGTATCAAGCCTGTCATTTTGTTTCACTGATATTGCTCACTGAAAGGAAGGGACTCGCGCTGGTGGTTATTAGTACTGCAGGCCTGGGATTCCTGAACGTTGCCAAGAGCTGTTATTCATGAACTTTAATCTGAACTCTCATTCCTAAAACGAACTTTCCTCACTATTAGTTTTACACTCTATCTGTAGTACGCGGTACATGATTTTGTTAACCCCATACTCTCCGCTTAAGACTGAGAGAGCCGCCTGGGGTACACACTGAGCAGCCGCAAAGACACCACCAACACTCAATCAGTGTGACAAAAGTGGATGTCAAAGGACACCGCAGTTGAGATCCTAACTGATCAATTTGGTGCGTTACATATTAGTGGAACCCCCATGGATCCAGCGGAGCTCGCGCGGCATATGGTCGCCCTCACTGAGAGGGTGGAAACCCTTAACGTGACCGTACAGAATCTCCAATTGGAAAATCAGACGTTGCGAGATCTCGTCACGCCGCGCACAGGACACCCCCACGATGGACCGGAACCCAAGGTCAGTCCACCTGAACTTTTCTCAGGAGACCGGAAGCAGTTCCGCAAATTCCTGAATGCGTGCAAACTGATGTTTCAGTTACGCCCGGACCTATCCTACCGATAGAACCAAAGTACTCACCATGATCTCGTACTCAGGGGGAGCCCAGAGCATGGGCTAACACCTATTTAGAAAAGGAAGACCCGGTCTTGAATTCCTTTCCGCAATTTCTTGAAACAATGGCCCTCCTTTACGAGGACCACAACAAGCAGCTGACTGCGGAGACCGCCATTCGCACCCTAAAGCAAGGGAGACGACCCGTAGAGGACTTTATTGCGGAATACACTCGTTGGGCCCGTGAGACGGAATGGAATGATCTCACTCTTAGAAATCAGTTCCGTCTCGGTCTATCTGAGGCCCTGAAAGATGAGTTAGCCCGCGGAGAGCTGCCACATACACTCGACGCCTTGATGCAGAAGGTCACCACCATTGACAGACGCTTAGGGAACGCAGGGCTGAGAGAGTCTCAGGGTTTATACCCACCCCGAGACAGACCAGCCCAGATCCTGTAGCAGAGATGATGGAGATTGGGGCAATTCGTGGTCCTCTGACTGAGAGAGAGAAGACCCGGAGACGGAACCTCAACCTCTGCTTATACTGTGCGCCTGCTGACCATTCGGTTGATGGATGTCCTGCCATAAGAAAGAAACATGAAGGTAAAATGATGACGTTCTGTAACTTAGGCAGAAAAATAACAACACAAGTGGTTACATTTATACGTCTCTCACCTTACAGTGGGACCAAAACCGAACTATCGTTGATGCAATGGTGGACACGGGAGCTTCGGGGAATTTTATCGATAAGCATCTAGTAGAGAGAAATAAAATTCCCCATACAAAGAAAAATGTATCGATATCCGTGAGTTTTATTGATGGTACAACCTCTAGACCTATCCATAGCCAGACTCAACCCCTTTTGGTGACAAGCGAAAATAGCCACACAGAATTTTTATCCTTTGATGTCATACACTCCCTTCGTTCCCCATCATTTTAGGCTTGCCATGGCTCCGGTTACATCAACCAGTTCTCCTATGGGAACAGGGGAGAATTGGGTTTACCTCACGTTATTGCAGGGAGACCTGCTTCCCTATTAAAACGCTCATGCATGTAGGGGTGAACCAGGTCCCTACCCAATACTCAGAGTTCTCGGAGGTATTCAGTGCAAAGATGGCGGAATCCCTACCGCCCCATAGACCCTACGATTGCCCCATAGACCTACTGCCGGGCAGTGAAATACCCACAGGAAGAATCTACCCATTGGCACAACCAGAACTTGACCACCTCAAACAGTATCTCGAAGAGAACTTAAGGAAGGGATTCATTCGGCCTTCAACCTCCCCTGCAGCCGCGGGTATGTTCTTCGTAAGGAACAAAGACTTGAGCCTCAGACCCATCATTGATTACAGAGCATTAAATAAAATAACAATCAAAAACCGGTACCCCTGCCGCTAATATCCGAGCTTATTGAAAGACTTCAAACATCAACTATCTACACTAAACTGGACTTGAGAGGCGCATACAACTTGATTAGGATTAGAACCGGGGATGAATGGAAAACTGCTTTCCGCACCCGGTACGGACTCTTTGAGTACATGGTAATGCCTTTCGGCTTGTGCAATGCCCCTGCCACATTCCAAAACTTTATCAACGACATATTTAGGGATCTACTAGATGTATGTGTTGTCATCTATCTAGATGACATATTGGTCTACTCCGATAACCTACAAGATCACAGGAAACACGTCCGTTGGGTACTTGCGCGATTAAGCGTCCATCACTTATATGTCAAACCAGAAAAGTGTATATTCGAGACTACCACCCTTCCGTTCCTTGGTTATATAATCTCACCCAAGGGAATTCAGATGGATCAGTCAAAGATCACTTGCATCCAAAACTGGCCGACTCCAGACTCCAGGAAAGCCCTCCAGCGTTTCATAGGGTTCTCGAACTTCTACAGGAAATTCATCAAAGACTTCTCTGCTACCATTAAACCCCTAACCAGATTAACTAGTGTCAACACGAAATTTGTTTGGTCCATGGAGGCCCAATCAGCTTTTGAGTTACTTAAAGACAAATTCACTTCAGCACCAATTCTGACCATTCCAAATCCAAACTATCACTTTGTGCTGGAAGTAGATGCATCACAGGCAGCCATAGGAGCTGTTCTGTCCCAGCGGAGCTCCTTCTCATCCCCATTACATCCTGTCGGGTTCTACTCCCAGACTCTAAACGCCGCTGAAATCAACTACCCCATAGGGGAAAAGGAACTTCTTGCCATAAAATGTTCCCTAGAGAACTGGAGGCACCTACTTGAAGGTTCAACACACCCCATCACAATATACACGGATCACCGTAATTTACAATATCTGAAAACCAGTAAAACACTGTCAGCACGTCAGGTACGGTGGAGTTTTTTTTTTGACAGATTCGACTTTCAAACGCCTTATCACGTCTGGCTGAATGCCGCGCCACAGTCACAGCCCCCACATGCATTATACCACCTAACAAAATTATCTTCGCCACCATCGAATTGGAAACCCAGCTTAAGGATGCTCTGAAAATTGACTGTGCTAACATCCCCCCGGGACTTCTGAAAGACCAACGGGGTTTCCTCTACAAAAACAACCTACTGTACATACCAACTCCTCTCACCACCCAGGTAATCAAACTCTGCCATGACTCACCCCTCGCGGGACACCCTGGCATTGCCAAAACCATAAACCTGATACGCAGGAACTTCTGGTGGCCAAAAATGACCAAAGAAATTAAGCAATATGTTTCCACGTGCGAGACATGTGCCTCATGCAAAAGTGATAGAAATCGACCATATGGCCTTCTTATGAGTCTTCCTATCCCCAACAGACCCTGGGAATGGGTTTCAATGGACTTCATTGTAGAACTCCCCGCTCCAGAGGAAACAACACCATCATGGTTGTAGTAGACCTACTAACTAAGATGGCACACTTCATCGCCCTCAAAAATTACCTTCCTCCAGTGAAACTGCCGAGGCCTTTCTGTCCAATGTCATAAAACTACATGGAATCCCTAGCCAAGTTATATCAGACAGGGGTTCACAATTTGTATCCAAATTTTGGAGAGCACTTTGTCTTAGACTCCAAATCGACCATAGAATGTCTACCGCCTACCACCCCCAAACTAACGGGCAGACGGAAAGGGTGAACCAATGTCTGGAACAATTTCTCAGATGTCACTGCTCATTCCTTCAAGATGACTGGGAAAGCCTACTCCCTCTTGCCGAATTCGCTACAACAATTCTGTGAATTCCTCCACTTTACATAGTCCATTCTTTGCTAATTATGGATTCCACCCTAGGTCTCTCCCTGAAATCAACCTTCCTACAAACGTTCCTGCCACAGATGATTTTGTAACTACCTTGCAAACAACCCTCAGGATGCTGAAAGACAACCTCCAACGGGCAAAGGAAAGGCAGAAGATCTACTACGACCGTCACAGAAGAGAAAATCCTCCTTATCAGGTTGGAGACTCGGTATGGCTGTCAACGAGAAACCTTCGGTTGGGGGTACCTGCTAAGAAACTGGGTAGGCAATTTTGGGTCCTTTTCTGATAGAAAGAATTATCAACCCCAACACGGTGAGACTTACCCTTCCTCCTCGACTACAGGTACATCCCACATTCCATGTATCGTTGCTAAAACCGTTTAGACCTAGCCCGTTCCCCTCACGGGTTCCTCAACCCTCCCCCGATAGATGTCCGAGGTGAGGAGGAATTTGAGGTTGAGCAGCTTCTCGACTCCAGAAGAAGACGGGGAGGATCCAGTACCTCGTTAGATGGAAGGGTTACGGGTCTCAGGATGACTCTTGGGAAGATGTGCGAGACGTCCATGCACCCAGACTCCAAAGGTTGTTTCACAGGAGATTTCCCGACCGACCCTCCCCTACTGGGGTACCCCGGAGAGGGTCCCCTTAAGGGGGTACTGTAAGGATACGGTGGTTTGCGCTCCAGCCTGGATCATGCCCTGTGTAACCATGACAACGATCGCTGTTTACCTCCCAGGCTGGAAGCAGTGGCCGCTGGGCCGTCTAAGGTGGCTCCGCCCACCCACACTTGGTCAATAAATAGGAGCCAGGTGCTGCACAGGGGTTCCACTAATGGAGTGCGCACCCTGCCTGCTCCATTCACCACGAGGACTCAAGATCCTAACTACCTGCAACTCTGAACCTCCAGGAGAAACCCTCACCTACCTTACCCGGCTCCACCACTGCAGGATCCCTGCATGACTTCCAACAGCAAGTATCAAGCCTGTCATTTTGTTTCACTGATATTGCTCACTGAAAGGAAGGGACTCGCGCTGGTGGTTATTAGTACTGCAGGCCTGGGATTCCTGAACGTTGCCAAGAGCTGTTATTCATGAACTTTAATCTGAACTCTCATTCCTAAAACGAACTTTCCTCACTATTAGTTTTACACTCTATCTGTAGTACGCGGTACATGATTTTGTTAACCCCATACTCTCCGCTTAAGACTGAGAGAGCCGCCTGGGGTACACACTGAGCAGCCGCAAAAGACACCACCAACACTCAATCAGTGTGACAAAAGTGGATGTCAAAGGACACCGCAGTTGAGATCCTAACTGATCAATTTGGTGCGTTACAGACAGGAAATGAACACTCGGCCAATCACTGGGTAAGGTAGATCACACAGGAAATGAACACTCGGCCAATCACCGGGTAAGGTAGATCACACAGGAAATGAACACTCGGCCAATCACTGGGTAAGGTAGATCACACAGGAAGTGAACACTCGGCCAATCACTGTCTGAGGTGGGTCAGACAGGAAATAAACCCTTTGGCCAATCACAAGCTGAGGTGGATCTCACAGGAAATGAACACTCGGCCAATCGCTGGCTGAGGTGGGTCAGACAGGAAATAAACCCTTTGGCCAATCACAAGCTGAGGTGGATCTCACAGGAAATGAACACTTGGCCAATCGCTGGCTGAGGTGGGTCAGACAGGAAATAAACACTTTGGCCAATCACAAGCTGAGGTGGATCTCACAGGAAATGAACACTCAGCCAATCACTGGGTAAGGTAGATCACACAGGAAGTGAACACTCGGCCAATCGCTGGCTGAGGTGGGTCAGACAGGAATAAACACTTTGGCCAATCACAAGCTGAGGTGGATCTCACAGGAAATGAACACTCGGCCAATAGCTGGCGGAGGTGGGTCAGACAGGAAATAAACACTTTGGCCAATCACAAGCTGAGGTGGATCTCACAGGAAATGAACACTCGGCCAATCACTGGCTGAGGTGGATCAGACAGGAAATGAACACTCAGCCAATCACAAGCCGAGGTGGTTCATAGTTACATATAGTGTAGAGGTCAGTCACTATATGATGCACCTTGCACAGGGTGGACGTGGTACGAGAGGCATACACCTGCAGATCACACCGTTCTTGGCTCGCGCTCCCATCTTATTCTTAGCGCTAAAACATCGGAAATAACAAATATGTCAAAGTTTCCTGGAGGAAATGCTGCTCAGTACTGACAAGAATTCATATAAAATCTGACCTCCACATCGCTTACCAATCCTCCCTGCTGAACTGTAATCAATCCGTAGTAAATAGACAGATGTAGCAGAGCTGGGTTTGTTAAAGGCAGTAGGACAGACTGGTATCCTTGGGGTGAAATGATTCCATGGTATCATGTTATCAGTAGGTTTACATAGGACTGCAGATCCACTGGCCACATTGTTATTACAATGTATCAAAAGAAACAATTGACAAATACAGTTTGGCTACAGTTGTAGCAGAGGCGAGCTTGTGATTTATAGGTTTTCCATCAGTGCTCAATCAGTGGATGCCAACCCCATCAGAATTAAGAAGCCCTTTTTTTGCTTGCATGGGCACAGGCGCCTATCTATACACTGCCAGGTACTGCAATATTCAAGTCACTGAGCTGCAGTACCAGAATCGGGCACGCTCAGTACAAGGCTGTGCTGGTCCATGCAGGTCCCAAGGGCATTTTGCACCAAAGCTTTACTCTGGACCCACTGAATTCAATGGTCCACCTCTGAAATGGCTGTATTTTTACAGAGAAAAGGAGAGAAGCCGTTCACTAAGCAAGATGACTGAATCAGAAGCTGCTGATTTCGTAGGAACGGGCACAACACTTGCCAAGAAGTCGAACTAAGATCGCTGCTGTCGTTCTACCACTCTGCACAAGGACCTGATCTTAAGAGAAAGGTTGAAAATCAAAGAAAAATTGGGTTGATCAGGGGCGTTACTTTTCCAGTAAGGTCAAATCAGTCACAGAGCAATACGTTTTTTTTATTTAAACTTACAGATGTATAGGCATCTACGCGTTTTGAGCCTATCTGACATTATATGAAATGTTGAAAATCAAGGAGAAAATAGGTAGAGAGAAGAGGCGATGCTGTCAGACGAAGTTGAATCAGTCATAGGTGAGTCAAATTTTTATTTGAGGTTTCAGATGTGCGGTCGTCAATGCGTTTTGAGCCTATCTGACACCATATCAAATGTGGAAAATCAACTGAAAAAAAGGGAGAGAGAAGAGACAACGCTGTCAGTCGAATCAGTTATAGGTGAGTGTAAGGGTACCTTCATACTTGCGTTTTTGTTTTCCGGTATATAGTTCCGTCGTCGGGGCTCTATGCTGGAAAAAAACGCTTCAGTTCTGCTTGTATTAACGTTAACTATTTTTTAACATTGCCAAAACGGATCCATTTTGAACTTCATTGGAAGTCAATGGAGGACGGATCCGTTTTCTATTGTGGCACAATGTGCCAGGGAAAACAGATCTGTCCCCATTGACTTACATTGGGGGTCATGACGGATCCGTTTTGCTCCGCATTCCAGGACGGAAATAAAACCGCAGCATGCTGCAGTATTTTCTCCGTCCAAAAAACGTTCATATACTGAACTGAGGACATCTTGATGCATCCTGAACGGATTTCTCTCCATTCAGAATGCATTGGGATAATCCTGATCAGTTTTTTTCCGGCATAGAGCCCTGACGACGGAACTCTATGCCGAAAAAGAAAAACACCAGTGTGAAGGTACCCTTAGTTTTATTTGAAGTTTCAGATGTGCGGGCGTCAACGTGTTTTGGGGCTGTCTGATATCACAAGAGATTAAAAAAAAAAATGTTATGCACTTATATATTATGAAAATGTAAGGAAATGGGGAGAAAGTGAATCAGTAATTGGTGAATGTGATTCAAAGATTTATTTCAAGTGATATCAACGCATTTCAGGAGCAGACCAATCCCTTCTTTAGGATCAAAGATGACACCTTTCTCTGAAAACCTCCTATACCCTCACAAGGCATATAGCAAAGCAATATCCAAAGCAAATAACAGTTATACGATCACAGAAAACCACTCATAAACACTTAAAGCAGACCACAAACTCAGCTCTGCTACCTCAGTATCCTAAATATGGCTGGGTGGGGGGTGTTGTTAAGAAGGAAATTCCTGTTTTCTCCCTGTAGAGTTTCCCAGGTGTTTCTGCCCTGAGCTTCCGTCAGTTTCCTCCTTTGCATCTTGACCCAGCTTCCTGAACTGTATGTGTGAAAAAATGTTTGCTGCCAGAAATTCGAGGCCTAAGCCGAGCAAATGTCCACAACAAGGGCACAGAGAAAAAAAACAATCCAAAAACATTAAGATGCATTTTGCATGAGATTCTTCTTAAAATAAAAAAATAAAAATAAAAATTTCCATTCATTGACTGTAAGCTGACACTTTTATACAATATTATATCTGAAAGTTGCAGAACTTTTCCCTAAACAAGGGTTGAGCTTTATTTACACAAAGCGGAACACTCCTTTAAGGCAGGGGCTCCATAGCTGGGTCCTATCTTGGTGGTTGGGGGCCCCCTTTTATTGCCAAACCTTCCCATGTCAAAAAGTCACGGAATATAGCTAGGATTTGCCATTGCTTTATGATTGGTGGGACCCGACCCCACCTCCCAATTCAATGCTGCATCTCCTTCACAGTCTTTCCCCGCGCAGCCAGGTGGTCCGAGGGCCACTTTCCATGGAAAAACAGTGGCACTGGTTCAGTCCCTTCAGGGGTCTCACCTATCATACAGCAATTGCGTGTTTGTTTGGGGGAGGGTTCGGCTTCCGATTCTTGTAAGAAAGCTTTGGGAAGGCCGAGTTCATCCAGGATATTAGGAACTTTACCTTGGACTGTTCTGAACATGATGGGTAACAAAATGATTTTCCAAGTAGGTCGTACAGAGCGGGAAATGGTGATTTGATGTTCCCGGTCATGAAGTACCCATGTTTCCTGTAAATAGTGAGGTTATCTGCTTGCCGTCCAGTTGTCACTAAGGTCACGTCTCATGCGTGCAGAGTGACACACAAAAATACTCGCCGCGTTCTCCCTTTTCCAATAGACATCTGTGCATTAGCACAACAGGGTCTTGTCTTGCCTAATGTGAAACATTTTATTTAGTTTTGACTATGGGACCCGCACCTACACGAGAACGGAGTGGGGTAGGTGGTGGCCAGAGGACACCTAGCGATGTCCCCTAGTAGTGAATGGAAGCGCACCGCGCTTGCGTGGCCACGGCTTTCGTTCATTTCTATGGGGCCGACGGAAATACGGAAATGAATGGAGGGCGACTGCACATGTGCACCCTACACAACTTTCGTGACTCCGTTCTCAGTGTATAATGCAAAATGCCCCCATTGTCTGAGAAGGGAAAACCCCTTTAAGGAAAGTACATATAGATCTAATTGACCAGCTAAGGGGACTACAAAAAGGGTAAAGCCAGTGTTGGACTGGCCCACCTAAATACCAGGCTCTGATATCATATTGGACGCCAAAGGTCCGGGAGAATATTGGCGTTTCCTCTGGAGCCAATCGCTTGCCACTAGGATCTATTTCTTTGAATCAAAGCCTGTAAGACTTTATTGATGATATAGGGGTTGGGCCCCAAAAATAATTTTCTCTGGTGGGCCCATGGAACCTTAGTCTGAAACTAGGTAGAGCTATGTCCCTCCAAAAACAGTCTGTCTACAAGAAGGTCACTGGTACATTTTTTTAAATCATTATTTCTCTTTATTATATTTCACAATAAAAAGTATAAATCCTACGGGAAATAAATAAATAAAAATAAATAAATGACCAAAATAAATAAAAAAATAAGTAAACTAAAATATAAATGAACTAATAAATACATAAATGAAATAAATAAATGACCAAAATAAACAAACAAAATAAATACATAAAATAGACAAACTAAATAAATAACAAAATAAATAAAAATACATAAAAATAAACAAAATAAGTGAACAAAATATAAAAAAATACATAAAAAAACGAAATAAGTTAAATAAAATAAATAAATATACTGCTATATAAGCAATATAAGAAAAAAACTGATGGCAAGTGAAAAAATATGGGTGATCTTGTAACAGCGGCTGCTGTGCGCCGCTGTTCCCCTGCTTACCACCGCAGTCCCAGGCGCCATGTTCAGCGGTGTTCTGCTGCCAGTGTTTCCTTTCAAGCCTGGCCACAGCATGCTTGCTGCTTGTTTCCTGCAGCATTTCCTTAAGGGCCAGAGCGCAGCACTTCCTGTGTTTTATGGGTTGGATCATGTGACCTCGCCAACCAATCCTAGCCCTCCTGCACACATATAAGTGGCTCAGCCCCCTTCCCAGATGCCTCAGTGTCAAGGTCCTTGTGTCTTGCTAAGGTTCCTGATATCCGCTGGTGTTCCTGACTTGTACTTGTGTTCCTGGACTCTGCTACTTGTTTGATTCCTACCTGCTTGCCTTGACTCTCCTGTTGCCGATCTGGATTGCCTGATCTGTACCTGTGCTGCCTGCCCTGACTTATTGCCTGTTTGACTTCGCCTCTGCCTCATTTTTCGGTCCTTACACTGTTGCTTCTGGTTACGACTCAGCCTGCTGACAACGCCTGTACCTCTAGTACATTTCTCAGGTACCTCCTGGTCCACCTGGACCAGCTGCCTCCTGTGCTTATCCTCCTCAAGAGGTTGCAACCTGGTGTTTACTTCGGGAAAGTCTATCCCCACCATTAGGGGTACTGTGAAGATCGAAGGGTTTACTTAGACAGCGCCCTTAGAGGAGATAGGACATGTGGCACAGTGGGTTCACGCCCGCTGGTTCGTAACAAATCTGTGCTAGGGAAGTTTCACCATGCCCAAATACCCAGACTGGTGCTTAGATGGAAGGTATTATGACTATACATGAATGTTAGACATATCAGGGACCTGCTGGAAGTCTCCAGATGGCAGAACATGTAAGTGATCCAGCACAATAAGTGACATAATAAGATATAAAAGGTCTCTAGTAGGGAAAAGCATGAATGAAAGATCATGTTCTGTGCATGATAACATCGCTCACCCTAGCTTATACATGTACTACTGGTGGGACTGTGAATAATACCAGAGACCAACAGGCCTGTAGAATATACTGAAAGATACACGGATCCTCGAGCCCCAGGATACTGCCATTCATGTATAAACTTAAATGATCCCATTTAGGTGTAGAACATATAGAATGGTGGCATCAAGTACTTACCTGTCAGAAGCATCTACGGTCCAGTAGTGGAGCGGTGTGTGCCTCTGGGTGCAGCTTTTAAAATGCAAGAAGGGTGCCACAGCATGTCTAAATTGAAAAGTAATCATAATTTTGACTATTGGCGTGTAGGAGACCAAGTCTAGAAATCCATTCCATGTCAAATCTCTTCAGATCTTCAGAACTGCTACTCTGTTGCCCCCTCGTCTTGGGGGATCACCCAATGAATAACATGGAATTTGATTTGGTGAACTCTGTGACCCTTTTTTTCGATAAAGTGGGCTATAATTGGCCTATCAGTCTTGGAACTGTGATTTGTGTTTCATTCTTGAATCTTAGATGTGGTCTTCTTCACGTACCTAAGGCTAAAGGGAAATTTAATAAGTTCACAAGTAAAATGGCCCCTAATATTAGTCTCTTACTGGTTCTGGATTTTTAAATAAAAACATCAATTCTACATTTATAATACCCCAGTCATGGGAGTGTGCGTGGATGCTGAATGCCTAGGATGGTGGCCTATACCTGTTGTCTACAGTGACCTATGTCAGCCCATAGTAGGATATCACTTCTTCTCTCTGTTCTTCTCTCTGTGGTGCGAGCTCTTTATAGGTTCATGGATGTCCTTTTTGTAGTATCTGTCCCTCTTTCTGCAATTTGGTAGTGAGGCCCTGCCTGGTTCTTCACTAAATGTGTCTACAGGACATTTCTGGGATAACCTCTGGTAAGGAATTTTCTGGTCACGTCTCATTACCTTTCTGGGCACTTGTCTTCACCCGAAACAATTCTTTTTACTCTTATGTTTTGTATTGTGAGATGAGCGAAGAGTTAATGAGGCCTGGGACATGGCATCCGTCATGAAAAGGAACTGTTTTTGTCACTAGGTTTAGAATACAAGTCGAATGACAGTCAATCAGGTGTTACCTCTGCTATAACATCTAGGAGAGCAATCTGGATGTTGCTTGGATCCAGTGAAGACATGATGGAAGGTAGTCATGAGTTGAGGTAACTATGGAATTCAATGAGTGATTCTGGAGAGCCCCACCAGATGAGAAACACATCATCCATGTAACACAACCATTAGTTTTGCATCTGAGGTAGGTTCTATCTTCTTCTAGGGGCTAACAAGTGTGTCTAGAACTCTACCTGGAGTCTGATAGACAATTCACAATACTATAAGACTTCCACTGGATTTTATTGGTAAGGTGTATATAACCGGAAACCATGGTTTTGGAAACCCAACCAACTTAGCTAAGATCAGTTATAGTGTGGAGATCAAGGCCCAGTTGTGGAATAAGATGAATAGGTACCATAGTGTCGCCCAATTGTAGGCCTTGTAATCACCCGTGTTTGTATAACATTACCTGACCCCAAAGTCTGCCAGCTTCACAGTAAACTCTTAGCACGGTTTTATTGGAAACCAGGGCCCTAGTTCTTGTTTGTTAAGGTTAACCTGGCCTCTGAGTATGATATGTTCAGAAGTTTTCCAAGTCCTCCATGCAAGGAACCATTATAGTCCAAGAAAGCCATTCTTCTTCCATGAGGACATTGAAGGAAAGTCGTCTGAAGAATGTCCATGTTCTGGTCTAGTTCAAATGGTTCAATGTGGGTGGATGGACAGAAGGAGAGTCATTAATTCAGAACCATGTTGAACTGGGGATCCTTGGGCCCACCAGAGAAAATTATTATTGGGCCCCAACTTCTATATTATGAATAAAGTCTATGAAAGAAGTTGAATCAAAGAAATAGACCCTTGTGGCAACTGATCCAAAGGCAGCTCCAAATGGGGTTTCTTCTCTTGCACCTTTCGGCCCTATTATTGCATCAGAGCCTGGGTCCACCGGAGGATCCTTTGGTACTCTGATGGGCCAGTCCAACCTTGTTCAGATCTGAGAAAGAGGTGTATTTGAAATATTTATTACCAGATTCTGTTCCATTGAGTTTGGGATCTGGTGTTTTTGTTCAGCAAGAATCTGGGGGAAGCCACGGCCGCCATGTTTTACTATATTCCCCCGGCAGTGGCCACTGTAGGAGAAATGTAGCAGTACATAGCAGCCACTCAAATGCTCCTACAAAGCTGCCCCCCATTCTGGCTTATGGAAAGTGGACTTAAGTGGTATATATAAAACGTATATATACCTAAAAGGACATGTGAACAGCGGATAACTTAAGGAGACAACCCCTTTAAACAGTATATACACCTTTGCCCAGGGGCGTAGCTAACGGCTGATGGGCCCCGATGCAAGAGTTTAGCTTGGGCCCCCCTTCCCTCAGTGCTTTGTGTGTCTTCTTATTCGGCACAATGGTCTTTGGCCCCCTCAGGCTTCTAGGCCCGGTAGCGACTGCTACCTCTGCACCCCCTACAGCTACGCCCCTGCCTTTGCCACCAAATATATGTTATCAAGAAAGAGGTGACAGATGGAATGAAGTATGACTGTAGGATCAGACTACACAGTGAGTGTAGTCTGTTACCATGGAGACACATAGCTAAGCATAAGAGCTGTATAAACCAGATGAAATTAGATTTTTTATTGAAGACTAATTATGAGTGCTCCAGCTTTTTATTATATATTTATATTATATTATAGCTTAAATAAGGTTTATATACAAAATGAACTCCCAAGTCCCCATCTTTAAAATGCTACATTTTGCTCAGAAAACACTAATCCTCTCTCACTCCCGTTCCAGTGCTTCTAAGGTCCCTCTGGTTACTACTCCCCGGTTCCTGTCAATGCAGCGGAACTTTCTGCACAGCCAATCACTGGCCACAGCAGTGACCCGCCTCATCCAGCCATTGGCTGAGTGGACATTTCCTGTGTGTTGAGTGGAAGCAGGAAGCAAAAAAAATAAAAATCAGGAAGCATTGAAATGGGAGAGGTAAAGGATTGGTGAGTATCACTTCTGTTTTTTTTTACATGCCATTCTGGTCCTTTCAAAAGAAAAAAATGAATGGTCGGACAACCCAACCAATTTGGAGCAATGAAAAAGGCATCTACAGGATGTTCATAGTATTTCAGTATTTCAGTTTGGCAAGTGTTCATGGCCTCCTGAACTTCCATTTGGAGTGCTATTCAAAATCATGGCTTATGCTAATTATACCCTGATTGGCCAAGGGGTATCACATGGGCGCTTTGTCACCACAACCAGATGGCTCCTCTTGGCCAATCAAGCTAAGAAAAGCTGCAATAACCATACAGCCAGGTTTCAGCAGTTATAACTTAATATAACTTTCTATGTTCGTATATATTTATTAGTTACATGTATATACATTTTATACATTGTGTATTAGACTGGAGTACTTGCTTTGTTTTTATAACTTACCGTATATACTCGAGTATAAGCCGACCCGAGTATAAGCCGACCCCCCTAATTTTACCCTAAAAAACTAGGAAAAGTAGTCAGGGCCGGTGCAAGAATTTTTGACGCCCTAGGCAAGATAAAAATTGACGCCCCCATCAGATGATCTGCCCTTACAGTACTGTAGCGGCGGCACGAAGCGCACGGCGTCATAGCAATCAATGACGCTGTGCGCAGTGTATGCTATATGTGTATAACAAACATATTTCACATGAAAACTTACAGTTACTTGGCTTGGCCCTTGGGGATCTCGGACACCACTTCACACTTTGGCCGGGGGATCGGTGTAGAGGTATACTGTGGGGATCGGCGGAGCAGATGATGTGTTTTATCCTAAAGAGAAAGATATCAGAATAAGGATTTGGAGAAGGATCAGAGGGATAGCAGAGCAGGGAGAGGCTGGTGCTGCTACTGGGGGTCATAACATGGGGGAGTAATAAAGCCCACCATAATACCCCCAGTAGTAATCATTCTCCTTATAATATACAGTGCAAAAATACCCCTTGTAATGCCCCAGCTCAGCTAATGTCCCCATAATGTACCAGTATAAAATACCCCTATATAGTCCCCCTAGTAAATGCCCCCATAGTGCTCCTCTCCCGCCTTCCTCCGAGTGCCCCAATAATATAATACACAGTATATAGGGTATATCCCAATTCTCCCCATCCAACATGGCAACACAGCTCTGTATTATTATTAATATAAAGGCCCTCTCTGTGCTATTATTATAATAACGGCCCCCTCTGTATAAATAATAATAATACTAATACAGTGGGGGCTATTAACATAAGAATAATACAGAGGGGGCCATTATAATAATAATAGTACAGAGGCGGCCTTATAACAATAATAATAGCCCTCCTTATGTGCCAGTAGTCCCCTCTTATGTGCCAGTAGTGCCCCTTATGTGCCAGTAGTGCCCCTTATGTGCCAGTAGCCCCCTCATGTGCCAGTAGCCCCCTCATGTGCCAGTAGCCCCCTCATGTGCCAGTAGCCCCCTCATGTGCCAGTACTCCCTTATGTGCCAGTAGCCCCTTATGTGCCAGTAGCCCCCTTATGTGCCACAGTGCCAGTAGCCCTCTTATGTGCCAGTAGCCCCTTATGTGCCACAGTGCCAGTAGCCCCTTATGTGCCAGTAGCCCCCTTATATGCCAGTAGTCCCCTTATGAGCCAGTAGCCCCCTTATGTGCCAGTAGTCCCCTTATGTGCCAGTAGCCCCCTTATGTGCCAGTAGCCCCTTATATGCCAGTGGCCCCTTATGTGCCAGTAGTCCCCTTATGAGCCAGTAGCCCCCTTATATGCCAGTAGTCCCTTATGCGCCGCCGCCAGTAGCCCCCTTATGCGCCAGTAGCCCCCAATGTGCCAGTAGCCCCCTTATGCGCCAGTGACCCCCTTATGAGCCAGTAGCCCCCTAATGTGCCAGTGACCCCCTTATGAGCCAGTAGCCCCCTAATGTGCCAGCAGTCCCTTATGCGCCGCCGCCAGTAGCCCCTTATGTGCCAGTAGCCCCTTATATGCCAGTAGCCCCATATATGCCAGTAGCCCCCTTATGTGCCAGTAGCTCCTTATGAGCCAGTAGCCCCTTATGTGCCAGTAGTCCCTTATGCGCCGCCGTAGTAGCCCCCTTATGCGCCAGTGACCCCCTTATGAGCCAGTAGCCCCCAATGTGCCAGTAGCCCCCTTATGCGCCAGTAGCCCCCTTATGCGCCAGTGACCCCTTATGAGCCAGTAGCCCCCTAATGTGCCAGTGACCCCTTATGAGCCAGTAGCCCCCTAATGTGCCAGCAGTCCCCTTATGCGCCGCTGCTGCCAGTAGCCCCTCTTATGTGCCAGTAGCCCCCTTATGTGCCAGTAGTCCCTTATATGCCAGTAGCCCCTTATATGCCAGTAGCCCCCTTATGAGCCAGTAGCCCCCTTATGAGCCAGTAACCCCTTATGAGCCAGTAACCCCTTATGAGCCAGTAGCCCCCTTATGCGCCAGTGACCCCCTTATGAGCCAGTAGCCCCCAATGTGCCAGTAGCCCCCTTATGCGCCAGTGACCCCCTAATGTGCCAGTGACCCCTTATGAGCCAGTAGCCCCCTAATGTGCCAGCAGTCCCTTATGCGCCAGTGACCCCCAGAACCAAAAAAAAAAAAAAAAAACAAGAAAACACATACTTACCTCCATGGCAGCGATGCGATGCAGGCCTCTTCCGGCCTGTGTCTCGCGGCTGTACGGCTCAGGCGGCGCGATGACGTCATCGCGCCTCCTGAACCGGCCTCTGATAGGCTGCCTGCCAGCACTAGGCCGGCAGCCTATCAGATGCACAGGGAGGACGGGACACGCCTCCGGCCCGCCCTCCTCCTGCACGCTCCGCTGCCGCGACTCTGCTCTGGTGCCTGGGGCGGGAGACCGCACCGGGTGTTACCCCAGGGACTGGTGTCACCCGGTACGGTCCGCCCCTCAGGCAGTGCAAAATGATAGCGGGCGGCGCGCCGGTCGCCCGCAGCGTTACCACATAAGTTTTTTTTTTTTTTATCGCAGGGTTCCGGCGCCCCCAGCTAAATTGCGCCCTAGGCAATTGCCTAGGTCGCCTTACAGGTGGCGCCGGCCCTGAAAGTAGTGACTCGAGTATAAGCCGAGGTGGATCTGTGGATGGCACTGTTATGGGGGGGGGATCTGTGGATGGCACTGTTATGAGGGATCTGTGGATGGCATCCACAGCCCCCCATCCCATAACAGTGCCTTTCACAGCCCCCATGCCATAACGGTGCCATCCACAGCGCCCATCCCATAACAGTGCCATCCACAGTGCCCCCATCCCATAACAGTGCCATCCACAGCCCCCCATGCCATAACAGTGCCATCCACAGCCCCCCATGCCATAACAGTGCCATCCACAGCGCCCCATGCCATAACAGTGCCATCCACAGCGCCCCCATGCCATAACAGTGCCATCCACAGCCCCCCATGCCATAACAGTGCCATCCACAGCACCCCCATCCCATAACAGTGCCATTCACAGCCCCCTTCCCCCCATTACCGCTCCTAAATACCTCCTCACATGCTCCAGGCAGGCCGGGCGAGCGCAGCGTGACTGACGTCACGTGCCTGCGCCGCCTGCTTCATTCATAAAGCAGGCCGGGCAGGCACGTGACATCAGTCAGTCAGCAGTGAGTGCACCGGCCCCGCCGCAAATGCCCGCCCCCAGCTCCTCCTCCCACTCCACTCCTTTTACGTGTATGACTCGAGTATAAGCCGAGTTCGTGTTTTTCGGCACAAATTTTGTGCTGAAAAACTCGGCTTATACTCGAGTATATACGGTACATGTTCTTTTAGGCATTTGTATTCTATTTTACTATTTACCCTTGACTTATAAATCAGCGACCAAAATAATCCGTAAACAGGTGACTCTTCTGTGGGATCTTCTTTTCCACTGTTGTTTAGTTGTGTTGATTGGTGTTTCCTTTTTTAACTTAAATTTAGAAACCACAGAAAACGGAGCAGGGGCGATGTGTAGTTACAGCTTCGAGGGGGGGAGCGCTGTGGAAGGAGCCTGGAAGTGTTTTGGTTCTCTGAGGTGTGAAAGGAAACAATCTGACGTCTTCAGGCAGGAAGAAAACATAGGTTTGGCCCTAGTTGTGCCTCCCAGGGAGGTCGTTTGAGAAAGCTTGACAGAGGGTTAAAAATAGCGTTGAAAGACCTGCTCAGAGGATGTCCGGAATGAGAGCAATACGACAAATCATTACTGGGCAAGATTTGTTAACTTACGCAGTTCCAAATACCAGACAAGGAAACCAAACCTCCACTGGATATCCACCTCTGAAGACCATATAGAATTAGAGACTGATTGCATTACATTACAAAACAGATTACTTTGTATTATTTATACTCTAATTATCCTAAATTACATAATACTCCAGAGCTGCACTCACTATTTTGCTGGTCTGGTGGAGTCACTGTGTACATACATTACATTAATTATCCTGTACTGATCCTGAGTTATATCCTGTATTATACTCCAGAGCTGCATTCACTATTCTGCTGGTGGAGTCACTGTGTACATACATTACATTATTTATCCTGTACTGATCCTGAGTTACATCCCTTATTATACTCCAGAGCTGCATTCACTATTCTGCTCGTGGAGTCACTGTGTACATACATTACTTATCCTGTAGTGATCCTGAGTTACATCCTGTATTATACTCCAGAGCCGCACTCACTATTCTGCTGGTGGGGTCACTGTGTGCATACATTATATTATTTATTCTGTACTGACCCTGAGTTACATCCTGTATTATACTCCAGAGCTGCACTCACTATTCTGCTGGTGGAGTCACTGTGTACATACATTACATTACTTATCCTGTACTGTTCCTGAGTTACATCCAGTAATATACTCCAGAGCTGCACTCACTATTCTGCTGGTGGAGTCACTGTGTACATACATTACATTACTTATCCTGTACTGATCCTGAGTTACATCCCTTATTATACTCCAGAGCTGCATTCACTATTCTGCTCGTGGAGTCACTGTGTACATACATTATATTATTTATTCTGTACTGACCCTGAGTTACATCCTGTATTATACTCCAGAGCTGCACTCACCATTCTGCTGGTACAGTCACTGTGTAGATACATTACATTACTTATCCTGTACCGATCCTGAGTTACATCCTGTATTATACTCCAGAGCTGCACTGACTATTCTGCTGGTGGAGTCACTGTATACATACATTACTTATTCTGTACTGATCCTGAGTTACATCCTGTATTATACTCCAGAGCTGCACTCACTATTCTGCTGGTGGAGTCACTGTGTACATACATTACTTATCCTGTACTCATCCTGAGTTACATACTGTATTATACTCCAGAGCTGCACTCACTATTCTGCTGGTGGAGTCACTGTGTACATACATTACATTATTTATCCTGTACTGATCCTGAGTTACATTCTGCATTATACTCCAGAGCTGCACTCACTATTCTGCTGGTGCAGTCACTGTGTACATACATTACTTATCCTGTACTGACCCTGATTTACATCCTGTATTATACCCCAGAGCTGCACTCACTATTCTGCTGGTGGAGTCAATGTGTACATACATTACATTACTTATCCTGTACTGATCGTGAGTTACATCCTATATTATACTCCAGAGCTGCATTGACAATTCTGTAGGGAAATTAAATTTTTATCTGAGTTTCCCTGTAATGTATGTGTAATTTTTTTACAGCCATTAGGAGACTGGAGGAGGAGGAGTAAATAAAGACCAGCTGTCCTCCATCCTTGATTTCAACCAGGGATGAGCAAACCCATGGAAATTCGGGTTCGCCGGGTCAAAGTTCGGGTTCGGGACCCAAACTTCAGGACTCAGACTCCATTAAAGACTATATGGACCCAAACTTCATAATGAGCTCCCCGGTGAGCCTGGTGACGTCATAGCAGGTCCTGCAAAAAGCAGAAAGATGAGGATAACGGCTGCGCGATCAAGTGGATGAGGTGAGTTTTTTGTTTTTATTTTTAACCCCTCAATGCACATTTTATTTAGCATTCTGTCTTAAGAATGCTATTATTTTCCATTATAACCATGTTATAATGGAAATTAATAAAATCACCCGAACACCGAACCCGAACTTCAGTGGAAAAGTCCAGGTTCGGGTCCGGGTCCCCGAACTCGCAAAGTTCTGTATGAACCCGAACTTTGTAGTTCGGGTTCGCTCAACCCTCATTTCAATTTCTGCTCCTTTAGGCACAGTCAGTCTTGTGCTCCATAGAGATGAGCTATTTGTCTCTTTTTTGTAATCCTGTGGAAATATGGATCATGGGGCAGACAGAAAAGACTGTGTGGGAGGCAGAAGGGACTTAGTGGGATGTAGGGCACAGGCGCCATAGCCGGAGGCTTAGTCCTGCCAGTTGGCCAGAGATGGTCCCCATGCGAAACCTACCAGTCAGAGGAAATCCTTGCCACTGATTCCCAAACTATGTGTCTCTTAGTTGGATTAGAAGAGTTTCTGGCGATAATGTTACAACTGACTGAATTCCTGACAAGTCATATGGATGTACAGTATGAAATATATTCCAGACGCGATCTGCGGCCAAATTATATACAACCATCAATAATTGTCTTTGTATTTAAAGCAGATGTGAAGACGGGCCCCTTACATGCTTTGTATACAGGGTGCAGTGCAAAACTGAGGCTCACGTCAGAACTATCATAGGCACTTCTGACCAAGGCACATGGTATACAGTCTTGGGTTAGGTGTATGGTTGACCACCTGGTACGATCATACTTCACACTGTTTCAATCCTCTGCATAGACACATAATGCTAAAATGCAGACCTCCTGCTGTCACCACTAGGGGGAGCTTACGACATCCAGTGCTATTTATTACTGAGTTCTGTGTATAAGCTCCACCTAGTGGTGACAGCAGGAAGCAACTCTGTGGTGCAAAAATGGAGCTATGACTAATAGAAAGTTATATTAAGAAATGAACCGTGTACAGAATTTTGGACCTCTATACCCTTAGGCCCCATTCACACATCCGCAATTTTGTCTGCATCTCGGCGGAATGGATGCAGACCCATTCATTGTGAATGGGGCCGGACGTGATGCAGAGAGCACACTATGTGCTCTCCGCTTCCGCATTTGCAGAGCCGCGGCCCAGAACTTCAGAGTTTCGGCCCCCGAAACATCCGGCCGCGGCTCCGCAAAAGATAGAGCATGTCCTATTCTTGTCCGCAGCCTGGACCTTTATTTCTGACTGCTAGTAATTCATTCATAAACTTCTAGCAGGAATAACAGAGGAATAGAACAACATAGAGCCGTAAGAACACATGCTCCAGAATGGTTAACATGTGGGGAATGCAAATAGTTAAAAAAACAAACATGTCAGGAGAGATGATGGGTCTGCATGATGACATAATAATGCACACTAGGGGGTGCACAAACTATCGCAGAGGACAGGAACTTTATGGAGTGTGATTGGCCATGTATTATACTACTTACATCTAATAAAGTTTGACATCATCATACTCTGTCACTAGTGACATCACTGTCACTTTCAAGTGGAGCTCAGTAATTTTATCGCCCCCACCCTATGGGTATCGCGAATAGAGTGGAAATGTGGACAGGCTGCTCTGCACTCTATACAGGTTTGGATCGGCCGGGGGCTCAGCGGTCAGACCTCCACCGATCAGATACCAATGCCCTATCCTGTGGATCGGGGATAAGTTGTGGAATCTGTTGGGGAAAACTACAACTCCTATCCGGTTCTGCATGTTTGTAGCTGTTAGGGTATGCTGAGGGTTATAGTTAAAATAAATGACTCAGTTTGTTATATGGACCTTCCCCCCGTGGGTCAGTCCGAGCCTGTATGGATGTTCTCAGGAGACCTCTGAGCTGCACTAGTATCTGACCAGATTATACGGGGGGCACATACGTTCTCTGTTTACAAAGTCATTATATAGTTAGGAAGAATACGACCCCAGCTTTTCCCTTCGGTGGCGTAGACATGGTTAATGATGAGAATAATCCGCCTTTAAGCAGCAGGAAAACTTGGGATGTAGAAGCTTAGAGTGTCTTCCTCACAGGATATCCAGCCTCGGCCCGTAGCCAAACACCCCCGTTAGATATGACCTCTATTCCATATGAGGGAACAATGCACATCATCTCTGAGAGACTTAACACCTCTCGAGCCCACTCCTAATATCTGCCATCTTAGGCGCTATGGCAATAACAGGTGTGCGGCGGAGACAGCGAGATAGACAGTCGGCCTCCAGGGAGCGGAAGGCAGAGGTGGATGGAGCATCACCATCACTGAGTGGGCTTCACCTATTGCACATGGGTAGAAGGCACTTAATCTGCGTCTGTCTGCTCGGAAAAGCCTGTCTTCATACCAGACACCATTTGCAAAAGCTTTGGCCTTGCTACAAGGATACATTTTTATGTTCGGGGTGTCTTTTTGCTCAAGAGTCTGGACGATAAGTCTCGGCTCATAGAGATTTACCACCAACGTGCCAAGACACTCTGAAGTTCCCGTCAAACATTTCTACTGCTTCCAATGCAATCAGTCTGTGTGATAATATGGTGACCACGGCATAGTCGCAGGCCTTAGCACTGGTGTTAATGTCCCTTCTTCTACCTCTGGCCAGCAGGGTCACCAGATATTTGGTGCATTCTCTTTTCTGGATGCGCTGAATTTATCGTAAGGTCAGTAGACTGTAGAAGTCCATAGGCCAGCTAAGGATTTCACTATCAGGAGTAGTGAGAATATGAAGTTTCATTCTGCCAGATTCTGCTTCCGCAAGTGCCCAGGTGGCAGACTGCTCTCTGCGTTTTAGCGGCTTCGCATCCCCTCCCCTCTGCTCTAAGTGGAGCAGAGCAGAGGGACGGGGATGTGAGGCAGCTTAATGCAGAGAGTGCTTCATAGTGAAGCTCCATCACCTGGACACTTGCAGGAGCATAAACTAGCAGAATAAACCTTCATATTGTCACTACTCCTGATAAGAAAAGCTCCACAAAAGGTACGTTTCTGCTGCTCTCCAGAGGGCCTACCTAGTGCTGTCTGCAATTTAGCATGGTCAAAACCGCTGACAGACTCCCTTTAAACACAGTAGGTTCTCCAGTCAAAGAACCGTGAGCAGAGAGGCTTTTGAAAAATATGGCTGATATTATACAGTACTGTTTGTGTGATGTTTACTCTCATTAATCCCTAAAGCTTCTCTTCTACAGGCCATGGATGACCGCAATGCCCGCCTGATTGGACCTCAACAATCCTGTAGACCAAGTAGACCATTGTGTAGATGTCTAGAACCTGGAGACCAGAAGTTTCATGGACTGAATAAGAACAAACAACCTCAAAAAGAGTGCAAATGTGCAGATGTCCATCAGCTCCATCAGGGTACATCCTGAGGGGAGTCCTACTCTTGGTGTAGTTAACTCTTCAATGCTCAGTTGGTCAGATCTTTAAAACTGTAAACCTAAAGGCCTTCAGTGTGGAAAAGCTAAGTTCTCATTCCAATTTGTTGACAATAAAATAAAATAAGCATAACCTAAAAAAATAAAATAAAAGCGCAAATTCAAAAATATTTGCTAAAATGTGAAGGAGAATACAGTATGAATCTATGGGACAATACCTGAGTAATACAATATGGCTTCAGGCGGTGGAGATGACTCATAATGCACGCTCCGTCAGAACATATCAATAATTATTTGAAATGGAGAACACATTGGGGAATTTTCTTACAGATTACAGAAAACTTTCAACTCCTGGCTGTTTGCTGACGACTTACTGATTAAGACCGCCAGGTCATGTTAGGAGAATGCTGTCCACCATACATGTAAGAACATAAGAACAGGACCATACGAGGTCAATAAAAGGAGTAAAGGGTTGGGCCAGACAGAAAACGAGCACAAAATATGGATAGGATTTCATGGGGTTGATTGACCAGTTAACATTTTTAGAAAAGGTTCAAAATGTAATAAAGTAATAAACTAAGTAATATCTTACTGGTTCCCCACTGTTCCTGTTTTGGCGCTTCACAGTCCCCCACCAGGCATCTTCTCATTGCTGCCCATTCGCCAAAAGGCATAGAATGGCTGGGCAAAAAGTTGACACTCCAACTATGGACAGTAGCCTGGGTGGAGAGCTATGTTGTGCGCCCCTTTAAGGGCTTGGGGCACACAAACACCAACATTTTTGGTACATGAAAGGCTTATGACTTTATCTTAAGTGGGGCCACCTAAACAATGGTGGACCACTGCAGCTGCCAGGTGATTGAAACCCAGCTCAGAGAGCTGGACACCTCCTAATTATTAAGGATGTTTAGCATTCCACTACATTTGTCCACTGGTTTCTTCTGTTCTGTTTGCCACTACCCCAGTCACCACTCCAGCTATGCTCCATAAAGCTCTGCAACATCAGTCTTGCCACTGCTCCAGCTCCGCTACTACCAGCCTTGCTAGATCGGTTCTGCCATTACCCCAGTTACCCTTCATCAAGCTCTGCTACATTGCTCCTACCACTACACCAGCTCCATTCCTCCAGTGTGCTAAATCGATCCTGCTACTACTCCAGCCCTACCACATCTAGCGGGGGGGGGGGTTGGTATAGGAGGAAGAGGCCTAGTTGGCACCCTATGCGCGCGTTCCACCGCAAATAACGGTGCTAAATCGATCCTGCTACTACTCCAGCCCTACCACATCTAGCTCTGCCACTCTGGTCTTTCCTCTACTCCAGTTCCACCACATCCAGCTTGGTAACATCAGTCCTGCCAGTACTCCAGCCTACTACATCCAGTTCTGCTTCTTCTCAGCCTCAGCTTTGCTACAGCACCGCCTCAACACTGCATCAACTCTGCCTCACCCCAGCATTGACCCCGATACACTGCAACATCAACTCCAGTATTCCTTTTTACCCTACTGGATCATGTCTGCTACATCTGTCAGCACCATCTATCTGTGAGTCTCAAGGCCTACTAGCCTGGACAAGAGGATCCCCCTAACCAGGAGAGGCATAACAGCTCGGGTGGGTCCTCCACGAATCCACGACAGAAGTCAAAGAGTCAGCCTTAGCTTACTGCCATGGAGATACTATTGGATATGTGAACGAAAGCCTAACCCTGGGAACACACCTGGGCGTTTTTCAGCGCGTTCGTACGCGCTGTAAAACGCCCTACATGTGAAAAGCCATGCTTCCCTATGGGCATGGTTCACAGCGCGTTTGAACGCGCTGTAAAACGCCCAACGCCCAAACAAGTACATGAGCTTCTTTGGGGCGTTTTAACGCGCCTATGGACAATGTTGCCATAGGGGAGAATCACTGAATCGCGCGTATGACGCGCGTTTCTTAATTACAAAAACGCGCATCCAAAAACGCGCGTCATACGCGCGATTCAGAAACGCCTAGGTGTGTTCCCAGCCTAAAGGTGCCCATATACATTAGATAAAATTCAACAAACCCACCGATTTCAGCTGACTAGTATGAAGGTGTCCCAACTGTCCATGGATGGCCTATGACAGGGGAAAGGATTCATTTATTGGATTTCAACATGTCTGCCACCAAGGTGACCAAAGCTATACATAACGTTCTCCCCATGGGAATGAACATGCACGCTTAGCTTGGCTGATAGAGGAGTGGAGAGGAACAGCTGTAAACCAAAGGATGACTACTTTGATCCCTCCATGTTACTGGAGAGCACAGGAACTATTAAAGCACATTCAGGCCCGGCGCTACAATAAGGAAGACCAAGCGGCTGCCTTAGGGCGCAGAGACGCTGAGCCAAGGGAAAGGGGGGCGGAAAAGTGAAACTTTTTTTTTTTAAATCACTTGCGCCGCCGGGCGGACACTCTGACAGGTGTGTTGTGTGCTGCGTGTGCTGTGCAGTCTCTCACTCACAGAGCGAACGGCATACGGCAACACGAGGTCAGGGGGTGTGTGACTGGCGCCCCGGCGGCGGGCGGCAGCAGGGAGTTGGTGACTCACACAGCCGGGGTCGGCGCGACCCATAAGCAAAGTACGTCACCACGTAGAGTGCACTTTGCTGGGGGGGGGGGCGACGGTGCTGCTCTGGTCAGGCTTAGCATTAGCACCAGTGTTCGTTCCCTCTATCTTAAGGTGCGCAGCCGCTCATCAAATATTGTGCCCCCGCTCTGCCGCTTACCACTTGTCCATACAGCGCTGCGCCGCCCACAGTTGCACAGCAGGGCGCCGCCTCCACATTGCCAATCCAAGAATTGCCATTTTCCTTGAGGAATTTAGGCTCTGTTCACCTTGTGTTTGAACACATTCGGCGTATGTAATGGTAAAGCTCCATATCTATAGGTCCCATTGACGCCCTATTCCAAATAAGCTTTCTTTAGGCATATGCCAGACCAGTATGCATCATATACCCTTTTTCTTCGCATTAAGGAATAGAAGTAAAAATTAGGAATATATGATTTTTACAAATAGGTCCTATGAGTGGAGTGAACCACTGTATGCTTATATAATGGAATATGTCAGAGCCTGCTGTTAGAGGTGTACATTGGGAATGACTCCCACATTCAACTGAAACATAAGGCTCAGGCAGTCTGGAAAGACCCTTATAAATGAAGAAACACAATGAACAATTCTGGTATACACTGTAGATATCCTTTATGAAAATATGTTTCTACTATTTTTTTTTACTATATTTATTATATGGTCGAAAGGCTGATTGGGGGGAGGGGGGATTGTAATCGGACTGCTGTAGAATATCTAAGATTAGCTGGTCAAGTAAAATGGTGGACGACAAAAAGGGGCGGGTCAAAAGGCGTGGACAATAGGCAAAGTCTAGGGGGCGGCAAAATTAGCTTTTGCCTAAGGTGGCAAAATCCTTGCACCAGTCGTGCACACAGCCAGACGGACTGCCGTAGGTCAGCGTCAGCCACAGTTCCTGTTCTCCTCAGTGTGGTCCTGGTATCTTTTCTCTGGGCTCCCGACAAGTTTGAGGACCTTTCCCACTCAGCCAATGGCCGCAGCTGTGTCATGTGTCAGGCCAGCGATTGGCTCAGAGGGAAAGGTCCTCAAACCAGCGATTGTCTGAAGAAGAGAGAAGATACCAGGACCACACAGAAGGGGATCTGCTGCAGACGGGACCAGGGCCAGGTGAACATAATGTTTTTTACACAACATTACTGGGGGGGGGGGAGGGGGGATGTGCCATGGAGGGGGAGAAATGTGACATGGGGGAAAGAAATGTGACATGGGGGGATGATGTGCCATGGGGGGGGGGGGAAGAAATGCGACACAAGGAGGGTGATGTGACACGAAAGGGGTGATGTAAAAAGGAGGGGTGATGTGACATGGAGGGGGAAATATGACATTGAGGGCTGATGTGACATTGAGGGGGAGAAATCTGACATGGGGGGAGAATTGTGACAAGGAGGGCTGATGTGACATAAAGGGATGATTTGACATGGAGGGGAGAAATGTGATATGTAGTTAAAGAAACATATATGCACAGGAGGTGGGTGCGGTAGGTGGACTGCAGGGTTTTGCGAGGCAGGCATTCACACGATTGGAGTGGGGTCCAGGTGGGATGTTAGTGTTAGGGGGAGTTCTGGTGGGGGGGGGGCGCCAAAATGTAGCTTCGCTTGTGTTGGCATAAATCCTTGCAACGGCCCTCAGCACATTATGAAGACTTCCCCAAACAACTCTCCATATTTCAGCTCCCTGGACCTCAAAGAAACCCAAGGCTTGTCGAAAAGTTGGATCTTGACTCATAGGGAGTCACTTCCAAGAGGGAGCACTGGCGAGATGGTTCTCTTTCTTGGGAGACACCTCTTTGCATATTGTTTTCCAATGGAGCGTTGGAGTACTTCAAGTAAGTCTCCATATAAGATTAGTCTCTTTAAGGAGATTCAGCACCCTGCCTAAGTGCGCTAACTCCAGATTTCCAGGGTTTTGATTGAATTTAGGTTTCATCGTTGTGGTACTTGGATTGTCAAAATGGACAGCCACAAGAGCTTTATTATCTTGAACTTCTAATCACATTGCATAACATAAAAAGCTCATACACGTAAGATGTTCTAATTTTCTATTCCGTAATCATCGCCACATAAATCCTACAACAGCCTGGCCGGACAAGAGCTTTCATCTGTAATCTCGTTTCTATAGATTTTTGTTTCTTTTAACTGTACTGAAAAAAAGCAATTCTGCCCAAATTCCTCTAAGTCCACTTAAGAATTAAGAAGAAGCCCCTGCAGGTAATTATCTGTTTATTATGGAGCGTGAGGACCATAGACAGAACTTCTTAAGAAACCCACAAAATGTCTAAAAATAAATCCGGCTCCATCATTTCTACCTCAGATATAACATTTGCAGCAGCATTGATGACAATTTTTTATATTACACTGACCAGAGTGGTAAGCCTGGAGGTCAGCCACCAAACAGATGGCAAAATGTCACCTCTCAAGGTGACCCTGCACACAGACCACTCATGGGATTTTCTGGGGAATTCTTCAGGTCAACAAACCATTTACCTTGTGGACAATTTACACAAGATATGTCGAAAGCCCTACTAACATGGTGGTATGTTGCACAGTAGAGGTCCCCAACTTTGAATGATGCTTAAGAGTCGCATTCAACGTAAAAATGGGGAATAAATATGGGGAAACAAGGAGTCAAGAAGCATTTGCTGATGCATTTCATTGTGAAATTTGGTATGGTATTGCACCATCCACATTGACTCTTGGTGTGACGGCTGGAACGTATGTGCAATAATGTCAACTGCAAGAGCATATGGTCATAAGGCAGGAGTCCTATGGCATGCCATAGAGGTGCACCACTATCCAACTTTTAGAGAGACAGTTTCACAGGCAGAAAGTGAGGAAGAAGCAAGATCCGAAGGGGCTAATTTCAATTGCCAGAGATTTCATATTTGGAGATATATTTTTGCTCTCTTCCTTAAGTATCAGGGGTACTACTTCTCCTTGTGGAGAGCACCACTAGCAAAGAGAGCCTTGCAGTGATCCCTGGGAAAATGATATGCATATTAGCTTACTTTCAAGAAGTAGTGCCATCTAATGGAGGAAATTACCTCATCAATGCCTGACCATTTAACAGGCCTTTCGAGATAACTAAGGCCAAACCAAGAGCCTTCTTTAAAAAGAAAATGAGACACGTCTCCAGGCAGTTGTTTTGGTGTTCTTAGAGAAAAGCTATTCTGCATATCCTTTTTCATATCCTACGCAATTTCTGGCCTTCTCCACAATGAGAAACAGTACCCATCGAGACCTACATCAAAAGCCTACACCTAGCCAACTAAGCACCTTACTCAATACTGATAAGGGGAAGACTTTACACTCTATACTCTACTCCAAATTGGTCTTCTCTTGGAGAAGGCTTTTGGTTTGGCCAATTTCTTTAGTCAAGTTGCAAGACCTGTTAAAGGGTCAGAGACTATAGAGTAGCTACCTGCTCTAAATAGTACTGCAAAGACAGCTTTCTTTCTATTCCTTGAACTTTGTCAGGGTCAATAAACCACTTACCCATGTATACAATTTATACAAGGCTGGACGTGATTTTTGAAAGTTCTTAGCTACATATACTAATTTGGTGGAAGGTTGTACAGCTACACCATCCTTCAATTTTTGAGAGACCTATTACTAGATCCAAATGGTCTAATGGCATAGGAGCTGAAGTGAAGGAAACTCTTTCAAACCTATGGAGATCTCTTCTTACTCTATTCTGTGGAGTTCTTCAGGTCAACAAACCATTTACCATGTGGACACTAGGCTGGATGGATGTGCTGAAAGTCCTCAACCACAACTACTCACTCGGAAGGTATGTTTGAGAAGTAAACCATCTTTCCATTTTTGGAAAGACCGTTTCATTTGCATCCAGCAAAGAAACCTGGTTTTCCATATATCTATTACTGAGCTGAACAAAAGAATTTGTCATAGAAATATAACTATAATGATCAGATCTGCAAGATCTGAACATTGTGCAGTCAGATTGGAGCACTCAGTATGTTATCCCTGTAAATACCTGCCAATATTCCAATCTTCCTCCAACATTATCATCCAGCACCACTTGGCCTCCCAAGTTAACATCCTCTGTTCCAGCTTCCACAGAAACAAATAGAGCTAAAAGAAATGGCCAAATGGAATGGTACTGGACTCTTAGATAAAAGCTTTCAACTTACCACAGTTTAGTCCAGCTGGTCGTGAACATACTCTACTCTAACAGCCCTCCTTCTACATTTCCATATGTAAGGTTCCAAAGCTTACCGCCATGACATGTTAACCACTACCACCAATGCACCCCTGTGACCATAGTACCTATTGATTTGACTTTAAATCTTTCTTCCAGAATTATTCCAGACCAAGGCTCACTAACATGCATGATTTTCATCTTGCAACGACCAAACCATTTGCCCAAATTTGGTCTGAAATGATGCCACTGACAGGATCACATGCACCGTGCTACTCAACAGATAGGCACAATATACCCATGTCAGAGATTCATGATTACATAATCCTTAAAGAGAATAAATCATCAGTGCTTTGTTAGAAAACCGAAAAATGTGACTACAAAACAATACCATTAAAGCTGTCAACTGTCACATAAAGTGAAGGGTGATGGTTCATTCCAAGAAAATAACTGAACGCTCAGTGTGACTTAAAGTGCAAATTTCAGGAGACATTTGCATCAATCGATTGGACAGTAGTGTGGTGCTGCAAGAGGATTTCTGTTCCAGATGGAGGATCGCCTCGGAGAGGGACTTACCAAATAGTGCCCACTACAACATGACCTCAAAGTAGCTGGAGCTAATGGTTCCTGCTGTACAGCACCAACAAATATGAACTCTAGAGTGCTGCAAGATCCATTGGTTACGGTATATATCTGAAATATACGGTTGGGCAGATTTTCTAAATCAGTTGGCATCACCAAAAACAATTTGATTGGACCAAAACATTTTATAGGCAGGACTTTCTTTGTTTAGGACAGAGGTCTCTAACCTTTTGCTCTCCAGCTGTGCAAAAGTCAGAACATCTTTTTGAGTCTTCGTTTTCGCATTGATTCCGGTCATTGTCTCCAGCCATGTCCTCAAAATTTTCTTCAGCTTTTCCAATGATATGTTCCAATGAGCTGGGTGTCCTCATAACATGTCCAAAATGAAATCTAGCTTTCACCTGGTTATTTAGTAGTCAGTTGCTGTAGTCAAACATCCACATGTTCATGCTTACATGACAAAGTGGGAATCCTTCCTAAAGCATCCCTTTTCAGCATGGCGGAGTATACGGAAGGGGGCAGCATTGACTTCTATATGCACTGTATATGGTCACAGTATATCTCTCGATTCAAGCTCAATTCAACCGTGTTTGGACATCCTTGTAAACAGGAAAACTGGCTGATCCAAATTTTTTTTTTTTTTAAAGTTCCATCTTAATATTCGGACGGCTGAGGTTGTATGCAAAATTTCTACTTATTCTTCGTCTCGTCAAATCTCGGTAGGTTCAGCCAGTTTAGCCATTTAGTTTGATTGTGTTCAAAAATGAGCAGAGGTGGAAAAAGTAACAGACGAGGATCATGGGATTCTTTGAGACATAGAAAATCTCACAACGTATAACAGATAAGTCATGCTCTGGAGAAGGTCTTTAAATATTCCATACAATGACCCCATAGGAAGTCCGAACACATTGAAGCATGTACGTCACATGATGACAACAGGTCCAGACACAATATTTTTGGATTCTCTGGAAAGTGAATCATATCATTTCCCTTTATCAGTTAGATCACCGTGAAGTGGCTAGGATGAGATTTTCCAAGTTATTTCAGTTTTTTTGGATGTTGTCAGGGTGATTGATGCTGCCTTCCCACTTCATGCTAAATGTGAGCAAACAAAAACACAATGGAACTCATAGAAATTGGAAAACAATGAAGTCACAACATGTCGTAAGTTTTTTTTTGAGAACCAAAGGTACCATCACTTCCCACTACATTTATAGATTTCTGATGCCAGGAATATAAAATTAATTGCAAACAGGTTCCAGACAATTGTGTAGAATACTATTCAATTTGGAGGAAAATAACACCCTTGCCAACAGTGACCTTGCAGAGAGCAGGATGCAGATCAAAAGATCATGGAAAATGCAAAAAAAATAAATAATATATACAGCATGTAGGACTGCGATTTCACGGATGATCGGTTGGTCTGACATTCATTGCCGCTCCCAGTCAGCTACCCAAGGCCACAGATGAAATTCTGCTAGCTAAGTCCCTTAACTGTATGCAATTTAACAAACTCAAGATCCCCGTACCAATTTTTTCTTAATGGTTTTTAGCCATTGAGGTCCCTTTAGCAAATACAAACATGGAATTCTGACCTTGGTGGACTTTCTTGGTCAATACCTTTTCAAACTGCAGGTTCTCTAGTGCAAAGCTGGTTTTGCGTTGGCCCGCTTTCCCAAATGGATGCCAACAGTTGGCAAGACATAAAAAAGATCTAGTTCTTACCTCTAGCTCAAAGAGTAGTGTCCAGATCATCGCCGTACTCTAATCAACATTGAACAAGGGCTTGCTAGAAGGATGGTTTCATAGGGCCATATTATGGTCACAACACCCACAGCCTCCCGGCATTTGTACTGAACCAACTGTAGATCACCAATAGGTATCGTTCAATACAACTCTGGGAGGTCCAAATGTTGCTGTCATAATATGAACGACAAAATGCACATGTTGAAGAACCTGGAACTCAAAATGTATTTTACTATAAAGGCCATAGCAGATATCCGAGGCTTGCACTCAGACGTCTGCTTCAGATCTGCTCGAGGATTAGCCCCACTCTATGGGGCTAATCCACATCAGACTAATCTGCTGTCTTTTCCTGCAGAATCCATATTAGCATGCACCCTATTTCAGAAGATTTTTTTTTCAGTGCAGGAATTGTCCATAGCACATTACCAGGTTGCCGAAACCCCAGTCACATGCATTCTGACATGTGAAGTTGGCCTTAGACTATCGATGCCTTCTGATGTTCTGATATGTGAAGTTGGCCTTAGACTATCGATGCCTTCTGATGTTCTGATATGTGAAGTTGGCCTTAGACTACCAGTGTCTTCCACTGATCTGACATTTTTGCCTTAGTCGACTGATGCCCTCTGATGATCTGACATGTATTAAACTACTATTGTCATCTGATGAACCAACGTGAAGTTGGCCTTAGAATATCGATGCCTTCCAATGATCTGGCATGTAAAGTTAGTGTTAAACTGACCGTACAGGTGAAGTTGGCATTAAACTACTACTGTTTTCCGATGAGCTGACCTAATGTGAGCCTCATATCACCTATACCTTCCAATCATCTCACAAGTGAACTTAGCCTTAGAGTACCAGTGCCATGCGATGATCTGACATGAGGTTAGCCTTAGACTACCAGTGCCATCCGATGATCTGACATGAGGTTAGCCTTAGACTACCAGTGCCATCCGATGACCTGACATGAGGTTAGCCTTAGACTATCAGTGCCATCCGATGATCTGACATGAGGTTAGCCTTAGACTACAAGTGCCATCCGATGATCTGACATGAGGTTAGCCTTAGACTACAAGTGTAATCCGATGATCTGACATGAGGTTAGCCTTAGACTACCAGTGCCATCCGCTGATCTTGCATGAGGTTAGCCTTAGACCACCAGTGCCATCTGCTGATCTTACATGAGGTTAGCCTTAGACTACAAGTGCCATCCGATGATTTGACATAAGGTTAGTCTTAGACTACCGATGCCCGGACATGTGAAGTTGGCCTTAAACTACTATTGTCTTCCGATTATCCGACATGATGTTAGCCTCAGACTAAGGATACCTTCCAATGATTTGCCATGTGTATCTACCGCTGTCTTCCAATGATCTTACATGAATATAGACTTAGACTACCGGTATCCTCGATGCACCTCTTCTACAGCTGCCTTGTGAAATCAGCATAAAAGGATAAAATTGCAATTGAGGAAATGTAAGTGGGAAAAATGTTGCATTTTTGGAGAACCCCTTAAAACAATATACGGATTAGGTATTTCAGGTGGATTTTCTTTTTAGTGAATTCTCCAAACACTTGGTAACGACAACCTGCACGCTTTACAGAAGACAGGTTAGCAGCGGTTTATTTGGCAAACCAGGAACAAAGATATCAAAAGCCAAACCATTGCCAAAAAGATCCTGATAAACTGCAGACGCCTGACCAGAAAACCGAAATCCAGACTAGAAAAATAAATATTTATTCGTTTAAAGAAGTCTTTGTAGTCATCAAAGAGAAATGTGCAAACACGTGTTTATTTTCTCTGGACAGAGTGGTCGCTGACATTTCTGGTTGCTCACTCTTGTAAAAAGGTAACAAACACATTTTTGAACGGAGCGGAAACTCCGAAAAGTGCCAGAAAAGGGGGCGCTCCACTTACTCACAGACGAGTCAGAACAGCTTCTATAAATACACAGAATGATTGGATCCCATCGTAAGTTACGCGTCCAGATGTATTATCAGTTTTCCGATAAAATCACTGATAAAACAGTAAGATGTTCCGGATAGTCCGGAAATGTGCGATAATCAAAGAAATGTGAACTTTTAGAGAGAATTTACGAAAGGACAACACAGCCACCATGACTCGTGGCTACAATCAGTACAGCAACAAGTACCCAGTGTTCACTGTATACTAACTAGGCAGTACCTTTATTTAAAAACTAGGTTTTATATTAAAAGTATTCAAAATAAAGAACAGTCTTATCATATTAGTAATATAAGGAAGGGGGCATAAAGGTTACCAGGAGGGTGGGTCCAGGCAGAGCTGGATCACTGTCCCTATTGTGCCCCTACTTGACCTGGAGTGATCAACCCGCCCAGTTAGTTGGAGCACCCCCCCGATAGGGGCAATCCCTCTGGACAAGGAATGACCAACCTGTGGCCCTCCAGCTGTTGCAAAACTACAACTCCCAGCATGCCTGGACAGTCTGCAGCTATCAGCCTACAGCAGGGCATGGTGGGAGTTGTAGTTTTACAACAGCTGGAGGTCCATAGGTTCCCTGCTCTGGACCATCCCTAACCGCTCACTAGAATACCCTACATAAACCCTATTGCAGATGGTACCAGCTCAGGCATCAAGTGGTAGTACGTACAAGAGGGTATCTAAAAAGAACATTTCAGGGGTATCCTAGCGAGTGCTTGGGGACAGTCCAGAGGGATCACACTGGATGGGGTGGAAGCATCAACTAACTGGATTGGGAGATCAGTCCAGGCCAAGGAGGGGCACAATCAGGAGTGCACCTAGCCTTCCTGCTGCCCCCCCTCTTGCTACCTGGTGCTGCCTGAGGCGATCACCTTACCTGGCCTCATTAGTGGTGCACCCCTGGGCACAGTAGGGACCATGATCCAGCTCTGCCCAGACCCACTCTGATAACCTTTCCTCCCCTCTTCCTCATGTTACGAAGAGAAATGTGGCAGGACCGTTCTTCAGTTTGTGCACTGTATTTGATCTGTGAAACTATACTGATTGATGCCACCTTGTATTTATTGAGTATTTATTTTTATATACTTTATATTAGAATTTACGAAAGAAAAAACTAATTGAAGTCAGTGGCCACCAGGGTTTGGACTGGCCATAGACACCACAGGAAAACTTCCCGGTGGGCCGATGCCCATGGTGCCACCTGGAACTCCTCATGGCCGCCAGCTAGGATAAATAATGATCCGACGCTCTCTTCCTGACTCTTGAACTTAACTGTATTGTCATCCTAAGGCAACTGGAGCAGGATAGAACGTGGCAGCTGTCCCTGGCCACCACAGAGGGGCGTTTTTAGGGGAGCAATTTTGTGTCGCACTATGATATTAGGCTCTTGTGGGGTGGTATAATGTGCTGCACTATGGCATTGCTGACCCTGCCTTCAGTCAATTTGGGTCCCGCTACAAAATAGGGCCACTTAAGTTCCCAGTCTGCCCCTGGTGGGCACCGATAAAACACTTGCTTTCAGTAAATCATCTGACTGCCTTTGGAAACATTTCTTTGGGTTATACTCCATTTAACATTCAAATACTAAGAACCGATCTCAGGGACCCTGCGGGGCCCATTTATTTTCAATATTGCTTGACTTCCAGCTTGCCAGACCACACTTGTGATTTTTCTGACTTGACGTCTTCTCCATCAAAGGTGGTACAGCAGCAGTGTGGCCACCATGAAACATGAGATCTAAATGAGGCTCTCACGTGGTACCGACTACCCAACCCATCAGTCCAGGTGAGTTCTGGATTCCAAACAGCAACTCTGTGATATTTACACCTCGACTTGTCTTCTCTAGTGCCGATCTATAAGAAATTGTCCAACCAAGACATGGCTGTTGGCTTGCTGCACATCTGGATGGTCTTCTTGGTAGAGTAGTAGAGCACTGAGGCTTGCACATTGCTTCAGCTGTTCGCTTCTGGAATAGGCTACGTCAAGTTTCGAAAACCAATTTCCATGCACCCTAATAGAAAAATTAATCATCTCCAAGAGACTTTTCAGATACAGCATAGAATGCCAAGAACACTTTTTAGCTACTTTACGAGAACGGATAGGTGGCTGTCACAAAATAGGTAATTCTGTTTGATGGGCACTATGGCCAATTGTGTGTTGATAGTACTTTGATGCCACTAATATTTGGCTAGGAGTACAATAATGGCACCGATGTACAACTATTCGACTGTAGTCTTCACATCAGCGGCGTCCTGAGTGTTGAGAGTTCTGGGTATTTAGGAGGACAAAGAGGTTGGTCTTGAGGTTATAACCACAGTTGGTTTTGGTGGAACAGGGGATAGATATTGACTTCTATACTTTGGGCTCCTGAATGGCCGCTGCATATTACTCCAGCTCAATCTAGGCTTCAGTGACAGTCTTCTCTTTATAAGGGTACAGAGATAGCTGTTAAAAGGCTTTACTAGTCAGTATTTGATCATGGGGGTCTGACATCCGCGACCACCACCAATAAGCTGTTTGAGAAGGCACCAGCAGTAGCACGGCAGCCTTCTCTCTGCTCACCAAGCGCAGCGCCATACATTGTATAGTGGCCGTGCTTGGTATCGCAGCTCAAGCCCATTCACTTCTATGGGGCTGGGCTGTGCCTAGGCCATGTCACTGATGAACGTGACGTCACTGGCCTAGGGAAAGCTAAGAGAAGGCCAGAGAATGGGACTGAGCTGAAATACCAAGCACAGCCAGTATACTATGTATAGCGAGCAGAGAGAAGGCCGTGGTGATACTGCGAGCGCCGGTGCCTTCTCAAACAGCTAATCGGGGGGTCCCCCTCCGTTCAGATACTGATCGGTCATCAGTTAACTTCCCTGGCGGTCTAAATCCGGCACTCGAAGCGGTACATTCTTCCGGAGCTGCGGCCGGAAATGCGTATGCAGACAGCACATTGTGTTTTGTCCGCATCCATTCCTGCCCCGTTCTATATAACCCATGGTAATCCCGAGTGTGGCTCGGGGTTACCGCTTCTTGCAGTGTAAGTTACCCCCCAGCCACACTCGGCATTACCGCTAGGGAGGATAACCCCCCCTCCCAAAAACGAAAATCCCTTGAATGGGTTATACTTGGCTATTTTCAAAGCCTCCACACAGAGAGACAGCAGCCACGAGATCGGGGACCCCGTTCTGAAGATATAAAGTGGGACCTGCACCTATCGGACATGCCATCATTGTTCAGATGGGAACCTTTTAAAGATTTGACTTTGGCAGAATCAGTCACCACCCTAATGGACATTGAAAAAGGATTGAGCATGTCGGAATTCAACATGCCCAGTCCTTTGATCCCGCAGTAGTTTATTCCGTTCTTCCCACTGACAGGACATGAACGCTCCAGCGAGTCCTGTATCCCAGGAAGCCAGGCACACAAAAATTTAATCCTACAAAATCACCCAAAAAAAGTTAAAATAAAAAAATCCACATACAAATTAAAAAAAGGCGCAAACACCGACTCGGTTTGACATTAAAAAATATAATTGATATGCAAGACATTTCATTGGATTGGAAATAAAAGGTCATTATTTCCTGTTGTGTATATTGGGTTTTTTAGTTTTTTTCTGACATGACACAACCCTGCAGTATTCACCAGTAGAAGCCCCCATAGAACATGGCCCAAGGAAACAAGCCCTTCAGTAATAGAAAACATTACTAGATGTCATGGATGCCATGACCCCGGTTACCCCTTGCAATGCATTGTACAGCGCTTGAACAGAGAAGGATGGGGGGGGAGACAAAAAAAAATATTGACAAAATATTGGAAATGGGTAGAGTGTAGAAAAAAAAAAAATTAACTTAAAAGGAGTGGTCTCACTTCAGTACATGGAATTCATCCTGTAGACCAGTGTTTCCCAACCAGTGTACCTCCAGCTGTTGCAAAACTACAACTCCCAGCATGCGGGCATGCTGGTAGTTGTAGTTTTGCAACAGCTGGAGGCAAACTGGTTGGGAAACACTGCTGTAGACAAAGCTAATACAAGACACTTACTAATTTACTGAAGTCCTGAAGGGAGACAAAACCTTTCAGCCGACGCCTCAAACGACATGTCTGTCTACACCCCACGTAATGAAAATTCTGGAGCATTTATTCTTATGACTCTGTGATGGGCCATTCCTCTATTATTCCTTCTAGAAGTTATGAAAAAAATTGCCAGCAGTTTTCAGTGAAGGTCCAGATGGGGGCTGTCCCTGTACAGCTCTGACACTGAGCAGTACTGATTGGATAGCTTCAGACTATGCAGGAACGCACCTCCAACTAGTAACGCCCAGCAGAACCTTCACTGTTGGCAATTCTTTCCTAACTTCTAGTAGGAATAATCAAGCAATGGCACAACAGAGAGTCATAAGAACAGAGGCTCCACAATCATTATTACAGGCTGGGCGCAAGCAGGTACTACAACAGACATGTCAGCAAAGGCGACGGGTCCTACAGGTCAGCAAAGGCGACGGGTCCTACAGGTTAGCAAATGGGGATGGGTCCACTTTAATAAAAAAAATGGATTGTGCCCAACAAAGGCAAATAACTCTTTAAAAAAACAAAAAAAAAAAAAAACAGGTTTATTGGCTTTTATTGAGAACCATAGAATTAAAAAAAAATTATATTTTTCAAAAACGCGACTGCTGCAAGGATATATTCACACACGGCAGATTTTGCAGAAATTCCAGAGACTGAAACGGGTAAGCACTTTGGATTTTTACAAACCCCGTTCAGTGGTGGCGGTTCTCCGAAATTTTTGCAACCGATTTTCCGAACTCGCCCTTCATGGCGACCCCAATGCATTGCAAGCCCCTCTGTCGGCAGGAGGGCTCTTTCGGTGACACATGGACCATTTCTATAGATCCTGAGGAGTACGTTGTACAGAGGGCACGCTTGCGAACATCTGAATTTGGGACGTTTAAGTCCTGCCCCCTGCCCTGACTGGGACCACCCATTTTTGGGCAGGATTTACACAAACTCTTCCCTATCTGTCGTCCTCTTCCTGGGATTGCCCCAGCGAAATTGGAAACCGTTAGCATGTAGGAGAGGGTAATTGGTTAGGTCTTTAGTACCAGTCATATGCCCATACAAAAAAATAAACCTGCCCCAATATGATTCCACGGGACAGATTTTCCTCTGAAGTAGTATATATATATATATTTATAGGCAAAAATTCATCTTTAAATTATATCCCAAGACTGTCCTCCATTAACTAGGTTTCTGATGACGGCATTATTCTAGTGTATTTTTTAGCACCCGGCCCTTATGGAGACCACGTAGTCGTAGTCAGCAGTGACTCCTCTCGCCGCGGCTCGGCCGGCATAAAATCATCTTGTCAATCTAACTACTTGGCTTTAAAACGAAACACATTAGATAAAAAAAAAAAAAAGTAATAATATATATATTATATAGGAGGAGGACGCTATTCACACAGTCACTCCAGAATCATCGCTTAAAAAATAAATGTGGGGGCGAAAAAAAAAAAATTTAAATACTAAAACAACAAAAAATGGAAAAAAAAATAAAATAAAATTCACCCCTTCACCAGCAAAACCCTATAAATATTTGCCACCGTACTTTACCCAGATCACGCACTCTTCCTCTCAAACACAGACTGAAATCAGAATATAGAACATAAATATTTTTCAAAAAAAAGGGACAAAAAAAAAAAAATCTACACGGAAAAAAAATAAAAAAAAATAATCTAGTAGCACCTAAAACCAAAAACCTAAATTTCTATAAACCCATACGGCAGCAAATGGGCAAAAAAAAATAAAAATAAAAAAAAAATGTTATCCCACTCCGGTAAGACGCATCGGTGAAACTCCTGCACTACCAGTAGGGGGCAGTGGCAGCGCGGGGGTTAGACGTTTGCATGTAAAGGCCAACAGAAACAATATGGAGTCCAGTGATCCCAGTCCCGTGATGCGTTTCTATGGGTTATTTAAGCAGCCGCACTCAGCTGCCCCATGTCCTGTAGGAAGAGAAGTCCGTGCGTAGGATGAGAGGGGGGAAGGGGGTCGCTCGCGTCCGATTAGTCTCCCAGAATCATTTTCACGAAGGACGCCACATCAGTGTTCATGGATGCGTGCAGAGTAAAGAACGGGTGTTGCTGCGGGGGAGATTAGAAAATATTAAAAACGTATGGCAAGAAAAAAAAAATATATATCATAATATAGTACATAAAACATCTTTTCTTAGAAATCTGTGTTGTGCTGTTCCTCTGTTATCCCTCCTGGAAAAGTAAAGCATAAACTGACCATTTTCCTTCTTAATCAAATCTGACCCCTGTGTGCTATAGCACTTTCCAATCAGTGCAGACATACCCTGTTAAAGAGATCAATGGAACCTACTGATTTGTGTGAACAGGTCCCATGAAGATTTAGGTGTCTCCACGGTAACAGACTACAAATCGGCCTGACTACTGAAAGAAGGGACCGTCACTGCAGGAGCTGTACTCTGTAACTATGAAGACACACTGTTCTGCATAGGAGCTGCAGACAAATAATGCCCCCGTCGTTAATGTAGAGCATGAAGCGCCTGCGCAGCGTCCTGTCCATTCACTGCTATAGGACTTCTGAAGACAGCCAGGCACGCTTAGCAGTGAATGCAGTGGACACTGTGCATGTGCGACCTCCCCAACAATCACCATTAGGGGGCTACCAAAAATAGGTGAGCCAACAGTGGGTTATTTTCAGAAGCCCCATAGCAGTGAATGGAGATAGCTGCACATGCACTGCTTGCTCTCCATTCAAAGCAGGGCCCGATTCTTGATAGGAGTGGATCCCAGGGTTGTCGCCCGTGCCATAGACGTATTAGACATTTATGGCATATCCTATTAGTGTGCAATACATTATCACATGGAACAACGCCTTTAAGTGCAAAGAGAACCCACAAGTGCAACAACTCCAATTCAGTTCAAACGGAATGACCATGCATGATCAGTCCTTTCAAGCCATATCCTATTGGTGTGCCATACATTTTCACATGGGACAACGCCTTTGAGTGCAATGAGAACCCACAAGTGCAATAACTCCCATTCAGTTCAAACGGAATGACGAGGAGCCCCATGTTCTTAAGACCATGAGGGTTCCAACCATGGGGCCCCCAAATGATCTGAAGGGAGTGGGCTAATTAGTTGACATCCATATTTACCATAAGCTCTGCGTAGGGTGGACGCTCTTCCGAATTCTTCTTCAAGCTGCGAACAGAAGAAAAATTTATAGAAGACTATCATCAGAAAAAAAAAAATAATAATCCTCCTCTCACATCTACAAACAAGGGGGCTTGAGGGTTTTGTAAACTGGGCAACCCCTTTAGGGACCCATGAATATTTAAAATATGCTCGGAAACAAGTGCAAAAGTCTTCACCCCCCCCCCATGACAGGACACATCAGCAGCTGGACAGCAACAGGGGTCAGTGTCAGAGCCACATCCGTCACAGCGCAGCCTCGTTACCCATCCTTCGTCAGGAGGTTTCCTGTGATTGCTTCCGGCCCAGTGATCTTAGGGAAACTTTCCAGACAGACAATAGCATCAGACACAACCAGTAAAACGTGAGCGCTCACACTAATAAAAGCAAGGCCTATAGGATTCCTGAAATCTAAGGGGAAACGGCCGGACACACTTTTCCTGCTCCTGCCTGGTGGTAAACACATTGCTCACATTTACGGTACCGCAGTATTAATATTACTATGTTTAGATAACAGGTCCCTAGCCATGCCGACATCATGGCCAATGCTGCACCCACGTCTTAGCCCATCACCTATTAAGAGGTCTGCCATCTATACATCTTTATTATATATATTTTTTTTAAAAAAAATCTGATTAATAAAGCTCAGAAAGCCTCACCCAGAGCTGCCCCTTTCCCCCTTCTGCTATCAGGTCTGCTATCATGTTGGGCTGTCAAACAGCAAGTCCCTATCCCTCTGTCTCTGACTGGAGCAACTGGCAGAAGAAAGCAATACATGGGTCCAAGGCACTAGACATCAGTAATGCTTTAGTAATCAGATTTTCACAACCGTAGATGGAGGAGCTCCTGGCAGCCACCTGCTCCATACTCAGCATACACACCTGGACTGGCACTTTCTAGGAGCAGTTTAGCACCACTTTCTATTTGCAGACTGTCATCTCGTGGTACTTACACCGTAGCCTGGTGCAAAGTCGATGGAAGTGCAAGCTCTGTCGTCAAGAGGAAGCTAGCTTGCTGGGCCCCCCCAGACAGCAGCTCTGCAGCCACATTCAGTTTAGAACCACCATCAATGTGGCGCAGTGATAGCAACACTGACCGCATACAGTCTGGGGGTCTCACTATGATCCATCGTGGCAGCTCAGTGACCCATTCCGTGGCCCAGGCTGCGAGACATCCTCTATCAATATGACTCCTGACCATTTTAAAGGGACGATTAGAAAACATGGCTGCTTTCTTCCAGAAACAACGCCACCAAAGGCTGTGCGTGGTATCACAGCTCCACTAAAGGGAACAAGGCTAAACTGCAATACCTAACACAACCTGTAAACAGGTGGGGCGCAGTTTCTGGAAAAAAATTAAAAATCTTGGACAACCCACATGTCATGAGATAGTCTAAAATGCTGCACATGACCACTAGACGGTAACTCGACAAGCATAATTCATTTTGAAAGCATTTAGACCTCCTTTTTAAAGCGCAACCCCTGGCTTTGTGGAGGGTATCTATAAAACGCCCCTTTGATTGCGTCACAGGTTCTACATCTACTCTACCTTTTTTTATAAGAAATGAACAACGACTCCTATCATCCACTCACCACTTTGAGGTAAAGTCGACAAAATCCGCAGAAAACTTGCCCGCGGGCAACTGTGGAGATGGTTCCTCCACCACCTGTTTGAGTTGCTGGAAAGGAGTCCCCCAGGAGTCGTACGGAAACCGCAGGATGGCGAGCTCAATCTAAAGAAGAGACAGGAGGATGACATCACGGGTGGGAGAAGTGCTGATATAACAGAGCGCCAGCGACATTTTTTTTTTGCAGCTGTTGCCTTATGAAACTATATAAACCGTACAATAAACCTTGAGGTAAAATTATCACACTCCAAAACATAGACTGCGGTCATGATATAGCAGCGCTGAACGCGTCCGGAAAATAGACAACCGTGTGACTCTGCTGCCACCGTGTGGTGAGAAGCTGTACTCAATGAAATGCATGTGCAATGGTTTCTAAATCCTCCAGCACCAAAGAAGGTGGGAAATATTCTTACTCTGCATACCAGAAAAACATATTTGTGATCACAACATATTTGTGATTTACCTTTCTTGGATGCTTTCCCCCCTCTCCACAACATGATCTACCCTGTACAACCTCCTGCCCCTCCCTGCTGCTGGCATATTTTGATGCTTCAAGTAAATAGCAATCTTACCATAGTAATCCCCAAGCTCCAAATGTCAGACTTGACACTGTATCCTTTCTGATTCAGCTCCGGGTTTATTCTTTCAGGCTGTCCACAGGGAGAGAGAAAGGTATTTATGAGACGAGGCCACGTAAATAATCAGCATAATCAGTCCCTCTTCTATCAAGGTGAGAAAACCAGAGCGGGGCTGATCTGCTTTTGGGAAAGTTGGGTGACAATATGGTTATCACTACAGCTACCAGAGAGGTAGACGTCCCTTGTAGAAATACCCCTAGGAGTACTGACAATCATCAGACCAAACAGGACGAAAGAGCAACATGACACAGCGCTGCCATGTCAGTGTGACTGTGCCTGGTACTGCAGCCCAGCCCTACTGAAAGCTGTGCATTGGTCCAGAAATCCCAGTACTGAACCAGTGAGGGCAGCACTTACGGCCATGTACGGTTTGCATCCGGCATCCATGGTTTTGGCTACAGAGTCGACTAAGTATCCGCTGATCCCGAAATCACACATCTTCACCTGACCCTGCTTGTTGATGAGGACATTGGAGGGCTTCACGTCTGCAAAGGGAAGAAAAATTCAGTAAAACGGGAGAAGAGCAGGGTTATACACCGCCTCGCTCATGACAACACTTCCTGGCAGAGCCCTGGCTTGTGAATCCAAATCACTATTGGTGCTCAAGTTGTATCTGGAGTGGCATAGGCTATATGGAGGTATTCACATTAGTGTGGATCAACAGGGCCAAGAAGTGTTGTCATGGGGGCATAGGAGAATGGCACAGACAGTTTCAGGGCTGAAATTTCAAGAATTACCAACACTACTTTGTAATATACTTTGCCTGCCTTTCTTTCTTGCTGTCAGTGAATAGAAAAAAGCAGGTTTGCATCTAGAATAAAAAAAACAAAAAAACAAAAAAAAAAAAAACACAGTCCTGAGAAAATATCTAAAACAGTTGCTCAGAATAAATCCTTTATTACACCAGATCACTGCTAACAAAGTGTTCGTAGGAGTGCTCATTAGTGATGATCTGGCAGTGTAATACTGCCACCGATTACCCGATGAACGAGCAAATTCTTCGTTCATTGCGCAATCGCAATTTTTAAGCACGCTCAAAAGTCATTTGCCGGCGGCAGATTGTACTGTCTAAACGTGGTCTGCTGCCGGCAAATAATAATTCAGCATGGGGGCGAGCGATATCTCCTCTTCATACCGTGGAGGAGATCTCTGCATGTAATAGCAGCGGTCTCCTCCGCTGACAGGAAGGAACGCTGCCTTCCCGACAATCGTCTGCCACATTTGTTGGCGCAATACCAGCCTTAGAAAAAAAATAAAAAATGTCCGCTTTCTTCCAAAAACAGCGCCACACCTATCCATGGACTGTGACTGGTACTGCATAGAGGCTGCACTGAAATAAATAGCGCTTATTTATCTTTCTCTCAGGCCATAACCTTTTTATTTCTGTTGATGTATCCATAAAAGGGCTTGGTTTTTTTTTTTTTTTTTTGTGGGGCAATTTTTTTTTTTTTTGGTGGCCCCATTTTTAGGGTACATATAACATTAACCACTTCAGCCCCCCTAGCTTAAACACCCTTAATGACCAGGCCACTTTTTACAATTCCGCACTACACTACTTTCACAGTTTATTGCTCCGTCATGCAACTTACCACCCAAATGAATTTTACCTCCTTTTCTTCTCACTAATAGAGCTTTCATTTGGTGGTATTTCATTGCTGCTGACATTTTTACTTTTTTTGCTATTAATCAAAAATGACCGAAATTTTTGCAAAAAAATGACATTTTTCACTTTCTGTTGTAAAATTTTTAAAAAAACTACATTTCTATATAAATTTTTCTCTAAATTTATTGTTCTACATGTCTTTGATAAAAAAATCCAATAAGTGTATATTTATTGGTTTGGGTAAAAGTTATAGCGTTTACAAACTATGGTGCAAAAAAGTGAATTTCGGCATTTTGAAGCAGCTCTGACTTTCTGAGCACCTGTCATGTTTCTTCAGGTGCTAGAATGCCAGGAAAGTATTAATACCCCCAAATCACACCATTTTAGATAGAAGACACCCCAAAGTATTCGCGGAGGGGCTTGGTGAGTTCATGTATCATTTCATTTTTTTTCACACGTTTTTTCTGAGAAAAAAAAAAAAAAAAGTTTCAATTTCTGATAACTTCTGGCAAAAAATAAAAATAAATCTCAGACGGACTCACTATGCCCCTCAGTGAATACCTTGGGGTGTCTACTTTCGAAATGGGGTCATTTGTGGGGTGTGTTTACTGTTCTGGCATTTTGGGCGGGGCTAAATTGTGAGCCGCCATGTAAAACCTAAAGGTACTCGTTGGAATTTGGGCCCTTTAGCACCCAGGCTGCAAAAAGTGTCACTCATGTGGTATCGCCGTACTCAGGAGAAGTAGGGCAATGTGTTTTGGGGTGTATTTTTACATACACCCATGTTGGAGTGAGAGAAATATCTCTGTAAATTGTCAACTTTGTATAAAATTTTTTTAAAGTTGTCGTTTACAGAGATATTTTTCACACAAAGTATGGGTATATGTAAATATACACCCCAAAACACATTGCCCTACTTCTCCTGAGTACGGCGATACCACATGTGTGCCACTTTTTTGCAGCCTGGGTGCGCAAAGGGGCCCTAAAACCAATGAGTACTTTTAGGATTTCACAGGGCATTTTTACGCATTTGGATTCCAGACTTCTTCTCACGCTTTAGGGGCCCCTAAAATGCCAGGACAGTATAAATACCCCACATGTGACCCCATTTTGGAAAGAAGACACCCCAAGGTATTCCGTGAGGGGTATGGTGAGTTCATGTAAAATTTTATTTTTGTCACAAGTTACTGGAATATGAGACTTTGTAAAAAAAAACAAAAAAAAAAAAACAATTTCCGCTGACTTGTGCCAAAAATAAAAATTCTGTGGACTCACCATGCCCCTCACAGAATACCTAGGGTGTCTTCTTTCCAAAATGGGGTCACATGTGGGGTATTTATACTCACCTGGCATTTTAGGGGCCCCTAAAGTGTGAGAATCCAAATGCATAAAAATGGCCTGTGAAATCCTAAAGGTACTCATTGGTTTTAGGGCCCCTTTGCGACCCAGGCTGCAAAAAGTGTCACTCATGTGGTATCGCCGTACTCAGGAGAAGTAGGGCAATGTGTTTTAGGGTGTATTTTTACATATACCCATGCTGGAGTGAGAGAAATATCTCTGTAAATTGACAACTTTGAATAAAAAATTTAAAAAGTTGTCGTTTACAGCGATATTTCTCACACTCCAGCATGGGTATATGTAAAATACACCCTAAACACATTGCCCTACTTCTCCTGAGTACGGCGATACCACATGAGTGACACTTTTTGCAGCCAAGATGCGCAAGGGCCCTAAAACCAATGAGTACCTTTAGGATTTCACAGGCCATTTTTACGCATTTGGATTCTCACGCTTTAGGACCCCTAAAATGCCAGGGCAGTAAATACCCACATGTGACCCCATTGTGAATGAAGACACCCTAAGGTATTCTGTGAGGGGCATGGTGAGTTCACATAAAAAAATTTGGCACAAGTTAGCGGAAATTGTTTTTTTTTGTTTTTTTTTACAGTCTCATATTCCACTAACTTGTGACAAAAAATAAAATTTTCCATGAACTCCCCATACCCCTCACGGAATACCTTGGGGTGTCTTCTTTCTAAAATGGGGTCACATGTGGGGTTTTTATACTGTCCTGGCATTTTAGGGTCTCCGCAATCATTACACGTATGGCCAGCATTAGGAGTTTCTGCGATTCTCCGTATATTGAGCATACGGGTAATGAGATTTTTTTTTTCCGTTCAGCCTCTGCGCTTAAAAAAAAAAAAAAAAAAATGAACGGCACAGATTTTTTCATTCGCATCGGTCAATGTGGATGAAAAAATCTCTGCCAAAATCAGTGACTGCGGTGCGGAGGGCTAGGCGCTAGCTACCTAACAAGTAGCTAACTAACTGGCGGTGATAAGGGACCCTTATGCCCCATTCACACGTCCGAAATTCTGTTTGCGGAATTGCGGACCCATTCATTTCTATGGGGACAGACTTTGTCCCGCTCGGATCCGGAATTACGGATCCGCGCTTCCGGGTCTGCACTTCCGTTCCGCAAAAATATAGAACATGTCCTATTCTTGTCCGGACAAGAAAAAGCATTTTCTATATAGTTCTGGCAATGTGCGGATCTGCAAAATGCGGAAAGCACATTGCCGGTGTCCGTGTTTTGAGGATCTGCGGATCGGATCCGCGAATCCACGGATCCGCAAAACACATATGGACGTCTGAATGGAGTCTTACAAGGGGTGTGATCAATGACAGGGGGGTGATCAGGGGGTCTAGATGGGGTGATCAAGGGGTTAATAGGTGAGGGGGGTTAGTGTAGTGTTTGGTGCAACTTTACTGTGTTACCTGGTCCTCTGGTGGTCGATCCCAGTAAATGGGACCACCAGAGGACCAGGTAGCAGCTATATCAGACGCTGTTCATAAAACAGCGTCTGATATAGCAGTTTGATGCGATTTTATTCGCATCTACAGCCTGCCAGCGATTGATCATCGCTGGCAGGCTGTAGCCTAACTGCTGCGCCGCGCTTCCCTGTGAACGCGCGCGCGTTCACAGGAAATCTCTCCTCTCGCGAGATGACGCGCCGATGCGTCGTATCAGAGCTACAGGGCCGCCCGCAGGACGCATCCCTGCGTTAGGCGGTCCTGTAGCGGTTAACTTTTATTACCTTTTTGGGGTAGTAATGAAAATTTCTAATTTACGAAGTTCCCTGTGGGGCATAACTAGTATGTTACCGTTATTCTATAGGTCAGTATGATTACGGCAATACCAAATATGTATAGTTTTGTGTGTGCCAGAACTCGTTCATTTTGGCGCTGTTGTAGCCGTAGGAGTACATGGCTTTTATAATGCAGTGATATACAGTGTATACAAACGCCTTACAGCCTATCCCTGAAACAGGCAGTCTATTAAGTTCTGTCTGTGGCAAGGTCTAATAGACAGTCATGGCAGTCCTGGATGGAAGAGGGAGCCTTCTCCGGCTGTCTAGATGCTGCGGTCGCTATTTACTGCGGCATCTAGGGAGTTAAGCGTCAGGCATCAGTGGATTCTCTGCTGCATGCAGTTACAGCAGGAGCATGGCTTCCTTCAGTGCCAGGTTTCCGCTGTGGTCCGGAGCGCTATATCGGTTCAAGAATAATGATGCGGGCAGCACAGACTACACGCGGAACGCCGATACCGCGCTCCGGAGCAAAAAAAGTCTCATGTGGAGAAATGCATATGAGGCGGAGTTGAGAATTACTCAGGATTGGGAACAATACACCCCAGAATTAGACCAAGCCCTATTTCCCCATGTCTCAGTTTTTAATTGTGTACATATTGACATGCTATCATTAAAGGGGTATTCCGGTTGTTAAAAGTTGTTCCCTATTCACAGGATAGGAGATAACTATTAGATCGGTGGGGGTCCCACCACTGGGGCCCTCACCGATCATGAGAATGGGAGCCCCGTACACCCTGCAGCCCTCCTGAAAAGAAGGGAGCGGCCGGTCACACATGCGTGCCCCTGTTCCATTCATTTGTATGGGAGTTCGGGAGATAGGCGAGCGCTGTACTAGGCCATCTCCGGAATTCCCATAGAAATGAATGGAGCGACTACACACCTGTGCGACTGGCTGCTCTGTCCTTTTCAGGGGGGCTGCAGAGGGTACAGGGCCCCAGTTCTCGTGATCGGAGGAGGGACAACCCCCCCCCCCCACCCTGATCTAATACCGGAATACCCCTTTAACAGAAGACCTGGCGTAAGATTCATCAAAAGACACAGTTAAAGGGGTTGTCCACTTTCTGGTCACTTCTGAAAGTTGTGTAGGCAACAAAACTCTATGGTACTTACTAATATAGCCTTTGTTAATATTCTATGCCGTTTGTTCATGAGCCATGCCCCCTCGTTGGGCAAATCGTCTGTGTTGTCTACATAGAGGTCCAGTCCATGGCCGTTGATTAAGGGTCCTGTGACCAGACATCCCTCAGTGTAGTTGCACTGGACTTCAAAAAGTGCAATCGGCAGATACAGTGTTTTTGAATGGAGGAGGCGAAGTGATCAGCAGCCATTTTACGGACGGGACCTCCGTGTGGACAGCACAAAAGACTTGGCCAACAAGGAGCATACTCTATGAAATATAGAAAATGGTGCAGATCAACAAAGGCTATATTACTAGAGTAATACACATTCATCAACGGTAGCCAGAAAGTGTCCAACCCCTTAAAGTCCTACAAACTTTTTACAAGTTACACTTCTAGGCAACCCAGCTATCCATGATGGCCACCCACCCCCATCCTTTATATCTGGTTCATCACCAAGAACACGCGCTCACTCCCTGATCAGGAGTTGGACTCAATGTTTCACTGGGTTCTTAGCCTTCTCCAACCTATAAGGGGCAAGTTGCATACACTGTACGATGAATTATCGTACACCGGATCGGTGGCATGGCTCCACATCTTTCTTGGGTTGGACATCTTCTGGATCTCTCAAACATAATGGATTACTACCTCAAAACATTTCCATCAGATATATGGAAATGGAGCTACAAGCTTCCCACAAATCATACATATCACCCATCAGAGATGGCCATCTACCCCTCGGACTCTTGTCTCCGACGTGGTTCTCCACGAGTGGATTCTGCTCATTGTCTTTGGTCTCGTGAAGTCATTCTGCCTTTCTGGTCAAGGGTCCACAACTTTACCCAAACACACTTAACCAACTTTGTACCCTTCACCAGCGCTCTTAGGGGTTTGTTTGGCTGGCTGTAGGGAGGCCCTGTCCCTTTCGATCCCCCACCCCAGGTAGCATTTTAAATCATTTGTGAGAACCAAAAAGTTTTTTCAAATATGGAAAAGTTTCAGTCATTATTCAGGGCCACGTTCAGGATAAAGTCGAAATATCACTTCAAGTACACCACCTGGTACCAGCTACCTGGACTCATGAGTTCTCCCTCCGTTTTCCCTGATGTGTTGGATCCCTGTTCCCGAGTGTTGTCCGGGTTATCTGCACCATCTTTTTCTCAAGACCTTGTACCGTCACATTGCCATCACTTTCATCCACATCCTAATCTTTACCTCCTTCAACATCTGTCTTTCCCAAGACAGATTACGTCATATCGGCTAATGGACCCCCAGACGAAGGCAGCAGCTGAAACGCGCATCCATTCCCTTGGACATCTCATGTATTATGGGTCAGTATATTACTTCATTATGAAGACGGCTTTTTTTTATTAACATATAGCCTACTTCTGTACTGTTACCTATTCGCGATTACTTATACTACTGAGGCTTATGCATTCACTTCCCTTTTGGGGATTTATTCTCCTTTTCATTATACCTAATCTCGGAGTAGCCTCCACTCCTGGTTTTGGCTCACAAAAACTTTTTACTTATGGTTTTTATTTATATTATCTCAATAAAATATATATTTTTTATACTTTCCCTTAGTAGGGTTTTTGTTGCTATGCGAGTCTAGTCCTGGTTTCCTCATCCACACTTTATTGACATTTAATAACTCAGCTATGGAAAGGCCGGTGTGGTTTCAGGACCGCTGTTTTCGTTGGATAATCAATTATGGCTAATGGGTTGGAGCCTGGGGCTGGTAACCTATTTTTTATGCTCTTGTTTGGAACCAATTTTTAGAAAACTTGAATAAGAAATACACACGAGACTTTTTAAAAGGAGTAATGTTGCCTGCACAGACGCCAATGACACTTGTCCATGCATTATTGCGCCCTCTGGTGGTCACATGTGCCATTCTCATGGTTAGCTTTAGGACCTCTAATTGAGCATCTAAGGGGTTAACGTGCATTGATCGGAGTTCCACTTTATTGACAGACGTCTTCTCTCAGATGAGATTTTGACATGATTATCTGTGCAGCCACGAACACGACCTACTTGGTCACCACACGTACAAGCGCCAGGGTCACTTACCTCTATGGATCACGGAGAGTTTACTATGTAGATGTTCTAATGCTCTAACAATCTGTCAGAAGAAACAAAAGAAGAAAAGAAATCAGGGCAGTCCCCTTTAAATGAGGGCACACATAGTAAGTCCCCAGGTGGGCATCATAGGTGCCATGTAACACCTCTCACTCCTGGTCATTCAGAAGCACCAAGATGGCCTATGTTTGTGGGGAAGCTATAGGATCAGGGGTTGTCATATCCAAGGTTCCTATAGGTTCCTCTGCTAGGTAAGGGGACAGTAAAATCAAAGGGCCATGAAAAATAGACATGCCATCACACACAGTGCCAGGGGTGGTAGATGGCAGATCCAGGCCAAGGATCTTTCCAAAACCAACGCTCTTGTATAAAGGAGGTAAGCTACAAGGCCCATGCCTGTGGACATAGTATCTAGCCACTTACAGAAACTGCTATCTTGCCAAGGATATCCTCCGGGATTGTCAGGCCTTTGTCGATCACATACTTGTAGAATTTGTCCAGTGAAGTGTCCATGAGCTCCATGCAGATCCAAACGTCTCCCTGTACGTAAAGGAAAAGGCATGAAAAAGCTGAAAAACTCCAGAGGCACAAGGAAAGATACTGTACACACTGTGTACTCTGCCGTGGAATAAGGTGGCGCTATATCAACAGACCAGTCATGTCAAGAAGTACACTGAGCAGAAGGCATCTCCACCTTGGACAACTCCTACCTCTTAGAAGAGTCCCTTAATGAGATGATCACAAGGACCTCCAGTGATCACCTGTGATCGGTGGGCATACCTGGCAGTGAGTGACCAGTTTCCCTGCAGCGCCACCACAGGGGGAATAAAGCATTACACAGTGTCCCTTCATATCAATAGTGTCTGTGTAATGCAGGATGGGAGAGATCCTCCACAGCGAGAGACACTCTTTGTATCATCCAGATCACGAGACTCTCCAAGGATCACAAACAAAGTACCCCCTCCTCAGTTGGGCCACGATTCCATAACAGGGTGAATAAAGGCAGTATTATAGTAGTTATATTCTTGTATATAGGAGGCAGTATTCTAGTAGTTATATTCTTGTATATAGGAGGCAGTATTCTAGTAGTCATATTCTTGTACATAGGGAGCAGTATTATAGTAGTTATATTCTTGTACATAGGAGCAGTATTATAGTAGTTATATTCTTGTACATAGGAGCAGTATTATAGTAGTTATATTTTTGTACATAGGAGCAGTATTACAGTAGTTATATTCTTGTACATAGGAGCAGTATTATACTAGTTATATTCTTGAACGTAGGAGCAGTATTATAGTAGTTATATTCTTGTATATAAGAGCAGCATTATAGTAGTTATATTCTTGTACATAGGAGGCAGTTTTATAGTAGTTATATTCTTGTACATAGGAGCAGTATTATAGTAGTTATATTCTTGTACATAGGAGGCAGTATTATAATAGTTATATTCTTGTACATAGGAGTAGTATTATAGTAGTTATATTCTTGTACATAGGGGCAGTATTATAGTAGTTATATTCTTGTACATAGGGGCAGTATTATAGTAGTTATATTCTTGTACATAGGGGCAGTATTATAGTAGTTATATTCTTGTACATAGGAGGCAGTATTATAGTAGTTATATTCTTGTACATAGGAGCAGTATTATAGTAGTTATATTCTTGTACATAGGAGGCTGTATTACAGTAGTTATACAACTGAACAACAACCACTAGTTAGTTTATTTCCCACTCCCAGTGTGAGCTAATGAAATTCAAAAGAAATACCTCTCTAAATAATGCTCCATAAAATGTGACGGTGAAATCGCAGTCCACGGTGCGCATAGATATGTCAAGGTCCATCAGAAGTCTTTTTTGTTCCTGGCTGTTCACGGTCGCCCTGATGCGCTGCAGAGGATAGAAAAAAAGCTTGATCAGGAAAGTGTAACAGTCATATCACCTAAAGTGCAGGGGCAGTGAATGTCTTCTTATAATATACCTTAATATAGTTTACATATAAACTCTATCCGCTCCCAGCCGCAGCGCCCCTTCGTGTGTAATATGATACCAAAACTCTGAGTTTGCCGTGTCCCTACATATCTGATCTGCTGCCAGGGCTGACTGCAGCACCCTCCTCTATCGTCCCAGGGCTAACCAGGGACACACTGGGAAGACTGGAGGGCCTCGGTGGTAATGTGTCCCCAGGCGGCACCTGACATCCGGGACCAATGAATGGCCGTTACAGCACACGTGACGACAAACACAACATCACTCTTCCAGTCCACAGAGGACCGGAGACTTCAGTGATGGGACTCTCAGAACTGGGACGAAACGCTGGTGAACAAGTGGGTGACTTTTTTTTTTTAAATGTTCACTTTATTATAATGGTGTCCACTGGTGATTAACCACTTCAGCCCCCCTAGCTTAAACACCCTTAATGACCAGGCCACTTTTTACAATTCTGCACTACACTACTTTCACCGTTTATTGCTCCGTCATACAACTTGCCACCCAAATGAATTTTACCTCCTTTTCTTCTCACTAATAGAGCTTTCATTTGGTGGTATTTCATTGCTGCTGACATTTTTACTTTTTTTTGATATTAATAAAAAATGACCGAAATTTTTGCAAAAAAAGTGACATTTTTCGCTTTCTGTTGTAAAATTTATCAAAAAAATTACATTTCTAAGGGGGCCCTAAAACCAATGAGTACCTTTCAGGAGGGCATTTTTACGCATTTGAATTCCAGACTTCTTCTCACGCTTTAGGACCCCTAAAATGCCAGGGCAGTATAAATACCCCACATGTGACCCCATTTTGGAAAGAAGACACCCCAAGGTATTCCGTGAGGGGCATGGCAAGTTCATAGAAGATTTTTTTTTTGGCACAAGTTAGCAGAAATTGACTTTTTTTTTTTTTTACAAAGTCTTATATTCCACTAACTTGTGACAAAAAATAAAATTTTACATGAACTCACCATACCCCTCACGGAATACCTTGGGGTGTCTTCTTTCTAAAATGGGGTCACATGTGGTGTTTGTACTGCCCTGGCATTTGAGGGTCTCCGCAATCATTACATGTATGGCCAGCATTCGGAGTTTCTGCCCGGAGGGGAAAGGACATAGGAGTGCTTGCGAAGTAAGGCCCCATTCACACGTCCGCATCTATTCCGCAATTCTGCGGAATAGATGCGGACCCATTCAGTATAAATGGGGCCGGCGGTGATGCAGAGAGCACACTATGTGCTCTCCGCATCAGCGGAGCTGCGGCCGCGAACTTCTGGGTTTCGGCCCCGAAACATCAGGCCGAAGCTCCGCAAAAGATAGAGCATGTCCTATTCTTATCCACAATTGCGGACAAGAAAAGGCATTTTCTATATAGTTCTGGCAATGTGCGGATCCGCAAAATGCGGAAAGCTTATTGCAGGTGTCCGTGTTTTGCTGATCCGCAAAACACATACGGACGTCTGAATGAGCCTTACAGGGGGATGACATGGGGTGATTAAGGGTTAATCAGTGACTGGGGGGTGGTGATTGGTGCACTTACTTTAGCTGCCTGTGTCCTCTGGTGGTCCCAAGAAAAAGGGACCACCAGAGGAGCAGGCATATCAGACGCTGTTTACAAAACAGCGTCTGATATGCGATTTAGACTGAGTTTTTTTAAGATCTACAGCCTGCCAGCACATGATCAGCACTGGCAGGCTGCAGTTAAACTTCCTCCGGACGCGTTCCTGTGAACGCGTACATTCACAGGATATCTCGCCTGTCGCGAGATGACGCACCGGGGCGTCAAGGAGGAATAACCCGGCCACCCGCAGGACGCATCCCTGCGTTAGGTGGTCGGGTAGTGGTTAATGTGCACGCCAACCTTCTGATGTGGTCGCACATGCTCAGTTCCAACTTCTACCGTTAGAAGCTGTGGCCACACAGCACAGGTATTTCATGTGAAAGCTTGCTTTTTGCAGGAAAAGTCTTGTATATAGATTTTTTGTGTGTCTCCATATTCTGAAAGCCATAGTTTTTTTTTTTGTTTTTAGCCGATGGTCTTATGTAGGGGCTCATATTTTGCGGGATGAGACGACGATTTGATTGGTACTATATTAGGGTGCAAATGACTTAAGGGCTGGATCTCACAGGCTTCTGTAGAAGGCAAACTCCGATGCCTATGGAAGGCATCGGGCTGCCTTCTCTGCCATCGGGTCCCTGCCACTGCAGCACGGGGACCCGATTGTACAGCGGAGGGCACTGGTACCCTCCACGAACCCTCTGCATGCCGCGGTCAGCTTTGACAAGAGGTTAATACGCCGGTATCGGTGTTTTCACTGATGCCGGTGTATGCAGCAGGGGCCCGGCTGTCAGTGACTGCCGGGTCCGTGCCGCTGATCAGACGGGCGCTGCTCCAGCACCCGCCCAATCAGCTCACCATACATGTACGGCGCTGGTCCTCTACAGGTTAATAAATTCTCTAATGTAATCATTTCAAGGCCAAAAAAAAAATGAAATCATAAAATGCCTCTTACCTTTACTGCCATTATCAGATCACTAGGTACATGGCGCATCTTCTCCACCACTCCGTAGGCTCCTCGGCCCAGTTCTTCGATGGGTAATAAGTCATCTGCTTTCACCTCGTAGTTCTAGGGACAAGACGAGAGGGCGTTATAATCACCGTCTGCCTGTTATACAATGCCATGACTACCGACACAGCGCCGCGGTCACCGTGCCGGCCAAGCAGCAGGCCCGCAGGGCTGGTGTGATTATATAGCCTGGACGGATGCCAAGGGGTCATTCCCATTCGGGTGGCACCTCCTTCCCTTGCAGGCCAGCTGAGAATGTGCTGCGTAATTAGAAAGCTCTTGGCACGCGGCGTCATCGCATGCAGCTCCTGGAATGGCCTTCATTAACTGCTTAGAGCAGAGCCAGGAAAAAGCAGTGGGCTCGTGCGGTGCCAGGGCAAACGCTTCCTCAGATACCAGTCGCGCTGAAAGTGTAACGCGGTCAGGCTTCTTATGGCACCATGCAGACGGAGCGGGGGGGTGGAAGGGGCGCTGAGGATTGGCAGCTCCAGGGATAAAGGCTCTACCGGGAACACAATGTACCATTCTTACGTCCTGGGCATATCTGAAGTGACAGGTACACGGAATCAGACTTAAAATAAAGAACAGCTCATTCGCCACCAACTTTGAAAAGTTTCCAGAGGGCACGGCCACCTGCACACTCAGCAGGTTTCCTTCAGTCGACAGGATTAGCAGCGAGCAACGGGCAAGTTTTTACCGGTTACAGGCCCCTTATGTGGAGAAGGTCTGCTCTGAAGCTAGCTTAAAGGGCATCTGTACCTATGACACTGGCTGACCCGTTACATGTGCGCTTGGCAGCTGAAGGCATCTGTGTTGGTCCCATGTTCATATGTGCCCACATTGCTGAGAAAAATGAAGTTTTAATATATGCAAATGAGCCTCTAGGAGCACCGGGGGCGTTACCATTACACCTAGAGGCTCTGCTCTCTCTGCATCTGCCGTGCACACTCTACCTTGATTGACAGGTCCAGGTGTGATCACGTTTTCACTGCCTGGTGTAGAGGACGCGACAGTTGCAGAGAGAGCAGTGTCTCTAGGTGTAATGGTAACGCCCCCGTTGCTCCTAGGGGCTCATTTGCATATATTAAAACATCATATTTCTCAGTAATGCGGGCACATATAAACTTTTTTTTTTTTTTTTTTAGCATTCCAAGAACTATAACTTTTTTGTTTTTTCATCAATGTACTTGTAGGAGGTCTTATTTTTTGCAGGACAAGTTATAGTTTTTAATACACCATTTTGGGTACACGTAATGACTGATTAAAGCCCGCTGTTTAGCTAAAGCCCCATTTGGTTACATCCGTAAAAAGCCGTGCGTATTAGTGGTTAAAGGGTTGGTCCATCTGCGACATTGATGGCGTATCACCAGGATATGCTTTCAAAGCTAGATAGCAGTGGGACCCATAGCTCTCCAGAGAACCCTTGAAGTGAAGGAGAATACACGCCATTCGTAGCTATGGGATTTCCAAAAACAGCAGAGTGAGCCCCCTCAGCTATTTTCGGAAGTCGCATAGCTGTAAATGGAGAGCGCACCGTGCAAGTGCGATCACCTCTCCATTCTGCACTATAGGACTGCCAGAAACAGCCGAGCCAGCACCCGTAGGGGTGAACCGATAGGTCACGCGGCATACGTGGCTGCTCCGTGTTCTGGAAAGAGAAGCGTGTCCCAAATGTGGGACCATATGACATTTATCCTCACCACAAGCTATCACTTCCTAAGGGCCTATACACACGACCATATGTATTTTACGGTTCTTAAAAAAACGGATCCGCAACAAATACAGATGACGCTTGCATTACGTATTATGTGGAACAGAACAGCTGGCCCCTAATAGAACAGTCCTATCCTTGTTTGTGGAACGGACGTACCGAAACTCGACGCACACGGAGTAACTTCCATATTTTTCCCCGGACCCATTGATTTGAATGGTTCCGCATACAGTCCGCAAAAATAAAAATAAAAACGGAACGGACACGGAAAGAACGTACGTTCATGTGCATGAGCCCTAAGAGTTTAACAACCTTTTACTCACCACACAATGAAATACTCTGCCACTTTCTACTTTCTTTCTGCAAGATCTCCGCTTGCTGTCATGGAAGGGGCAGACCTGGGTTAACACTCAAAAGGTTAAAGGGGTTCTCCAGCCTTTTTTAAAAAGGATATTCCCATTTGGGACACTGAAGGCGTGTCACAAGGATAAGCCATCAATGTCATATTGGAATGGGTCCCAGATGTGGGACCTGCACCTATCTCCAGAATGGGCCCCTAAAGTGAACGGACTCAGCGCAGAAAAGAGGAAGGCCTGCGCCTCGTCATACATTAGTTACACCCTCCTGCAGCGCAGAGGACTTCAAATACCGGCGTTTTACTCTCCCCCTATGTGTATACACCTATCGATATATATAGTGCTCCAACACTGCTCCAAACACACCGCGCCCTTACTGAAGACACGCGACCGAGGAGGACTAGAGCTCAGCATACACATCCATCGTCAGGAACCATCCATCACAGAAACAGCACATAAGCGTGTTAATACATTACTTAGGCCTCTTTCACACGAACGCGTGAGCCCCGTTCCCGTATTGCGGACCGCATTTGCAGATCCACAATACACGGGCACCGTTCCGTGGCCATTCCACATCACGGATGCGGACCCATTCATTTCAATGGGTCCGCAAATCCGGAACGGAACACCATCCCGTAAAATGATAGAACAAGTCCTATCTTTTTTCCGAACGGGCAGATTGTGGACCCATTTAAGTGAATTGGCCTGCGATCCGCTGCGGCTGCCCCACAGTTGGTGCCCGTGCATTGCGGGCCGCAATTTGCGATTCACAGCACGGGCACAGGGCTCACACGTTCGTTTGAAAGAGGCCTTATTCTGAGTTACATCCTATATTATACTCCAGAGCTGCACTCACTATTCTGCTGGTGCAGTCACTATGTACATACATTACTTATCCTGAGTTACATCCTGTATTATACTCCAGAGCTGCACTCACTATTCTGCTGGTGGAGTCACTGTGTACATACATTACTTATCCTGTACTGATCCTGAGTTACATTCTGTATTATACTCCAGAGCTGCACTCACTATTCTGCTGGTGCAGTCACTGTGTACATACATTACTTATCCTGTACTGATCCTGAGTTAAATTCTGTATTATACTCCAGAGCTGTACTCACTATTCTGCTGGTGGAGTCACTGTGTACATACATCACATTACTTATCCTGTACTGATCCTGAGTTACATACTGTATTATACTCCAGAGCTGCACTCACTATTCTGCTGGTGGAGTCATTGTATACATGCATTACTTATCCTGTACTGATCCTGAGTTACATCCTGTATTATTCTCCAGAGCTGCACTCACTATTCTGCTGGTGGAGTCACTGAGTACATACATTCCTTTACTTTTCATGTCTGTATAATCTGTCTGCAGCAAATAACTCTCATCATACCTTATCGTCAATCAGGATGTACGCTTTAGAATCCAAATCACGAGGAGGTCTGAGAATGAAGGAAGAGAGGAGAGCATTATATACTGGTACATGGAGGCGCTGGTCCAATACAGTCCCCCCCTCATACTATCCATACAGGTCAGTGATGGGCAACCTGTGGCTGTGAGACTACAACTCCTATCATCTCCTAACAGCCTGTGGCTGCATGCCGCTACATTTCCTTGATTGTAATGGAGCAGGACTCCCAATATTTCAGAAAGGGCCTTAACTGTAATCAGTGGGGGAACCGTCCCCTATTTGGAGAATGGGGGTCCCCTGAAGCGACCACTATGATCCACACTGATCACAAGAATGAGGATCCCCATCTACCGGCACCAGTTCCATAGACAGTGCTCCATCTGCCGCTGGGGCGTGAGACCCCCATTCTAGTGATCGATGGGTGGTCCCGGGTGTCGGCCCCCCACCAAACCTGGCACAAACCCTTTAAGCAACTTGCTCTATTGGGCAATGTATGGAAGGGACAGCAAGCAAGCAGTGGCGGAACGTGCAAAACACTAGCCTGAACTTGCAAGGACGTGCCAGCAGAGGGCAGCAGCGAGGCACGGACAAGACAACAGGGCCTATTCTATCAGCGGCCGCTCGGCTCCATTCAGTGTGCAGCTGGAATTTCAGGAATGTAACAGCTGGGGATTCTTCCTGCAGCTACTCAAGTGTGATGTCAGCTCTGTGGCACCTCCGATATCCCCAGGAAGTCCCTGTGGTCGTGTCACGTGGTAGATAACCGCGGACGCACCCCACCCTCACGCACAGCAGAGACTCCTCCATGCTACAGTTTGGACCCCCCCTCTTCGCCCAGGTAACTCCTTTATTCTTTGAAAAAATAAAATCATCTGCAAGATCTCTGCTTGCTGTCAGTGAAAGGGTCCATTCAAGATTAGATCCAGAGGTTAAAAACTCGTACCGACCCGATACGTCTCACGGCCAAGCCTTGAGCTAGAACGGCGTGTAGTCTCGGATGCGCTGTCTTCACTGCAACAAGGTCTTCACTCCCCCAATAATTCGGTCCAATGACCTCACCAGGAGAAACTACTAGAACGGACACGTCTGGAGTCCTGACCGCTGCTACTCAAAGTAAATTAGGGCACATTCCTCTGTTATGCCTACTGGAAATGCACTAATACACTGGGCAACCCGCCTTCAATAAAGGGTACCCTGGTAATTACAAGTCATCCTCTTTCGGGATCAGTGGGGGTCCGAGTACTGGGACCCCTACCCATCCCAAGAAGAGGGGTCCAGAGTCAACCGTCTGCATCTTCATGATTGGACCTCCCTATCCACTTGCTATCAATGGAATACCCCTTCAATGGTTACACCTTATCATACACTGCCAGGTGGAATAACAGAGGAACATCGCAATGCATTCTAAGGAAAGATGCTTCGGCGTTATTATTTTACAGGGGATCCAAGTACTTGCTAAAACAGATAATTGGAGTGAGGACAGCCGGTAGGTCCGTTTTAAGGGGGTCTTCCAACCACAAACAGGATGAGTTCCACGTTGGGTTAAGTTCGGGACCTTCATCTGTTACACAAAGTGGGAAAGAGGACCCCCGTGACGCGGAGAACCCGGCTCGTCCATGCATTACATGAAACATCCAATAGATTTCAATAGAAAGGGTGCAGAGAAACGGGACACCTATTCCAGATCGCAGCCGATTGAGCAACCATTCTAAAAAGTAGAGACATTTACAAAAGCAGCCTTACGTGGGTGGCGTGGGGTGCGGATCCACGGGCATCGGGATTTTGGGCAACTTTTTCTTCTTCCCTAAATGTGAAGAAAGAAAACACAAACTGGGTCAACAAGGCATACAAAGTGAAAAGACGGACATGTCTGCAGAGCGGGCAAATAAAAGAGGCACGGGGAGCCACAGCACACGGGACAACGGAGCACAGCGCGCAGGACAGGCCCGGCCTTGCGTCATCACATTGCTGAACGCTTGGTCATGTGTGGGAGAGGTCTGACTACGAAACATGACGAGAGAGGAGCAGCGAGGACGTTGCAACACCATTACTCATCGCTCCTGAAGTGACCTGGCCTCATTCCACGTATATGGAGCACGGCGAGGGCGGCGCAGCCTGTAGACGAGGCCCCGCTTCGCAAGTTAAAAGGCTGCACGTGACTAAAACATGGCCGCTGTCTGCTAAAAACAGCGCCATACCTGTCCTCAGGCTCTGTGTGGTACTGCAGCTCTGCCTTGCTGAAGTGAATGCAAACGAGGTGCCATACCACAACCAACCTGTGGACACGTGTGGCGCTGTATCGGGGGGGGGGGGATGTTGAAGAAAGCAGTCATATTTTGCTGTCAATAACCCCTCCTCTGCTACATGTGAGCGACTCCACTTATGTAGCATTTTATTTTTTTTTTTTTTTTTACAGTGCAGTGAATACCACAGGGACACAGTCAACAAGCTGCTGTTGATGGATCCAACAGCCCATGTATGTTTCTCTATTTAGTGCAGGAACTGCAGTTCTGAGAAGGATGGGTTCACGCTTTTTTTGTGGCATTTCATTTTATATACAGTATATATATGTATATATATATTTTTTTATTTTTTTTTACAGTGCAGTGAATATCACAGGGAAACAGTCAACAAGCTGCTGTTGATGGATCCAACAGTCCATGTATGTTTCTCTATTTAGTGCAGGAACTGCAGTTCTGTGAAGGATGGGTTCACACTTTTTCTGAGGCTTATTTTGCACTTGCAGTTCTTGGTGCCTTTTTTTGCAAAAAAAGCTCCAGATTAAACACAAAAATACCATAAACGTGTGCAGATTTTTGGACATTTTTTTTCCCCATGTTAAGAGGACAGTATAGCAAATTTGAAAATTAAAAAAATTTACTAAAAGCGGCAAACACTGGCTCCAAATTATATATATATAAAAAAAAAAAAAAAAAAAAAAAAAAGAAAAAGCTCACCGACCCCCTGCCATATCCAACTGGACACTTCTCAGGCCCCTGCCGTCTCTCCTTTCTGGTCCCTCCAGACACACACAGGATCCGAAGACAACAGAAAGGACAGGCAGGCTGAGGACCTGAGGAGAGGGGGGGTTAATCAGTGGTTATTGCTTTTTTTTCTTTTTTAATCCCATTCTGAGCGTTTTGTAAAAAAGAAAAAAAAAGAAAAATATTATACAAACAGGACCCCGCCTGAACTGATTATGGAGAGTTTTCCTGACGAAAGGGTCCAGCTGGTAGAATCCTTACACTACAAAGACCAGGGGTGTCTGCTGAGAGGCGGCCATGTTCATGTCAGTAGTGGGCATGCGCAGGCCCACCTCTCCACAGACGAGGTGAACAAGCGCCACTGTTGTCAAAATCTGAAATTTAGGATGGGATTTCAGGCCTTTGGGAAATATTTTTTGTGCATCCAACTGCACCCGTAGTTAGAAATCCTAAAAAAATGTAAGGGTTTTTTCCAAGAATTTCTTATTGATGGCCGACCCTCTGGATAGGTCACTAATATCAGATCGGCGGGGATCGGCACACGGCAGCAGTTTGAAGAGGTTGTGGTGTTCCGGTCTCTTCCTAGGCCAGTGATGTCACATTCATCGGTCACATGACCTAAGTGCCGATTAGTCCCATTCAAGTGAAGGGGCCTGGGCTGCAATACCAATCACAGCCACTAAACAATGGACGGCGCTGTGCACGGAAAGCTGCAAGGAGGCTGTAACGCGACACACGGGTCCTTCTGCGGTCTGATATTGATGACCTGTATCCTGAGGATAGGTGGTGATCAATATCAGAATTTCAGAAAACCCCTTTAATCCGTCCATAGATCTAACTGGAAAGAGACGCCAACTCCTCTCGTAGAAGCCCCTGTAGACCGGTGGCGACTACATTGCGGATTTCGGTGCCAGTATTTTTACCTCTCATCCACACACTGTAGAAAATTTTTAAAAAAAAGATATAAATTCAGCAGAAGAAATTGATTGGCGGCAAAATGAGCGACAAATCCGAATTTACTCTGCGTAACCGGAAAATCCACAGTAGAATGTACATTATAAGGGGGAGGACGACGAAGAGCACCATTCACGGGGTAGAGGCAGCAGCTGTCCCCCCGAAGGTACCCAAAATAGAGGCGCTAGCCCACACTCCGGAGCTGCCCGTGACCATATATGAAAGGTGCAACTTCCCCGAGCAGCTCCTATGACCGGGCAGGATGGCGGTACCTGCAACACAACCTCCACCAGCGGTCAGCTCGCCTGCACTTGGAGCTTCCCTGATGCAGCCCGATACCGGCCAAGACCCTGCAGTGGGGTAAAGAACGGGCGGCCCGCAGGTTCCCATTCATTCAAATACCCAGCAAGATCTCGAGGGCGCTGCACAGGATGATGCGGCCACTCATCCCAGTGCCCGTCCTGTTTTTCATCAGGGTCCGGACGCTGCAGGACGCTGCGGGGAAGCTCCAATGATAAGTGTCCATATAATGGACGGTGACATCACGGGGGCGTCCCGGCTGCACTGTGCATCCTTCACCATAGGCCATTACAGCATCTGTTAAGTGGACTCTGCAGGATGGGATAGCGCAGGTGACCGATATATACCGGCCAGAAGGCAACCTAAGGCCTCCGTCAGAAAGGTATGGACACCTTCACTGGACACTAGAAAAAGCGAAGCGTAACAAAAAAAACGAGATGTGAACACAGCCTTATCCTGAATAATACGCTATATTACAGCCCAAAACGGCACCAGATACCTGTACAAAGAGGAGGCATGGCGAGAATGCTTTAATATTTCAGCTCCGAAGCCTGCAGAATAGTGAGTGCAGCTCTGGAGTATAATACAGGATGTAACTCAGGATCAGTACAGGATACGTAATGTAATGTATGTACACAGTGACCCCACCAGCAGAATAGTGAGTGCAGCTCTGGAGTATAATACAGGATAAAGTTTCATTAATTCTGTACGTAAACTATGAAATGATGTTCAACATGGTGGACATTTACTTTAAAGAGGACCTGTCCCCTCTCTTTACAAATCTATTTTAGGAACTACTTGCATCCCCCATGCAATAACAATTCTGGAACATCTATTCTTTGGACTCTTTAAATTATGACCCTCCTCTATTATTTCACTAGAAGTTACAAACAAATTGCTAGCAGTCTGCAATGTAGGTCCAGTTATGTATCAATTGGCAATCTGTGCAGGGACACACCCCCAGGTGGGCCCTCATTGCAAACTGCTTGTAATTCATCAAACTTCTAGCAGGAACAACAGAGGGACGGAACAACGTAGAATCCCAAGAATAGATGCTCCAGAATTGTTAGTACATGGGGAATGCATGTGGTTGAGGGGACGGGTCCTCTTTAAGAAGGATGATGATGATGGACATGGAGGAAGCATCTCTAGTGTGCTATACGACAAGCGTGCTCATGCACACGACACAGACAATTCACCAGACGGACTCACCAATGCCTTTGCTTGTGGGGGGCTTCTTCACGTACCCAGGAGCTGTGTGACAAATCAAAGGAACACCTACAAATGAAAAGGGTTCAACTCTATTTCAAAAAATGCTGTAACCAAACCAGACGACTATGTAACCCAATGAAGTACTTTGCCAACCGCAAGAAGTTTCCTTCACCCCGAACGCGTCAGCCGCACCTTTACCTTCCGTGCAGTACCACTTTCCACCAGATTCAAAAACGCATAAGCACCAATGCAATAGCGCCCCCACTATGTAATTTAGCACAGATTTCAATTGAGACGCCTTCACGTATATGTGCCACAGCCCTGGAAATTAGATTGCGAGCTCCAGAGGAAACATGTAGGGGCGCAAATGAGCTCTCTATACCGCGCTACGGTATATGCCAATGTCATGTCAATTAATAAACTAAAAAGACTTTTTGGGGAGAGGAAACTTTTCAACAACCTTTAAAGGGGTTGTCCAGGATTAGAAAAACACGGCTGCTTTTTCTCAAAAACAGCACCACCCCGTCCACTCCAGTGGAGCCGTGGTGCAAAGCCAGACACAAGCCGTGGGCAGGGGTGGTGCTGTTTTTGTAAGAAAGCAGGCATGTTTTTCCAATCCTGGACAACCCCTTTAAGATCAATCCTACAGCTAGATGTGCCTCCGGATCTACTAGGCAAAACTGAAAGTGCATGTCCACCATTAAACCTCATTTTACAGTTTATAAATCGATATAATCTGAAAAGTTGAGTCAGTTCGTAAATACACCGCATTACTTTTCTTGTACTGATCCCAAGCTACACTTCGGCAGAATTGTGAATTCAGCTCTGGTTGCTTTTGGAAATCGTAATGCAGCGGGAGAGTTCTTCTTTACGGTACGGTGCCTAGTGTATAATGATGTTTCCCAGTTTTCAAATTACCAGAGTAAGCTTTGTGCAAAGGAAGATTTCAGCTCTGAAGCCAGCAGAATTATGAGCAGGAGATGTCATTTAAAGGGGTTTTCCGAGCGTCGGGATAGGTCATCAGTATCGATGGATGTCAGACTCCTGGCACCCACGCCGATCAGGTGTTTGAAGGGGCCGCGGCTTCTTCCTAGATGTTACGTTCATCAGTCACATGGCCTAGGCGCAACTCAGTCCCATTCAAGTGAATGGGCCTGGCCTGCAATACCAAGCACAACCACTATCCAATAAACGGCGCTGTGCTTGGTGACCTGAGAGGAGGCTGCGGTGCTCTCTTCAATCAGCGGATTGTCGGGGACCCTAGGTGTCAGACCCCCACCGAGCAAATGCTGAAAGACGACAACTGTGATAATCACTCTAGGCCCTGAGCCGTTCACTGAAAAACCATTCACTGAAAAACCACCTAGGAGGCGCCATTCATCCATGCCGATTCTGAATTAGGCTACTTTCACACTAGCGTTAATATTTTCCGGTATTGAGATCCGTCATAAGGTCTCAATACAGGAAAAAAAAAAAACGCTTTCATTTTGTCCCCATTCATTGTCAATGGGGACAAAACGGAACTGAACAGAACGCTCCAAAATGCATTCCGTTCTCATACCAGAGAGCAGCATGCTGCGGTTTGCTTTGCATCCTGGGATACGGAGTAAAACGGATCTGTCATAAGACTCATAACCCACAATGCAAGTCAACGGGGACGGTTCCGTTTTCTCTGCCACAATAGAAAACGGATCCGTCCCCCATTAACTTTCAATAGAGTTCATGACGGATCCGTCTAGGCCATGTTCAAGATAATACAACCGGATGCGTTTATAACGGACGCAGATGGTTGTATTATCAGTAACGGAAGCGTTTTTTTGCTGAACCCTGCCGGATCCAGCAAAAATCCTAGTGTGAAAGTAGCCTTATACACAACCAAGCTGTTAGGTCACATGTCTGACAACAGGCAGGGCTAAACCGCTGTCTGTTTCCAAGGGCAACCAACAGAATTCTGATGTTTGCGAAAGGAGAAAATTAATACGTACAAAGAAAGGCCACGTTTTAGGGGGCGTTGCCCGTAAAATAAAAGGCTACGTCCTGTAGCCGCGCTAGTCAGGGACGGCGCAAAGTCGAGTGACAACCATCATGGGCACGGTAGCGGCAGCAGTGACTGGCGGCGACAAGGACACTGGAGGGAAGCCAAGTGTCTCAAAAGACGTAATCCTAAGAATATCTGTGCCGCCGGCCCCCGAAATATAAGTGGGCAGAAATCCATCTGTTAACCCCCTCACTGCCAAGGAGATAACGTATCAAGACAGGAAATCAATGAAAGGAAATAGAAAGCAGGTTTTGATTTCCTGGTGATTGAGGACATCCCCTGCTCGGTCACAACGACACCAGTGACACAGGGAATCCTAGTGAAAAACGTACTGGTATTCCCCTGGTGTAAAGACCCGTTCAGATAAAAAGACTTGATTTTTTACTATATTAGAGTGGAAAGCACCTCTGTCAGGTCTTCGATGGCAAGGGTCCTGTTACGAGGGGTAACTACAGCCCCCAAAGCCGATCGACAAGCTGATCGGCGCTCGTTTAGATTGCCTGTTCACACGGCCCAATGCAAAGTGAACGCGGAATGAATGATCGTTAGGATCATTCATCTACCGATCCCCATTCATTGTTTGAAGGTGGTCATTACACCTCCAGGACCCCGATAATGGACCCAGGGCCCCTTTCCTGTTTACACAGGCACAGTGCATACTCAGCAACTTGGCAAACCCGGGACAAATAGGCCACGCCCAGGGAATGTCCCCAAACTGTGCGGAACCATCCGTTAACGGGTGGGGCTTACACAAAATCTGCAGGGACAGTCCCTGCAAATTTGGGACTGTTGACAACTATGACAGTTGCTCGTCTGTACATGAGGCTGTAGGCATCACAGCCCCTTCTGGAGGTTGCACCCCCACTGACGGGCTACCCCAAATGTCCTGAGAACCAGTTTACCGTATTTTCCACGAAAAAATAATAAAAATTTTTTTTTAAAAAGAAGCCAGACACAAATCTAACCTGAGATCTGCGAGAACAAAGAAAAGACTTGAACGCCTTCTGAGATTCCTTTAGATTTTTTACAAATATCGTCCCTTGCGGCGCCTCCATGAATGGGTTGTCTCCATTAAAATGCATGGACCAAACATAGAAGGTTAGGGGGCGTACCAAAAACGTAAGCATCCCCCACGACATGGGCGGCCTAGCTCTAATCAGTGCCTGGGAAGCCTTTAAAGGGAAAGGAACAAAGAAAATAAATAAACTCGTGGAACCCCGTATAGACTGCATGCAGTAGCGCGCACGCGGAAGCGTGTTATCAGGAGCACTGTGTGGGAGGGCTAATCAATGTCTTATCACACACTTCCTGCCATAAGTCAGTGGACTACTCAGCGCCCTGACACGCCTGACTAATATATATACAAAGGGAACATTCAAATTTAAAAAAAAATAAATATATATATATATATATATATATATATATATATCAGTAATCGGCTCAGATTTGTAAATATGTCCATTACATTCATCAGCAATTCAAGGGGGTTAGAGGTGTATATATTATAAAATTCTGCTTGTTGTCAGTGAATAGAGACGCTAATGTTTTTAAAACCCTCTACAATCACAACTGCATGGTTCAGTACAGTGGGAGTTCTCCGGAGTTCTAATATTGCTGCTACTATGTCTATGGCAAAGCAGCAGCGAGCAGGAACAGATATGGGAGACAGCACGTGCACACTTCGCGTGCAGTCTCCCTTCATACAGCTGAACGGTGGAGGTGTCGGACCTCTGCCGATATGATATTGGTGACCTATACTGAGGATAGGTCATCAATAATAAAAGCCCAGAGAACCCCTTTAATCTGAACTGGCGCTAAGGAGACTGATTCAGTTGCCCATAGCAACCAATCAGATTGGAGAATAAAAGAAGCAAAGAAGCTCTGAAAAATGAAAGCTGGAATCTGATTGGTTGCTATGGGCCACTGAACAAGTCTCCTTCGCACCAGTTCTGATTAAAGGGGTTCTCTGGGCTTTTAATATTGATGACCTATCTGATCAGCTGTTTCGGCGGGGGTCTGGCATCTTGCACCTCGTCACCAATCAGGTGTTTCGTTGTAGCTTTGGCACCGGAACGACCGCATGGTGGACGGAGCTGGTAACCAGAGCTGTGTAGTCACCAGGGCTGCAGTTACCGGCTCCGTCCACCACACAATGGATGGAGCTGTGTCGTTCCAGCACCAAATCTATAACGAAACACTCGATTGGCGGGGAGGTTCAGGGTGTCAGACCCCCCCTCCCCCAATCTGATATCGGTGGCCTATCCTGAAGCTAGGCCCTTAATATCAAAATCCTGGATGACCCCTTTAAGCTTATGGATATAAACAAGAATCTTTCCACTACGTGACAGCAAGCAGAGATCTTGAAATATATTAGAAAGATGAAAAAGTTTTCACTACAAACGAGTTTGCAATATACCAATATACCGAATGCATTGGGAAATTGAGGTGTTGAAGCCTAAGCCCTGAGCCTAGGGGGCCATGGCCGAACCCCCCGTTTTCCGCAGGACTGGCCGACCATATAACATGTATGGGGGTGTCCCATTTCTCCCCCAGCAGCAGATGTTGGAATAACAAAGGACAGGGCAGGTTGATTTCAGCATGCCTAATCCTTTTTTTCTTAGGGAAGGTAAGCCACCCCCAGAGTTATCTGGCAGCAGCTTACCCACTTCTCCCTAATAAGCACACATGCATGCTCGGCCTACATTTGATTTTCTCAAGAAGTAGCAAACAAAAAAAAAAAAAAAAAAAAAGACGGTCACGTTCACATTGTAATATTTTGGCACCAGCTGCAATGAACCTCAAATAAGAGCTTAATCTTCTCATTCAGGAATAAAGTCTGAGTTTTCATTTTCAGTTTTTACACTACATCGCCCGGTGGCGGGGAACTTCCACAAAACCCCCCAAATCAGTCTGAAATCTACTTTTTAGTAAAGAGGATCTTAACGTTAAAACCCGGGCTTAAAGAGGTTCTCCATACTTGTTAGAAGGGTCCTTCGAGAATAACGCTGATCACCAAGTGTGCTCCTGCGGAGACCCCCAGCGATCAGCTGTGATCTGTTGTCCCTGTAAAGCAGGACCAGTCATAAAAATAAAATCACCCGCCAAAACACCCAATTGCGTATCCGCAAAACACGGATAATGTCTGTGTGCATTCCGTATTTTGCGTAACAGAGCAGCTGGCCCCTAATAGAACTGTCCTATCCTTGTGTGTAATGCAGACAATAATAGGACATGTTCTACTTTTTGGTGGAACGGACACGGAATGCATTTCCATTTTTTTGTGGCCCCTTTGAAGTGAATGGTTCCACGTATGGGCTGCAAAATAAATAAATAAATATATAAAGTTTCCGTGAATGAGCCTTAATACTGTGTAGACCACCCTCACTTTTACCAAAACTCCTCTGATCCGGAGCATGGACTCCACGATCCGCACAAAGATGTGCAACATGGAGCATCTACTAAACAGATGGTTCGTCTTCTTCCCATAGCGCCACCCGGTGCCATCTCTTCACTAGGTAAGTGACACAGACCAACGCGGCTGTCCAAATGATATAGAAGAAAACCTGATCCATCAGACCCGGCTTCCTTCTTCCTGTTAGGACAGCCTCCAATGGCCACGGCTGCCCTGCTCTCCCCTGTGGTCAAGTCTAGCGATTCCACTGCGTTTATCCTGAGTGTGTTCCTGTCCGTGCTCCAGCCCTCGACCCGCTCTCCTCCGTGTGCTCCTATACTTCCAGTTTAAGTTCTATTGGTGTTTAAGTTTAACCTGTCTGTCTGTCTTGTTCGTGTTCCTGTCATGTACTCAGCCTGCCTAAGTCTTCCCTACTGCGCAGCCTGCTGGTTTAGGCCTCTTTCAGTATGGCGTTTTCAGTGTTTTGCGGGCCGTTTTTATCAGATCTGTTTTTCCATATGGAATATACAGTATACAGTAATTACATAGAAAAAATTGGGCTGGGCTTAAAAGTTTCAATAGATGGTTCCGCAAAAAACGGAACGAATACAGAAGACATATGGATGCATTTCCGTTTTTTTTGCGGACCCATTGTCTTGAATGGAGACATGGATCGTGATTTGCGGGCAATAATAGGACATGTTCTATCTTTGCACGGAACGGAAAAACGGAAACGGAATGCACATGAAAACACTTCCGTTGTTTTTGCGGAACCATTGAAATGAATGGTTCCATATACAGACCGTTAAAAGCGGCCCACAAAACTGTCTCCACTCCTCTACTCCACCAGTGTGCAGTCCGGATCTAGTAACTTAAATTTAAGCCTTAGTTCAGACTGCTCTGGCGGTTTTGCTGCATTTTCTGTATGCTGAGATCCTGGTTCCTGAAGCAGAGTTCTTGACCTCAGCAGGTCAGCTGCCAACTACACTGGCTCTATCCCAGGACATAGCGATGAGGTTGCTTCCCTGCAGCGAAGGCCAGATCCCTGTACAGGGTTTCAAGGATGAATACCAGGGAAACGCCGGAATAACCTCCTTAGGGTTAGTTGGCACAGTGGGTCCACACTCACTGATCCGTAACTCTATGGTCCAGTTCTGCAGCTCACTTGTCCACTGTAGGCTCTTCAGTGGTGGACAGAGACTCTGACCGAACCGTGGATCCAGAGCCGCAAACATAGCAAGCCATGATGTCCTGTGCCCTGACACCTTAGTATTATGGACAGCAGAGACTTTTTCAGCAGTTTGCTCTACAGTAGCTCTTCTGTAAGATGGGACCAGTATGGGTGGCCTTCACTCCCCACGCCCATAAATAAACCTTGGGTGTCCATGATCCAATTTAGGGTTCACCAGTTGTCCTTCCTTGGACCCAATTGGTAGGTACTAACCACTAGATACCAGAAACACCGGGACGCATTCTATCCTCTGGCCGGGTCCTTCTGCTTTGTGGCCTCTACTGCTGGGACAGACTGCCTTTTTGGCAGGAAACAAATATTTGCTAAAGCCGATCTTCTACTCGCGCCGGTTTGGCAAATTTTACGCAGTACGTGATCCCTACTTTGAAGGGGTTGTCCCAAAATGTAAACGTATTCCCTATTCACAGGATGGGGGATAAGTCTCTGATCACTGGGACCTTTACCGGTCACGAGAACATTCATCCGTATGGAGATGGCAAAGTACAGCATTTCTGGGATTGGTGAGGGTCCCAGATGACGGACCCCCAACAATCAGACACGTATCCGCTATCTTGCGGTGAAAGGTAAAGGAGTTGTCCGAGAAATCTGTTTGAGTGAAAGGATATTCATTGCTCCTTAAAGGGGTCGTCCAGGAACTTACTACTGGGGGCCTATCCTCAGGACAGGTCACCTGATCGGTGGGAGTCCGATACCCAATACCAGGGATGATCAGCTGTTCGGCAGTAGCTCCGGTGCCGGAAGGATAGGCCATCACTAGTAAAGGAGTGGACAGCCCCTTCAAGACAAAAATATCAAGAGTATTTTGCCTAAGGAACCCCTGGCACAAAGCAGAGCCTGGCCATGCACCACCGTATGCGTTCTACAAATAGCGGATACGTAAAATACATTTTTTTTTGCAGATCCGTGGACTTCAAGTATAGGACACGCTCTATCTTTTTGCGGAATGCACACGGATAATCTGTATGCTTTCCACACCCGTAATGGCTCATGCACGAGACCATACGTATTTTGCGGTCCACAAAAAAAAAAAAAAGGGATGACCTCCGTGTGATGTCCGTGTTACATCCGTTTTTTCGGGGGATCCATTGTAACGATGCCTGTCCCTGTCCGCAAAACTACTTTTTGCAGAACAGACTTGCGGACATACGGATACAGAATGCACATGGAGTTATTTCCGTTTTTTGCGGCCCGTAAAAAAAAAAAAAAAAAGGACAGACATAAAATACATTTATGTGCATGAGCCCTATAAGAAAGGTAAATACAGGCCACGTACCCACTGAAGTCAATGGGTCTGCAAAAAAATTAAATAAAAAATGCAGACAGTACACGAACCACATCCGTATTTTGCAGACCGCTAAATGGATACGGTCGTGTGAATGGGGTCTTATAGTCCGTACAATACTGAGATAGATAGGATCATTCAGATTTACTACAGATTTTTTTTTAATTATATATAAAATTTTCACAGGAAAAAAAACCCTCAACATTTACCATTTTATTATTTAACCATCTCCTTCCCGACTCCTTTCGAGAGAAGTTAACATCCCGTATTTCTACTCCCCCTCCTCAACCATTCATCCAAAAATAACCCTAGAAAACCACTTGACGGATCCCATCAGCGGCCGTCCAAGACTCCTAAAGAATCCGCAAACAGATTTCACATCTAATCCCCCCCCCTATTAACCCCCACAGTAAGCCCCCACCCCGGATTTTTTTTTTTCCAATGTGTCATCTCATTGGCCTCCACCGCCGAGGCCCGAGGGGCCGGGCTGCTAAAATAGCCTTTCATAAAAGACGGTTTTTAAATAGCTGGGTGTAGAGGAGCAGCGCAGCGCCAATCAATACCCAGGGCTGACTGTGCAAAAGAAAAGAGGGCGACGAGCCAGGTACTGTATGGGGGGGGGGGGCCTCGCCAAAGTGCTCCAAGTCACCAAACAAATGCTGCAAAGCAAAAGTCAATACAATAAAAGTGAAAAAAAAAAAATGCAAAAAAAAAAAAAAAGCTACTTTTTTATGGTAAAAAAAAAAACAAAAAGTGCAGAATAATGAAAAGCAACCGTGCAAAAAAAATAATTTTTTTTTAAGTGCATGCAGCTTTTAACCCCTTGCACGGTGGGAAGGTGCAGCTCTGCACTAGGAGTGGTGATCTCCAGACATGTTGCCTTGCAGGAACTCTGCAGAGAGGGCAGCCAGCAAACAGGAAATGCAACTGCACCAGGGAAGGCTCCAACTTACTAATGCACTGGGCCCCTGCTGCCTGGCCCCCTGCACCCTCATATGCACCCGGGGGGTCTTGCATTGGCATTGTGCAAACTCCACAAGGCTCGATCACTTACCTCCTCCTTTCCCCGGCTGAGACATTCTCCCCTTTGCTCTGGATGGGAGGGAAGGGGATGGGGGGGTGGGGTGCACAAAAGACTTTGCCTCTCCTCTCCTCTCTAGTTTTACAACAAAGATGCAAACTGCAGGCTCCAGGTCTTCCTGCAGCAGAGCTGCTGGGCTTGCAGGAGGCGGCTTGCACAGGCTGTTCCTGGATTTGCACAGTTAAGCACCCCCCCTCCTCTTTATTTGGCTAAGTGCACACTGCACGTCCGTCCTCTTCGCTGCGAGGGGAAGGGGGAAAAAAAAAAAAAAAGCAGGTTTCCAGCTCTTGCAGTTGCAGCCGAGATCCCGGGCTCTGCACCTACATGATGGGCCGAGGGCTGCCAGCTGAAAAGCTCCAAACTTGGAAAAGGGGGGGAGGAGGAGGAGGCAGAGCGCATGCGCGGTTTCTGGCTGCGCTCGCGGGGCATGACGGGACGTGTAGTTCCAGGGTGAGGCGCGGGAGGAACGCCCTCTCGCGCTTCCGACGCGGATTCCTGAGAAGGAGGAGGACTCGGTGACTTTGGGCTGCGGGGTTTCTAGGGGAATGGACGCGGAACAGGCGAATTTGGTCCTCAGAGCGCGGGAAAGTCAAAATCCTCTCAGAAGCGGTGGCAGGATTGGGAAGACCACCTGTTTTACTTTAGTAACACTTATGAAGTGTCCCTCTGAGATCCTGACCTGTCTGTTGCTGGGAAAGTTGGGTGACTGGCAGCAGATTATGGCTATGGGGACAGCTGCCTCTGGGTTGTCACCCAGCTTTCCTAGTGTCCAGAACAGCATACGGGGGTGGTATAGGGCACCTTGCCCAGTTATATAGGAGGTGCCCCTGAATCCCACATAGGGCACGTGAGCCCCTTCACCACCCACCTCAGAATGACTGACTACAGACCCCCCAAAGAGCCTCAGACTTGTTAAAGAAATACGGGTAACCCTCCTCAAGAGACCCTAAACTGATGAGGACCCCGGACCAGACCCCTCAATCAAGGTGGAGAATCTCGAAATATAGACTTTAGGCTAGATTCTCCATAATAGTGACCCCCGACCAGATACAGACGACCGATCGGCAGCCCCGTCCTTTATACAGCCCCCCCCCCTTAATACAGACGGCAGATCAGCAGCCCCATCCTTTATACAGACCCCCGACCAGATACAGACAGCAGATCAGCAGCCCCGTCCTTTATACAGACCCCTGACCAGATACAGATGGAAGATCAGCAGCCCCGTCCTTTATACAGACCCCCCTTTATACAGATGGCAGATCAGCAGCCCCATCCTTTATACAGACCCCCCTTTATACAGATGGAAGATCAGCAGCCCTGTCCTTTATACAGACCCCCTTTATACAGATGGCAGATCAGCAGCCCCGTCCTTTATACAGATCCCCTTAATATAGACGGCAGATCAGCAGCCCCATCCTTTATACAGATCCCCTTAATACAGACGGCAGATCAGCAGCCCGTCCTTTATACAGACCCCTTATACAGACGGCAGATCAGCAGCCCGTCATTTATACAGACCCCCTCTTTATACAGACAGGCCCGTCCTTTATACAGATCCCCCTTTATACAGACGGCAGATCAGCAGCCCGTCCTTTATACAGACCACCTCCCTCTTTATACAGACAGCAGCCCCGTCCTTTATACAGACCCCCCTCTTTATACAGACAGCAGCCCCTTCCTTTATACAGACCCCCTTTATACAGATGGAAGATCAGCAGCCCCGTCCTTTATACAGACGCCCTTTATACAGATGGCAGATCAGCAGCCCCGTCCTTTATACAGACCCCCCTCTTTATACAGACAGCAGCCCCTTCCTTTATACAGACCCCCTTTTTACAGATGGAAGATCAGCAGCCCCGTCCTTTATACAGACCCCCCTTTATACAGACGGCAGATCAGCAGCCCCGTCCTTTATACAGATCCCCCCTTTATACAGACGGCAGATCAGCAGCCCCGTCATTTATACAGACCCCCCTCTTTATACAGACGGCAGATCAGCAGCCCCGTCCTTTATACAGACCCCCCTTTATACAGATGGCAGATCAGCAGCCTCGTCCTTTATAAAGTCCACCCTTTATACAGATGGCAGATCAGCAGCCCCGTCCTTTATAAAGTCCCCCCTTAATACAGACGGCAGATCAGCAGCCCCTTCCTTTATACAGACCCCCCCTTTATACAGATGGCAGATCAGCAGCCCTGTCCTTTATACAGACCCCCTTTATACAGATGGAAGATTAGCAGCCCCGTCCTTTATACAGACCCCCTTTATACAGACGGCAGATCAGCAGCCGCTTCCTTTATACAGATCCCCCTTTATACAGACGGCAGATCAGCAGCCCCGTCCTTTATACAGACCCCCTTTATACAGATGGCAGATCAGCAGCCCTGTCCTTTATACAGACCCCCTTTATACAGACGGCAGATCAGCAGCCCCGTCCTTTATACAGACCCCCTTTATACAGACGGCAGATCAGCAGCCCAGTACCTTATACAGACTCCAGACCAGACTCCCTAGATAAGACCATCACTTTATACAGTCCATAGAACATCCCCAGATGAGACTTCTCCTTTATATAGCCCACCCTTTATGCAGGCCCTAGATCAAACTGCCCACAATATATGTAGACCCCAGGCCAGGACAGAGTTCTCCTTTATACAGACCCCTCAGTCTCACTAAACAAAATACAGACCCCTAAACTAATGAAGGCCCCACACCAAACCCCCTAAATCGAGGAATAGCACCCCAAAAAAACAGACTTCAGACCAGATCCCCCTTATTAAAGACCTCAGACCACATCCTTTTGATCAGCACCCCCACCATCCTTTATACAGACTCCAGACCAGGCCCGCAATACGGCCAAGGAACCAATACGTTCGTGTGAAAGAGGCCTTATACTGTCTCCATCATACAGACTCCATACTGACCACCCTATATGCTGACCCCAGATCAGACTGCCCACTATATACACAGCAGATAGACCCCTGTTCAGGACTGACACCGCCTCCTCCATGTTATACAGTCTCCCACCCCTATTATAAGGGCCGGAGACCAGCCGAGTCCTTCATACAGACCCCAGACCAGGTGCACATTACTGGGGACGCCACGTGCCTTGTGTTCTCCAGCAGTGCAGTAGTGGCTTCTTTAGGCGTGCATGTTTTTTTTTTTTTCGCGCAGAAATACCGCAGCGTATTACAGCACCAGCAAAGTGTATGAGATTGCACAAATTTCATGTATTTCACTTTTTTTTTTTCCATGCAGAAATTGACCTGCTTTGCGGCTTTCTAACTAAATAGCACGTCAATTATGTTTGCGGTTTAGCAGTGGATTTCACCCTTTTCAATGGAAGGGTGAGATCGGCGGCAAATCCACACCAAAAAAACGCGGTTAGACATTGCGGATTTTGGTGCATATATGCACATGAATCCGGATAGAAATTCGTGTGGATCTTATCTGCGTTCACCCGCACCTGTGTGCAGGTAACCTTAACCCTCAGTTCACACTTGCGCATTTTACAGCGCGTTCGAACGCGCTGTAAAACGCTCAACAGGAGAAAACTCATGTTTCCCTATGGGCATGGTTCTCACCTGAGTGTTTTACAGCGCGCTTGAACGCGCTGTAAAACGCCCTACGCTCAAAGAAGTTCTTGAGCTTCTTTGGGGCGTTTTGTCGCGCGTTTGCACCCATAGACTTCAATGGGAACGCGCGTTAAAGTGTAGATATGCCTTTTTCAATTGGTCTCCAGAGTCACGAACGCGCGTATGACGCAAAAACGCGCGTCTCAGAAACGCTCAGGTGTGAACCCAGGGTAAAGGGGTATTGCCACTTCAGCAAATAGCATTTCTTATGCAAAGAAAGTTTCCATGGTTACGACCACCTTACAAACCAGCAGTGGTGGACGTGCTTGCACACTACAGAAAAAAGCACCAGCCTACGTGAGCTCCCATGGTCCCAGCCACCAGAGAGGCTGGCATTTTTTCTTATAGTGGGTCACCAGCTGCTCTGTATTTAGCTGGTTCTGACACTCTGCTGCTGATACTTTGCACTGGGACCACGTGGCAGTGATGTCACCTGTTGTGACTCCGGTTCTCTGCTCGGTTCCCCAGGATCTGGCTCTGAGCTGCACACCAGGTCTTTGCACACAAGTGCACACACTGGAGCAGTATTTCCTGCCCACTTCCTGTCTTGGACATATTTCACATAGTCCTCCAAACTATAGGGTAACCTGCAAAAATTAAGCAGTTGTGATTGTTGTACCTGAGAATGGTTGTCCTCCTCGGGATCCTCCTCTGCTTCTCCTTTGTGGAACACTTCTACCATCATCTCTCAAAGCATAAGGGTCTCGTCGAGCTTGGTGACATTCTCAGTAATATCTGTCCATCCCGGGTTTTTGGCCAAAGCTATTCCTTCTGTTTGCTACACTGGTTCTGTCCGAACGATGGCTCCTCTCGGTCATCGACTGTTGCTGACTGGCAAAGCGGGCAACACTTCATGGCCAGCTAGTGGTCTGAAGGAGAGGTACTCTTAGGTAACCTGCTCTGCTCAGTAATTCTAGAAGTACCTTATAAATCCGGCACTGCTTTAGGGTTCTCTACCTGGGACTTTCTGATCCTGGACATGCCTCCAGTACTTGGGTCCCAACTCATGAGTGGTAAGCCCATCTAATTCTCACATTACAATCATCTCAATGTCACAGTCCCTCCCATGACAGAGGTGAGAAGATCGGAGAGACTGGCGGCACTTGAGGGTATCTGACAGTCTCTCTGTTTTCATCTTGCAGTGTTGTTGTTTGGTAATGACCACACCTCTTGTCAGGTGCAGCCTGTGAGTCATTACAGAGGCTCAATTTAGTTCTGACTCACACTGTTTACCATGTGGTTGATATTTGCTGCTGGAGTTGGTTGAGCTGGTGTGTTATTCCTTTGGATCTCCTGCTCCTCCATTCTTCTTTAAGCGAAGTGCATTTTGTTTTGCATTTTGTTGTTCTCTTGTGTGTGTTGTTGTCTAGGCCTCAAGGAGACGCTGGTTCCTTCATCTGGGGAGGAACCAGTAGTCTCATTCTCTGCCACCACTCCTAGGGCCTTCCAGGGTCTCCAGGGCTAAGGTTCTGGTGTATGAGTATTTCCACCTTCTGGATCTACTTATACTGGCAGGAGTCAGGGAGAGGTCTAGGGATTCCTAGGAGGTCACCATGCCTCTCCCTTAGCTTTGAGGCCTAGACTCCGTTCTATTTCTTCTCTGTGTTATCCCCTCCATCACACTCTCCACCACTTACTCCAGGCGCCAGATCAATGTCCAGTTGGCACAATGGGTGACGCTAGGGAGGCTCGTCCCCACCTACCATTGGCTGTTCCCCCCTGACACCAGATGTTTTCATCCGCGCACGGGGAGATGCCGCAGTGCGGGGACCAGGAGCAGTGCAGGGAACGGGGACCCAGGTAAGTATATTCCCTGTGAGGGGATTCATTCCTATTGGAGCGCTGAAAATAGTCGGGGCGGCGCGCTCAGCTTTTTTTGGAAGTCCCATTTAAATAAATAGGAAGTGCGGCCACAGCTCCATTCACTACTATGGGGCTTACGGAAATAGCTGATGCACTCCCATGTGAATGAATGGAGGGCGCGGTGTGCAGCACTTTGCCGATTCCCAGAGGTGGGACCCGCATCTATCAGACATGTAGGAATATCCTAGCGATATGCCCCCATTGTCCAAGATGGGAATATCCCTTTAAAAAGGTGACTTGCATGTACTGTATATGTAGCTCAGTCATTGTGTGGCTCACAGCGGCAAGCAGGATAATATAATGGCTGCGCACCCTCTGCTCTCAGTAGGCACTCTCGCCTCTTCACGCATCACTTCTCTGTTCCCAGGGTGGCACTTACCTGTGTTCTCTGTGTACACTCCTGGTCAGCTGTTCCAGTATCCGACTCCGTCTGCCGATAGTCAGCCTCGGGTCCACTAAGCCAATAACCTCTGTGCTCGTGGCTCCAGGTCTCCATTCTGGCTGCTCTGTCTCTGCACACACGTGCACACACTGGAGCAGTATGTCTCCCCAGCTTCCTAACTACACTATATCTCCTTCCCTGGCCATCCTGACCGGGGTTCTGGAGCTCTCTGCTAGCGGTTAATGTTACAGCAATGTCCCTATGTATTACGTACCGAGACCAAAATGGTTGCAGTCCCCAACGCGTCTCTGTGTTGAGAGCAGGATGGAGGCGCAGCACGTTACTGCACCCCTTCATTCTAGAGAATACCCATTCAATGGGCTGTATCATTTTCTATTACATAGTAATAGTATCATTTTGTCAGTGGACGTCACCAATTTTGATTGCGACTCTTCCCCATTCGATTATTTCCACCTATCAGGGAAAATAGGGGCTTCTGTGCCTCCGACCCTCAGAAGATAGATCGTGTCCTATCTTTTGCCATATGTTGCAGATTCAAGTCAATGCGCCTGCACCACGATGCGGAGTCCACACGGCCGGCGCCGTGTTTTGCAGACCAGCCATAAGGCCGTGTGAATGGTGCCTAACAAAGCTAGAGCCAGCCCTGTTCCTCACATGGAAACAGAACTCTCCCTCCCATTCATAGATTCTCTTTAGGCTGGCACCTCAGGGGTGTGTCCCTTCTGCTGCATCTCAGGGGGCGTCTCCTGTCTGCTGCACCCAAGGGAAGTGTCCTTTCCCTGCTGCCGCTCCCTCCATTTGACTTTCACAGCTTCTAACAATAGATGCGACTGGTGGCGATTGAAAGGTGGAAATGAGCATGGGCGTTCACCTCAGTAGGTGGACATGCACATTACTGGGGTCTCCTGATATGTACGGGGACATTTCCTATAATAATGCAGGAGAAGAGAGTCGTAGTCCTCATAGCCGCTACTGCTGGAAGGAAAAATCAAGTGTTTTCAGGCACAGATCTACTCCATAGCGATTGATACTAAGGACATCGGTCACCACAAGGATGTCTACCAACGTCAATTACTACTTTGTGGGCAAACAGCCATAATACGGGTTAGCACCACTTTGGCGTCCTTCTTGCAAGCCCCTAGGGGTACGTGAGTAAGAATCCGTGTGTAGTCAGTGCATTATATATTCCATTACTCACCGAGGATTCCTGAGGAACATTCACACTATGCTAAAACATTTATGGTGGATGAAATCAATGGAAAGGGGTTGTCCAGGTTAGAAAATCCATTAACTTACACCCCATTAGGGAATCCTGAGTTAATAGAGGGGGACGGGTCTGTTACAGCAGCAAAAAGCATCCATCGCTCCTAGGAGGACTCAGCACTTGCATTGAAGCATGGGGAGCAGACATAGCTGAGGATCTACACTCATAAGGTGTAGGCAATGATGACATCACTGTGTGCATTATCCCTGTACTGTGACATCACTTTGTACATTATCCTGTACTGTGACATCACTGTGTACATTATCCTGTACTGTGACATCACTGTGTACATTATCCTGTACTGTGACATCACTGTGTACATTATCCTGTACTGTGACATCACTGTGTACAATATCCTGTACTGTGACATCACTGTGTACAATATCCTGTACTGTGACATCACTGTGTACATTATCCTGTACTGTGACATCACTGTGTACATTATCCTGTACTGTGACATCACTGTGTACATTATCCCTGTACTGTGACATCACTGTGTACATTATCCTGTACTGTGACATCACTGTGTACATTATCCTGTACTGTGACATCACTGTGTACATTATCCTGTACTGTGACATCACTGTGTACATTATCCTGTACTGTGACATCACTGTGTACATTATCCTGTACTGTGACATCACTGTGTACATTATCCTGTACTGTGACATCACTGTGTACATTATCCTGTACTGTGACATCACTGTGTACATTATCCTGTACTGTGACATCACTGTGTACATTATCCTGTACTGTGACATCACTGTGTACATTATCCTGTACTGTGACATCACTGTGTACATTATCCTGTACTGTGACATCACTGTGTACATTATCCCTGTACTGTGACATCACTGTGTACATTATCCCTGTACTGTGACATCACTGTGTACATTATCCTGTACTGTGACATCACTGTGTACATTATCCTGTACTGTGACATCACTGTGTACATTATCCCTGTACTGTGACATCACTGTGTACATTATCCTGTACTGTGACATCACTGTGTACATTATCCTGTACTGTGACATCACTGTGTACATTATCCTGTACTGTGACATCACTGTGTACATTATCCTGTACTGTGACATCACTGTGTACATTATCCTGTACTGTGACATCACTGTGTACATTATCCTGTACTGTGACATCACTGTGTACATTATCCTGTACTGTGACATCACTGTGTACATTATCCTGTACTGTGACATCACTGTGTACATTATCCTGTACTGTGACATCACTGTGTACATTATCCTGTACTGTGACATCACTGTGTACATTATCCTGTACTGTGACATCACTGTGTACATTATCCTGTACTGTGACATCACTGTGTACATTATCCTGTACTGTGACATCACTGTGTACATTATCCTGTACTGTGACATCACTGTGTACATTATCCTGTACTGTGACATCACTGTGTACATTATCCCTGTACTGTGACATCACTGTGTACATTATCCTGTACTGTGACATCACTGTGTACATTATCCCTGTACTGTGACATCACTGTGTACATTATCCTGTACTGTGACATCACTGTGTACATTATCCCTGTACTGTGACATCACTGTGTACATTATCCTGTACTGTGACATCACTGTGTACATTATCCTGTACTGTGACATCACTGTGTACATTATCCTGTACTGTGACATCACTGTGTACATTATCCTGTACTGTGACATCACTGTGTACATTATCCTGTACTGTGACATCACTGTGTACATTATCCTGTACTGTGACATCACTGTGTACATTATCCTGTACTGTGACATCACTGTGTACATTATCCTGTACTGTGACATCACTGTGTACATTATCCTGTACTGTGACATCACTGTGTACATTATCCTGTACTGTGACATCACTGTGTACATTATCCTGTACTGTGACATCACTGTGTACATTATCCTGTACTGTGACATCACTGTGTACATTATCCTGTACTGTGACATCACTGTGTACATTATCCTGTACTGTGACATCACTGTGTACATTATCCCTGTACTGTGACATCACTGTGTACATTATCCTGTACTGTGACATCACTGTGTACATTATCCTGTACTGTGACATCACTGTGTACATTATCCTGTACTGTGACATCACTGTGTACATTATCCTGTACTGTGACATCACTGTGTACATTATCCTGTACTGTGACATCACTGTGTACATTATCCCTGTACTGTGACATCACTGTGTACATTATCCCTGTACTGTGACATCACTGTGTACATTATCCTGTACTGTGACATCACTGTGTACATTATCCTGTACTGTGACATCACTGTACATTATCCTGTACTGTGACATCACTGTGTACATTATCCTGTACTGTGACATCACTGTGTACATTATCCTGTACTGTGACATCACTGTGTACATTATCCTGTACTGTGACATCACTGTGTACATTATCCTGTACTGTGACATCACTGTGTACATTATCCTGTACTGTGACATCACTGTGTACATTATCCTGTACTGTGACATCACTGTGTACATTATCCTGTACTGTGACATCACTGGTACATTATCCTGTACTGTGACATCACTGTGTACATTATCCTGTACTGTGACATCACTGTGTACATTATCCCTGTACTGTGACATCACTGTGTACATTATCCTGTACTGTGACATCACTGTGTACATTATCCTGTACTGTGACATCACTGTGTACATTATCCTGTACTGTGACATCACTGTGTACATTATCCTGTACTGTGACATCACTGTGTACATTATCCTGTACTGTGACATCACTGTGTACATTATCCCTGTACTGTGACATCACTGTGTACATTATCCTGTACTGTGACATCACTGTGTACATTATCCTGTACTGTGACATCACTGTGTACATTATCCTGTACTGTGACATCACTGTGTACATTATCCTGTACTGTGACATCACTGTGTACATTATCCTGTACTGTGACATCACTGTGTACATTATCCTGTACTGTGACATCACTGTGTACATTATCCTGTACTGTGACATCACTGTGTACATTATCCTGTACTGTGACATCACTGTGTACATTATCCTGTACTGTGACATCACTGTGTACATTATCCTGTACTGTGACATCACTGTGTACATTATCCTGTACTGTGACATCACTGTGTACATTATCCTGTACTGTGACATCACTGTGTACATTATCCTGTACTGTGACATCACTGTGTACATTATCCTGTACTGTGACATCACTGTGTACATTATCCTGTACTGTGACATCACTGTGTACATTATCCCTGTACTGTGACATCACTGTGTACATTATCCTGTACTGTGACATCACTGTGTACATTATCCTGTACTGTGACATCACTGTGTACATTATCCTGTACTGTGACATCACTGTGTACATTATCCTGTACTGTGACATCACTGTGTACATTATCCTGTACTGTGACATCACTGTGTACATTATCCTGTACTGTGACATCACTGTGTACATTATCCTGTACTGTGACATCACTGTGTACATTATCCTGTACTGTGACATCACTGTGTACATTATCCTGTACTGTGACATCACTGTGTACATTATCCTGTACTGTGACATCACTGTGTACATTATCCCTGTACTGTGACATCACTGTGTACATTATCCTGTACTGTGACATCACTGTGATTATTATCCTGTACTGTGACATCACTGTGTACATTATCCTGTACTGTGACATCACTGTGTACATTATCCTGTACTGTGACATCACTGTGTACATTATTACTGTACTGTGACATCACTGTGTACATTATTACTGTACTGTGACATCACTGTGTACCATAATAGTCATAAGATTTTCATGTTCTGAGTCGGCTGCTCAATATGGTATCGTGAAGTCGGCCCCATGGTCATACTTGTTATGAACCCGCAATCAGGCAAATGGGACTGTCTCCAATTCTCTGCACAGCCAATAGCTACAGCAACTCTGCGCGAGGGAAAAGGGCAGTATTCCACTACTATGGTGGTTGTACACTGCAAAAGGGTTAAAAATGTGCTTTTATAGGGTATATGCATTTATTTTATTTACTGCCTGAAGGGAGTTATTAGGGCTTAACAACCAGTTGCCAGGTGGGGCTACCCTCACCTTAGGAAATTGCCCCACAGAATCCAAACATACCTGTGTGCAATTTATGTATTAATTCTATGTCCAGGAAAAGCATTTTTATTCAAACCACGGTCGTGTGCATGAGGCCTTATTCTGCTGCAGAACAGCTCTCAAGTTCCCAGCTTGGCAGGTTTTGCTTTGGGCACTTCGAACAGCAAAGCCCCTCCAGCCGGGCATTTGGGAGCTGTTTTTTAGCAGAATAAGGCCTCATGCACTCGACCGTGGTTTGGGCCTGCATCTGAGCCACATTTTTTGCGGGTCAGATGCAGACCTATTCACTTCAATGGGGCTGCAAAAGATGCAGACAGCACATCTGCACGTCCATTCCACGGCCCTACAAAAAAATAGAATATGTCCGCTTCTTGTCTGTATCACGGACAAGAATTGGACTACTCTATTGAGGGTGTTTTTCCTGGACATGGAATAAATACATAAAGTACACGCAGGTATGTTTGGAATGTGTTTGCAGTATTCTGTGGGGCAATGCTATTGGTTATATTGGTGAAAATGACCTGACAGACTCCCTTTAAAACCAGCTGAAGTGGAGAAAAAGAAAATAAAAAATTGAAAAGCATTCCAGGGTTGAGAGGAGGTGCGTGTAGAATCTCTGTGGAGATAAACTGACGAAAGAGACACTTAGACGCTCTGGAGCAAACCTGTTCTGGAGTTCAAGTCTTCTTGTGCCTAAACAGACCTAAAAAGGCAGTATGCCCAACATGGAAACTTTTAGTACCATTATCTGTGTGTACAGCAACCTGTTCAGAAGTTAGTCTGACGTTGGGGGATGCCCTGTAGTTGCATAGTAAAAGAGAAGTTTTGCCCCCCTATTTCTGGATGCTTATGCAAACATCAGCTGGACATGTGCAGTGTAAGGAAAATTGCCTTAAAAGATGTGTACACCTTCAGGGGCAATTGTTTTATGGCATTTTATTTATTTTGGGCTAAAAATAATTTTCCCAGTAGTCTCTATTAAAAAATATTCAGCCGTTCTGTCACAAAGGGTTAACTGTCTAGCTGTGTGGTTTGTACTTTTCAGTTTGGATCTCTAAATTACTAAGAGTTCATAAACACTTATTTAAGCCATGCTCTGATCAATAAGATAAAACTTGGGCTATAATAAGTGTTTATAAGATCAGAGATAAGAAGCCGTCAGCTGAGCTGCCTGACGGAACAGAGTAAAAATACAGAGCATGCTACTAAAGAATCTCAAGGCTGTACAGAGAAAGTGGATCACAATTTTTTTTTAAATAAAGACGATTTTTAGCTCAAAATGAGACAAATAATAAAAAAAAATTGCCCCTATAGGTGTAGATCACCTTTTCAGCTGAGCAACCTATGAGAATTGTGAAAAGCTGTGTAAGATGTTCCAGTCCAGGCATGCTGAGAACTGTGACTAATGTACCTGAAATTGATTCTTCAGTAAAGAACCATTCTGCTGTTAACCTGGTGTCCTTATTGCCTGCACCGTCACACTGCACCGCCATACCATCTTCAGCTGCCAAGGGACCCTGTCTTGCACCTCGCAATTCATCACCATCAAGGGCACCCCAGACACCACTAGGCAGGAGAAACCCCCGGAACCGGAGCATTCTCCGAAGGATGAAAGGCGCACCCTTCCTATCACTGCACAGTCCAGGGGAGCATCAGAGTGAGTAACAACTACAACCACCATTTTTGCTACTATCTCCCTCATCTCCTGGGTTTGCTGTAGATGCAGCTCTAAAGCAGTGTTGTGGCCCGGTCATTCTCAGGTCAGCGGGATCCCAGAGATGAGACCCCCTCCCCCCCACTGGTCTAATGCCATAGTCTATAGATACACCAATGCAAATATATGAATGTGACCTTTAGTGTGTATATAAGAAGGTTCTTATTCACTGACGGCAAGCGGAAAACTTGAAATTGTGCAGCATTGAAACACAAATTATATTCATATTTAATAATGCACTGATTTATATAAAATCACCAGTGACTTGGTCTTTGCTTGCAGTACATTTCCTGACCACTGCACAGTGTAAGCAGTGGTCCTATCAGCATATTTGCCGGGGTGCAGAGTGTCAGACCCCCTCCGATCTGATATTGGTGACCTATCCTTAAGTCATCAATATCTACGTCTCAGAAAACCTTTTAACAAGCAATTTTCAGAAGAAGGTATCGAAATGAGCTTTTGGCGAACTTATGGCACTCATACCAGAGGTAGCACTCTGAGCCCTCTCTGTGGGCATGCGGCTCTGTGTGGGCTGTGCGTAGAGTTGCCACCTGTGCACTATTACTAATGAGCGCTTCCATTGTGGAGCGCTCATTAGTACAGCCTTTGCCCGCCTCTTCTGCTTGTGTTAAATAAACCAATAAAACTCACCCCATCCGTTTGATCGTGCCACGGGGAACGCTCGCTGCTCACTGGATGCCACTGATGGGGGCCTTATTAATACTGGGGGCCACTAATGGGTGCCCTATTAATACTGGGGGCCACTAATGGGGGCAGTATTAATACTAGGGCAAGCTCTGTCTCTGATTACACCAGATGTAAGGCAGCTATTTTATAAGTCAAGGTTCGACCCTTTAAACAGGCCTTGAGACAAGACTTGGATAATAACTAAGCCAGCATCTCATCTGCAGACAGCTGTTGATAAGAGCTCATTTGCATAACTTCTCCCAGAATTCCAGGCGAGCATGTATGGCCTATAAGCCTTCTCATGACGATTAAGGCGCTCTCAGTAAAAAGAGATTGTACCCCCCAAAACAAGAGATTTTAATTATAATCTATGAATCTATTTAAACACTTTGTATTAGTTTTACAAAGGATGTACATAGCAAACAATATTGAGTAACATTCACAGTGCGACATATACATTGTTTCCTTATACAATACCTTTCACCTTGAGTCCCCCTCCCTCCATTCTCAGCATGTCAGATAGCATCATTTGATGCTAGTCAGGTCACTTGGATTTTTGTATGTGTGTTGATTTTATACTTTATATTTTAAAGTTTATATTTGTTATAATTTGTATTGTATTTTTGTATATTTTATATATTACGTCTTGTCTTATATTGGTCTTGTCTCTTATTTGGGTAGTAGTTATTTAGTTAGTTATTTCCTGTCTGTTTACCGATACTCAGTCTTCCCAGAGACCCTGACAGAATCCCTTTGTGATACTGTACCATGTGGTGTCACAGAACGGTGACACAATGGCTTGTATTTCGTCATTTGAGGGAAAAGCTTCAATAAAACCTTGCCATTTATTGAAAAATTGTGTGTTTTTCTCTGTTCCACTTCTACCGTTTCCAATCGCAAGCAATGTTTCACCTGCTGGACTACTACTCTCATTGTTGGACATTTTGGGTTTAGCCAGTTCGCCATCAAACATGTCTTGGCTGCTAATATTAACGAGTAGAAATAGTTTGGAGGGCACTCAAATATCTGATGTTGCAAGGAACCGTCTTACAGATAAATGTATACGCTATTTAGTAATATTTACATAAAATACACAAACAAATCAAAAAAGGGTTAAATGTGTGGGTTAAAAGTATCCCAATAATCCTATAGATGAGCAAATAAAATGATATAAAATTAAATTAAAAACCAGAATATATAGTTGCAATTAATGATGGTATCAATTAGGTAATAGATTTGATTTGATATTTATTTGGATACAGAAACACGATTGTAGCATTAGTTCATATATATATATACAGTATATATATATATGATGTTACATTTATATAATATACCTATTTGATACCTTCACATGATTGTTCACACAAATATATCCATAATCAAAACCAATATGAATTAAAATCAAATAGATATATACAATATCACAAACAGAAACCACTGATGGATGTTCTCAAGTTTAGTCAGTTAATATTGGGATATAACATATATATCTTCAGACTCCAAATTATCTTATCACAATTACTTCAATGTAGTTCTCAATTCTACTGACATTGAGACATTTATATTGAATTGAATGTTTCCTTTTTATGGAACCAGTTTTTTTGTAATTTTTAGTAAGCTGTTCAGTGGTTATCCTTTGAAAACATGGATAAATGTTTGTGGTTAATATGCCAAGCTTACTATTTCGTTATTAATATATTATTTGCTACAAGGATACTCAGTGTCCTAATTGTAGCTATATTGTATTGAAATGTAACCAGTTTGTTTGCACATTACCAATCCCTTAGAATGGTGATATGGCCGTGTGGGTTGTGCAGACTGAGCTCCTTTCGGCATCCCACGTGGCTATAGTAGTGCGTGCGCTGGGCTGTGTTGGCTCGCTGCTTTCGGCGTCCCACGTGGATGTGGTGATGTGGGCGCTAAGCTATACCGGCTCGCTGCTTTCTGCATCCAATGTGGCGTCCCACGTGTTCAGGACGCTATGCGGTGGTGTTGGGGCTAAGCTATACCGGCTCGCTGCTTTCTGCATCCAATGTGACGTCCGATGTGTTTAGGATGCTATTAGTTTGACCGGCCACTAATCACCTGCAGATAGTTGGATAACCGGGATCACGCCTCATACCACGTACGGTTCACTGTTGAATGGATCCAATTTATAAAGGCAAAAAAGCTCTGCTTCCTTAATGTCAAAGCTGTCCATGGATTGTCGCCACTCCGATGTTCACTAATAAAGTGAATAGTGTCAGATGCGTTTCAGAGCCTCGTGCCCCTTCCTCAGTGGGTAGGAGTCCAGGCAATAATATTAACAAGTGCAGTACTTTTGGCAGTGGTTTATGTCCAGGCGCGGTTTGGAACACCACCAAGCGTGGACCATCGCTACCGTAATATTAAGGTTGTGTTTTATATGTTGCCATGTGTTCCCAGAATAGTTGGGATTTTGGGCATGACTATAGATCATGGTATAAGTTCGTATTTTCCTTTTTACATTTAGGACAGGTAGTTATTTTATCGGATTGACCTTGTCTTGTAAAGAAACCATATATTGCTCTGTGCATTATGCGATATTGTGTTTCTCTCCATACCTTATTTACAGTGGACATGCACACCAACTCCCAGCCTTTTAGTATATCTACTGGTGTATCTATCTCCAGGATATCCTTCTTCCACTGTTTAAAGATGTTACGCGCTTGTATTTAAGATATGTAGTGGCGTATATCTTTATAAATATTGTATAGCGTTATTTTTTCCCCCTGGTTGTCCTCCTAAAGGGGTTCTCCAGGAATAAAAAAAAATTAAAATACAAAAATTTTATTTTATATTAAATATATTCACAAATAATTTGTATTACTTAGAATGGCTTGTTTTGTCTAGGGAGCAATCATTAGGAGAAATAAAATGGCCGCCGTCCTATCAGTACACAGAACCTATCCTAATCACACAGGAAGACAAGTTACTTCACCACAATGAGCTATAGTGCTGCCTCATCCTCCTCTTTGCTCTGGTTGTCAGGAATCATGCTCCTGAATACAGGTGACTCTCTGTGGGAATGTAGATGTTGAGGAGACATGAGAGGAGGGTGAGGTGTGGATAATGAGCAGCAGCACTTGTATGCAGTCTCCATTACCACAGTCTGTCCTGTCCTTCCTCTCTTTACTTCATGTCTCCTCATGAACTAAATTCCTCAGAGATTCTGCTGAAGTTCTTATCTGTATTCAGGATCATAATCCCTGACAAGTAGAGAGGAGGATGAGGCAGCTCTTTACCTCAGTGTTGCATGCCTCCCAAGTGCCCCTTTTTTTCACCCAAGTCCCTCTGTCCCTCTTTTATCCATAAATCTCCCTCTTTTTGACCTGGGGAATTAATGCATAAATGTCCATTAATAAATTTACTACATTTCTCCTTACTAGAGTGTCTGTATGGTTTCTACCTGTATATTAGACCATAACCTAATTTTTTTGTGCAATTTCTACCTTAAAATATCTATAATCCGATGATTTATGTGCTAATATTTAAATTGGTACAGAAGCGCAAGAAAACAAATAGTCCCAGGGGCTCCACATGCTCTAAAAAAAAATAAAGGAACTTATACTCACCTAACTCATCCCCAGCTACCGCAGTTGTGACGGGGGTCAGTAATTATGCTTTGGGCAGAGTTAGAGGCGTGGCCTAGTATGAAATAAATTGCCGTGATGTATGTCAGTATATATTGTCCCTTTTTGTGATTTTCAAACGTTGGGAGGTATGGTGTTGTAAAGTAACTTGTCCTCATGTGTGATCAGGACAGGTTTTGTGTGAACTAATGGGACAGCGGCCATTTTGTTTCCCCTGATGATTGCTCCCCAGACAAAAAGAGCCATTATAAATAACGAAAGGTGTTTGTGAATATATTTATAATAAAGTAATATTTAAGTATTTTCATTTTCCGAATTCCCGGAGAACCCCTTTAATGAATCAAAGTCATTCTGTTGAGATTCAGATGTATAGTCTCTTAGATTTCCTCTTAATATTCCCAGTATCCTATAATAGAGTAGGAAAGTAGACTTGTCCATCCCCGTCCTACTCCTGAACTCTTCAAATGTGTAGTATCTCTTGTCATCCATACTCCAAAAGCCAGCTACAATCCTTTCCATTGTAAGGTGTTCCCTGTACCTGGCAGAACCAGCGCCAGGGGATCTAGATATTTAGAGCATTTCCGAAACAGGACATATTTTTTCCATTCCGCCTTCCATTTTTTACGGTGGCCGAGTCTAAGCGCTGCACGGGTCCCCCGTGCAGCAGGGGGCCCGGCTCTCACATGAAAGCCGCAGCCCTGCTCTAACAGCCCGGACCGGCAGGATCGCCGATCCGGGCTGTTTAACACTTTACATGCCGAGGGCAATGGCGCCCGCCGCATGTAAAGTGCTGACAGAGGGAGTGGACTCCTTCTGTCTCCCATCGGCGCCCCGCAAATGTGATCGCAGGGTGCCAATGTGTGTGAAGGCTGGCGGGATCTGATGTAGGCCCCGGACCAGCCTTGAGTAATTTTCAGTAGTTCCTCTCTGGCGCAGTCTGCTGGTCATGGTCAGAATAGCACTGACATTAAAATGCAATGCACTATAGAGATAATCCATTGCATTTTAAAATCAATCAAAAAGCTGTCTGTTATAGTCCCCCTGTGGGATTATTAAGTGGTAAAAAAAAAAAAAAAGTTTTAAAAAACACATTTATTCAGTTTAAAAAAAAAACATTAAAAAATTACGCTTTTTTTTTCATTGAAAATACACTTTAAATTAAAAAAATAGCAAAAAAAAAAAAAATCCCCCCATATGTTTTGTATTGCCGCGACGTAACGACCCAGACTACATAAATATCAGGCTATCCCCTACGGTGAAGGCCGTAAAAAAAAAAAATGACAGAATTGCTAATTTATTCTTAGTTGCCACATAAAAAACGTAATAACAAGCGGTCAAAAAGCGTAATTTACTCCAAAATAATACCAATGAAGAATACAAGTCGTCCCGCAAAAATCAAGCCCTCACACAACTCCAAAGAAAAAAAAATAAAACAGTTATTGGTCTTGGCAAGCGGCAATGCAAAAACATTTTTTTCTTTAAAAAACAAGGGGGTTTTATTGCAAAAAAGTAGTAAAACGTAAAAAAAAAAAAACTATATGTAGTTGGTATTACTGTAATAGTACTGACCCAGAGAATAAATATATTATGTTAACTATTAATGATACCCCTGCGCTGGCTGCGGTAAACCACACTATTTCCCCTCCTTTTGAATAACTATATTATGTTATTTATACCAAAAAATGAACGCCGCAAAGTTTATTACGTAAAAACGCAGTGGCAGTATTGCTGTTTTTCCCATCTCCCTCCCAGAAAGAGTTAATAAAAGTTAATCAGAAAGTTATGTGTACTCCAAAATGGCGATATTAAAAACTATAACTTGTCTCTCAAAAAACAAGCCCTTGTAAGGCTATATAGACGGAAAAATATAGAAGTTATAGCTCTTGGAACGCGACGATGAAAAAAGGAAGAAAAACGCTTGGTCAGTAAGGCTCAAAACAGGCTGGTCACTAAGGGGTTAAAGAGTGGGGGGTTAAATTTAGCAATTCACACTTGTGTTTCTTTACTTTAAAGCCTGATAGATTTAACTAGAGTTAACGTTTTCCGGCATTGAGTTCCGTCTTAGGGGCTCAATACCGGAAAAAAAGCTTCAGTTTTGTCGTAATGCATTCTGAATGGAGAGAAATCAGTTCAGGATGCATCAGTCCAGTCTTTTTTATACTATTTTCTCTGGCCAAAATTACAGAACACTTGCCAGATCCGGCATTATTTTCCATTGAAATGTATTAATGCCAGCTCCGGTACCAAGTGTTCCGGAAAAACGGAGCTGGTTTTCCGGTCTGCTCATGCGCAGACCTTTAAAAATGTGAAAAAGATAAATACCGGATCTGTTTTTCCGAATGACACTGGAGAGACGGATTTGGTATTTCAATGCATTTGTCAGACGGGTCCGGATCCAGATCCGGAAACAAATGGTATCCATTTGCACACGGATTTCCGGATCCAGCAGGCAGTTTCGGCATCGGAGCTGCCTGCCGGATTCCTCTAACGCTAGCGTGAAATACCCTTATCAAGTAGTGAGAATATCTCCCTCACTTAAACACCATAGTCCGACATGAAAAACTAAATATCGTCTGCAAAGAGTGCACGCTTCACTTCCATATTTCCTATGCGGATGCCAGATATTGTCTTCTGTTTTTCTACGGAGGTTCTAGAGCCAGATTAAATAATAATGGGATAGGGGACATCCCTGTCTCGTTCCTGTTTGTAAATCCGGGTGTAGATATCCTCGCTTGTGGGTTAGGCTTCGTTCACATCACCGTTCAGCCTTTCCGTTCTCCTGCTCCGTTTAGGAACAGGAGAACGGAAAGGACGGATTCGGCACATAACTGAGCCCGAACGGAGCCTAAAGACCCCATAGACTATAATGGGGTCCGATAGGAGTCTGCTCAGAAGATGATTTTGGAGCGAAGACAAAAGTAGTGCATGCAGGACTTTTGCCGCCTCTTCAAAAATCTTCCTCTGTGCGGACACCATTATAGTTAGGGCTCAGTTATGTGCCGAATCCTAAACGGAGCAGGAGAACGGAAAGGCTGAACAGTGATGTGAACGAAGCCTTAGGCCCCTCGCAGACGAGCTTTTGTCACGCTGCAAGTCCGCATCGCAGCTCCCGGCCTGAACTCCCAGCGCTGCCGGGGGTCACATAACATTATATTGATTTATGATGCTATGTAACCCTTACAGTTCTGGAATGTATTGGATAACACTGGCAGCATTATGTTACATAGCATCATAAATCAATATAACGCTATGTGACCCCCGGCAGCGCTGGGAGTTCAGGCCGGGGGCTGCGCTGTGGACTCGCAGTGTGACAAACGCTCGTCTGCAAGGGGCCTTAGGCTGGGTTAACACGGGCGAGTTTTCCGTGCGAGTGCAATGCGTGAGGTGAACGCATTGCACCCGCGCTGAATCCGGACCAATTCATTTCTATGGGGCTGTGCAGATGAGCGGTGATTTTCCCACATCACTTTTGCGTTGCGTGAAAATGGCAGCATGTTCTATATTCTGCGTTTTTCACGCAACGCAGGCCCCATAGAAATAAATGGGTCTGCGTGAAAATCGCAAGCATCCGCCAGCAAGTGCGGATGCAGCGCGATTTTCACGCTGCGTTGCTAGGAGATAAACGTCTATTCACTGTATTATTTTCCCGTATAGCATGGTTATAAGGGAAAATAATAGCATTCTTAATACAGAATGCTTAGTAAAATGTGGGTTAAGGGGGTTAATAAAAAAATAATAATTAAATGAAACTCACCTCTTCCACTTGTTCGCGCAGCTGGCTGGTCTTCTGCCTTTGGTTGAGGACCTGGGAGGCAAAGGACCTTTGGTGACGTCACTGCGCTCGTCACAAGGTCCATCACATGGTCCATGGACCTTGTGACAAGCGCAGTGACGTCACCAAAGGTCCTTTGCCTCCCAGGTCCTCAACTAAAGGAAGAAAGACCAGCCGGGCTGCGCGAACAAGTGGAAGAGGTGAGTTTAATTTTATTTATTTTTTTAACCCCCTCAAGCCACATTTTACTAAGCATTCTGTATTAAGAAGGCTATTATTTTCCCTTATAACCATGTTATAAGGGAAAATAATACAATCTACACTACAACTAACCCAAACCCGAACTTCATTGAAGAAGATCGGGTCTGGGTACCACATTCAGTTTTTTCTCACGCGCGTGCAAAACGCATTGCAATCGCGCGGAAAAAACTGAACCACGTAACGCAATCGCAGTCAAAACTGACTGAAATTGCGTGTGCACTCGCACGATTTCCCCGCCACGCACCCGCCTCCTCTCCGGCCCCAATCCGTCACCCCTGTGTGAACCCAGCCTTAGAGTATAACGTGGATAGGTAGTCCCTGTAATCCCAGATGGTCTAGGACAGGGATGGGCAAACCGAGACTCTCCAGCTGTTGTAAAACTACAACTCCCACCATGCCCTGCTGTAAGCAGTCTTTGCATGCTGGGAGTTATAGTTTTGCAACAGCTGGAGAGCCGCAGTTTGCCCATCCCTGGTCTAGGACACCCATTAACCATCCCCACTTTACATTATCAAATGCTTTTTCTGCATCTATACTGAGTATGCCCGGTCTGGGGTGGGCTGTCGGTCTCGCTTGTATGGTATCCAGTACCGCCAGTAGTTACTCCTTTTTACAGTGGCTCAGAAACCCCAGCATGTGTGGACCAAAAAATAATCATTTCTGGTGCAGGGTTTAGCAACCTCCGACGCTCCAGCCGTTCAGAAACTACAACTTTTGCTTCTAAGGGGGTTACCAGAACAGCTGAGCAAGTGTGCATGCTGGGAGTTGTAGTTGCACAGCAGCTGGAGTGCGCTAGCGACTGCATTGATTTTGAAAATATTTTTAAGCTATTCAGTGCATTCCTATAGAGTGCGATATCACAGGGGGTGAGGGATAAGCGATGAATCTCTACCAATAGGCGGTTGCTCTGTCCACCTCCAGCGCTTTAGGCTGCAGATCTGATGGTTCAGATTGGCTGCTGTTCATACACACAAGCACTACCGCTTCTATTCTAATACAGTGGAGCCTCAGTAAGGAGTCAGGGCATCTGTCTGAAAGGGACAGGCTCCATTGACGTCCTCAGGCTGCCATAATGCTTTATGCTCCTGGAAATTGCATTGAAGGGCAGTGATTGTTTTTCTAAAGGGGCTATGCCAGATCTTTAATACTACCATATGTGACGGCGGCATAGGAATGTATTTTCCGGTCTATTCCATGCCGCCCTCAGGTGAGGTGGTAAAGGAGAACAGTCAGAGCTGCTTTATCACGTCTAATTAGAGTTGAGCGAACTTCTATTTTTAGTTCGGCGTCCAAAGTTCGGGTTGGGGTTATCGTAGCATCCCGTTATGGATTGCGCTACCGCGGACCATAACGGCATTTGGAATCCATAAGGGGCTGCTTCAATGAACCCGAACCTTGGACAACCCTAAGGACCGGGGGTGACGTCACCGTCATGTGATCAGTGCAGGGGGCGTGGCTCAGCACTGGATTGGATAAGAGGTGATCCAGTACTGAGCCACGCCCCCTGCACTGATCACATGACGGTGACGTCACCCCCGGTCCTTAGGGTTGTCCAAGGTTCGGGTTCATTGAAGAATCCTCCTATGGATTCCAAATGCCGTTATGGTCCGTGGTAGAGAATCCATAACGGGATGCTTCGATAACCTGAACTTTGGACGCTAAACTAAAAATAGAAGTTCGCTCAACTCTACCTCTAATGTTTTATCTTTTTTACTAATCTTATTTGATTTTTGGTTATAACAGAAAAGGTGCGACCATGCTGCTGTTTGTACACAGTTACCAGAGAGTGCACAGTATGGAGAGCAGTGCCTCAGTAGTGTAGCATGGTATTGTACAGAGAGCAGAGCATCAGTAGTGCAGCACAGAATTGTATGGAGAACAGTGCCTCAGTAGTGCAGCACAGTATTGCATGGAGAGTAGTGCCTCAGTAGTGCAGCACAGTATTGTATGGAGAGTAGTGCCTCAGTAGTGTAGCATGGTATTGTACAGAGAGCAGAGCATCAGTAGTGCAACACAGAATTGTATGGAGAGTAGTGCCTCAATAGTGCAGCACAGTATTGTATGGATAGTAGTGCCTCAGTAGTGCAACACAGTATTGTATGGATAGTAGTGCCTCAGTAGTGCAGCACAGTATTGTATGGAGAACAGTGCCTCAGTAGTGCAGCACAGTATTGCATGGAGAGTAGTGCCTCAGTAGTGCAGCACAGTATTGTATGGAGAGTAGTGCCTCAGTAGTGCAGCTTAGTATTGTATGGAGAGTAGTGCCTCAGTAGTGTAGCATGGTATTGTACAGAGAGCAGAGCATCAGTTTTGCAGCACAGAATTGTATGGAGAGCAGTGCCTCAGTAGTGCAGCACAGTATTGCATGGAGAGTAGTGCAGCACAGTATTGTATGGAGAGTAGTGCCTCAGTAGTGTAGCATGTTATTGTACAGAGAGCAGAGCATCAGAAGTGCAACACAGAATTGTATGGAGAGCAGTGCCTCAGTAGTGCAACACAGTATTGTATGGAGAGTAGTGCCTCAGTAGTGCAGCACAGTATTGTATGGAGAGTAGTGCCTCAGTAGTGCAGCACAGTATAGTATGGGTCTCATTATAAAAAAAAAAATTTTAGGATTGCATTTTACTAATTTTGAGCTAAAACTCCTTTTATCAAATGTCCTGTATTAAAAATATTCAGCCGTTCTGTCACAAAGAGTTAACCGTTTGTCTAGCTGTGTAAATCCTACTTTCACTTTGTGCTGTCATCCAATAACCCTTATCTCTAAATTACTAAAAGGACTTAAACACTAATTTAAGCCCAGTTCTTATCAGTAGGATAAGAATTTGTGTTTATAAGGTGAGAGATAAGGAGCCTTCAGCTGAGCTGCTGGACGGAACAGAGTAAAAACAGACAGCAGGCTACTAGAGAATCTCAAAGCTGTACAGAGAAAATGACTCAAATTATTTAATAAAGACCAACTGAAAAAATTATTTTTTTTAGGTCAAAATGAGTACAATATAATAATAAAAAATTGTCCCCAAAGCTGTACATAGCCTTTAAGCCATACCTCTGGGAAACCCCTAAAAGCCCAAAAAAGCCCCATATCTATTTGAGGTCCAGTTATAGGGATATCCGGCAAGTATTACTAAAGTTTTAATTCTAATATAACCATTTAACCCGTCCTGCCCTACACAGTAAAAAAAAATTATTAAATATATTTTAAAATTCAAATAAAATAAACCGAATAATATATACAAAACAACTGAAAGCTGGCATGAAGCAGAATGTGCTCAACCCAAGATGCAGTGGTGCATATATATACAGGGGAGCAGATCCTGCACTTGTGGCCCGTTGCTAATGGCGATCCCCAGCAAAAATGCATACGGTGGAGGATGCCCGCAGCGGACCACAAGTACCACAATAGACATCCTACACAAGATGGCATTTGTGTGGATGTGATAAACCAGTGGTGCCCAACCATTTTTCGTCTGATGGCCGCACTAGACTTGGTATAAATTTCGCGGGCCGGAACCAGGTAGCTTTGTCAGAAAGAAATTCAATAGCTGTGAGGGGGCAGATGTGAGCATTACTACTGTGAAGGAACAAATATCTGGGCATTTTTTCTGTGAAGAGGGCACATATCTGGTCATTATTACAGCAAGGGGGCACGTGTGAGCATTACCACTGGAAGAGGGCACATATCTGGCATAACTACTGTGAAGAGGGCACATATCTGACATAACTACTGTGAGGGGGCACATGTGAGCATTACCCCTGTGAAGAGGGCACATATAAGGGCATAACTACTGTGAGGGGGCACATATCTGGGCATAACTACTGTGAGGGGGCACATATCAGGGCATAACTACTGTGAAGAGGGCACATATCTGGCATAACTGTGAGGGGCACGAGTGAGCATTACTACTGTGAAGAGTGCACATATCTGGCAGAACTACTGTGAAGAGGGCACATATCTGGGCATAACTACTGTGAGGGGGCACATATCGGGGCATAACTACATATCAGGGCATGACTACTGTGAAGAGGGTACATATTAGGGCATAACTACTGTGAGGAGGGCACATATCAGGGCATAACTACTATGAAGAGGGCACATATCTGGCATAACTACTGTGAGGGGGCACGAGTGAGCATTACTACTGTGAGGGGGCACGAGTGAGCATTACTGTGGATGGAAAACAGGCTACATTTACATAGAAGTTCAAATAAACCGAATAAATTAAAAAAGGACAAAAAAAATTCTCTCAATGAAAAAATAATTGATGTACACAAAAAAAATTTGAGAAATTTGTGATGATCCCGTCTCCCCCCAAAAACAAAACAGAAGTGGATCAAAAACTTGTATGTAGCCCAAAATTTTGCCATTAAAAACTACAGCTCGTCATGCAAAAAAAAAAAAAACAAGTCCTCACGCAGCTATGTCATCGGAAAATAAAACAAATTTAGTGGTGTCAGACTAAGATGACACAAAGCAGATTTTTGCTTTTTTGTTTAAAAGTTTTCAATTTATGAACAGTAGTAAAACTTAACCACTTCCAGACTGGGACATTTTTTTGACCGATTGTCTTAGGTAGGGTCTCATTTTTTGCAGGATGAGGTGATGGTTTGATTGGTACTATTTTGGGTGGCATACGCCTTCTTGATCGCTTGGTGTTGCACTTTATGTGATGTTAGGTGACAAAAAATGGCTTTTTTGCCACTGTTTTTATTTTTTTATTTTTACGGTGTTCATCTGATGGGTTAGGTTATGTGATATTTTTATAGAGCAGGTTGTTACGGACGCGGCAATACCTAATATGTCTCCTTTTTTTATTTATTTCACTTTAACACAATAATAGCAGTTTTGATACCAAAAAATGATGTTTTAATGTCTCCATGTTCTGAGAACTATAGTTTTTTTTATTTTTTGAGCGATTTTCCTATGTAGGGGTTCATTTTTTGTGGGATGAGGTGACGATTTTATTGGTACCATTTTGTTGGTCATATGCCTTTTTGATCACTTGGTGTTGCACTTTTTGTGATGTAAGATGGCAAAAATGTCTTTTTTTTACACAGTTTTTTTTTTAATGATGTTTATCGGACAGGGTGGATCATGTGATTTATTTAGAGAGCCATCCATCACGGACGCGGCAATACCAAATATGTCTATTTTATTTCTTTTTTTCTATTTTTAATTTTTTTTTAATTAATTAGCGAATTTATTTATTTTTTACATGTGAAACCTTTTTTTTTTCTAAAACACTTTATTTTTTTTATTTTTTATTTTACAATTTTGTGTTCCCCATAAGGTCATACAAGACCTCTGGGGGGCATTTAACTTCACTTTTTTTTTTTTTCACTATTGATTTCTCCTGTAACTGGGGCTGACATAGTAGCTGGGAAATACACCCCCCAGAGAGGCTGTACAGCATAATACTATGCTGTACTGCCTCAGTGCAGGGCTGATCGAGGTCTGTGGAAGACCCGACAGCTCCTGCACTCTCCCGGCCCCAGCGGTCACATGACCAACGGCCCGGAACAGGAAGCTCATAGAGAGTTGAGTGCTGTGTATACAGCAATCTAGAAGGCAGGGACACCAAGGAACGGTCCCTACCTTCTCTCTAGGTTGCCCTGCTGTCACTGACAGCGGGCCCCCCGCTCGGCAGCTGCGCGATTAGCGTTCAGCTGTCATCTGTGAATGGACATTCCAGAACGTCCATTCAGAGATAAACAACAGCCCATAGGACGTTTATACTCAATGGGCAGTCGTGAAGTGGTTAAGGACCAGTTCAGTTCTGAAGTCACTTTGAGAAGCTCACATAATAGAAACCACCCCTCAAACTGTTGTAGAAATATTGTTAACCCCTTTAAGTATTCCACAGGAATTAAAGCAAAATAGAAGTGAAATTTCAAAATTTTACTCTTTTTTTGCAGATTTTCCATCAGTTTTCTCCTGTAACACATCAAGGGTTAACAACAAAACAAACCTCAATATTTATTACCCTGATTCTGCAGTTTACAGAAACACCCCATATGTGGTCGTAAACCGCTGTATGGGCACACGGCAGGGCACAGAAAGCAAGGAGCGCCATATGGTTTTTGGTCGGCAGATTTTGCTGGAATGGTCTTATGGCGCTATGTTGCATTTGAAGAGACCCTGAGGTAACCCCACAGTGAAAACCCCCCAAAAAGTGACCACATTTTATAAACTACATCACCCAAGGAATTTTTAAGGGGTGTAGTGAGCACTTGACGCAACAGGTGTTTCATAGAATTTATAATACATTTTTTTTTCACAAGAAAATGGAGCTTTAGCCCCAAACTTTCTTTTTCACAAAAGATAACAGGAGAATTTTCCCCCACAATTTGCTACCCATTTTCTCCTGAATACAGTAACACCCCAATTGTGGTCGTAAACTGTTATTTGGGGATACGCCAGGGCTCAGAAGAGAAGGAGCGGCATCTGGGTTTTCTAACATGGAATTTTCTGTCAAGTTTTTAAGTGCAATAACTTTAAAAAAATGTTGTTGACTAAGCTGCGTGGGGGCTTATTTTGCGAAGGACAAGCTGTAATTTTTATTGGCACCATTTTGGGGTACATTTGGCTTTCTGGTAGCTTTTTATCTAATTTTTTAGGAGGTGAAGTCATAAAAAAAGCTGTTTGGTATAATTTTTCAAAATTTTTTTTTTTACACCGTTCACTTGATGGGGTTGATCATGTGATATTTTTATATATCCGGTCGTTACGGATGCAACAATACCAAATATGTCTACTTTTTTTATTTTTACATTTTACACAATAAGAGCATTTTAAGAAATAAAATCATGTTTTTGTGTTGCCATTTTCTTAGGCTCCATTCACACGACCGTATGTTGTCCGCAAAAAAACGGATCCGTGTCCGCAAAAAAACGGATTGCATTCCGTTTTTTTGCTGATCCATAGACTTCAATAGGACATGGCCCTATTGAAGTCTATGGATCAGCAAAAAAACGGACACGGATCCGTTTTTTTGCAGACACGGATCCGTTTTTTTGCGGACACGGATCCGTTTTTTTGCAGACAACATACGGTCGTGTGAATGGAGCCTTAGAGCCATATTTTTAACATTTTTCTGGCTATGGTCTTGTGTGGGGGCTCATTTTTTGCATGACAAGGTGACGTTTTTATTGCTACCATTTTGGGGTACATACGACTTTTTGATCGATTAACATTATGTTTATTGGGAGGTGAGGTACTGTAACTAAAAAATCTTTTTTGACGTAAGGTTTATCAAATTTTTTTTTACGGCGTTCATCTGATGGGGTAGATGATGTGATATTTTCATAGAGCTGATCATTATGGACGCGGTAATACCAAATATGTCTATTTTATTTTTTCTATTTTTATCATTTTTTAAATGGCTGATTTGGGGGGGAATTTTTTTTTTTAGATCTGAAACTTTATTTTTTATAAGACACTATTATTTTTATTTTTTATTTTATACTTTGTGTCCCCCATAAGGTCATACAAGTCCTCTGGGGGACATTTAAATAAAAAAAAAATTTCACCATAGATTTCTCCTGTACAGTAACTGGGTCTGACATAGTAGCCCCAGTTATAGGGGAAATCCAACCCCCAAAGAGGCAGTACAGCAGAATACAGCGCTGGACAGCCTCAGTGCAGGGCTGATAGAGGTCTATGGAAGACCCGTCAGCTCCTGCACTCTCCCAGCGGTCACATGACCACCGGGCCGGGACAGGAAGCGCACATTGCTCCCTGATCTCAATGAGCGCTGTGTATACAGCAATCTGGAAGGCAGAGACACCCAGGAACGGCCCCTGCCTTCTCCCTGGGGTGCCCCCCGATCAGCAGCTGCACGATTAGTTCTAAAACGTCCGATCAGAGATAAACCCGACCGTCCAGGACGTTTATAGTCAGTGGGCGGTCGGGAAGTGGTTAACAAAAACTATGTATAAATAAAGTTAGCCTGTCAATTATACTTTACAGTGATTGCTTTTTTTCCATTGCCCCCAAAAAATAATTTTTTTTTTTACATGATATTTAGTCCAAAAGTGTAACATTAAAAAATACAACCCCCCCCCCAAAAAAAAACAAGCCCTCATATAGCCATGTTGATGGAAAATTAAAAACTTATGGCTCTTGGAAGGCAGAAAAATAAGCCAGCTTCCAGGAAGTACAGAGATTGAGCGGGGTCCAGGAATTGTTATATCAGAAGTGGTGGAGGGTCGGTAATTGCTTCTTTGACCCTCAGTTCACACTTGCGCGTTTTACAGCGCGTTCGAACGCGCTGTAAAACGCATAACCGATGCAAACCAATGCTTCCCTATGGGACTGGTTCAGATTTTCGCGTTTTACAGCGAACGCGCTGAAAAACGCCTGACACATAAACAAGTACTTGAGCTTTTTTGGGGGCGTTTGTCGCGCGTTTTGGCCCACAGACTTCAATGGGAACGCGCAACGCTTGTATTTTGTGCGTTTTTGACACTGAAAACGCACGTTCGAACGCGCGTTTATGAATTTGCAACATGCTGGAAAGGCCAAACCCCAGCTCTGATTGGCCAAACTTCATATAGACAGGGATATTTGGTCATTGGACAACACTGCAGTCAATCACACAAACGAGCGTAAAACGCACGTTTACTATTGCCAAAAACGCGCACAAAAACGCATGGAAAACGCGCGTCTCAGAAACGCTCAGGTCTGAACCCAGCGTTATCCTTTTATGGTTGGTGTCACACACAGTGTTTTTTGCCATTTTTTTTTCAAATGTTTTGCTGCATTTTTAGGCAAAAAAACATAAAAAAAACAAAGCAAAAAAACAGCTCCCTATTTTACATTGATGTATACGGGAAATACTGTATAAAACAGCAAAAACACGCATTTGTTTGTAGTGACATTTTTTGACCCTTAAGTTGCTCTTTTTTTGGTCAGCAGTGTCATTTTGAAACCGCAGCATGCGCTGTCTGTCCTTTTAGACCCCTGTTGCTTTTCTTTGCCCTGCTTGTAAATAAGTGCTGCTTTTTAATGGTGTTTTTTTCATAGTGTTGTTTTTACCGATGTATTTTTCCCTTATTTTTCTACAGAGCAAGTGACGTTAGAGGGGGACACGTACCTATACAAATCCGCAAGGCACGCAAGAAAAACAAAGTTGAAATACTTCAGCTCATCAAGTTCACTGTTTGGCCAAAAAAGCACCTAAAAAGGCTAGAAAAACGCTGCACAAGTCAGTTTAGGAAAAAAGTTTAGGAAAAAAAAATGCACACTAAAAAAACTATGTGATAACATCCTTTAAAGGGGTTATATCATCATCAGACATCATCTAGTACATGACAATGTTTCTAAGAAAGCTAGAACCAGCCCTGTACCTCACATGGATCCAGAGATCTCCACATTCATTGCTCCAATAGCACTTCATGGGCGTGTCCTTACTTCTAAAAGAAGACATGGCTGGTAGTAGCTAAAGGATGGAACTGAGCATGTCCGACCACCACAGGTGGACGTACAGATTATACGCCAGGTGGCCCCATTATAATGAAGTAAAGAGAATATCTCAAAACTGGAACATTTTTGTAACAGAAAGTAAATTACAAAAATAAATTTTTTCATGCTAAATTATGTTAAAATTACATTTAATTGTGTTTTTTTTTTTTACCTTAAAGGGTAACTGTCATATTTTTTTTTATTTGCTAGTTTATTAGAGCTAGGCATGTATACCTGAGTTAGGGTACTTTAACACTTGCGTTATTCTTTTCCGGCATTGAGTTCCGTCCTCGGGGCTCAATACCGGAAAAGAACTGATCAGTTATATCCTAATGCATTCTGAATGGAGAGAAATCTGTTCAGGATGCATCAGGATGCCTTCAGTTCAGTCTTTTTGACATTTCAGGACGGAGATGATACCGCAGCATGCTGCGGTTTTAGCTCCGGACAAAATTCCGGAACACTTGCCGGAATGCCGGATCCTGCATTAATTTACATTGAAATGTATTAGTGCCGGATCCGGCATTAAAAATACCGCATTGGCGGATCCGTTCTTCCGGTCTGCGCATGCACAGACCTTTAAAAATGTAAAAAAATAAATATGAAATAACGGCTCCGCTTTTCCGGATGACAACCGGAGAGACGGATCCGTTATTGCAATGCATTTGTGAGACAGATCTGCATCCGTCTACAAATGCTGTCCGTTTGCATACAGATTGCCGGATCCGGCAGGCAGTTTCAGTAACAAAACTGCCTGCCAGATCCTCACAACACAAGTCTGAAAGTACGCTAAGTGTGTCAGTGATTGTCAAAAGATCTGTAATGACCTTATAATAACGGCTTTCATTAATGTCCCCTGTCCCTTTCCACCGCTCCCTTAAAAGACCGTTGCTTGGACTTGTCTGTCTTCCTTTTAGTGTAAACAGAATACGGAGGGGCGGTCCTCCACACTGCATGGCTGCATATGGTTTCAGAGTGAGGAGGCGTGTCTCTCAGTAATCCAATCTGATTGGCTGGCAGGGAGCTGCTGGCTACAGCAAGTGTGTATGATGGGAAGTGAGGGAAAGCAGTTTTGGCCTCAGAGAACTGGCAGAGGAGCCATCTTGAGAAGGTCCTCATATTGTAAATGCTTAAACAGCCGTAACTAAGAGAAAAACGCAAGAAAAACAGTGGTTTGTGAAGAAACTAAGGATTGCTCTATGCATAATGCTGCTGCAGCAGTAACATATGCTAAAATTAATTTTTTTGATGAAAACAGGACAGTTACCCTTTAAGGGGAAATTTTCTAATTCAAATAATGGGAAGGAAAAACATAAGATAAAAAACAAAATGATTTCCCAAGGTAGAGAGAGCGCACAATATTTAGTTTTCTTTTGCATGTGAATTTTTAATTGTTACTATCTTTCTATGGGATATAAAGCAGGATACGGACAATCAGACTAAATACTTCACACAAGCACAAAGCGGTGCCAAACCTGAGCGCCGCTTATCGTCAGACAGGAAAGTATGTTAGTGACGAGCAGCGATCGCCGGAAGTGACAAATCAAGGCCGACGTGAACGGCTGCCAAGTACCTTCAAGTCCACTGCCGCTGCTATGTAGTGGACGCACCAAGAGGGTCTTGTATCCAAAAACACATCATCTCCTCAGCAGATTTGGAAAAGGTAAAAAGACAAGGACTAATTTTAGCCATGAACAGACACTAAAGTGAGCTGTCACCTTTCAAGAGACATACTTTTTTTTTTTTTTTTTTTTTTTTTTACATATCGGGGTTCTTTTTTGTTATACTTCTTAATGGCATCTGTCAGCAGACATCTGTGTTGCTCCCGTGTTCATATGTGCCCGCATTGCTGAGAAAAATGGTGATTTAATATATGCAAATGAGCCTCTAGGAGCAACGGGGGCGTTACCGTTAGGTTCCGTTCACACAACGACATTTGTCGCGCGACAATTTTTATAATGGGGGTCTATGGTGTGGCATTGTGACATGCGGCATGTTGCGACTGCGACGCGTCAGTCACCAAAAATCCATTCAAGATGGAAAAAATCTATTTCTCGCAGTCGCAGCATGTCGCAATGCGACACCATAGACTCCCATTATAAAAATTGTCGCGCGACAAATGTCGTCGTGTGAACCTAGCCTTACACCTAGAGGCTCTGCTCTCTCTGCAGCTGCCACGCCCTCTGCACTTTGACAGGACCAGGCAGTGAAAACGTAATCACTGCCTGGTCCTGTCAATTAAAGTGCATGTCGTACTTTTAGTCCGGCGGCCTCTCGCCGTCCGCTGCTGTGCTGCCCCCGGAACTCCGCCCCCATTATAGTCAATGGGGACGGAGCGGCAGTCTGGGGGCACACATGAACTAGTGGAAGGACGGATCTGAAAGACTGTTCACCCGCAGAAACAGCCTGATGGACTCCCCTACCGCTAGTGTGAAACTAGCCTTAGTAACGGCTTTAAAAAAAAGCCTCGAGGCCCCTTTTTGCGTCTTTTTAAACGCCCCTGTGACGACATTTTGTCGCACTCACCACTGGGAAGTGTTGGAGGCCGGACCGTTGACCCTGGCAAATTCACTAACATTTACTCCTGGAAACAGGGACTGGAGTAGATTTCGCTCCAGGAGCGCGGACTGCCAGAGGAGGAACCGAATCTATGACAAGGTGCGAGCAGCTCTGGTAAAGCCTGGCATAGATGAGTGGAACTGGCTCAGGCAGGTGCAGCGATGTGCTATACGGAGCTCCTGCCTGCACCCGCGCTGCTGCGCTTTAGGCTGCCTTCACACTAGCGTTAATATTTTCCGGTATTGAGATCCGTCATAGGGTCTCAATACCGGGAAAAAAAACGCTTCTGTTTTGTCCCCATTCATTGTCAATGGAGACAAAACGGAACTGAACAAAACTGAGTCCTCCAAAATGCATTCCGGTCCATTCTCATACCGGAGAGCAAACCGCAGCATGCTCCGGGTTGCTTTCCGTCCTGGGATGCGGAGCAAAACCCACAATGCAAGTCAATGGGGACGGATCCCTTTTCTCTGACACAATAGAAAACGGATTCGCCCCCCATTGACTTTCAATGGAGTTCATAACGGACGCAGACGGTTGTGTTATCAGTAATGGAAGCGTTTCTGCTGAACCCTGACGGATCCAGTGAAGACGCTGGTGTGAAAGTAGCCTTAGCTGATCACACACAGTCCTGCAGCTGGACCCCCATAGTCATCGTCTGTTTAACCAGAGGGAAGCAACCCGGTGATTCTCATAAAATGAAGCATTACACACGTCGGAGTCCATCAGCAGTGCATGGATGCCGGGGGTACTGCTCTGCTCTGATCAGGGGGGGCCCTCTATTATCACCTCTGTTTCCTCCACATGCTATAATAGAGCAGCAAAACAGTGCCAGTCACACAGTGCCCCCCATGAGTGCCAGCCACACACGGCACCATTAGTACTTACTGTACGTGGCCCTGCTTCTAGGTGCCACTCCTCTTCTCTCTGATATGGAAGAGGCATGTGAGCAGCCAGGAGAGGGCGATACCATGTAACTTCCAGGAGCTGCACTGATAGCTGTGATCAATACAATAACATACTGTACAATACAATACTGCCCGATATAATAGCATACAATACTGTAAATTACAACAGTGAACAATAGAAAACTATAAAATACTATACCGTAAAGTACACTCTGTACAATAAAATACTGTACAATATTGTGCAATACAGTACAGCACAATACAATGCTGTAAAGTATAATACTGTACAATATGATACTGTACCATACAATACTGCCCGATATAATAGCATACAATACTGTAAAATACAACAGTGAACAATAGAATACTATTCCGTACGGCACAATACAATACTGTAAAGTACACTCTGTACAATAAAATACTGTACAATATGATACTGTACCATACAATGCTGCACCATACAGTACTGTAAAATAAAATGTACATTACTATACTATACAGTACTATAAAATACAGTATTGTACAATGCTATTCACTACAATACAGTACTGTAAAAAACAATACAATGCTGTATAATACAGAACTATGAAATACAATACTATACAATACTAAATGCCATAAAATGTAATACTGTACAACATTATACATTACTGTACAATCCTGTAGAAAATCATTTCTCTGCCCTCAGAAGGATTTGTATTCTGAAGGTTGTGGACCCCTGCCTTAAACGGTATGTCTTGGAATGTAGCTCAAGATCAGTACAGGATAAATAATGTATGTACACAGTGACTCCACCAGCAGGATAGTGAGTGCAGCTCTGGAGTATAATACAGGATGTAACTCAGGATCAGTACAGGAAAAGTAATGTAATGTGTGTACGCAGTGACTCCACCAGCGGAATAGTGAGTGCAGCTCTGGAGTATAATACAGGACGTAACTCAGGATCAGTACAGGATAAGTAATGTATGTACACAGTGACTCCACCAGCAGAATAGTGAGTGCAGCTCTGGAGTATAATACAGGATATAACTCAGAATCAGTACAGGATAAGTAATGTAATGTATGTACACAGTGACTCCAACAGCAGAATAGTGAGTGCAGCTCTGGAGTATAATACAGGATGTAACTCAGGATCAGTACAGGATAAGTAATGTAATGTATGTACACAGTGACTCCGCCAGCAGAATAGTGAGTGCAGCTCTGGAGTATAATACAGGATGTGACTCGGGATCAGTACAGGATAAGTAATGTAATGTATGTACACAGTGACTCCACCAGCAGAATAGTGAGTGCAGCTCTGGAGTATAATTCCGGAAGTAACTCAGGATTAGTACAGGATAAGTAATGTATGTACACAGTGACTCCACCAGCAGAATAGTGAGTGCAGCTCTGGAGTATAATACTGGATGTAACTTGGGATCAGTAAAGGATAAGTAATGTATGTACACAGTGACTCCACCAGCAGAATTATGAGTGCAGCTCTGGAGTATAATACCGGAAGTAACTCAGGATCAGTACAGGATAAGTAATGTAATGTATGTACACAGTGACTCCACCAGCAGAATAGTGAGTGCAGCTCTGGAGTATAATACCAGAAGTAACTCGGGATCAGTACAGGATAAGTAATGTAATGTATGTACACAATGACTTCACCAGCAGAATAGTGAGTGCAGCTCTGGAGTATAATACCAGAAGTAACTCGGGATCAGTACAGGATAAGTAATGTAATGTATGTGCACAGTGACTCCACCAGCAGAATAGTGAGTGCAGCTCTGGAGTATAATACAGGATGTAACTCAGGATCAGTACAGGATAAGTAATGTATGCACACAGTGACTCCACCAGCAGAATAGTGAGTACAGCTCCGGAGTATAATACAGGATGTAACTCAGGATCAGTACAGGATAAGTAATGTATGTACACAGTGACTCCACCAGCAGAATAGTGAGTGCAGCTCCGGAGTATAATACAGGATGTAACTCAGGATCAGTACAGGATAAGTAATGTAATGTATGTACACAGTGACTTCACCAGCAGAATAGTGGGTGCAGCTCCGGAGTATAATACAGGATGTAACTCAGGATCAGTACAGGATATGTAATGTAATGTATGTACACAGTGACTCCTCCAGCAGAATAGTGAGTGCAGCTCTGCGGTATAATACAGGATGTAACTCAGGATCAGTACAGGATAAGTAATGTATGTACACAGTGACTTCACCAGCAGAATAGTGAGTACAGCTCCGGAGTATAATACAGGATGTAACTCAGGATCAGTACAGGATAAGTAATGTATGTACACAGTGACTCCACCAGCAGAATAGTGAGTGCAGCTCTGGAGTATAATTCCGGAAGTAACTCAGGATTAGTACAGGATAAGTAATGTATGTACACAGTGACTCCACCAGCAGAATAGTGAGTGCAGCTCTGGAGTATAATACTGGATGTAACTTGGGATCAGTAAAGGATAAGTAATGTATGTACACAGTGACTCCACCAGCAGAATTATGAGTGCAGCTCTGGAGTATAATACCGGAAGTAACTCAGGATCAGTACAGGATAAGTAATGTAATGTATGTACACAGTGACTCCACCAGCAGAATAGTGAGTGCAGCTCTGGAGTATAATACCAGAAGTAACTCGGGATCAGTACAGGATAAGTAATGTAATGTATGTACACAGTGACTTCACCAGCAGAATAGTGAGTGCAGCTCTGGAGTATAATACAGGATGTAACTCAGGATCAGTACAGGATAAGTAATGTAATGTATGTACACAGTGACTTCACCAGCAGAATAGTGGGTGCAGCTCCGGAGTATAATACAGGATGTAACTCAGGATCAGTACAGGATAAGTAATGTAATGTATGTACACAGTGACTCCTCCAGCAGAATAGTGAGTGCAGCTCTGCGGTATAATACAGGATGTAACTCAGGATCAGTACAGGATAAGTAATGTATGTACACAGTGACTTCACCAGCAGAATAGTGAGTACAGCTCCGGAGTATAATACAGGATGTAACTCAGGATCAGTACAGGATAAGTAATGTAATGTATGTACACAGTGACTCATAGTTTATGGTCAGGGCCCCAGTGGTTACGAAAATAGTCAAGCTCTGGTGCTACTCTGTTTCCATGATCCGTCCACTGAGTGCTTTACATCTTCTGGATGAGGATGGTGATAACTTTACTGATAAGAGTTGTAACATGAACATATCATGTATCGACCCCACTGGAATTTCACATCTCAGTCATTATAATCCCACAGAGGAAAATATAAAGTATGTCATCTCTATAAATAGCCATTACTTCCAAGTCCTATTGTTTTATGGTCTGTTGTTTCATTTCCTAGGAGGATATGGATTCTGGACAGTGCGGCAGGTGTTACCAGTCTTTGGGATTTTTGTCACTCTTGCGTCCCAGTAGTATGATGTGTAGATGCCCAGTATTCCCATCAGTATGGTACTGGGAGACTGCGACATTTCTGCAAAGTGCTTTTTTTTTTTTTTCTACAAGAAAGGAAGAATATTCACATGGCATGGAGCAGAGAAAGTTTCCAAGGTACTGTTAGATTTCTGGAAGCGATGTACTCAGTGTGCCAAACTAATAGAAATAAAGGAAATGTGCAAGCAGACAACCCTGCGTCTGTTCTCTGACATTCAGGAGGGAATGCTGGGAGATTTTATTTCTGCAAAAAGACCAGGGGCGTGGCCTAATAGACCGCCTGTCAGTTTTACACCGACAGGCAGTAATGCTCTGGTTTACTGAGTATTATAGCATTATAAAAATGATCAAACTATTGCATTAAAAAAAAAACATATAAAAAGGAAAAAAAAAAAAAACAACTTGCACACCAATTTGTAAAAGTGCAGTTATTTTGTAATAAAAAAAAAACTATATTGCATTACTGTGATCAGAACGACCTCCTCAAATCTATCCTATGGATAGATTCCAAGTTCCAGTTTTTGGTTATCGCGTTTAATTTTCCCTGCAGTGTTACTGCAAAGGACCTAAATACTTGCTGACAGTTTCCACCACCGATTACAGCTGACCCAAGAGGGTTCCCAGCATCGAGATGGTTTGTAATCATACGCTTTATAATAGCTTTCATGCAGCTCAAGTGGGAGGTACTGCTTCCCATTGAAGAGATGCAGCATTGAGACTTATTTTCAGGCAAAGGTGCATGGGAAAAAAGTATGCAAATGAGCTCTTCTCCAAAAGAAAGATAACTGTCTCACACTGGACAAACTAAAAACTCCTCGAAAAGGAAAAAAGGACCGATTTGTAGACAGCTGGGTGAGATAGCTTAGATGCAGCTGAAAGGTGGGCCACTGCTTGAAGAGACCTGATTACAGGCAATGCTCCATGGGAAAAAAGTATGCAAATGAGCTCTTCTCCAAAAGAAAGAAAACTGTCTCACACTGGATAAACTAAAGACTCCTCCAAAAACAAAAAAGGACTGAATTGTAGACAGCTTGGTGAGATGCCTTAGATGCAGCTGGAAGGTGGGCCACTGCTTCCTGTTGAGGAGACTTGGTTGCAAGCAATGCTCCCAGGGGGAAAAAGTATGCAAATTATCTCTCCTCTGAAAGAAAAAACCTGTTTCTCTTTATAAAAAAAAAAAACAAAGACTCTTCCAAAAGGAAAAAAGCACTGATTTGTAGACAGCTGGGTAACATTCCTTAGATGCAGCTGAATGGCAGGCCACTGCTTCTCATTGAAGACACCTAATTACAGGCAATGCTCCATGGGAAAAAAGTATGCAAATTAGCTCTCTTCCAAAGGAAAGAAATCTTTTTTCACACTGGATAAGCTAAGGACTAGGGTTGAGCGAACTTGTATTTTAAGTTCGGCGTCTAAAGTTCGTGTTCTGGTTCATCGACGAATCCTGTTTTGGATTCAAAATTCCATTATGGTCCATGGTAGCGGAATCCATAACGGGATTTTTCGAACCCGAACTTTGGACGCTGAACTTAAAATACAAGTTCACTCAACCCTACTCCAAAAGGAAAAATGACTGAATTGTAGACAACTGATGGAGATGCCTTAGATGCAGCTCATGGATTGGCCACTGCTTTCCATTGATAAGACTTGGTTACAGGCAATGCTCCATGGGAAAAAAAAGTATGCAAATTAGCTCTTCTCTAAAAGAAAGAAAACTGTTTCCCACTAATTAAACTAAAGACTCATCCAAAAGGAATAAAGGACCGATTTGTAGACAGTTGGATGAGATGAAAGGTGGGCCACTGCTTCTCATTGAGGAGACTTGATTGCAGGCAATGCTCCATGGGAGAAAAAACATTATGCAAATTAGTTCTTCTCCAAAAGAAAGAAAACTGTTTCCCACTAATTAAACTAAAGACTCATCCAAAAGGAATAAAGGACCGATTTGTAGACAGCTGGGTGAGACGCCTTAGATGCAGCTGAAAGGTGGGCCACTGCTTCTCATTAATTAGACTTAGTTACAGGCAATGCTCCATGGGAAAAAAATTATGAAAATTAGCTCTTTTCCAAAAGAAAGAAAACTGTCTCACACTGGATAAACTAGAGACTCCTCCAAAATGAAAAAGGACTGAATTGTAGACAGCTTGGCGAGATGCCTTAGATGCAGTTCATGGATTGGCCACTGCTTCTCATTGAGGAGACTTGGTTGCAGGCAATGCTCCATGGGAAAAAAGTATGCAAATTAGCTCTTCTCCAAAAGAAAGAAAACTGTTTTACACTGGATAAACTAAAGGCTCCTCCAAAAGGAAAAAAAAAAACAGAATTGTATACAGCTTGGTGAGATGCCTTAGATGCAGCTCAAGGGTAGGCCACTGCTTCCCATTGAGGAGACTTGCTTGCAGGCAATGCTCCCAGGGAAAAAGTATGCAAATCAGCTCTCCTCCAAAAGAAAGATAACTTTCTCACACTGGCCAAACTAAAGGCTCCTCCAAAAGGAAAAATGAATGATTTGTAGACACCTGAGTGAGATGCCTTAGACAAGGCACGCCCAACCTCAGGCCCTCCAGATGTTACTACTACAGCATGTTTGGACAGCCTACAGCAGGGCATGGTGGGAGTTGTAGTTTTGGAACAGCTGGAGGGCCTCCAGGTTGAGCATACCTGCCTTAGACGCAGCTGAATGGTGGGCCACCGCTTCTCATGGAAGAGACCGGGCTACAGGCAATGCTCCATGGGAAAAAAAGTATGCAAATTAGCTCTTCTCCAAAAGAAAGAAAACTTTCTCACACTGGCCAAACTAAAGACTTCTCCAAAAGGAAAAATTGTAGACGGCTGGATGAGATGCCTTAAATCGGCTCAAGCCTGGGCCACTGCTTCTCGTGGAAGAGACCTGGTTACAGGCAATACTCCATAGAAAAATATATGCTCTCCTTCAGAAGAAAGACAACTCTTACCATCCAAACCAGAATAGCAAACCAGTGCCCTGCAATGTACTTGTAAAGGCCAGGAACCCTGAGACGGCTGTCTACAGCTGGAGGAGTCTTTGGTATGAGTGACTTGGGACAGTTTTCTTTCTTCTGGAGGAGAGACAATCTATGGAACTAAAGCTGTAAATGTCTGCGCTTTGAATTTGTTTAGGTAAATGGTATTTTGCCGCCCGCTGCTGCCAGACCTATACCCTTTTGGAAGTCATTCTTCAGAATGTTACCAGCTTTCATTACACGGTGTGACTTATGAAACAGCCGCAGACATGTTCTCCGGGTAATGTAATCTGCCTGAAAACTGCTAAATCGTTCTAATCTGCTTACCTCCTGCAAACGTAAGGCATCAGTCTCCAGGAGCGTTGACGTAGACCTATGACAGCAAGTCTCTGCCCGGAATGGATCAGAACAAATATTTAGACCGAGTTCAGACGCTGCAGATTAGCCGCAAATTACCATACGGTACACCGGCCGCATGTATCAGGGAAAAATCTGGGAATTTTTTGAAGTCTGCAAAGTGTCAATTATATGGATTTCACCCCCTTTGGGGTATGAGCGCGCTGAACATTTAGGAGCGTAATCCGCATTATAATTTGGTGCTTTTTCTAAATTTTATTTTGGTGCAGATCTTGACGTGGTTTTGACTTCTACTATTGATTTCAATGAAAGTTTCTATGACAATGTTTTTTTTTTTTTTCCCACAATGCAATCCACAGGTGAACGGCAGCGCAGATTTTCCATTGAAAACAATGGGAGGGGGCTCGAAAACAGCATCTGGTGCAGAACTCGTGCCAAAAGCCACACGGAGAACCTGCGCAAATCATGAACATGCTGCCGGTTCTAAAATTTATATTCTGCACTTATTTACCCAACTGCACGTGAATACGGAAATTTTCTACCCCAGTCACTTACATTACAGAATTGATGAGGATTTTTGAGAGGAATGTGAATGTAGTCTAAAGAGCAACTCCGCCCACAACTACAACTCTGGCTTGCCGATGGGCCCCATTGAATGGCAATTAAGAAGGATAGAAGTTGCGACCTCAAAATGCGCTGGGAGGGGGTTCTGCTAATGACCTCTCCTGCTGCCAGCTCTGCGTGTAGTCATTGGCGGTGGAGGGAGGGTGCCCAATCCAAGACACTCAGGGCATGCGGGGATTTGTAGTGTTAGGACTGCGGGGGGATGGGAGAATGTGGGTCCTGATGCTAACCCTTGGTTGGTGGTGGTCTTCCCTATTGCTTTAGATGAAAGGTTTTTTTTATGGCATTCATTGAACAATAGGAAAACTGGAAAGGGCAATTGAGTCAAGAAGGCTTAAGTATCTCCACACATGTCACGTTAGATTTGCAGTTTATGTTTTACTGCCAGGGTCAGTGCACCTTGCAATATAAACCAGCAGGGTTGTCTTGAAGGTTGGCACATATGGTACAATAGTAATCTACAGTTCTGGTCACATTATTTTGTGTGTTTATGCCAGGAAAAGCTCATGGCCTTCTTTGCTCACTGGTAGCTGTAAACCTAACCCAAAGTACGTTGCCAATTAGTCTTCTTCCCCCTCTGGCAGCTGTAAAACTAGTTCCCAATATGTTCCTAATTAGTCTTCTTCCCCCTCTGGCAGCTCTAAATACATGCCACTTTTCTACTTTAAGGTACCGGCTATACCCTACTCCGGTTCTGTCCCAGGTGGTTTGTGTCACACTGTGGATATGGTGTTCAATCAGGGTAGCTGGTAGCAGTGTAGTGACGATTCTCTCAGACCAATCACTAGATCAGGTACCAAAAAAAGTAGGTACTAAGATCAGGTACCAAAAAAGTAGGTACTAAGTCCTATTTTCAAGTTTGGCCTAGTGGAAAATGAAAACGCAGGGTGGAGTTGGGTAAAATCAAGTCTCTTCAATGCAGTGGAAATGGGCTATGGTCTCCAGTCAGTTTCCCAGTTACTCTTCTTCCCTTTCTCACAGCTCTAAATATGGTCTCCAGTCAGTTTCCCAGTCAGCCTCCTTCCCCCTCTAGCAGCTATAAATATAGGCGGAGATTTATAATTTCAATACACCACTTTTGTGGTGTGAAAAAGTTGCAAACTGTACATTTGTACATCTGTACATGCAAGTGCCATTTCTCCACTGGACTTGCCACTTTCCCAAAACGGGGGCATGTGGGGGTGGGGAGGGGTCGAAGATGGCAGCCCAGACACATTTATCATCTTCGACCCCAATTTTTTACCTAGCTGGCGTAGATTTCACTAGAACACAGACTGCCAGATGCTGGGCCTAATTTATGATGAAGAGTACCCCAGACTGTGTTAAATCTGCCTCATAGTCTCCAATCAATTCCCCTGTCAGTCTCCTTCTCCCTCTGGCAGCTGTAAATATAGTCTCCAGTAAGTTTAATAGTATCATAAAGTTTGAAGATGTGAAAAGAAGTGTTAGTCCTCGGAAGCAGTCTTGTTCATTAGTCAGTCCTCAGAAACAGTCTTGTTCGTTAGTCAGTCCTCTGAATCACTCTAGCTCATAAGTCACTCCTGTGAAGAAGGACTTTTCATAAGTCAGTCCTCTGAAGCAGTATCTTTCATTAGTCAGTCCTCTGAAGCAGTATTTTTCATTAGTCAGTCCTCTGAAGTGCTCCTGCTCATTAGTCAGTTCTCTGAAGCAGTCCTGCTCATTAGTCAGTCTTCTGAAGCAGTCCTGCTCATTAGTCAGTCCTCTGAAGCAGTCCTGCTCATTAGTCAGTCCTCAGAAGCATTCCTGCTCATTAGTCAGTCCTCAGAAGCATTCCTGCTTATTAGTCAGTCCTCTGAAGCAGTCCTGCTCATTAGTCAGTCCTCTGAAGCAGTCCAGCTCATAAGTCAGTCCTCTGAAGCAGTCCTGCTTATTAGTCAGTCCTCTAAAGCAGTATTTTTCATTGGTCAGTCCTCTGAAGCAGTCCAGCTCATAAGTCAGTCCTCTGAAGCAGTCCTGCTCATTAGTCAGTCCTCTAAAAAGCAGTCCTACTCATTAGTCAGTCCTCTGTAGCAATCTTTTTCATTAGTCAGTCCTCAGAAGCAGTCCTGCTCATTAGTCAGTCCTCTGAAGCAGTATTTTTCATTAGTAAGTCCTCTGAAGCAGTTCTGCTCATTAGTCAGTTCTCTGAAGCAGTCCTGCTCATTAGTCAGTTCTCTGAAGCAGTCCTTCTCATGAGTCAGTTCTCTGAAGCAGTCCTGCTCATTAGTCAGTCTTTAGAAGCAATCCAGCTCATAAGTCAATCCTTTGAAGCAGTCTTGTTCATTAGTCAGTCTTTTGAAGCAGTCCTGCTCATTAGTCAGTCCTCTGAAGCAGTCCTGCTCATTAGTCAGTTCTCAGAAGCAGTCCTGCTCATTAGTCAGTCCTCTGAAGCAATCTTTTTTAGTAGTCAGTCCTCTGAATCAGTCCAGCTCATAAGTCAGTCCTCTGAATCAGTCCAGCTCATAAGTCAGTCCTCTGAAGCAGTCCAGCTCATAAGTCAGTCCTCTGAAGCAGTCTTCTAAGCTTTGCGGTATACTGCATTGTGCTTTGTGCCCTCTCTCAAAAGCAGGGTAGAGGCAATGCGTGTGGGTTGCTGTGAATAGAGGATCACTACAGAGAGAAAAGGACGGAGGATTCCGCAGTGAGGAGGCTGACTGAGCAAGCGCTAACATACTGATATACACAATGAACACCAGGTGGCGCCATACAGATGTACTGACAGCATATGATCCCTGGTTGTCAGAGGAACATTTATTATTATTTGTTCAATTCCTCAGTATCCAGGAACCAGAAGGCACAGCCCCATGTCATTGACCAGAGGACAGGTGGTCAGCCATCATTGGCCCCTGGCTGTAAGAATTACCGTCGGTGCTTTGCACAGTATTTGACCACCCGTTTAACAGTCAATGCCATGTGCAATACCGTATGTAGGTGCTGCTGACACTTCTGGGCTGTAATATATGGTAGCGGTAATCTGCTGCCAAATGGGATATAACTGATGGAAATCAGACATGGGATTAGTGTTTGCTAAAGCAAATATCAGGTTTCCACATGTGAAGAATGAGAAAACATTTCCATCAGCCAGAAGTGATTCAGCGAACCCAGTCACACAAGCAGAATGTTGCTCATAACAGTAGTGTCCTCCACAGATCCCCATAACAGTGTCCTCCACAGATCCCCATAACAGTGTCCTCCACAGATCCCCCATAACAGTGTCCATCCACAGATCCCCCATAACAGTGTCATCCACAGATCCCCCATAACAGTGTGTCATCCACAGATCCCCCATAACAGTGTCCTCCACAGATCCCCCATAACAGTGTCATCCACAGATCCCCATAACAGTGGTCATCCACAGATCCCCCATAACAGTGTCATCCACAGATCCCCTATAACAGTGTGTCATCCACAGATCCCCCATAACAGTGTCATCCACAGATCCCCTATAACAGTGTGTCATCCACAGATCTCCCATAACAGTGTGTCATCCACAGATACCCCATAACAGTGTGTCATCCACAGATCCCCCATAACAGTGTCATCCACAGATCCCCCATAACAGTGTGTCATCCACAGATCCTCCATAACAGTGTCATCCACAGATCCCCATAACAGTGTCATCCACAGATCCTCCATAACAGTGTGCCATCCACAGATCCCCCATAACAGTGTCATCCACAGATCCCCCATAACAGTGTCATCCACAGATCCACCATAATAGTGCCATCCACAGATCCCCATAACAGTGTGTCCTCCACAGATCCCCATAACAGTGTCATCCACAGATCCCCTATAATAGTGTCATCCACAGATACCCCATAACAGTGTGTCATCCACAGATCCCCCATAACAGTGTCATCCACAGATCCCCCATAACAGTGTGTCATCCACAGATCCCCATAACAGTGTGTCATCCACAGATCCCCATAACAGAGTCATCCACAGATCCCCCATAACAGTGTCATCCACAGATCCCCCATAACAGTGCGTCATCCACAGATCCCCCATAACAGTGTCATCCACAGATCCTCCATAACAGTGTGTCATCCACAGATCCCCCATAACAGTGTCATCCACAGATCCCCCATAACAGTGCGTCATCCACAGATCCCCATAACAGTGTCATCCACAGATCCCCATAACAGTGTGTCATCCACAGATCCCCATAACAGTGTCATCCACAGATCCCCCATAATAGTGTCATCCACAGATACCCCATAACAGTGTGTCATCCACAGATCCCCCATAACAGTGTCATCCACAGATACCCCATAACAGTGTGTCATCCACAGATCCCCCATAACAGTGTCATCCACAGATCCCCCATAACAGTGTCATCCACAGATCCTCCATAACAGTGTCATCCACAGATCCCCCATAACAGTGTCATCCACAGATCCCCCATAACAGTGTTTCCTCCACAGATTCCCCATAACAGTGTGTCATCCACAGATCCCCCATAACAGTGCGTCATCCACAGATCCCCCATAACAGTGCTTCATCCACAGATCCCCCATAACAGTGTCATCCACAGATCCCCCATAACAGTGTCATCCACAGATCCCCCATAACAGTGCGTCATCCACAGATCCCCCATAACAGTGTGTCAACCACAGATCCTCCATAACAGTGTGTCATCCACAGATACCCCATAACAGTGCCATCCACAGATCCCCCATAACAGTGTCATCCACAGATCCCCTATAACAGTGTCATCCACAGATCCCCCATAACAGTGTGTCATCCACAGATCCCCCATAACCTTGTCATCCACAGATTCCCCATAACAGTGTCATCCACAGACACCCCATAAACTTGTCATCCACAGATTCACCATAACAGTGTCATCCACAGATCCCCCATAACAGTGTCATCCACAGATCCACCATAACAGTGTCATCCACAGATCCCCCATAACAGTGTCATCCACAGATCCCCCCCATAACAGTGTCCTCCACAGATCCTCCATAACAGTGTCCTCCACAGATCCCCCATAATGGTGAGGTATGACTTTCCCACTGCTGAATGTCGCCTCCATACACTGTTGTTCTGTACACCGCACCGCTAAAGGATTATTGTTTTTATTTCATCGGTAACGTCTTCCGTTCATTAAAGCTAAAACTAATACTAATTTCAGGAATTCTATGCAGTATAATTACAGACATTATGAGGTCTGGACGTCCTGTGCCGCCTGGGTACAGATGTCATTAGTAATTGTGCCCCTTTACAATGGCCGCCAATCTGCGTGCGGACGCCGCTTCATTAAGACGCTAATTAATCACTTTATTATTTTCATTTATGCAAAACCCAACGTGATGGAGGCATCAAAGGCTTCACCTCAGAGCACCCGATACAGAAGCCACACACAACGTGTCATTATTAACCCATTCATGGATTGTAGCCGTTGGTGGTCAATGCCGGGACCTGGACTTTAACACAAAGCAGGGAAAAGTGTGAACAGGAAAAAGTGATGAGAGAACTGTAAACTGAGGGGTATGATGATTCCATCATGTAACTTGCCGACTGTTTCCATTGATCACCTGGTGAATTGTGAGTGCAGCTCTGGAGTATAATACAGGATGTAACTCAGGATGAGTACAGGGTAAGTAATGTAATGTATGTACACAGTGACCCCACCAGCAGAATAGTGAGTGCAGCTCTGGAGTATAATACAGGATGTAACTCAGGATCAGTACAGGATAAGTAATGTAATGTATGTACACAGTGACTCCCCCAGCAGAATAGTGAGTGCAGCTCTGGAGTATAATACAGGATGTAACTCAGGATCAGTACAGGATAAGTAATGTATGTACACAGGGACTCCACCAGCAGAATAGTGAGTGCAGCTCTGGAGTATAATACAGGATGTAACTCAGGATGAGTACAGGGTAAGTAATGTAATGTATGTACACAGTGACCCCACCAGCAGAATAGTGAGTGCAGCTCTGGAGTATAATACAGGATGTAACTCAGGATCAGTAGAGGATAAGTAATGTAATGTATGTACACAGTGACTCCCCCAGCAGAATAGTGAGTGCAGCTCTGGAGTATAATACAGGATGTAACTCAGGATCAGTACAGGATAAGTAATGTATGTACACAGGGACTCCACCAGCAGAATAGTGAGTGCAGCTCTGGAGTATAATACAGGATGTAACTCAGGATCAGTACAGGATAAGTGATGTAATGTATGTACACAGTGACTCCCCCAGCAGAATAGTGAGTGCAGCTCTGGAGTATAATACAGGATGTAACCCAGGATCAGTACAGGATAAGTAATGTATGTACACAGTGACTCCACCAGCAGAATAGTGAGTGCAGCTCTGGAGTATAATACAGGATGTAACTCAGGATCAGTACAGGATAAGTAATGTAATGTATGTACACAGTGACCCCACCAGCAGAATAGTGAGTGCAGCTCTGAAGTATAATACAGGATGTAACTCAGGATCAGAACAGGATAAGTAATGTAATGTATGTACACTGTGACTCCCCCAGCAGAATAGTGGGTGCAGCTCTGGAGTATAATACAGGATGTAACTCAGGATCAGTACAGGATAAGTAATGTAATGTATGTACACAGTGACTGTACCAGCAGAATAGTGAGTGCAGCTCTGGAGTATAATACAGGATGTACCTCAGGATCAGTACAGGATAAGTAATGTATGTACACAGTGACTCCACCAGCAGAATAGTGAGTGCAGCTCTGGAGTATAATACAGGATGTAACTCAGGATCAGTACAGGATAAGTAATGTATGTACACAGTGACTCCACCGGCAGAATAGTGAGTGCAGCTCTGAAGTACAATACAGGTTGTAACTCGTTACTCAGGATCAGTACAGGATGTATGCACACAGTGATGGCACCAGCAGAATCGGGAGTGCAGCTCTGGAGTATAATACAGGATAAGTAATGTATGCACACAGTGACTAGAATAGAATGTAGAATAATTCTGGATGTTGGGGGTGCAGAGTGACGTGTGAACCCTGCAGTATACGGTGCTGCTCCGCACATGGGGGGATTATGTGGGGTCTAATGGTGATGAGTCACCGCAGGTCTCCAGGCCTGCCTGCAGTACCGCACAGTGACCAGCAGGTGTCGCCGGTGGCCGCCGCTGATCCCTCCTCCCGGCTCTGTCAGTGTGTCTCCGGGTTGTGGTGCCTCGGCAGCGGCTGTACGTGCCTTCTAACTGCCGGGGAGGGAACCGGGCCGGCCTGGGAGCCGTCACCAGGGTAACCGGCCTGCGGGAGCAGCATCCTCGCCCTGGAGCATCGCAGGCGGCAGGTACACGGTGCATTGTGTGTATGGGGGATGTGGCGGCCGGTCCATTGTGTGCCCGGTGGCTGGGGCTGCTGCACTGTCTGATGGCAGCCGGGACTGGCACCTAGTGGTTATTACAGGGCTGTGTATGGGGTGCTGCCCTTATAATACCTGCTGGGATATAGGGTGTCATTGGCCTCCAGCCCCTCAGTCCCATGGCAGCGTCGCCTGCCTATGCCAAGCGCAGGAAAATCTGGCATTTCTTACAGCGCTGCATCATATAGGCTGTGGGTGCAATGTGTATTGTATGTAGCGGCAGCAGCCATGACCCTCTATAGACAGGCACGGTGGCGCCCAGTACCCCATTCCTGCAGCAAAGCGGACGCGAAATACGAAAACGCGTATGGCGTGCCCTTACCCACCTGCTACCGCGTCTTCTGTTCATTAATTGGGGACCTGTCACCTCATCTGACTCCTAACCCTCAGAAAATACTTGTCTTCCCCGTGAGATAACAATTCTGGAGCATCCCTCGAATTCCCTCTGTTATTCCCCCTGTCAATGAATGAATAAATTGACAACGCTGTGTTACCAGTTGGGGTTGTGCCCCTACAGCACTTAATGGGGAGTCTGTATGACCCCCCAAATGGTAATACCCAGCTGTCTGTTTTTTTCTAAAATTCCAGGAGGATTAACAGAGGTATGATGCAGAGTCATAAGAGTAGACGCTCCAGAATTGTTATTTAATTGGAGAATGCAAGTATTTACTAAAACAGACCCCAAAATGATGAAGGAGGCCGGGAGTGGGATAAGATATTCCCATGGTGGTCCCGCCAGTCCTTATTACGGCATCGGCTACTCCATGTGATTGCTGCAGCCAATCACCGGCCTCCGTGGTCATAGTGGTACGTCATTGGTGTAGCGCCAGAACCACTGACCTGGTGGTGCGGGAATGGAAGGGCAGAGAGGGTAAGTAAGGCTTTTTTTTTGGGGTGAGGGTGTCATTGAAAACCTTTAAAGGGGTGATCCAAGACCTATAATGCCCCCCCAAATGCCCGGGCCCCTCCCAGAAGTTGTACTTACCTCGCTCCCCGGAACTCGCGTCACTTCTGATGCCAGCACGCCCGCCGCTGCATCTCCCCGTCGCATGGATGAAAACATCTGGCGCCCACAATAGCAGCCCGTGATGGGAACGAGCCCTCCTAGCATCGCGGGTGACGTTCCCGCCGTGGCCCCCGATGCCAGATGTTTTTATCCATGTGACGAGGAGATGCAGCGGCGGCCGCGCCGGCATCAGAAGTGACGCGGGTGCCGAGGAGTACAACCTCTGTGAGGGGCCTGGGCATTTGGGGGGACATTGTAGATCTTGGATAACCCCTTTAAGATCAACCACCTCTATGCCAGGAAGGAGGCAGCGGGCATCCCCGTAGATAAACACACATGGCGTATGTCTGTGACCGGAAGCGTGACCCGGCCAGGCCGTGATTTTACCCATCGGAACTCACAGCATGCTAAGGATCTGTGATGATGTGAGTTCGGGGGAGGTCGGGCCGGGTCACAATGCATGTGACCCCAGTCTAAGGGTATGTTCACACATGGCAGATATTCTGCGTATTTTCCACTGCACAATGGCTGCGCTGATTTCCACTACGGATTTCACCGTTTGCAATGCACGGGATGAAATCTGTGGCAAATCAGACACAAAATCCGAGAGTTTGGCCACCGCCGCATTGCGTCTACATGTCTGTTCGAGAGGACCCTGATAAGTGGGTGACAAGCTTCTACATTCACACGACCGGATGCATTTTGCGGTCCGCAAACCACTGATCCGCAAAAAATACGGATGACGTCATCTTGGCATCCGTATTGCATCCGTTTTTTTTTTTTTGCAGAACCATTGTAAGGCCTCATGCACACGACCGTATGTGTTTTGCGGTCCGCAAAATGACGTTACGTATGGCATCCGTTATTTTAGCGGATCCATTGTAATAATGATTATCCTTGACCGCAAACTAGAAAAAAATAGGACATGCTCTATTTTCTTGGAAAACGGACATACGGAAACGGAATGCACACGGAGTACCTTCCATTTTTTTGCGGACCCATTGAAATTAATGGTTACGCATATGATCCGCAAAAAAAACCCCGGAACGGACACGGAAAGAAAATACGTTTGTGTGTATGAGGCCCAACACTGCCTATCCCTAAAATAGGACATGCTCTATGTTTTTTGCGGGGCTACGGAACGGACATACGGATGCGGACAGCACACGGTGTGCTGTCTGCCTTTTTACGGACCCATTGAAATGAATAGCTGTTCTTGATCCAATTCGCAAAAAAAAAAAAAAACGAACGGACAACAAAATGCATTCGTGTGCATATAGCCTTAGGGTTCATGCACACAAACGTATTTTTTTTCCGTGTTCGTTCCGTTTTTTTTGTGGGCCATATGCGGAACCATTCATTTCAATGGGTCCACACAAAAAACGGAAGGTACTCCGTGTGCATTCCGTTTCCGTATGTCCGTTTTTCCGTCCAATGTCCTATTTTTTTCTAGTTTGCGGACAAGGATAGGCATTACAATGGATCCACAAAAATAACGGATCCCCAAAAAACGGATGCCATATGGAACGTCATCCATTTTTTTTTGCGGATCCGTTATAATTTGCGGACCACAAAACACATATGGTTATATATAGGTAATAGATAAAGAAACCCTCTGCGGTTTTCTAATATATTTTCTATCCATTGATCAAGATTTCCAAGATCTCTGCTTGCTGTCATTGAAATCGAACATGTCTGTTTTGCATCCAGCTTGTCCTGACCTGTGTGAGTAGCGTCATTTCAGCGCAATCTGCTTCTGAATGTAGCAGATATGTACTGACAGCAAGCAGAGATTATCAGAGGCCTCTTTACCCCAATACTTGCCTAATGTCTGTAACTCTATGGCTCTGTTCACACTGAGATCATTGTAACCAAAGCCAGTGATGGAACAGAGACCAACGGACCCCATAGGCTTGTATGGGGCCGAGGGTGACATAAATTGTGCTGCGTGCTTTAAAATTGTTGCTGTCAAAAATGGCAGAATCTCCGTTTTGTGTTCGGCTACTTTCACACTCGGGTTTTGCCTTTCCATTTGTGAGATCCGTCATCATGGGCTCTCACAAGCGGTCCAAAACGGATCAGTTTTGCCCTAATGCATTCTGAATGGATAAGGATTCGCTCAGTCTCCATTCCGCTCTGGAGGTGGACACCATAACGCCTGCAGCGTTTTTCTGTCCGTCCTGGGATGCGGAGCACAATAGACACAATAGAAAACGGATCCCTCCCCCAATGACTTTCAATGGTGTTCATGACGGATCCGTCATGGCTATAGAAGACATAATACAACCGGATCCGTTCATGATGCATGCATGCGGTTGTATTATTGTAACAGAAGCGTTTTTGCAGATCCATGACTAATCCGCAAAAAACAGTAGTATGAAAGTAGCCTTAATCAAAAGCTTAGTTCATGGGAAAACTCTTCTTCAGTGTAGCCCTGATGGGACATCCATATTCGGTGAAGCCGTAATGGGGGTCCCTATTCATTGGAGCCGAGATGGGATGTCCATATTTACTAAAGCCATAATAGAGCGTCTATATTCGGTGAAGCCGTGATGGGGCGCTCATAATCAGTGAAGCCGTGATGGGGGGTTCATATTCATTGGAGCCGAGATGGGACGTCCATATTCACTGAAACCATAATGGAGGGTCTATATTCGGTGAAGCCGTGATGGGGCGTCCATAATCAGTGATGGGGGGTCCGTATTTATTGGAGCAGTGATGGGGCGTCCTATTCAGTAAAGCCTTAAAGGGGTTCTATATACACTAAAGCTGTGATGGGGTGTCCATATTCACTGAAGCCATAATGGGGCATCTAAAGTCGGTGAAGCCGTGATGGGGCATCTATATTCGGTGATGCTGTGATGGGGCATCTATGTTCTCTGAAGCTGTGCTGGGGCATCCATATTCAGGGAAGCTGAGATGGGACGTCTATAAGCACTGAAGCCTTGATCGGGTGTCCATATTCAGTGAAACCTTCATTGGGCATCCATATTCGGTGAAGCCTTGATTGGGCATCCTTATTCAGTGAGGCAGTGATGGGGCGTCCATATTATGGGACCAACGATCGTAATGACGTAAGATCACCATAAGGGCTCCTTCAGTCAATCATATTGACCCGAAAAATGGACTCCCTAATTTTCTGGCACACTCTGAAGGAGCCGTACCACCCATTCTCAGGATTGTAGGGGTTCCGGCCTATGATTATACCATCCCGTTCTGTGACGGTCATACCCATTTAAAGGGGGTGTTCCAAGATATAAACTTATCATTTATTCAAAGGAAAGATCGTGTCAGAAGGGTTGGGCACAAGCTCTTACAATTTAGTCATGCTCATCAGTGTATATTTGTAGTAATCTGTGGTGGATGGGCAACCAGTCCAGTAATTGGCACAGGGTGGAGGTAACAGTGCAGTGACTGGCACAGGGGGAAAGTAACAGTGTAGTAACTGGCACAGGGTGTAGACATTGGTGCAGTGACTGGCAGAGGGTGTAGACATTGTTGTAGTGACTGGCACAGGATGGAGGCATCAGTGTAGTGACTGGCACAGGATTGGTGCAGTGATTGGCATAGGGTGACAGTAACATTGCAGTGACTGGCACAGGGTAGAGATAACAGAGCAGTAACTGGCACAGTATGGAGACATCAGTGCAGTGACTGGTAGAGGTTGCAGGCAACGGTTGAGTGACTGGCACAGGGTGGAGACATTGGTGTAGTGACTGGCACAGGGTGGAGACATCTGAGCAGTGACTGGCACAGGTTGCAGGCATTGGTTGAGTGACCTGCACAGTATGGAGACATCGGAGCAGTGACTGGCACAGGTTGCAGGCATTGGTTAAGTGACTGGCACAGGGTGGAGACATCGGTGTAGTGACTGGCTCAGGGTGGAGACATCGGAGCAGTGACTGGCACAGGGTGGAGACATCGGAGCAGTAACTGGCACAGGGTGGAGACATCAGAGCAGTAACTGGCACAGGGTGGAGACATCGGAACAGTGACTGGCACAGGCTGCAGCCATCGGTTGAGTGACTGGCACAGGGTGGAGACATCGGAGCAGTGACTGGCACAGGCTGCAGCCATCAGTTGAGTGACTGGCACAGGGTGGAGACATCTGAGCAGTGACTGGCACAGGGTGAAGACATCGGAGCAGTGACTGGCACAGGGTGGAGACATCGGAACAGTGACTGGCACAGGGCGGAGACATCGGAGCAGTGACTGGCACAGGGTGGAGACATTGGAACAGTGACTGGCACAGGATGGAGACATCGGAACAGTGACTGGCACAGGGCGGAGACATCTGAGCAGTGACTGGCACAGGGGGAGACATCAGTGCAGTGACTGGCACAGGGTGGAGACATCGGAGCAGTGACTGGCACACAGTGAGGATGTCATGAAGTATAAAATTTGGGGTTGTCCGAAAGCCAGGTCTGATGATAGGGGCTGCGTAGAGAGAATAGGGAGAGGACCGAGGACTGAACCCTGAGGAGAAGAAAATAAGTAGATGGTAGAAGGTCAGAGAGGCAGGAAGGAAACCATAAGAAAGCAGCATCCATAAAGGGAAACTGTCAGTAGGTTTGGAGCCATTAAACCACCTGCATGTGCACATGCAGCTGGCGGATAGTGTTAAACCTGCCCATAATATTGTTGAAGACATAAATTACCAGAGATGAGTCCTGGACTCTTCATGCGCATTGCACCGATGGAGCCCATCTCGCTTTACTGTGCATGCGCTGTGAAATCAGAAGATCGTGTTAGTTTAGAGATGCAGGGTAAATCCTTCAGCTCGTCATCAGGCAGCATCTGTACACGAGGACACGGGGTCCGCAGCCTCGCTTAGATCACCGTATACATATTTAATCGGCGCGCTCGCTGGACCTGTGACAAGATTGCTGAGCAGGAAATAAAGAGGAGCCTGGCTGCGCTCCTGGAATAGCTCCCTGATGTGCACAGACAAGATCTCGGCTCCTTCTGACTATTCATTAAGCCATTTGCTAGCTGTGTGTGGATGCGTGTACTGCGTATAACACGTTGGGATGTAAGCGTCGAGAGCGCGAAAATTGGGCATTTTACATTGCACTCGATGCGGCCATATGTTGCACTGCAGCCGAGGGGCGATCAACTGGATTACAGTGCCCTTAAAAGATGGGATCCATCATCGTTGGGTGTGGCTGCTAATGGTGAGACGTGTTACCGTGCACCTCCCTATATCCCTTATTCTTCCACATTGACAAATAAAAATGTAAAGGGGTATTTCCATCCGGGACATATATATGGCATAAAGATAGGATATAGCATAAATGTCTGATAGATGCGGGTCCCACCCCTGAGATCTGCTCCTATCTCAAAACAGGGTCCCTGTTGTAAAAGGAGAGCACAGTGCGCATGCGCAGTGTTCTCTCCATTCACTTCTATAGGACTAGTCTAGTAGTGAATGAAAAAAGCTGTGCAAGCACCATGCCTTTAGTTTACGACAGGGGCCCGCACCTGTCCGACATTTATGGCACATCCTTATACTGACTGTCCCCTTGCGTGGCATCAGACAGCCTTATACTGACTGTCCCCTTGTGGTGGCATCAGACAGCCTTATGCAGACTGCCCCCTTGTGGTGCCATCAGACAGCCTTATACAGACTGCCCCCTTATGGTGGCATCAGACAGCCTTATACAGACTGCCCCCTTGTGGTGGCATCAGACAGCCTTATGCAGACTGCCCCCTTTGTATACGGCTGTCTGATCCCATCACAAGGGGGCAATCTGTATAAGGCGTCTGATGCCACCACAAGGGGACTGTCTGTATAAGGCTGTCTGATGCCATCACGCCAGTCCCCTTGTGGTGGCATCAGACGCCTTATACAGACTGTCCCCTTGTGGTGGCATCAGACAGCCTTATACAGACTGCCCCCTTGTGGTGACATCAGACAGCCTTATACTGACTGTCCCCTTGTGGTGGCATCAGACAGCCTTATACAGACTGTCCCCTTATGGTGGTATCAGACAGCGGTATACAGACTATCCCCTTGTGGTGGCATCAGACAGCCTTATACAGACTGCCCCCTTGTGGTGCCATCAGACAGTGTTATACAGACTGCCCCCTTGTGGTGCCATCAGACAGTGTTATACAGACTGCCCCCTTGTGGTGCCATCAGACAGTGTTATACAGTCTGTCCCCTTGTGGTGCCATCAGACAGTGTTATACAGACTGTCCCCTTGTGGTGCCATCAGACAGTGTTATACAGACTGCCCCCTTGTGGTGCCATCAGACAGTGTTATACAGACTGCCCCCTTGTGGTGCCATCAGACAGTGTTATACAGACTGTCCCCTTGTGGTGCCATCAGACAGTGTTATACAGACTGCCCCCTTGTGGTGCTATCAGACAGTGTTATACAGACTGTCCCCTTGTGGTGCCATCAGACAGCCTTACTGACTGCTCCCTTGTGGTGCCATTGGACAGCCTTAGGCTAGGTTCATGTCACTGTTTTGTTTTCCGTTCTTTTCATCAGTCAGAAGAATAGGAAAAAAAACAAAAACTCAAGCTCAAAAAAAGATCAGTTATTTTTAGTGCAAACAGATGGTAACCGAGCATGACTGATGCTCAAATTAACTGTTCTAACGGATCAGAAAAAACGAAAACAAATTGGTGATGTGAATGCACCTTTATATAGACTGTCCCCTTGTGGTGGCATCCGACAGCAGCATACAGAGTGCCCCTTTGTGTTGGTGTAAGATATGTGGTTGCAAAACAAACAGTATGTAAGCTTTAAAGAGCACCTCTCCTATTAAACCAGACATACTGCCTGGTAGGGTTGATCCTACTGATTAAAATGATACCTGCCTTGAGAAAATCGGTTGCAGCGTCCCAGAGAAAAAAGACTTTTATTCCTGACGCAAATGAGGTCTTCAGTGCACTGAGGGGTGGGGCCCATTCACATGAAGAATAAAAGTCTTTTTTCTAGGGAACGCCACAACAGATTTTCACAAGACAGGTAGCATTTTAATCAGCAGGATCACCCCCACCGGTAAATATGATAGGTTTAATAGGATTGATCATGCTTTTCGGTGCCCTTTAAGGTGTCATAAAGAGCCCTATGAAAATAAACTATTCTTTTTTCTGGTCCGCTCTTCACCTTCCGCTCCGGTACCTGAACCATGATAAGCATCCTCCCCCAGGAAGCGGAAGATTCACAGTACCCTCCTCCGCAGGGTCTTCCGGCCTCCTCCAGGTGGGGAGCGGTAGTAAGTGCTGCCCTATGTACAATGCAACATGGCTACTCTACACCCTTCATCAAAAATCCTCCCCCTACCTTCAAAGCCAGCTCTTTACTAAAACCTCTGGAACTGCTTCTGGCGGGGGTGGAAGGGAAATCGTTCCCAAAGATCAGTACAAACAAGGTGCTGTTTTGGGTTCCAAAGCCAAATAATAAGCCCAAAAAGTTGAACCAAAATTTGTTACGAGAGGTTCAAAATGGGGACTGCAAAATCCGGATGGAGCCTTCCTCAGGACGGAGTGTTCGTGGCGCGGTAATCAGTACGACTTCCCAACTGGCACTCGATTTTTCTGAGGTCGGCTTAGCCGAGCATGCATGTGTATTGGGGGATTGGAGATTCACCTACCCAGGAAAGAATGTCTTGCCCTCCTGACTTGTGTCCTGCCTAGGAAGGTCCCTTTTTTGACTTTTGCTGGCAGCCCATCCTCCTCTGTGCACCCCTGTGACCTCATCTAATAACCATAGGGGTAGAATTAGGACGAGTGTGTGGTGCTGATTTACAAGCGCAGTACCTGTATAGGAAACGCATGGTTCTTCCTCCCCGTGAGGCTAAGGCTACATTCACACTAGCGTTTTAGTTTTCCGGTATTGAGATCTGTCATAGGGTCTCAATACCGGAAAAAAAAAAAACGCTTCCGTTTTGTCCTCATTCATTGTCAATAGGGACAAAACGGAACTGAACAGAACGTAACGCTCCAAAATATATTTCGTTCCGTTCTCGGAGAGCAAATCGCAGCATGCTGCAGTTTGTTTTCCGTCCTGGGATGGGGAGCAAGACGGATCCGTCATGACCCACAATGCAAGTCAATGGGAACAGATCTGTTTTCTCTGACACAATAGAAAACTGATTCGTCCCCCATTGACTTTCCATGGAGTTCCTGATGGATCCGTCTTGGCTATGTTACAGATAATACAACCGGATCCGTTCATAACGGACACAGACAGTTGCATTATCAGTAACTGGATCCACCAAGAACGCTAGTGTGAAAGTAGCCTAACATACCTCTTGGCAGTGACAGTCAGTCTGTATTCTTGTTTTCTGCGGGGATAGAAGGAGCGGTGTATAAATATGATGATACTGAGACAAACAGCCTGCTCCGCTGCCAGGAAATCCCGCTGCCAGAAGTACCAAAATTGGACAGAACTAGACCCCCCGACTGTACCCGAGAAAACATCAGCAGCTGTTATTTATATGTATCATTACTAAGCGGAGGGATCCTGATTTGTTATTACTGCTTTACAACTCGCGGCGTGAGAATAGAAATCTTAGAGAATATAATAAAATACAAAATGTAATAAAATTAAAGCACATAGAATACCACGAGATACGGTCCATGTATAGATTGGATGGCGCTCTTAAAAAAAAGGCAAAATGTAATAAAATTATACGTCATAGTATACTATGAGACATGGTACATGTATAGATTGCGTGGCGCTGTATAAAAAAATACAAAATGTAATCCAAAAGAATAAAATACAAAATGTAATAAAATTAAAGCACATAGAATACCAGGAGATACGGTACATGTATAGATTGGATGGCGCTGTATAAAAAAATACAAAATGTAATACAACAGAATAAAATACAAAATGTAATAAAATTAAACCACATAGAATACCAAGAGATAGGGTCCATGTATAGATTGGATGGCGCTGTATAAAAAAATGCTAAATGTAATCCAAAAGAATAAAATACAAGATATAATAAAATTATAAATACTGTGAGATACGGTATATAGAGATATTGCACAACACAATTTAATGAAATATAAAACGTAATACAACATGTAATAAAATTATACAGTATATGTATAGATTGAATAATGCAATATAATAGTAGAAGTGGATCGGCACTCACTTTTTGAAGCTAATAATTCTTCACTTTTTTTTGCCATAAACGAAATACAGGCAAATGTGATGTTTTTCAGGTAAAACAGCATCAAAAATTGAGTGGCGATCCACTTCTTCTACTTGGATGTATGGGCCTACAACCCAGGATACAAGCATCTTCTTCCACAGTGCCGACTGATTATTTCTACATAATGTAATATAATAAAACACAAAAGGCAATAAAATGATACTACACAATATACTATGAGATACGGTGTATACAGTATATAGAGAGAGACTGCACAACCCAATATAATAAAACACAAAAGGCAATAAAATGATACTACACAATATACTATGAGATACAGTCCATATATAGATTGCACAATGCAACATAATAAAACATAACTATGTAATAGAACGCAATAACATACAAAAAGAAATGAAATAATAGAATATAAAGCATTACGATATAATACATTGCGTCATGCAAACAAATAAAATACAGCAGTTTATGATACAATGTAAAGGAGTAGAATATTGCTGATGTACCCCAAATATCTGACCAGTTGGGGCACAACCGCCGATCAACTGTTTGATGAGGCGGAGGCACTCCAGTGAGCCCTGCATCCTCTACCTAATCTCATCTTGATCAGTCCCATAGCTGTGTGCGGCTCAGTCCCATTCAAGTAAATGGGCCTGGGCTGCAATACCAAGCACAGCCACTATCCAATGTATGGCGCTGTTCTTGATGTTCAGCGAGGAGGCCGCAGCGCTCTTCAGCCTCATCAAACAGAAGATCGGTGAGGGCGTCAGGAGTCAAAACCTCACCGATCAGATATTGATGAGCTGAAGATAGGTCATCAATGTTCTACTCTCAGGAAATCCCCTTTAAAAGGAAACCGTCAGTAGGAAATTCACTGATAGACCAGGCACAATGCCTTGTAGTTGTAGCTCAGCTGAATGTAATGATACCTTTCACTGAGCGATCCGTTGCATCATTCTGGAGAAAAAGTACTTTTAATCCATATGCAAATGAGAAGTTAAGTGCAACGAGGGTGGGCCCAAAACACTCTGTGCACATGCATTTTTGTACTGGTTACAAATGTATGGAATAGCGCAGCATAATGCATCGATCATACTACACTGTGATGTAATATAATAATCATACAGCGGTATATTGCAGTAAGGTGACTGGAAGCTCTCCAGGACCTATCCTGGGCATATGTCATAGAGAGCAGTCCTCCACTTGGGACTGTCACAGCAGAGAGACCTTCCCCAACAGCAGTCCATCAATGTGTGATGTCAAAAAAGCAGGGGAAATTCAAAGGTCTTTTTGAGAAAACCCTGTTTTGTATCTTTGATGTTCAGATGGAACTAGATAGACTTATTTGCACTTGTGTCCTTTGCAGGTTTTATAAGATGTCCGCAGATATAAAAGACGTCGGTGTGTGGGCACAGACGAGAACGCTCCTGTACAAAAATTACCTTGTGAAATGTAGGACAAAGAAGGACACGTTGCAGGTACGTCTGGGAGATTTCTTCTGCAGCTCAGCTCTACATTTGTTTCTTGTTCTCTGGGAAACACTGGGGAATGTGGGCAGGACGCCATGGATGGAAAATGCTGCGGGATAATAATAGCATGAAGGAACAGACTCGCGTATCTTACAGGCCCGAGGATGTCTAAGGCAAGAGATGGTTGTTGGAAGAACCATGGTTTGTCAGAAGGACCTCTGTCAGAACGACCATTGTTTGTCAGAAGGACCACTGTTTGTCAGAAGGACCACTGTTTGTAAGAAGGACCACTGTTTGTCAGAAGGACCACTGTTTGTCAGAAGGACCACTGTTTGTCAGAAGGACCACTGTTTGTAAGAAGGACCACTGTTTGTAAGAAGGACCACTGTTTGTAAGAAGGACCACTGTTTGTCAGAAGGACCACTGTTTGTCAGAAGGACCTCTGTCAGAAGGACCACTGTTTGTCAGAACGACCATTGTTTGTCAGAAGGACCACTGTTTGTCAGAAAAACCATTGTTTGTTATAAGAACCTGTTTTTTGAAAAGACTGTTGATTGTCAGAAGGACCATTCTTTGTTAGAAGGACCGTTGTTTGTCAGAAGTAGGGCTGCAGCTATTGACAGTTTTTGTAATTGAGTATTCTAATAACAAAAAACTAATTAAAAGAAAGTTTTTCTTTACAAAAACTCATAAGTCTCCCCCCCATGCCATCAGGTTCCCCCCTAGCGCTGTCAGCTGCCCCCTCAGTCCCATAAGCTTCCTCCCCCAGTGCCATCAGCTTCCCCCCTGTGCCAACAGCTTCCCCCCCAGTACCATCAGCTGCCCCTCAGTGCCATCAGCTTTACCCCCAGTACCATCAGCTTCCCCTCAGTGCCACCAGCTGCCCTCAGTACCATCAGCTTCCCTCAGTGCCATCAGCTTCCCCTCAGTGCCACCAGCTGGCCCCCAGTGCCATTAGCTTCCCCCAGTGCCATCAGCGTACCCCTCAGTGCCATCAGCGTACCCCTCAGTGCCATCAGCTTTCCCTCAGTGCCATCAGCTGCCCCCTAGTGCCATCAGCTTCCCCCTCAGTGCCACCAGCTGCCCCCTAGGGCCATCAGCTTCCCCCTCAGTGCCATCAGCTTCCCCCTCAGTGCCATCAGCTTTCCCCTCAGTGCCATCAGCTGCCCCCTCAGTGCTATCAGCTGCCCCCTCAGTGCCATGAGCTTCCCCCAGTGTCACCAGCTGCCCTCCCAGTGCCATCAGGCTCCCCCAGTGCTATCAGCTGCCCCCTCAGTGCCATCAGCTGCCACCCCAGTGCAATCAGCTTTCCCCTCAGTGCCATCAGATGCCCCCAGTGCCACCATCTCCCCCTCCTAGCCATGTCCTCAGCGTCAGTACTTACTTTTCCCATAGGGGCGCCGCTCCACAGCTCGTCCATCTTCTTCTCTGCGCGCTGCACTGTGTCCTGACATCACACAGCCGTCAGGTCATAGTGCGTACTAACATGCACTATGACCTGACGATGTGTCAGGATACAGTGCACAGCGGTGTCGGCCGGCGGGTAACCACGGAGCGGTGAGTAATAGCAACCACTTCACTCCCGCTCCGTGGTCACATGACACAAACGAATACTCGATGCAAAAAATTTGCATCGAGGATTTTTTTTGGTCGAATTACTCGATTTAATCGAATAATCGTTTCAGCCCTAGTCAGAAGGACCATTGCTTGTCAGAAGGACCATTGCTTGTCAGAAGGACCATTGCTTGTCAGAAGGACCATTGCTTGTCAGAAGGACCATTGTTTGTCAGAAGGACCATTGTTTGTCAGAAAGACCATTGTTTGTCAGAAGAACTTCTGTTAGTCAGAAGGACCATTGTTGGTCAGATTGACCATTGTTGGTCAGATTGACCATTGTTTGTCAGAAGGACCATTCTTTGTTATAAGGACATGTTTGTTGCAAGGACCATTGTTTGTCAGGAAGACCTGCTTTTCAGGAGAAGCAGTGTTTGTCATATTGACCGTTATTTGTCAAAAGAACCATTGTTTGTCAGAAGGACCATTGTTTTTTTCTAAAGACCATTGTTTGTCCATCAGAAGTAGCATTAATTTTCAGAAGGACCATTGTTTGTCAGATGGACCTGTCTGTTAGAAGGAGCATTGTTTGAAGGAAGGATCATTGTTTGAAGGAAGAATCATTGTTTGAAGGAAGGATCATTGTTTGAAGGAAGGATCACTGTTTGTCAGAACGACCATTGTTTGTCAGAAGGACCACTGTTTGTCAGAACGATTATTGTTTGTCAGAAGGACCATTGTTTGTCAAAAGGACCACTGTTTGTCAGAAGGACCACTGTTTGTAAGAAGGACCACTGTTTGTCAGAAGGACCACTGTTTGTCAGAAGGACCACTGTTTGTCAGAAGGACCACTGTTTGTCAGAAGGACCACTGTTTGTAAGAAGGACCACTGTTTGTCAGAACGACCACTGTTTCTAAGAAGGACCACTGTTTGTAAGAAGGACCACTGTTTGTTAGAAGGACCACTGTTTGTCAGAAGGACCTCTGTCAGAAGGACCACTGTTTGTCAGAAGGACCACTGTTTGTCAGAACGACCATTGTTTGTCAGAACAACCACTCTTTGTCGGAAAAACCATTGTTTGTTATAAGAACCTGTTTTTTGAAAAGACTGTTGATTGTCAGAAGGACCATTCTTTGTTAGAAGGACCGTTGTTTGTCAGAAGTAGGGCTGCAGCTATTGACAGTTTTTGTAATTGAGTATTCTAATAACAAAAAACTAATTAAAAGAAAGTTTTTCTTTACAAAAACTCATAAGTCTCCCCCCCCATGCCATCAGGTTCCCCCCTAGCGCTGTCAGCTGCCCCCTCAGTCCCATAAGCTTCCTCCCCCAGTGCCATCAGCTTCCCCCCTGTGCCAACAGCTTCCCCCAGTACCATCAGCTGCCCCTCAGTGCCATCAGCTTTACCCCCAGTACCATCAGCTTCCCCCTCAGTGCCACCAGCTGCCCTCAGTACCATCAGCTTCCCCCTCAGTGCCATCAGCTTCCCCTCAGTGCCACCAGCTGGCCCCCAGTGCCATTAGCTTCCCCCAGTGCCATCAGCGTACCCCTCAGTGCCATCAGCGTACCCCTCAGTGCCATCAGCTTTCCCTCAGTGCCATCAGCTGCCCCCTAGTGCCATCAGCTTCCCTCAGTGCCACCAGCTGCCCCTAGGGCCATCAGCTTCCCCTCAGTGCCATCAGCTTCCCCCTCAGTGCCATCAGCTTCCCCTCAGTGCCATCAGCTGCCCCCTCAGTGCTATCAGCTGCCCCCTCAGTGCCATCAGCTTCCCCAGTGTCACCAGCTGCCCTCCCAGTGCCATCAGGCTCCCCCAGTGCTATCAGCTGCCCCTCAGTGCCATCAGCTGCCACCCCAGTGCAATCAGCTTTCCCTCAGTGCCACCAACTGCCCCCAGTGCCACCATCTCCCCCTCCTAGCCATGTCCTCAGCGTCAGTACTTACTTTTCCCATAGGGGCGCCGCTCCACAGCTCGTCCATCTTCTTCTCTGCGCGCTGCACTGTGTCCTGACATCACACAGCGTCAGGTCATAGTGCGTACTAACGTGCACTATGACCCGACGATGTGTCAGGATACAGTGCACAGCGGTGTCGGCCGGCGGGTAACCACGGAGCGGTGAGTAATAGCAACCACTTCACTCCCGCTCCGTGGTCACATGACACAAACGAATACTCGATGCAAAAAATTTGCATCAAGGATTTTTTTGTGTCGAATTACTCGATTCAATCGAATAATCATTTCAGCCCTAGTCAGAAGGACCATTGCTTGTCAGAAGGACCATTGTTTGTCAGAAGGACCATTGTTTGCCAGAAGGACCATTGTTTGTCAGAAGGACCATTGTTTGTCAGTAAGACCTTTGTTTGTCAGAAGGACCATTGTTTGTCAGAAGAACTTCTGTTAGTCAGAAGGACCATTGTTTGTCAGAAGGACCATTGTTTGTCAGAAGGACCATTGTTGGTCAGATTGACCATTGTTTGTCAGAAGGACCATTCTTTGTTATAAGGACATGTTTGTTGCAAGGACCATTGTTTGTCAGGAAGACCTGCTTTTCAGGAGAAGCAGTGTTTGTCATATTGACCGTTATTTGTCAAAAGAACCATTGTTTGTCAGAAGGACCATTGTTTTTTTCTAAAGACCATTGTTTGTCCATCAGAAGTAGCATTAATTTTCAGAAGGACCATTGTTTGTCAGATGGACCTGTCTGTTAGAAGGAGCATTGTTTGAAGGAAGGATCATTGTTTGAAGGAAGAATCATTGTTTGAAGGAAGGATCATTGTTTGAAGGAAGGATCATTGTTTGAAGGAAGGATCACTGTTTGTCAGAACGACCATTGTTTGTCAGAAGGACCACTGTTTGTCAGAACGATTATTGTTTGTCAGAAGGACCATTGTTTGTCAAAAGGACCACTGTTTGTCAGAAGGACCACTGTTTGTAAGAAGGACCACTGTTTGTCAGAAGGACCACTGTTTGTCAGAAGGACCACTGTTTGTCAGAACGACCACTGTTTGTCAGAAGGACCACTGTTTGTAAGAAGGACCACTGTTTGTCAGAACGACCACTGTTTCTAAGAAGGACCACTGTTTGTAAGAAGGACCACTGTTTGTTAGAAGGACCACTGTTTGTCAGAAGGACCTCTGTCAGAAGGACCACTGTTTGTCAGAAGGACCACTGTTTGTCAGAACGACCATTGTTTGTCAGAACAACCACTCTTTGTCGGAAAACCATTGTTTGTTATAAGAACCTGTTTTTTGAAAAAGACTGTTGATTGTCAGAAGGACCATTCTTTGTTAGAAGGACCGTTGTTTGTCAGAAGTAGGGCTGCAGCTATTGACAGTTTTTGTAATTGAGTATTCAAATAACAAAAAACTAATTAAAAGAAAGTTTTTCTTTACAAAAACTCATAAGTCTCCCCCATGCCATCAGGTTCCCCCTAGCGCTGTCAGCTGCCCCTCAGTCCCATAAGCTTCCTCCCCAGTGCCATCAGCTTCCCCCTGTGCCAACAGCTTCCCCCCCAGTACCATCAGCTGCCCCTCAGTGCCATCAGCTTTACCCCCAGTACCATCAGCTTCCCCCTCAGTGCCACCAGCTGCCCTCAGTACCATCAGCTTCCCCCTCAGTGCCATCAGCTTCCCCCTCAGTGCCACCAGCTGGCCCCCAGTGCCATTAGCTTCCCCCCAGTGCCATCAGCGTACCCCTCAGTGCCATCAGCGTACCCCTCAGTGCCATCAGCTTTCCCCTCAGTGCCATCAGCTGCCCCCTAGTGCCATCAGCTTCCCCCTCAGTGCCACCAGCTGCCCCCTAGGGCCATCAGCTTCCCCCTCAGTGCCATCAGCTTCCCCCTCAGTGCCATCAGCTTTCCCCTCAGTGCCATCAGCTGCCCCCTCAGTGCTATCAGCTGCCCCCTCAGTGCCATCAGCTTCCCCCAGTGTCACCAGCTGCCCTCCCAGTGCCATCAGGCTCCCCCCAGTGCTATCAGCTGCCCCCTCAGTGCCATCAGCTGCCACCCCAGTGCAATCAGCTTTCCCCTCAGTGCCACCAACTGCCCCCAGTGCCACCATCTCCCCCTCCTAGCCATGTCCTCAGCGTCAGTACTTACTTTTCCCATAGGGGCGCCGCTCCACAGCTCGTCCATCTTCTTCTCTGCGCGCTGCACTGTGTCCTGACATCACACAGCGTCAGGTCATAGTGCGTACTAACGTGCACTATGACCCGACGATGTGTCAGGATACAGTGCACAGCGGTGTCGGCCGGCGGGTAACCACGGAGCGGTGAGTAATAGCAACCACTTCACTCCCGCTCCGTGGTCACATGACACAAACGAATACTCGATGCAAAAAATTTGCATCGAGGATTTTTTTTGGTCGAATTACTCGATTCAATCGAATAATCGTTTCAGCCCTAGTCAGAAGGACCATTGTTTGTCAGAAAGACCATTGTTTGTCAGAAAGACCATTGTTTGTCAGAAAGACCATTGTTTGTCAGAAAGACCATTGTTTGTCAGAAGAACTTCTGTTAGTCAGAAGGACCATTGTTAATCAGATTGACCATTGTTGGTCAGATTGACCATTGTTTGTCAGAAAGACCATTGTTTGTCAGAAGAACTTCTGTTAGTCAGAAGGACCATTGTTGGTCAGATTGACCATTGTTGGTCAGATTGACCATTGTTTGTCAGAAGGACCATTCTTTGTTATAAGGACATGTTTGTTGCAAGGACCATTGTTTGTCAGGAAGACCTGCTTTTCAGGAGAAGCAGTGTTTGTCATATTGACCGTTATTTGTCAAAAGAACCATTGTTTTTTTCTAAAGACCATTGTTTGTCCATCAGAAGTAGCATTAATTTTCAGAAGGACCGTTGTTTGTCAGATGGACCTGTCTGTTAGAAGGAGCATTGTTTGAAGGAAGGATCATTGTTTGAAGGAAGAATCATTGTTTGAAGGAAGGATCATTGTTTGAAGGAAGGATCACTGTTTGTCAGAACGACCATTGTTTGTCAGAAGGACCACTGTTTGTCAGAACGATTATTGTTTGTCAGAAGGACCATTGTTTGTCAAAAGGACCACTGTTTGTCAGAAGGACCACTGTTTGTAAGAAGGACCACTGTTTGTCAGAAGGACCACTGTTTGTCAGAAGGACCACTGTTTGTAAGAAGGACCACTGTTTGTCAGAACGACCACTGTTTCTAAGAAGGACCACTGTTTGTAAGAAGGACCACTGTTTGTAAGAAGGACCACTGTTTGTCAGAAGGACCTCTGTCAGAAGGACCACTGTTTGTAAGAAGGACCACTGTTTGTCAGAACAACCACTCTTTGTCGGAAAAACCATTGTTTGTTATAAGAACCTGTTTTTTGAAAAGACTGTTGATTGTCAGAAGGACCATTCTTTGTTATAAGGACCGTTGTTTGTCAGAAGTAGGGCTGCAGCTATTGACAGTTTTTGTAATTGAGTATTCTAATAACAAAAAACTAATTAAAAGAAAGTTTTTCTTTACAAAAACTCATAAGTCTCCCCCCCATGCCATCAGGTTCCCCCCTAGCGCTGTCAGCTGCCCCTCAGTCCCATAAGCTTCCTCCCCAGTGCCATCAGCTTCCCCCTGTGCCAACAGCTTCCCCTTAGTACCATCAGCTGCCCCTCAGTGCCATCAGCTTTACCCCCAGTACCATCAGCTTCCCCTCAGTGCCACCAGCTGCCCTCAGTACCATCAGCTTCCCCCTCAGTGCCATCAGCTTCCCCCTCAGTGCCACCAGCTGGCCCCCAGTGCCATTAGCTTCCCCCCAGTGCCATCAGCGTACCCCTCAGTGCCATCAGCTTTCCCCTCAGTGCCATCAGCTGCCCCCTCAGTGCTATCAGCTGCCCCCTCAGTGCCATCAGCTTCCCCCAGTGTCACCAGCTGCCCTCCCAGTGCCATCAGGCTCCCCCCAGTGCTATCAGCTGCCCCCTCAGTGCCATCAGCTGCCACCCCAGTGCAATCAGCTTTCCCCTCAGTGCCATCAGATGCCCCCTGTGCCATCAGCTGCCCCCCAGTGCCACCAACTGCCCCCAGTGCCACCATCTCCCCCTCCTAGCCATGTCCTCAGCGTCAGTACTTACTTTTCCCATAGGGGCGCCGCTCCACAGCTCGTCCATCTTCTTCTCTGCGCGCTGCACTGTGTCCTGACATCACACAGCGTCAGGTCATAGTGCGTACTAACGTGCACTATGACCCGACGATGTGTCAGGATACAGTGCACAGCGGTGTCGGCCGGCGGGTAACCACGGAGCGGTGAGTAATAGCAACCACTTCACTCCCGCTCCGTGGTCACATGACACAAACGAATACTCGATGCAAAAAATTTGCATCAAGGATTTTTTTGTGTCGAATTACTCGATTCAATCGAATAATCATTTCAGCCCTAGTCAGAAGGACCATTGTTTGTCAGAAGGACCATTGTTTGCCAGAAGGACCATTGTTTGTCAGAAGGACCATTGTTTGCCAGAAGGACCATTGTTTGTCAGTAAGACCTTTGTTTGTCAGAAGGACCATTGTTTGTCAGAAGAACTTCTGTTAGTCAGAAGGACCATTGTTTGTCAGAAGGACCATTGTTTGTCAGAAGGACCATTGTTGGTCAGATTGACCATTGTTTGTCAGAAGGACCATTCTTTGTTATAAGGACATGTTTGTTGCAAGGACCATTGTTTGTCAGGAAGACCTGCTTTTCAGGAGAAGCAGTGTATGTCATATTGACCGTTATTTGTCAAAAGAACCATTGTTTGTCAGAAGGACCATTGTTTTTTTCTAAAGACCATTGTTTGTCCATCAGAAGTAGCATTAATTTTCAGAAGGACCGTTGTTTGTCAGATGGACCTGTCTGTTAGAAGGAGCATTGTTTGAAGGAAGGATCATTGTTTGAAGGAAGGATCATTGTTTGAAGGAAGGATCATTGTTTGTCAGAAGGACCAGTGTTGGTCAGAAGAACCTTTCCTTCTCCATAGATCTCATCAAAATCAATAATCTACCACAAAATACGTGGCAGCAGGACGATTTTAGCAAATGTCTTTGGAGATGGAATGACTGCCCCCAGACTCCTCAATCTGTGGGATAAGCAGCACCAAAGGTTTCTGGCAGTCACTTATCTCATGTCCTGTGCATTTCACATTATCTGCCCATATAAATGGGTCCCAATCCAGATGACTAGGATGGCCCCCAATCTATCACCAAACCCTGATCTCACCTGAACTGTCTTGCAGAAAGCATTTTGATAGATCGGAGACTATTTGGTGAGCGCCCCACTCCAGTACCTTCAGCTGGATTGTCCATTTGCTCACCGGACATTTTTAGCTTCACGCGTCGGTCCGACACCCTGAGCCTACTATCAGGTGTCCCCCTCGTACACTAGTTCAGGTTACACGTGCTGCGGGCAGGTTGGGGTTTTCTGTTGACATTAGTAATGTAGCGACAGTGTGCCAGGGCAGTGCCAGGACAGGACACAAGACGAATGGGCGGAGGGCACAGGATGATAGTGAAATGTGCCGCTTCTTTATTGTAGAGGATACAAATCGTGTGATATGTACCTGTTACCTGCACACCTATACTGGGACATGCATATATAGCCACCCCCGCCAACACATAGGGGGATCTGGGGGTGCAGTAGTCTTACGGTATCCTTGTGTGAACCTGGCTTTACCAGCCGAGATGCTACACAAACCGATGAATGTTCTGCTTTCCTCCTATTTGCACGTTGCTTAGAGAGCGTCTTCCTCCATATGGCGGTATTTTATACCTTCGTAATTGTCGCAGCCTCAGTCACAGTAATTGCCTCACACATAGGGCCGTGCCTTTGGGATGTTGCAGGCGAGCATTGGCGCTGGCACCTCTCCAGATAGAAGCGTGTCAGTGTTATTACCAGTCACTCGCTCCTGCTTCCCATACCTCATGTTCAAGGCAGAAACCCAAAGATTTCACTTATGTCATCGAAGAAAAGTGGATTGAATTGGTAAAGAAGGAAACAACATTTGCTGCCTTTTCATGTTGATATCAATATTACAGTATATAAAAGTTGAGTAAGTACATTACTTATCCAGAGCCACACTATTGTACTGATCCTGAGTTACGTCCTGTATTATACTCCAGAGCTGCAATCACTATTCTGCTGGTGGAGTCACTGTGTACATACATTACATTACTTATCCTGTACTGATCCTGAGTTACATCCTGTATTATACTCCAGAGCTGCACTCACTATTCTGCTGGTGCAGTCACTGTGTACATACATTACTTATCCTGTACTAATCCTGAGTTACATCCTGTATTATACTCCGGAGCTGCACTCACTATTCTGCTGGTGGAGTCACTGTGTACACACATTACTTATCCTGTACTAATCCTGAGTTACATCCTGTATTATACTCCGGAGCTGCACTCACTATTCTGCTGGTGGAGTCACTGTGTACATACATTACATTACTTATCCTGTACTGATCCCGAGTTACATCCTGTATTATACTCCAGAGCTGCACTCACTGTTCTGCTGGTGGAGTCACTGTGTACATACATTACTTATCCTGTACTGATCCTGAGTTACATCCTGTATTATACTCCAGAGCTGCACTCACTATTCTGCTAGTGAAGTCACTGTGTACATACATTACTTATCCTGTACTGATCCTGAGTTACATCCTGTATTATACTCCAGAGCTGCACTCACTATTCTGCTGGTGCAGTCACTGTGTACATACATTACATTACTTATCCTGTACTGATCCTGAGTTACATACTGTATTATACTCCAGAGCTGCACTCACTATTCTGCTGGTGCAGTCACTGTGTACATAGATTACATTACTTATCCTGTACTAATCCAGAGTTACATCCTGTATTATACTCCGGAGCTGCACTCACTATTCTGCTGGTGGAGTCACTGTGTACATACATTACTTATCCTGTACTGATCCTGAGTTACGTCCTGTATTATACTCCAGAGCTGCAATCACTATTCTGCTGGTGGAGTCACTGTGTACATACATTACATTACCTATCCTGTACTGGTCCTGAGTTACATCCTGTATTATACTCCAGAGCCGCACTCACTATTCTGCTGGTAGAGTCACTGTGTACATACATTACATTACTCATCCTGTACTGATCCTGAGTTACATCCTGTATTATACTCCAGAGCTGCACTCACTATTCTGCTGGTGGAGTCACTGTGTACATACATTACATTATACTGTACTGATCCTAAGTTACATCCTGTAATATACTCCAGAGCTGCACTCACTATTCTGCTGGTGGAGTCACTGTGTACATACATTACATTACTTATCCTGTACTGATCTTTATTTACATCCTGTATTATACCCCAGAGCTGCACTCACTATTCTGCTGGTGGAGTCACTGTATACATACATTATATTACTTATCCTGTACTGATCCTGAGTTACATCCTGTAATATACTCCAGAGCTGCACTCACTATTCTGCTGGTGGAGTCACTGTGTACATGCATTACACTTCGTATCCTGTACTGATCCTGAGTTACATCCTGGATTATACTCTAGAGCTGCACTCACTATTCTGCTGGTGGAGTCACTGTGTACATACATTACTTATCCTGTACTGATCCTCAGTTACATCATGCAATATACTCCAGAGCTGCACTCACTATTCTGCTGGTGGAGTCACTGTGTACATACATTACTTATCCTGTACTGATCCTCAGTTACATCATGCAATATACTCCAGAGCTGCACTCACTATTCTGCTGGTGCAGTCACTGTGTACATACATTACATTACTTATCCTCTACTGATCCTGAGTTACATTCTGTATTATACTCCAGAGCTGCACTCACTATTCTGCTAGTGGAGTCACTGTGTACATACATTACATTACTTACCCTGTACTCATCCTGAGTTACATCCTGTATTATACTCCAGAGCTGCACTCACTATTCTGCTGGTGGAGTCACTGTGTACATACATTACATTACTTATCCTGTACTGATCCTGAGTTACAGCCTGTATTATACTCCAGAGCTGCACTCACTATTCTGCTGGTGACGTCACTGTGTACATACACTACTAATCTTCCACTGATCTTAATTTACATCCTGTATTATACTCCAGAGCTGCGCTCTCTGTTATCGTATATGATTGTTGTGTGTATTTTCAGGTTTTGACCTCATTTCTTCTTCTCTGATTGCAGGAAATCCTCTACCCCGTCATCTGGTCTCTGATTTGGCTGCTGCTTGTCCTGGTTATGCCGAACAAACATCATGAAACAACACCGAACCATATTCTTAATGAGTTGGACGTCAGCCATGTCTTCACTGTTGGATACACTCCGGCTACTAATGTGACAGAGAACATCATGATGTTGGCGTCCCATCACTGTATTGGCTCAGGTAACCTAGTTAATGGTATAATCCGTGAGTCGGAGCTGTGCTGCCTGTGTGTGACAGTCATGGAGAAAGCGTGAGACTTCATATGTGCTGGTGACAGGTTAGGGGGGGTAGACAGCAGGATAGCAGTTACTGAATGAACCAAGTACCCCACTGCTGCAGTCAGACTGGGATATGAAGAGAACACCAATTCTGGAGCTTTCCTTTGAATTTTGTGTTGTGACGTTGCTCTGTTATTCCTCTTGGAAATTTATGAATCGATTCAACAATGGGTTTTACCATGTCTCTTGTGAAAGGGGTGTGTCCCCACACAGTCAGACATTGTCAGCACTGATTGGACATTGTCAAAGCGGGTTACACCCAAAACCAATAATATTATTAAGTTTCCAGGAGGAATAAGGGTACGTTCACACGACGACAATTGTCGCGCGACAAAAAGTCGCACTATTGTCGCGCGACAATTTTTATAATGGGAGTCTATGGTGTCGCAGTGCGACATGCGACATGCTGCGACTGCGACACGACAGTCGGAGAAAATCCATCCGGGATGGATTTTTTGCGACTGTTGTGTCGCAGTCGCAACATGTCGCATGTTGCACGTGCGACACCACCATAGACTCCCATTATAAAAATTGTCGCGCGACATTAATGTGACATCAATGTCGCGCTACAAGTGTTGCAGTGTAGTGGTTCCCAAATTGTCGCGCGACTTTTTGTCGCGCGACAATTGTCGTCGTGTGAACGTACCCTAAGAAAAGGACAACACAACTCGAAGTTCAAATAAAAGGGGATTCCAAAATTCTCATTTTATGGGAAATACAGGTATTTACGAAGACATGTCAGGAGAGCCGACTGGTCCTCCTTAACGGGATTTTCTTGGGGTTCCTCTGCATCTAAAAGAATATACTGTAAGTTGTGGTGTACTTACCTTAGCAATTTTTGGTCCAGGCCGCACCCTCGTCTACAATCCTGCATAGACACTGGTCTGAAACGAGTCGCCACAGCCTATGGTCACCTGGCCTCATGGATTGAAAGGGATCAAGGCTTTCAAAGGGGATAGCAAAATCTGTATTTTTTTTAAAAAAAAATTTAAAAAAAAAAGCTGCGCAAAAAGCTTCTGCAAAGGTGTAAAGAGGCTTTTAGGCTACATTGCCAAATTTTTGTGACAGGACAACATGTGGCAAGCTGTGCAGGCGACCTTTCCAGGCGGGACCGTGCCTTGGTAACAAAGTCAGCCCCTCTGCCTTATTACAGAGCCTTTAAGAATGCCACCATTACAGAGCCAGCCGCATCTCCCCCTTAACATCCGTCCTGGAAGAGTACCGCCATAACAGTGCCAGTTTACAGCAGCACAGGGTAGGTACTGGTTCTCCTTGAGGAGATGCAGCTGTTGTTTGGAGACTTCCTGTCAGGCAATGCTCCATGGGAAAAGAATATGCAAATGAGCTCCCCTTCAGAAGGAAGGAAACACCCTTATAGTGACCAAACCAGAGTCACCCTTCTGTAGACAGCTTTTGTCTACACCACGGCCTCTCCCTACTCTCTATGGTGCTGTATCCCATCGTATCTCATCGGCCTTCAGCGTGTAAGGTAAATGAGGTGCGAGAACGGGATAAAAAATATAAAAAAAAAAACGATATGCCCTCTCTGCTCCACAAGTTTCTGCCAACGTTTCTGTCTCCACGTGGGCTTTCGCAATTGCATTGAACAGGGTTTTCTCGCTGCGGTTTTTGGCACACAGTACATTTTTTGGAAAGAAAATCGTTGCCAATCGTTAGCGACTGGGCTGGTAGTAAAATGTTAGTCTAGGCCCCACCCACGAGGGCCTAATAAGTCGTTAAGAAGCAGTGAAAGTAACCTCCACAAGCGGCGGACTAAAGAGACACTTAAGGCCGAATGCACACGATCAGGATTGTGTGCGGATTATCCGCGGGGAAAATCCGCACCGAAGGTCGTGTACATTGTATTCTATGAGAATTTGAAATTCTCTTGCACACGATGCAGATTTTTTCAGTGCCAATTTTGACCTACGGCGCAGATTTTAAAATCTACTGCATGTCAATTTAGGGTACTTTCACACTAGCGGCATAGCTATCCGGTAGGCTGTTCCGGCGGGTGAACAGCCTGCCGGATCCGCCATTCCGCAAGTACCCGTGTGCTGCCGCTCCGTCCCCATTGACTATAATGGGGAGGGGGCGGAGCTACGGCGCAGCACGGCCGGAGATCGCTGGACTAAAAGTACTGCAGGTCTGACTTTTTAGTCCGGCGATCTCTGCCGTGCACTCCCGTGCTGCGCCGTAGCTCTGCCCCCGCCCCATTATAGTGGGGACAGAGCGGCAGCACACGGGTACTTGCGGAATGGCGGATCCGGCAGGCTGTTCACCCGCCGGAACAGCCTGCCGGATAGCTATGCCGCTAGTGTGAAGGTACCCTTATTTTTTTTTTTTCTGACCGGATTTTCTCCATTCACTTCAATGGGGAGAATAAAATCCGCATGCAGAAAATCCGCACCGAATCCGCATTGACTGCACAGACTTCCCTGCGAACACCTGCGGATTTCAGTGCGGATTCTCTGCACATAAATCCTGAACGTGTGCCTTTTCCCTAATTTGTAGGTTGGCACTTTAGGCACTAATTTAAAGGGCTTCTGTCACCAGAATCGTTGTAGTGAAACAAGCTGACCTGCTACATGTGCACAGCTCAGCAGAAGCTAGCGGTCTTGGTCCCATCCCCATCTGTGGTTTTATTTCTGAGCAAAGTGAACTTTTAGTATATGCAAATGAGCCTCTAGGAGCAATGGGGGCGTTGCCGTTACTCCTAGAGTTTCCATACTCCCCGCTGCTGCCACACCCCATGCACTTTGATTGACAGAGCCAGTGTAAACATCATCACGCCCCTCCCTGACGTCTCCTAGTCTCGCGCCTTTGGTGTGCGCTTCTGTACCAGGCGCAGGCGTACTACAGAGGACCTCTCTCCTGTACTGCACCTGTGCTGGGTACTGAAGCGCACGGCAAAGGCGCAAGACTAGGAGACGTCAGAGCCACGAGTAATTCAGATAGGACTGTCCACCATCTGGCAGGAGAAGTATGATTCATGATGTTGCGCTAGTGCTGATAATGCAGAATCCAGAACTTAAAGGGGTGGTGTCACTTCAGCAAGTAGCATTTATCATGTAGAGAAAGTTAAAGGGGTTCTCCAGGCTCTCTTATATTGATGACCTATCCTCAGGAGGTCCGACACCTGGCAAACAGGCCGATCAGCTGTATGAAGAGACGGCGCGCGCAGTGTGCTTGTGCCGTCTCCCGTCTCTCTTCCTGCTGCTTCTATGTATATGGCAAAGCAGCAGCGGACAGGAAGAGAGACCAGAAACGGCACGCGCACACTGCGCGCCATCTCATCATACAGCTGATTGGCGGAGGTGTCGGGAGTCAGACTCCCGCCGATCTGATACTGATGACCTATGCTGATCCCTATATAAAAGAGCCCGGAGAGCCCCTTTAATACAAGGCACTAATGTATTATCCATTTTGCTTAAATTGTTGGCTTGATTCATTTTTTTCCATCACATTATACACTGCTTGTTTCCATGGTTACGTCCACCCTACAATCCAGCAGCAGTGGCTGCGCTTGCACACTATAGGAAAAAGCGTAGGCCTTTCTGGTGGGCGGGATCATGAAAGCTCACGTAAGCTAATGTCTTTCCCTATAGTGTGCAAGCATGGCCACCGCTGCTGGATTGCAGGGTGGTCGTAACCATGGAAACGAGCAGTGTATAATGTCATGGAAAAAATGAATCCAGCCAGCAAAGGAAGCAGTATGGACAATCACAATACATTAGTAAGTGCCTGGTATTAACTTTGTCTACATAATAAATGCCACTTGCTAAAGTGACACAACCCCTTTAAAGATCACCTGTCAGCAGGATCAATCCTATTAGACCAGACATACTGATCCTGCTGATTAAAATGATACCTGCCTTGTGAAAATCAGTTGCAGCGTTCTTCAGGGAAAAAAAATAATGTTATTCTTTATGCAAATGAGGGCTTCGGTGCACCAAGGGGCCGATCTTTACCTTCAGTGCACACAACTCCTCTGCTGGCCCCTCCCCTCAGTGCCTGGAAGCCCTCATTTACATAAAGAATAATAGCCTTTTTTTCTCTGGAACGCAACAACCGATTTTCACGAGACAAGTATTATTTTAATCAGCAGGATCAACCCTACCAGGCAGTAAAGGAAAGGAGATTAATGGAGCAGGAGCTAAGATTTTCTTTGTTTAGTGTTGCCTTAAATGAATACAGGGTACGTTTTGGAACTTTTTCATTTTGATGACTACAGCCCCTTGACCCTGTCTCTTTTAGTATACTCCTTAAGAGGACTCCTGATTGCTTGCTTTCCAGCACGCTGCAATCTCTCCCGGCGGGCCCTGGAGCCCACCACACTGCTGACCCATCGCAGCCTTCCCCACCTGCTTACTGGTGCTTACTCCTTTAGGACACACACTCTTCCCGATTTTTAAAGTGACTTCGCACATGGCTTAATCTGTTTGCAGCCAATTGCAGTGTTCCCTGGTGTATATGGAGCAACTTTTCCTATAGGGAGTGCAGAGGTAGCAGTCACTACCGGGACCAGGAGCCTGAGGGGACCCAAAGTGGCGTATATGAAGACACCAGTATTATAGAAAGTGCATGCTGGTCAAGTTACTCCTCCGGCTGGAGGGAAGGGGTTAGGTTAAGAATTTGGCATTGGGGGAAGGTACTATGTGCTTCCCTGTCCCTTGCACTGAAGGAAGGGGGGCCCAAGCCAAACTCTTGCACCATGGCCCCTTAGGCCTCTGGCCTAAGTTATAGGTTCCTAGCTTGTCTATTCCTGTGAAGGTGAGCTATTGGATGTTTCTGACCAGACAGCACAGGGTCAATCAGGTTAACAGGCAGAGGTCAGAACTAGAGATGAGCGAATCGACTTCGGATGAAATATCCAAAGTCGATTCGCATAAAACTTCGTTCTTCGAGCTCCATACAGTATTAGAATGTATTGGCTCCGATGACCCGAAGTTATTGCTTCGCGAAGTCTCACGAGACTTTGCGCAATAACTTCATAAATTAATTTGTAATGTTAAAAACCATTTCCCGAACTCGGGTTTGGTTCCAAACTTTGGAACCGAACCTGAGTTCGGGAAATTGAACAGGGAAAGGTACGGTATTTACAGTATTAGAACAAAGTTTTATCCGAATCGACTTCAGATGTTTAATCCTAAGTCGATTTGCTCATCCCTAGTTCTGACCTCTGCCTGTTTACCTGATTGACCTTTGCTGCCTGGCCTGACCCTTTGCCTGACTACTGTATTGCATGAACTCTGCCATCCCCAGCTTTGGCTTGTCCTACGACCACGCTTTTGCCTCTCCCCTTGGTTCCATGCACCAGTGTCTCTTGATCCACCTGGGTCAGCAGCTTCTGAAGAAAGATTACTCCTAGAGGTAGCAGCTTGGTGACCCATGCAGCGAAGTTCAGATCCTCATACTGGGGTGAAAGGGTGAAAAGAAGGGGTCCACCTTGACATTGCTCACAGAAGTAGCCGCAAAGCAAATCCGGCATGTTGGGCCCACATCTGCTGTAACTATGTATGCAGGCACCGAGCTGATTTTTTATGTTGTGTTAAGGTCTTTGTCTGTTGTAAGTAGTTGGTAGGAGCTCAGATATATCTCCAGTTATATACCCTGAGTGACACTATGACTAATCCAGGATGGCAGCCGTATACCTTACATCTCATGCCTCATTCTTAGTCAATAAGATTTACAGAAAGGCACCACAGGGCCGCTGACTCCACTATGTACAGCTGCTGTCAGCTCCTTCTACTTTATCCTGCGTTTTATCAGAAATACAATTGTCCTTAGCTCCGCGTCCCGGCCCCCTAGAGATAATGAACGGCGGCCACTGCTGATGCCTCGCAGCTCGCCGGCAATGCAGTCAATGGAGTGAGCGATCTTAATTACATTTCAATTATTTCCATCTTTAAAGGTTAGAAGAATGAGCTGCCCAAACCATGTCACTCCTCTGTGTCAATTCCTATATTGTAATTACAAATGTTGTCCCGTTTGTTACATAATGTCCTGCTAAGTACTCTTTATCCTTTTTCTGCAAGTAGCAGCGACCTCCTGTAGTCCACTCTAAATGGTCGAGCGAGCATGCTATCAGCCCTCCTGATTCAAGGTCTATGGCTTGCAGGAGTCAGCCACAGGAGCAATGGTCAGCCGCAGAAGCAGTGGTCAGCCACAGGAGCAATGGTCAGCCGCAGAAGCAGTGGTCAGCCGCAAGAGCAATGGTCAGCTGGAGAAGCAGTGGTCCGCCGCAAGAACAATGGTCAGCCGCAGAAGCAGTGGTCAGCCGCAGGAGCAATGGTCAGCTGGAGAAGCAGTGGTCAGCCGCAAGAACAATGGTCAGCCTCAGAAGCAGTGGTCAGCCACAGGAGCAATGGTCAGCCGCAGAAGCAGTGGTCAGCCACAGGAGCAATGGTCAGCCGCAGAAGCAGTGGTCAGCCACAGGAGCAATGGTCAGCCGCAGAAGCAGTGGTCAGCCGCAGGAGCAATGGTCAGCTGGAGAAGCAGTGGTCCGCCGCAAGAACAATGGTCAGCCGCAGAAGCAGTGGTCAGCTACAGGAGCAATGGTCAGCCGCAGAAGCAGTGGTCAGCCGCAGGAGCAATGGTCAGCTGGAGAAGCAGTGGTCCGCCGCAAGAACAATGGTCAGCCGCAGAAGCAGTGGTCCGCCGCAAGAACAATGGTCAGCTGCAGAAGCAGTGGTCAGCCACAGGAGCAATGGTCAGCCGCAGGAGCAATAGTCAGCTGGAGAAGCAGTGGTCCGCCGCAAGAACAATGGTCAGCCACAGAAGCAGTGGTCAGCTACAGGAGCAATGGTCAGCTTTAGAAGCAGTGGTCAGCCGCAGAAGCAATGGTCAGCTGGAGAAGCAGTGGTCCGCCGCAAGAACAATGGTCAGCCGCAGAAGCAGTGGTCCGCCACAGGAGCAATGGTCAGCTGCAGAAGCAGTGGTCAGCCACAGGAGCAATTGAGGATTCCCACTCCATCCTGTCTTTGGACGCCTCTAAGTCTCCTGAGTGGAGATTCCTTTGGAAGGTGTTGGGAAGGATGGGGTTTGGACCGAGATTTCTAACTATGGTTAGGCTGTTGTATAACTCCCCTAGTGCGAGATTGAATTTTAGTAGTCTGATCCCCAGTTTTATATTGACCAGAGGTACCCGCCAAGGTTGTCCACTCTCACCATTACTATTTGACATCTAATGCACTGCATTAGGCAAGATACAAGTATTGAGGGTTCTGGAGTATTGGGTTCAAATGATGGGATTTCTTTATATGCGGATGATGTATTATTCTATATAAATAAATCTTCCAAGAGTTATTCACATAGTTAATTCCTTTGAGGACGTCTCTGGTCTAGATGTTAATGGGTCAAAAACTACCCTTATGTTATTGGATAATTTTAAGTATCTAAGTGAGGGGTCTTTGAAAATGTTAGGGTCCATTCACACATCTGCAGTGTTTTGCGGATCCGCAATTTGCAACACCGGGCCGGCACCCCAATAGAAATGCCTATTCTTGTCCGCAGCTGCGGACAAGAATAGGACATGTTCTACTTTTTGGCGGAGCCGCGGACCGGAAGTTCGGGGCCGTGGACCGGAAATGCGGATGCAGACAGCACACTGTGTCCACATCTTTTCCGTCCCCATTGAAATGGAATGCGTCCTCACAAGAACAGATCCGAACCCAAAGTGCGGACGTCTGAACGGAGCCTTAAAGGTTGTTGATTTAGTTGAATTCCTTGGTACGATGATATCGCCTAGGATTGAGGATTACATTCAGCTTAATCTGATTCCATTAATAAGGAAGTTAAGATCAAAAATTACCATATGGCTTTGACTACCACTATCTAGCGCCGATAGAATATCCTTTATTAAGATGGTGATCTTCCCCAACTTCTCTATAACCTCAGGCTGGCCGGTCACTCACTTCCTCACGCGCATGCTCCTCCGACTTTATTAATAAAGCAAGCGGAGCATGCGCATGAGGAAGTGAGTGACCGGCCAGCCTGCAGTGCCTGCTAGTACGGGGGTTTCATAGTGAGTACCATGTGGAATGCGCCTCCTTGCAGTTTACATATGGATTGCCTACAGTTTACATATGAATACACCAGTTGCCAGCCTCCACCCCCTGTATGGGGGTCACTATTTACCATACACAGGGACACTGTTATGGGGGATATCTGTGGATGACACATACTGTATATACAGTGCCAACCACATATCCCCCATAACAGTGCCATCCACAGATCCCCCATAAGTGTGCCATCCACCAACCCCCATAACAGTGCCATCCACAGATCCCCCATAACAGTGTCATCCACAGATCCCCCATAAGTGCCATCCACAGATCCCCCATAACTGTGCCTTCCACAGATCCCCCATAAGTATGCCATCCACCAACCCCCATAACAGTGTCATCCACAGATCCCCCATAACAGTGTCATCCACAGATCCCCCATAAGTGCCATCCACAGATCCCCCATAACAGTGTCATCCACAGATCCCCCTTAAGTGCCATCCACAGATCCCCCATAACAGTGTGCCTTCCACAGATCCCCCATAACCGTGTGTCATCCACCAACCCCCATAACAGTGTCATCCACAGATCCCCTTAAGTGCCATCCACAGATCCCCCATAACAGTGTGCCTTCCACAGATCCCCCTTAAGTGTGCCATCCACCAACCCCCATAACAGTGTCATCCACAGATCCCCCATAACAGTGTCATCCACAGATCCCCATAAGTGCCATCCACAGATCCCCCATAACAGTGTCATCCACAGATCCCCCTTAAGTGCCATCCACAGATCCCCCATAACAGTGTGCCTTCCACAGACCCCCCATAACAGTGCTATCCACAGATCCCCCCATAACAGTGCCATCCACAGATCCCCCCATAATAGCACCATCCACAGGTCCCCCATAACAGTGCCATCCACACATCCCCCATAACAGTGTGCCATCCACAGATCCCTCATAACAGTGCCATCCACAGATCCCCCCCCCCATAATAGTGACATCCACAGATACCCCCATAATAGTGTCATCCACAGACCACCATTAGTTCAAAACCCATCAAAAGCACACCTTTTGGTTCAAAAAAAAATAGTTTCTTATTTTTCTCCTCAAAAACCTAGGTGCGTCTTATGGGCAGGTGTGTCTTATAGGGCAAAAAATACGGTACTTGGGGATAGCTTTTGTCAAAAAAGTAATATTTTGCATCTTTCGCAGGTGGCGAAGAATAGAGAGGTATTGCCTTTCGCTAGTTGAGCACAAATGGGGAACTTAGGTAATTTAAGTTGGTTTAGATGCGTTTTGCTCTTTTTAGTGTAAAAGAGGTTTCACTTTTAGAGATAGACACTTCTTCACCTTTGAATGTTGTGTTGGGAAGCTCAGGCTACAAGGGCAAGATCTCCCAACTATATCAATGATTATTTAAGGCACTTTTTGATGAGATGGTCTCTCGGGGTCAGAGGGCCTGGGGAATGGTTAGGTGACAGGAGTGGGGAAATATATTGAGTAATCTAAAATTTGTATCGCACAATTTTATCACATATTGATACAGTTTAATATTATACATCGAGTGTATATCACGCCGATATGGCTTAATAAATGTGGTTTACGAGAATCCTCGAATTGCCGGATTTTTTGCATATCCTTTGGTTGTGTCCAGATCTAACACTCTATTGTATTGGGCCTCAATTCATTATTTTATCACTCAAAAACTTAGATTAAGAATTCCGCTTACACCTGAGTGTTGGATATTGAGTGATTTATCTAAGATAGGCCTCATGCACACGACCGTTTTTTATGCTGTCCGCAAAAAGGGGTTCCGTTGTTCAGTGATCTGTGTCCGTTTTTTTGCCTTCCGTTGTGTTTCCGTGTGTCTTCCGTTTTTTTTAGCGGACATGACCCAAAAGATTTTACCAAAAGACAGGCTGACAATTTTTCCCAAATGCCATGCCAAGGGATCCGCAAAAAAAAGGACACGGAATGCGGATGACACACGGATGGCCAGCCGCATTTTTTCACGGACCCATTGACTTGAATGGGTCCGTGAACCATTTTTCACGGACAAGAATAGGACAGGTTATATTTTTTTGACAGACTGTAATCACGGACTACGGACGCGGAGGACAAACGGTGCATTTGCCGAGGTTTCCACGGACCCATTGAAAACCAATGGGTCCGCAGAAAATCACGAAAAACGGAGCAACGGACACGGAATCAAACAACGGTCGTGTGCATGAGGCCATAAACTGTAATAAGTATCAAAAGATTCTCTTGGTCAAAATTTATGTTCTTAGCCAGACTCTTAATTACTCTTTAGTGACCCGAAACCCCCCCCCCCCACCCTCCTCCCGCGCTCTCCATTTTATTGTTTTTTCTCTTTTTTGTTATCTTATTTTTTTTCCTTCCATTTTGGAGAGATTAGAGACGTATCGCTACTGAGGAAGGGTAGGGTTTAATTGAGTGTGTTGGGAATGGGGAGGGAAAAGGTGAGGTAAGAATTAATGATGTTATTGGATAACTACAGTGGATATAAAAAGTCTACACACCCCTGTTTAAATGTCAGGTTTCTGTGCTGTAAAAATTTCAGAACTTTTTCCACCTTTAACCTATAAAACTGTACAACTGAATTGAAAAACAAACTGAAATCTTTTAGGTAGAGGGAAGAAAAAATAATAATAAAATAATATGGTTGCATAAGTGTGCACACCCTTAAACTAATACTTTGTTGAAGCACCTTTTGATTTGATTACAGCACTCAGTCTTTTTGGGTATGAGTCTATCAGCATGGCACATTTTGACTCTACTTTGCAAAAACACTCCAAATCTGTCAGATTGCGAGGGCATCTCCTGTGCACAGCCCTCTTCAGATCACCCCACAGATTTCCAATCGGATTCAGGTCTGGGCTCTGGCTGGGCCATTCCAAAACTTTAATCTTCTTCTGGAAGGCCATTCCTTTGTTGATTTGGATGTGTGCTTTGGGTCGTTGTCATGGTGACAGATGAAGTTCCTCTTCCTGTTCAGCTTTCTAGCAGAAGCCTGAAGGTTTTGGGCCAATATTGACTGGTATTTGGAACTGTTCATAATTCCCTCTATCTTAACTAAGGCCCCAGTTCCAGCTGAAGAAGACCAGCCCCGCAGCCTGACGCTGCCCCCGCCATGCTTCACTGTGGGGATGGGGTTCTTTTGGTGATGGGCAGTGTTGTTTTTGCGCCAAACATATCTTTTGGAATTGTGGCCAAAAAGTTCCCCCTTGGTTTCCTCAGACCATAACACCTTTTCCCACATGATTTTGGGAGACTTCAGATGTGTTTTTGCAGTAGCCCGTCTTGGATGTTTTTCTTGGTAAGAAAAGGCTTTCGTCTTGCCGCTCTACCCCATAGCCCAGACATATGAAGAATACGGGAGATTGCTGTCACATGTACCACACAGCCAGAACTTGCCAGATATTCCTGCAGCTCCTGTAATGTTGCTCTAGGCCTCTTGGTCGCCTCCCAGATATGTTTTCTTGTCGTCCTTTCATCGATTTTGGAGGCACGTCCAGTTCTTGGTAATGTCACTGTTGTGTCATATTTTCTCCACTTGATGATGACTGTCTTCACTGTGTTCCATGGTATATCTCATGCCTTGGAAATTCTTGTACCCTTCTCCTGACTGATACCTTTTAACCAGGGCTGTGGAGTCGGAGTCGAGGAGTCGGAGTCGGAGGCAATTTTGGGTACCTGAGTCGGAGTCGGAGTCGGCAAAAAATGGACCGACTCCGACTCCTACTAGATTTAAATTGGAATAAAAAAAATTGGAATAAAAAAAAAGCAAGTTTAAATGTCCAAATTCAGATAAAGTTATAATTAATTACTTCTCTACTGTAAGAATAAAGGCCAATGCATGCAGTGCGTCACGTTACCGCTAAACAAAGACGTTAAGTGACAGTGAAGAAGCTTTTCATATGCTTTACTATGCAGTTAAAGGGACACTGACAGGCTGATATATCTGCTGGTATTCATCAGAGGATTAGGAATACAACTAGACGACTGTTACCCCCAGTTGAGGTTTACTTGTGTTTAAAAACGTTTTAATCAATATGCAAATTCTCTACCTTTGTGCCCAAGGGGCAGGCGCACATGTAGAGTACTGGCAGCACTAGACAGGACTTGGTAGCGAGGAGGAAGAGAGAAAGCTGGCACAGCCTCAGCATAGCCAGACGAGGCTGCTGCCAGCACTCTACACGTGCGCCTGCGCAGGAATTCAGCGTTCGGCTAGCCTGAAAAAAAAAGGCCAGTGCAGTGAATAATAACGAGGGGAACAGCGCTGGGAAGCTGTACTTCGGGCGCGGCTGGGCACAAAGCCGCAGGAGACGCTGCCCCATTGGGCACAAAGATAGTGAATTTGCATACAGATTAAAATGTTTTTTAAACACAAGTACAGCTTAACTGGGGGTAACATTAGTATAGTTTTATTCCTAATTCTCTGTTAATACCAGTATATATATATCTTTAGCTGGAAAATCAGCCTGTCAGTGTCCCTTTAAGTAGCGGCAATACTTACACTTTCCATTGTCTTGTGGTCTGCTGTTACAGGGAACCCATGGTTATCCTAGCCTCTCACTGATAACTGATTAAGGACTGGAGACACTTGTATAAGTGAAGGGAATTGATAGTCAATAGTTCAAGACTGAAGCTGTAAACCATTTGAAAAACTGCTATCATTCAGCTAAGGCTATAAAACATGTAAACTCAGATTGTTAGCTTAAATTTTAAACATGACTATGGGATTCTACTAGGAAAATCATGTTTTAAAATAAATGCCCCTTCCCCTGCCCCTTCCTGGATCCTCCCACTGCTCTATCTTCAGCAGAAGATCAGCACACAAAGGAGAAGGCAGCAGCTTCTGCTCAACTACCTCTCTGTGCTAGAGGAGATTAGAAGAACTTGGTGGAACAGCTTCGTATTTGCATATTAAATACAGAGGAGTCGGAGTCGAGGAGTCGGAGTCGGAAGTTTCAAAATCTGAGGAGTCGGAGTCGGAAAATTTATCTACCGACTCCACAGCCCTGCTTTTAACAATGAGATCCCTCAGATGCTTTGGAAGCTCTCTGTGGACCATGGCTTTTGCTGTGGTATGCGACTAAGAAAATTTCAGGAAAGACCAACTAGAGCAGCAGAACTTTATTTGGGGTTAATCAGAGTGATGGCCGGTGTATGCTGACTCCTATTTAACAGGATTTTGAATGTGACTGCTTCATTCTGAACACAGATACATCCCCTGTTATAAGTGTGTATAGGTGTGTACACTTATGCAACCACATTATTTTAGTTTTTTCTGTTTTTTTCCCTTCACCTAAAAGATTTCAGTTTGTTTTTCAATTGAGTGGTACAGTTTATAGGTCACATTAAAGGTGGAAAAAGTTCTGAAATGATTTATCTTTGTCTCATTTTTTTACTGCACAGAAACCTGACATTTTACCAGGGGTGTGTAGACTTTTTATATCCACTGTATGTATTTGTTATATTGAATTTTGAATAGAAAAATTATAAAACAAAAAACAAAACTTGTGCTGACAGTCATTGATGCTGAGGATTGTATGATAACCCCATTGCTGCTCATTTGCCATGAGTGCTCTGCTTACTTTCTTCACTCATTCGCAGCCTGCGGGATTTTCCCCCTTGCCTCTTATGCTTTCCTCCCTCTCTACATCCTGTGTGAGCTGCCCTCCTTGGCTGCTTTCCTCCCTCTGTGCACTCTGATCTGCTATGTAAAACATCCATAAAGGGGAGGGGGAGAGCAGACAGGAACAGTAGCAGTGCTCTGATGGATTTATGTCAGATTAAGCAGCACTGCCAGCTAAGTGAAGGACATACACATTGTCTGCAGAAGCAAAATGTCAATAGAGACTATTTAGAAAGTTGCTTAGTGTTGCACCAGTAGAGCAATTATAGCTTTTAATTTTACAGAACTGAATATGTATACAGATTTTTGTGCAATATGGGAGAGTAACGCATACGGCTGACCAGTATATAATGTCAGTGCGGCTAGTAGCAAAACGGCACAAGCTTTTCTTTTATTAGTAGTATTAACCTGTCGCTGTAAGATGCTGCCCTTACATATTAAGCGGACAGATTTCCTTGAAATCCCAGATGTTATCATGTCTTACTGCATCTCATAATGAATGAGAAAGTGGACAACTTAAAAGGGTTGTCTGAGTGTTTAATACTGATTGGTTTGGGGGTCAGAGTCCTGGTGCCCATGCCAAGTCTTACCCAGTGAGTGAACGGGCCTGAGCTGCAATTCTAAACACAGCCACTATCCATTGGTGCTTGGTAAGCCGCGAAGAGGCCGTGGTGCTCACTGGAGCGTCGCGGCCTCTTCAAATAGCTGACAGCGGAGGTATCTGGAGTCAGACCCCCACAGATCGGATACTGATTACCTATCCTGAAGATAGGTCATCAGTATTAAACACTCGGGAAACCTCTTTAAAGGGATGAGAGGAAAAGAATCTAAAAGCGAGCGGCTTGTGGAATGGGAAAGGAGTCTGGGAGACCATGTTTGCAGCGTGATGAGAAATCTCTAATCAACTGTGATAGATCTAGAGGGACAAAAATGTCTAATAGGTAGAGGCCCTTCTTTTTAGGACCTGTAATAAGGACAGGGACCACATGACCCTTTGCTCGGCAAGAGAAAGTTACAGACAAGATTAATATAGCAGGAGACCATTTACGCAGCTCTCTCCATTGAAGTCTGTGGGAGTTATAGAAACGGCTGAGCAAACCAGGAGCAAGAAAGCTCCCACGCCGCACAGTCTGCGCCATTGTGGTTTTATGCTCCATTTAAAATACTACTTGTTCTCTTGCAAGCATTTGCAGATGTTCTTTTATTTTACAGACCTTCTTTCATTTTTGTGCAGCGCATCGCTTTCCACGATGAGAGCTGGCTGTGATTTTGCTAATTATCAGGTTGCCGCTGTGTTCACAATACACCTGAGAAAAGTATATATAAATATATTTTAGTCACTGCATAATTTATCATACTCGTATTTACGTCATGGAGAGTTATGTAAGGACAAACTCATGCCAGTTCAGACCCCGTGCCCCGGTATGATGCCCGATTGAAGTGGCTGCCGGTACTGCCACGTCATGCCCATTAGGCTACATGCACACGAACGTTGTTTGTTTCCGTGTCCGTTCTGTTTTTTTGCAGATAGGATGCGGACCCATTCATTTCAATGGGTCCGCAAAAAATGCGGACAGCACACCGTGTGCTATTCGTATCAGTATGTCCGTTCCGTAGACCCGCAAAAAAAATAGAACATGTCCTATTCTTGTCCATTTTAGGCATTGTTACAATGGATCTGCAAAAAAAAAAAAAAACGGATAGCATACGGATGTCATCCGTTTTTTTTTTTTTGTGGATCCGCAATTTGCGGGACGCAAAACACATGTATGCTGTTGTCACAAGTCACAATGGTTGACCAGACCTTTTGGCCTGCAGTCCACAGGGGACTTAAATCACTGAGTGTCATCAGAAAATGACCAATTTTTAAGAATTTCCATGTTTTATTTTTTATTTTTTCTGTCATTATTTACAGTATATATTTTTTTAATTTCTGATATCTTTCTGTTTTCACACTGGCCTTTGTGCTCCACAGTCGTCTGACACTTCCTGATCTGTAGAGATCACTTCTCAGCAGTCATCTTATTATCATTGCAGGCAGTATTAGAGTGCTAGATATCACCTATCCATATTTCTCGCACCATAAGACTCACTTTTTTCCTTAAAAGTGGGGAAAAATGGCAGTGCATCTTATGAAGTGAATACCAATATACCAACGAGCTTGTCCATTAAGGAAACACTCACCTCACTAGTACACAGTAGGACCGGAGAGCTGTGAACGCTCCTCGGTCTTCTGCTTTCTGCTGCGTCCTGATATCGCACAGCATAACAGCGCTCTTTGATCTGCTGTGCAGCTTCATGTCACAGTGCAACGCACACCGGCAGAAGACCAGGGAGCAGTGAATGCAGGAAGAGCATGATGTATCTTCGAGTGGCGGCACTGTCTGGAGCAGGAAAAGAAATTCTTTATTTATTTTATGTCTGATGGGGTCTGATCTGAGGTCTGATGAGAATTGGGTCTGATTTGGGGGTCTGATCTTAGGTCTTATGAGAATTGGGTCTGATTTGGGGGTCTGATCTGAGGCCTGATGAGGATCGGTGGTCTGATTTGGATGTCTGATGAAATTCAGGATCTGATCTTAGGTCCGATGAAAAATATTTTTTCTTCTTTTCCTCCTCTAAAACCTAGGTGCGTCTTATGGTGCTGGAAATACAAGTATATAGATTATCACCATTTACAACAGGTGATATGACATATCTACTTCTCTACCCGGAAAAATGACCTCTGCATACACAGCATGCCCACAACACTTTTTCCATTGAAGTCAGTGAGGCACCTCCAGACTCCAGGCTCCTATAGCCCACGTGGCTCTCTGTATACTGTTAAAGGGGTTGTCTTATCATGGACAATGGGGGCATAGGATATTCCCCCATTGTCTTATAGGTGCTGGTCCCAGCGGTGGGACCCGCACCTATATCGAGAACGGAGCCCCGCAGGTGAAGGAGGGCGCACTGCGCATGTGCAGCCGCCCTCCATTCATTTTCTTTGGGGCCGGCGAAACCGTCGGCCCCATAGAAATGGATGGGAGCGGGGGCCTGCGCATGCACGGTACGCTTCCATTCACTTCTATGGGGAGCTGGCTTGGTGGTGGCCGGACCGGAGTCCTCCAGCCACCAGCTTGCGGGACTCCGTTCTCTATATAGGTGCGGGTTCCAGCGGTGGGACCTGCACCTATAAGACAATAGGGGAATATCCTAGCGATATGCCCCCATTGTCTATGATGAGACAACCCCTTTGAACGATGGCCACCCTACTGATTATGTACAGAAAATAGAATAATAAAAAAAAAATATATATATATATGACATTTCCTTTAAAGGTATTTGTTCTCACTGTTTTCCAGATGTGGATATAATTCACTTTCGTAATGAAGACGAGTTAAAAGCAGCCAGCGCCTCCTATTCACATTTCGTCGGTGTCAAATTTGAGAACTCCATGTCCTACAAGCTCATGTTTTTTCCTTTATTCTTCCCAAAGCCTACTCCATACATACAAGGTAAGAGGTATCAATAATATGTGACCCTCCTCATTCACTTGCCTTCTGACATGTCCACCATAACATCTGTAAGGTCCCCTGGGCTCGGACCACCTAAGTGCACTGCTGCTCCATTCAGTGCTGCACTCAGCTACCTCTAGCAGTCCCTTAGATAGTGAATAGAGCGGCAGTGCACCTGCTTGACCTACCACTCCTTTCTTTTCGGGGGTATCTGACCCCATTTCTTATTGTCAGTGGGGGTCCCAGTCATAGGACCCACACTGATCTAGAAGTTATCCGCTATCTTGTGGATAAATGTATTCGGTTCTTAACATTGTGGCCATTGGGTTATGCATAAAGCTATATGGATATACAGTGCCTTCATTCGGAGGTATACATTGGGGAATATTCACTATGTATAGTGTGAACAGAGCCTTACCTTGTCGCCCCTGGTCTAATAGGATAATAATTTAATTGTCATTGATTTTTGTGTCCTCTTACTCTTCCATCAGACTGCTATTCTTCCAAGTGTGACTCCGTACAGTACCATGATTCAGGATTCACGCGGATACAAGCCTGTATAGACTCTGCCATTATAAAGGTATGATGCCAGCCTCCCAGGAATTTAAAGGGGTTGTCCCACAGAAAATATTCTACAGTTTTCAAACCAGTGCCTTCATCTGAATACTTTTGTAATTGCATGTAATTAAAAATTTAGCATAGCCTCTGAGTTATTAAATAAAATGTATCTGTACAGCAACACCTGCTTTTTTTTTTTTTCTTATTTCTTTGGCTGCACATGCTCAGTTTTATCCTTCATCTGCCTCCTGAGCTGTGATAAGGAGAGCATGGACACGCCCCCTCAGCTGTGATAGGTAGAGCATGGACACGCCCCCTGAGCTGCAGCAGAAAAGACACTCCCCCTTGAGCTGCCAGCTTGATATAAATCTAGCAGAGCAATGAATGGGGAGATCTCTGGATCCATGTGAGGTACAGGGCTGGTTCTAGCCTTGTTAGAGAAGTATCGTCATTTACTGTATGACGTCTGATTTTCATTTTTTTACATTAGTCATGGGATAACCCCTTTAAAGCAAAAATCGTTGCAGGTCACATATAGAGCAAACTGAGACGCCCACCCAAAACTGCGTTGTAGAGTGGTCTTCTCAGAGAAAATGGCCAGCATGCATACTATGCACTGGGAATCTGTCGCAGGAAGTCTGGTCTAGGTCAGGGCTTGACAAATTTCCTTGGAATCTAGGAGCCAGCTAAAAAATTTAGGAGCCAGACGGAGCTGTGACATAAAGCCCCCAGTAGATGCCCCCATAGTGCTCCTTCCCCTCTTCTCCATAGTGCCCCCCATAACGTGCCAGTATATAGGGCCCCATAGTGCCCCCCATAATGTGCCAGTATATAGGGCCCCCATAGTGCCCCCCATAATGTGCCAGTATATAGGGCCCCCATAGTGCTCCTTCCCCTCTTCTCCATAGTGCCCCCCCATGTTATTCCAGTATATAGGGCCACCATAGTGCTTCCCCTCTTCTCAATATTGCCCCCCATATTTTGCCAGTATATAGGGCCCCCATAGTGCTTCCCCTCTTCTCTATAGTGCCCCCCATGTTGTGCCAGTATATAGGGCCCCCATAGTGCTTCCCCTCTTCTCCATAGTGCCCACCCATGTTGTGCCAGTTTATAGGGCCCCATAGTGCTTGACCTCTTCTCCATAGTGCCCCCATATTGTGCCAGTATATAGGCCCCCATAGTGCTTCCAATCTTCTCCATAGTGTCCTTCATATTGTGCCAGTATATAGGGCCCCATAGTGCTTCCCCTTTTCTCCATAGTGCCCGCCCCCATATTGTGCCAGTATATAGGGCCCCATAGTGCTTCCCTCTTCTCTATAGTGCCCCCCCATGTTGTGCCAGTATATAGGGCCCCATAGTGCTTCCCCTCTTCTCCATAGTGCCCACCCATGTTGTGCCAGTTTATAGGGCCCCCATAGTGCTTGACCTCTTCTCCATAGTGCCCCCCATAATGTGCCAGTATATAGGGCCCCCATAGTGCCCCCCATAATGTGCCAGTATATAGGGCCCCCATAGTGCTCCTTCCCCTCTTCTCCATAGTGCCCCCCCATGTTATTCCAGTATATAGGGCCACCATAGTGCTTCCCCTCTTCTCAATATTGCCCCCCATATTTTGCCAGTATATAGGGCTCCCATAGTGCTTCCCCTCTTCTCTATAGTGCCCCCCATGTTGTGCCAGTATATAGGGCCCCCATAGTGCTTCCCCTCTTCTCCATAGTGCCCACCCATGTTGTGCCAGTTTATAGGGCCCCCATAGTGCTTGACCTCTTCTCCATAGTGCCCCCCATATTGTGCCAGTATATAGGCCCCCATAGTGCTTCCCCTCTTCTCCATAGTGTCCTTCATATTGTGCCAGTATATAGGGCCCCATAGTGCTTCCCCTTTTCTCCATAGTGCCCGCCCCCCCATATTGTGCCAGTATATAGGGCCCCATAGTGCTTGACCTCTTCTCCATAGTGCCCCCCATATTGTGCCAGTATATAGGCCCCCATAGTGCTTCCAATCTTCTCCATAGTGTCCTTCATATTGTGCCAGTATATAGGGCCCCATAGTGCTTCCCCTTTTCTCCATAGTGCCCGCCCCCCCATATTGTGCCAGTATATAGGGCCCCATAGTGCTTCCCCTCTTCTCTATAGTGCCCCCCATGTTGTGCCAGTATATAGGGCCCCCATAGTGCTTCCCCTCTTCTCCATAGTGCCCACCCATGTTGTGCCAGTTTATAGGGCCCCCATAGTGCTTGACCTCTTCTCCATAGTGCCCCCCATAATGTGCCAGTATATAGGGCCCCCATAGTGCCCCCCATAATGTGCCAGTATATAGGGCCCCCATAGTGCTCCTTCCCCTCTTCTCCATAGTGCCCCCCCATGTTATTCCAGTATATAGGGCCACCATAGTGCTTCCCCTCTTCTCAATATTGCCCCCATATTTTGCCAGTATATAGGGCTCCCATAGTGCTTCCCTCTTCTCTATAGTGCCCCCATGTTGTGCCAGTATATAGGGCCCCCATAGTGCTTCCCTCTTCTCCATAGTGCCCACCCATGTTGTGCCAGTTTATAGGGCCCCCATAGTGCTTGACCTCTTCTCCATAGTGCCCCCCATATTGTGCCAGTATATAGGCCCCCATAGTGCTTCCCCTCTTCTCCATAGTGTCCTTCATATTGTGCCAGTATATAGGGCCCCATAGTGCTTCCCCTTTTCTCCATAGTGCCCGCCCCCCCATATTGTGCCAGTATATAGGGCCCCATAGTGCTTCCCCTCTTCTCCATAGTGCCCGCCCCCCCATATTGTGCCAGTATATAGGGCCCCCATAGTGCTTCCCCTCTTCTCCATAGTGCCCGCTCCCCCATGTTGTGCCACTATATAGGGCCCCCACCCCCCTTCTTGCCACAGTATACTATAAATAATAAAAACAATAAACTCATATACTTGCCTTATGCTGCTGTCAGTGATGCTATGCAGGCCTCTTCCGGCCTGTGTCCCGCTCTGTACGGCTCAGGCGGCACAATGACGTCATCGCACCGCCTGCACCAGCCTCTGATAGGCTACAGGCCTAGAACCATCAGAGGAACGGGCAGGGGAAACGCCTCTCCCCTGCTCCTCTGCATCATTTATCTGTATTGCTGTCCGCTGCGATACAGATGAATATGGAGATGAGCGTTTTCACAATGGAAGCCTCTGGACAGAACGGGCCCCCCTCCGGCGCTCCGCACCCGTCGCCTGGGCACCTTTGAAAACGGGCTGACAAATACCCAAGCGCCAGGACCAAATTCCTGATCGCCATGACGAACTGGCGCCTGTGATTTGTCGAGCCCTGGTCTAGATAAAAGGGCGATCTTCTGAAGAATTCTACTGTCCCATCTGGGACATTTATGGCATACTGAAAGGATATGCTCTAAACCTCAGGGACCCTATCTCAAGATGGTTAGCCTGCCATGGATGGAGAGCATGCTGCGCCTATGTGGCGTTCACTCCATTCACTGCTGTGGGACTTTTGAAAATAGCCAAGCACTGCCTCAGTAGCTGCGCATGTGTGGTGGGGGCCGCATTGGGTTACAGGCCCTGGACACAGGGTAAGGGGGGGGGGAGACTAAGCTAAAATAGGAAGGCCTTGGTAGCCTGCAGTAACCAGGTGTCATTTACAGTTGATTTCTCTTCTATGCCAGATGAAAACCAACCATTCGGCCTGGGAGGAGCTGATGACTACAAAATCCATGATCATGGAGAAGCAGCCAGTGGTTGAGGTGGACGGCTTCTACCATGCCCTCATGTCGATATGCCTGGTGATGGCGTTCTCACCCTTTGGGTGTTCTCCGGCGGCTTATATTGTGGCTGAAAAAGAGAAAAAGCTGAAAGAATTCATGAAGATACTGGGGCTCCACGACACCGCCTTCTGGTAATGGCAGCTTCTCAGGAACATTTTGGGGCTGATGAGATTTATCAAAACTGGTGCAAAGGACAAGCAACCAATAGAATATTGCTCCCTATAAAAGGAATTCTGAAAAGCGAGAGCTAAATCTCCCTCAATGACCTTATTTAAAGGGATTTTCCAGGACTTTTTCTTTTACTTACCTATTTTTTGGATAGGTCATCAGTATAAAAGTCTCAGAAAACCCCATTTGAGGCTGTGCCCACCCGATTATTCCCTCAACAGGGAAACTGTTAGAAATGAAAGGATTTTGCTATAAAGGTTAATTGAAGGGGTTCTGCAGTTTGTTAAACTCTTGATAGATCATCAGCATCTGATCGGTTTGAGAAGTCAGCGGCGCTCCTGTGTTTACCGCTGGCCCAGTGACGTCACGACTAGTATCAACTGGCCTGGGCGGCGCTAAGCTCTGTTCACTTGAATGAAGCTTAGCCTCGCCCAGGCCAGTTGATACTAGTCGTGACGTCACTGGGCCGCGGTAAACAGTGAGAAGGCCGCTCCAGGAGTGCCGCTGCCTTCTCAAACAGCTGATCAGCGGAGGGTCCCGGGCGTCAGACCCCGCCAATCAGATGCTGATAATCTATCCAGAGGATAGATCATCAGTTTAAAAAAACTGCGCAACCTCTTTAACATTTTTCTATTGTTTTGTATCTACAGCTCCTTTGTAGATGTCTGTCTCCATGGTAACAGACAACAAACAAACTTTGTGTAGTCTGATTCTGCACTCATACTGGCTTCTTTCTGGTCTCTACTGCTGTAGGTCAGTGCAAAGTAGGGGACACACTGAAGAAAGTAAGAGACTGCAGGGTCAGACTGCACTGGGTTTCTTTGTTGTCCGTTACTATGGAGACACATAGTCCGTAGACACAAAAACAATAGGAAATTATGAATTAAGACTAAAAGTTACTTTATTTCTCATTTTTAAATGCTTTAGACGAGTATAAAATCTGTTGTGAAGGTGAACGTAGAGTTTCAAGTACTATCTAAAATACTGTTTGTTTGTTTTTTGCTTTATAAGACACACCTAAGTTTAAAAGGACGAAAATAAGAAAAAAATTTTTTCGTCAGACCCCACTCTTCCTCAGATCTGACCCCCATTCTTTATAAAACCCCCAAATCAGACCCCCAATCCTTACCAGACCTCAGGTCAGACCTCCAATTTTAATAAGACCCCCAATCTTCTTCAGACCTCAGATCAGACCCCTTATCTTCTTTTAACCCCAAATTGGATCCCCAATCTTCATCAGACCCCCAGTCTAACTCAGATCAGCCCCTCAATCTTCATCAGACCTCAGATCAGACCCCTTATCTTCTTTTAACCCCAAATTGGACCCACAATCTTCATCAGACCCCCAGTCTAACTCAGATCAGCCCCTCAATCTTCATCAGAGGTCAAGTCTTCATAAAATCCCCAAATCAGACCGCCAATCTTCATCAGACCCCCAATCTTCGTCAGACCTCAGATGAGACCCTGGATCTTTATCAGACCTCGGATCAGACCCCCAATCTTCAGTAGACCCCCAAATCAGACGCACAATCTTCAGCAGATCTCAGATCAGACAAAAAATAAAAGAACTTTCCTCTACTGTTTTGGACGGCACTGCCACTCTCTGTCACCTGACCTTGCACATAGTGCTCCCAGAGAAGACCAGGGAGCGGTGAGTAATACCAACACTAGCAGAGCTATACTCACAGCTTCCCGGTCCTACTGTGTTAATGAGAGCTTCCATAATGGAGGCGCTCATTAGTATTACTTTATAAGAAGCACTGACATTTTTGGAGGAAAAAAGTGCGTCTTATAGAGTGAAAAATACAGTAAATGTCTATGGGGCAAAAACCCAAATAAAAAACTTTTATGTATGCTTACTGCAGCAATTTCTTCCCTTTTCTACACTGCGATTCCCCAGATCCTCCATAGGGCCTGTGTAAACTCTCTGTGGATGGCACTACTTCACGTAGCCACACACACCGGGGACCCTTTAATTCATGAAATGCGATACTAGTGGAAATACATGATGCGCATTGTGTAACGGAAAGTTCTGCAATGTTCTTGACATGTTGTCTTCCAGTTCCTTCCCCTTTTCAGTATGGCTGCTTGCTGTCAGTGAATGAAAACATTCTGGTTTACAATGTTTCCAACTGTGGAGGGTTTGGTACAGTGTATCCAGTCTACATCATCTACGAGGTGTACTCAGCAAGCAGCACAACTCTTGATCAGACCATGCATATGAGGGTCCATTCACACGCCTACAAGTGTTTTTCAGACACCGTCCATTTTGCGGACCGCACATGGCCGGCACTATAATGGAAATGCCTTTTCTTGTCTTGAACAGAAGTGCGGATGCGGACAGCACACTGTGTGCTGTCGGCATTTTTTTGCAGCCCCATTTAAAAAATTGCGGAACGGAGGCGGGCCCATTTTGCGGACGTGTTAATGGACCTTTAAATGTGTATTGCCTGCAAAACCACCTGACCATCTAGTGTGTATGGAGGTTGTCCCACCTTTCCTCCTGGGGGAGATAAAGATCAGGCTGCTGGAATTCAACATGCCTGATCCTTTTGTTCTCAGGGATATAGGCCACCACCAAAGGTTTTGGCTGCAGCTTACTGCCCTCTTCCCACTCAAAGCACATGCATGCTCAGCCAAGCTCATTGTGCATGTATAAGTCCGGCCTTAGACATGCATTGCCGTGCACATGTATGATGGGTTTGATCATGGGGAATATCTGGCAGGTGTAAGCGGGGGACGTTTTTGTACAGTTTACATGTATGTAGCTCATATAGTAGTTGACTTTGCTCTTTTCTGTGTTTTCTCGCAGGCTGCCCTGGGTGCTGTTGTACATCCTTCTGATTCTCCTCATCTCTTTGCTGATGGCTTTCATAACCACAGTCTTCACCCCGTTCAAGCACAGCAGCTGGTTCCTGATCTTCTTGCTGTATGCACTTTACGGGATCTCTCTGGTGAGCACCGACGACGCCCCTTACACTGCCATATTTTATTGCTGGGCCTTTGCATTAAGGTCTAGTCAGTGCAACGCTAAGTGGCTTTGCCGCCTATAATATTCCTGCTGAATCAAAAGAAGATCTTTAGAGGATAGTAAAACTGCATACTGCAGCCGTAAACATAGCAGCAAACAAGGCATCGCTGCACTCATTCCACCCATTACCACAGTGATCAGCGCTCACTACATTGCCCTGCCGGATTTCCATCTTCCAGTGAAATTCCAATGTAATCATTGTTAGCCAAGATGTTCTGCAACTTTTCAATATACCTTGGCTTTCACTTCCTCATGCACTCTGCTTGCTGTCAGTGAATGAGAGCATCTTTGCTTGCATCCGAAGGCTGAAATGCACAGTCATTCACTGACTAGAATGAATGTGGTTAGGTGGTAAATATCAGATCAAGGGGTCCCCTCTCTGAATGTTATTCTAATGATTCAGTTAATTTCTAATAGGTTGATGCAAGGCCGGTGTCAGCACTCGGCATACCCGGGCAAGTGCCGGGGCCCACAGCACAGCTGCCAGAGGCCAGAAGCAATGAGTGCTTCCATCAATACAGATGGAAGCGCTCATTGCTGGAGCGCTGGGAGCTGCAGTCCTGTCACTCACCGCTCAGCTCCCCGCGCTTCTCCCCTCCTTCAGGCCGACAGAGCACAGAATGATGAAGCGGGAAGACTTCTCCCTACTCCATCATTTAGCCTGCAGGCATGGTTTGCGCTGCCGCCCTGTGTGGGTGGAGCTTGCAGCCCGGTAATCTGCATAAGCTCCGCCCACACAGTGCTGCAGAGCGATCTGTGCCTGCAGGGAAGAGAGGTACTGTGAGCTTCAGGAACGGGACAAGGTGAGTAGTTACTGTGTTTTTTTGTTTTTAATACAGAGGGGTCATAGAGGACTTTATTACTATGGAGGGGGCACAGAGGACTTTATTACTATGGAGGGGGCACAGAGGACTTTATAACTATGGAGGGGGCACAGAGGACTTTATCACTATGGAGGGAAACTAGAGGTCTTTATTGCTATGGAGGAGGCACAGAGTTTATTACTATGGGGGCACAGAGGGGGCACGGCTTATTACTATGAGGGGCACAGAGGACCTTATTACTATGGAGGGGGCACAGAGGAGTTTATTACTATGGAGGGGGCACAGAAGACTTTATTACTATGGAGGGGGCACAGAGGTCTTTATTACTATAGAGGGGGCACAGAGGAGTTTATTACTATAGAGGGGGCACAGAGGACTTTATCACTATGGGGGGGGCACAGAGGACTTTAGCACCGTGGAGGGGGCACAGAGCCAGAGGGCATTACTACAATAAAAGGGGCACAGTGGGCATTATAACTGTGAAGGGGGCACAATGGGGAATATTACTATGAAGGGGGAACAATAGGGATTATTACTGTGAAGTGGGCACAATGGGGATTATTACTATAAAGGGGGCACAATGGGGTTTTTTCCTATGAAGGGGGCACAATGGGGATTATTACTGTGAAGGGGGCACAGAGAGGGCGTAACTACTGTGAGAGGGCACAATGTGGGCATAATTACTGTGAGGGGGAACACTTCTGTACAAAACTACTGTGAAGGTTGTACAATGAGGGCAATACTACTGTGAGGGGGTACAATTTTTATTTAAGTATTGGGGGGGAGGAGGGTGCCAGAGAAAGGACCCGTCCTGGGTACCAAACACCATAGGCACGCCACTGAAGCAGGGAAATATTTGCTCCCCGCTCCACCACTGAGCCGCCATGCTCCACAGCAGCAGCACAATGTCCTCTCACATGGTCCTGCTGATCTGTGGAGGAGGAGGAGTGAGGCAGCCTGGGAATCGGCCTCTGCTCCTTCTACACAGCAGCGCCATGTGGCACAGTATCCTGCTGCTGCTGATGGGGAGCGCAGATCATGGGAGGAGCCGGGTGACTGAGGCCAGGAGTATTAATTGTTTGGTTTTTCACTTCCTGTGAAGGGGGCACATCTGGGCATAACCACTGTGAAGGGGGCACTGGGCACATATCTTGGCATATCCACCGTAAGAGGGCATATTGCTTGGCATTTCTACTATGAAGGGGGCACACATCTTGGCATATCAACTGTGAGGGAGCACATATCTTGGCATATCTACTGTGAGGGGGCACATATCTTGGCATATCAACTGTGAGAGGGCACATATCTTGGCACATCTACTGTGAGGGGGCACATATCTTGGCATATCTACTGTGAGGGGGCACATATCTGTGAGTAGACCTGAGGGACTGAAACACTGGGTAGAAAATAAAAGTAGGCCCATAAGGACTGGTTCACATATATCCGCTCTGTGTAAGGTATTTAATCTATAATATATTGCTGTAAGCGTCGTTCAAAATGCCACAAGGGGGCCCACTGAGACTTAATCGCCCAAGGGCCCACATAAACCTGGAGCCGGCCCTGGGTTAATGTATCAGTCAGTGAATGGAGTGATGGACTGACACTACCGCTCCATTCAGAGGGTTAGCTTGGGGGCCTCTCGTTGTTTGGATCACTGGAGGTTCCAGGGGTCAGACCCTTCATTATCCGATATTTATTAGCTACCTATAGGTAATAAATAACTGGCGTAGTCGGATAATAAATCCCCCCCCCCCTAAAAAAACACCACAAAAATGCTTGAAAAGTAGTGTGTGGGGGGGGGGGGGGGCACTACTTTTCAAGCATTTTTACAGGTGTTTTTTTTATAAGCATTTTTCGTGGTGTGTTTATAGGCATTTAACTGGTGTTTTTAACAATTGTTTTTCATAATGTTTTTTTTTGTGTGTACAGTTTTTTTTACAAGTTGGTGACATTTTTTGATTTTCTGGCATTTTGTAATGTGTATTTTTTTCTGGAGATTTTCAAGTCCTGTAGAGAAACCTTTGAGAAAAATGCCAGAAAAAACACCACTGACCACCCCAAAAAGGCCACAAAACATTACAAACCAAGACCAATGGTATAAAGTGTTTTTTGCATTTAATTATATAATTTAAAAGGTTTATCTCATAAATAATGTAAAAAAATTAAATCAGACGTCATATAGTCCATGACAATCTCTTTCTAACAAAGCTAGAACCAGCCCTGCACCTCACATGGATCCAGGGATCTCCCCATTCACTGCTCCAATTGCTCTGCTAGAGTCTCTTCAGACTGGAAGCTCAGGGGAGTGTCCTTTCTGCTGCAGCTCCTCCCTAATCAATGCTCAGGGGGGTGTCCTTTCTGCTGCAGCTCTCTCCCTATCACAGCTCAAGACGGGTGTCCTTTCTAGTGCATCTCTCTCTTTCTGTCACATCTTCTAACAGTAGAGACGTCTGGTGGCAGTTAAAGGTTGGAACTGAACTTGTGCGACCACCTTACCAATATTACTAAGGTGGACAGAGAAATAAGGAAAAGAACAAAAGGCAGGTGGCGCTATACAAATACATTTCTCACTCGTATCATTGGGGGACACAGAAGATCATGGGTATAGCTGCTGCCACTAGGAGGCGACACTAAGCAGAAAAAGTGTTAGCGCCTCCTCTCAGCTATAACCCTCCTGCAGACACTGAGCTGATCAGTTTTGGCTTAGTGTCCGTAGGAGGCAGACATTTTTTCTGCAGGTCTGCCAAAGTTTTTTTTTTATTTTTCAGGTTCGGGCTGCAGGTGGGCTCTCACCCCCTGTTTTTCCCACACCTGAGGGGGAAGACCAGCGGGTCCTGAAGCCTGCTGCTCGTTCCCCACCTCTGAAAGACAAGGGGGAGTAGTGGATCTCAAATCCGCTGTTACCCGCCAGCTGCAGTATCACCTGGGCTACTACTTCTGGAAGTCCCCCCTGTTACCAGAGTAGCCGCCCTCCCCTAGGGGCAGCACACTGAGGAAGGTGACACTGATGGAATCAGGGTGGGCAGAAACCGTCTGGGTAAGTATATTACCTACCATCCCTGCTGGCCCCCCTGTGCCCGAGCCCGCCTTCTCCTGTGTTCTCGAAGTCCCCCATGGGGGGCAAGTTTTGTCACATCTGCAGTTCTTTGGCCCTTGATATCCAGGCGCCATTTTCAGTTCCTCCTCTTCCAGTATTTTTTTTTTCCTGGGGTGTTCTTTCTTCTGCCCAGCCGGAGCCTCTGCGTATTCAGCCGCTCTCTGGCTGGCCTTCCGGAGAATGGCTGTTCCTGTCCCTTTTCAAGGGTCCGGGTGTATCCTCCCCCCGCATTTCTGTGCGGGGCCTTATGACCGGCCTGGGATTCGTTCTGTTCTTGTTCCCTCCCCATGGTACTGCTCTTTAACGTCCCATGGTCTTCTGTGTCCCCCAATGATACGAGCGAGAAAATAGGATTTTTTGTGCTTACCTTTAAAATCCTTTTCTCGCTGAGTTCATTGGGGGACACAGCTCCCCCCCTGTATGTACATTGCTGGTTCTCCTAGATGGGTCCTTCTGGTTCTTGATGGCGACCCATCTCTAATTTTCTTCCTTTTTATTGTTTTCTGTTGGCTTCTCTTGGCTGCTCCTACTGCTTTTGTATAGTGTTGAGCGAACTTGTGTTTAGAGTTCTGCCTCCAAAGTTCAGGTTGGGGTTATCGATTAATCCCGTTATGGATTCCACTACCACGGACCATAACGGAATTTGGAATCCGCAACAGGATTCTTCGATAACCCGAACCCGAACTTTGGACTCAGAACTTAAAAAACACTTCCCTCAACACTACTTTTGTACAAACTGATCAGCTGAGTGTCTGCAGGAGGGGTATAGCTGAGAGGGGGAGCTAACACTTTTTTTGATTAGTGTCGCCTCCTAGTGGTCTTCTGTGTCCCCCAATGAACTCAGAGAGAAAAGGATTTTACAGGTAAGCACAAAAAATCCTATTTTTGTTGAATAACTCAGTAGCTATAATACATTTTTAATTACATGCAATTACAGAAATATTCAGATCCAGGTACTGGAATGAAAATTGTAGAATATTTTTGTGGGACAACCCCTTTAAAGTAATATTGAACCTTATCATTTCTCACCTAAAAAACCCAAAACTACAAAAATGCGGTGCATTGATCCAGGCTAAAACAAAACTGAATAAATCCCTGCCACCTTCTTCAGTATTTGGCCTCTTGCACACGAACGTGTGCACCCTTGCCCGTGCTGCGGACCGCATTTGCAGATCCGCAATACACGGGCACCATTCCGTGGCCATTCCGCATCACGGATGTGGACCCATTCATTTCAATGGGTCGCAAATCCGGAGATGCGGAATGGTGCGGAACGGAATGATGGAACGGAACACTACAGAAGCACTATGGAGTGCTTCCGTGGTGTTCTGTTCCGTACTCCTGTCCCGCAAAAAGATAGAACACGGTCGGTGCCCGCTGCACGGTCGCTGCACGTTAACCAGACACTATTCCTCTATGACAACTCATCATTCTGAGGCTAAGGGCATGCTGGGAGTTGTAGTTGCTCAGCAGTTGGAAGACCACAGGTTGCAGATTCCTAGTAGGAAGTACTTCATCATCTTCTCTGTTTTCATCACCTTTTCTTTTTTCTCCCCAGATCTTATTTGCTCTGATGCTTACCCCACTTTTTAAAAAGGCCAAGCAGGCGGGCGCTATAGCGTTCCTGGCCACCATGGTCCTTGGCGCTCTGGGCATTTTCATTGTGATGAAAGGCGACTTCCCAAAGTCCTTTGTCTGGTTCTTTAGTCCGTTCTGCCAGTGCACATTCATGATCGGGATAGCCCAGGTAAGTTGCCATGACTGATGTAAAAATTAAAAACAGACCTCATATATCTCTTTCTAACAAAGCTAGACCCTTCCTTGTACTGCACATGGAGAGATCTCCACACTTACTGCTACAATTGTTCTACTCGATTCTTTTCAGGCTGGCAATTCGGGGGGGGTGCCTTTTCTCAAGGAGTGTGTCCTTTCTGGTGCCACTCTCTCCCTCTAGATCGCAGCTTTTGCTAGTAGATACAGCCGGTGGCAGCATAAGAATGGTACTGAGCGCGTGACCTCAGTAAATGGGCGTGCTCCTTACTATACACCATGGGGTGCTACTATAATCTATATCTCATTCGCATCTTTTTTTTACGGAAAGCAAAAGTAACTAGTATTTCATGCTGAATTATATTAAAATAGCATTTAATGGTGGCACAACCCCTTTAAGGCGGATCTGTCAGCTGTGTTTGCCGCCCTTAAAAGCCGAAATGTCACAAAAAAGGGCGCTGAAGGAGCACACCAGATCCGTAGTTTATGAGGCCGGTGTATTCACAAAGGAAGCCCCCTACGGTTTTAGCCCTGAGCGTTTAACCCTTCAGATGTCACGGTCTCTAGCAGCGTTCATGGCCTCTGAGTGGTTAGACAGAGTAGGGGGCTTCTTATGTCCCCCTATCACAAATATCACCCCCAAGACTCAGCATGCTGAGCTATTATGGGCCAGTTGACGGCACCTCGCCCTGCCATGTTAACAGTATACTGGCAGAATAAATTTACAGTACAGTATACTTTATACTGCACAATGAACACTGTAAAAACTGTGGAATTGCGTTTTTTTTCCACTCCAACAAATATTTTTTTTTAAGTTTCGCAACTTTGCAAAAAAAAAAAAAAAAAAGGGCCATTGTTGATGGAAAAATAAAAAAGTTATGGCTCCTGGAACTGGACTGAGCTGTTCTCAACTGTAATTAATACGGTGGATATGGGAACTAAAGACAGCGAGTCAGAGATTGGAGACAAACCATTGCAGTCTATGGCAGAAGCCATGTAATACTCACATGTTTCGAAACCCTAGGGGGGGAGCTGAAAAAACATATGGCGTTTTTACGTCGCCCTCACCACTTTCCAAAAGGGGACGTGGCTTTGTTGGGGCCGTTGACAGATTTGTCATCATTTACACGCTTGTACGGCTTTCTAAAATGAAGAAGTAAAAAAAGTTGTGACTTATGGAAGGCAAGGAATAGAAAAACATAAAATGGCTGCATCAGGAAGGGGTTAAATATGTAACGCAGGGGGCGTTTCGCTCACGGGAGGGTCCGGACCCCCTCTGATCGAATATTGATGACCTATCCTAATACACGACCGGTACATAAAGCCAGTATGGGTACATCAAACTGTCTGTTATATTTTGCATTTCAATTCTTCACTATTTCAAGATTTTTACTGCTTGCTGTCAGTAAATGGGAAAATTCTTGCTTACATCCAATGACTGAAAACTCATATAGGCTCAGTCCTTCCCTCATCCGAGTGGCAACACCTATAGCTATTCCTCCAGATGGCACGCCGATAGGGTGCGTTCACAAGTGACAGAATGGCTGAAGTTAAAGGGGTTCTCCGGCTACAGGTATTGATGACCTATCCTCCCGACACCTCCACCGGACAGCTGTTTTATACTGCCCCGTTGCTGGAAATTAACAGTATACGGAGCCCTCTGCTTCCACACCTAGTTTCTGGCACAGCGGTGGTACGGAGCAGCTGATCAGCGGGGGTGCCAGGTGTCGGACCCTCACCAATCTGATATTGATCGCCTATCTGGAGGATATGTAGCCTGGATAACCCCTTTAAATACTGCAAATCTCATCCACACTTGTCTAAAAATGTCTCTTTTCACCTGGCTAGTGTTGAGCGAACTTGTTTTTTAAGTTCGGCGTCCAAGGTTTGGGTTCATCGAAGAATCCCGTTATAGATTCTAAATTCCGTTATGGTCCGTGGTAGCGGAATCCATACTGGGATTCTTCGATAACCCCAACCCGAACTTTGGACGTAGAACTTAAAGAGGACCTTTCATCACCCTAACAAATCTAAACTAAGTATACATACATGGAGAGCGGCGCCCAGGGATCTCCCTACACTTACTATTATCCCTGGGCGCCGCTCCGTTCTCCCGGTATGTCCTCCGGTGACTTCAGCTCTGCGTCTCAACTGGGAGGAGCCTGCCCTTGTTCTCCTGGGCGTCTCCTTCTCTGACCAACCGCAGCGCTCAGCTCATAGCCTGGGAGAAAAAAACCTCCCAGGCTATGAGCTGAGCGCTGCGGTTGGTCAGAGAAGGAGACGCCCAGGAGAACAAGGGCAGGCTCCTCCCAGTTGAGACGCAGAGCTGAAGTCACCGGAGGACATACCGGGAGAACGGAGCGGCGCCCAGGGATAATAGTAAATGCAGGGAGATCCCTGGGCGCCGCTCTCCATGTATGTATACTTAGTTTAGATTTGTTAGGGTGATGAAAGGTCCTCTTTAAAACACAAGTTTGCTCAATTCTACACCTGGCCAATCGCAGGCTGCAGCGGTCTCGTGGCATGAGACCTTGTGCAGGAAGCTGGCATACACTGTGCAGAGGGTGATCCAGCAAGGGGGTCGGGGGAATTTTTTTAAATATATTTCTATTTTTATTCGGCTGTTGAAATCCGCAAGGAAATCTGCACCGGTATCCGCACAATTTTGTGGAAATTTTACGTGGATGGACTCCATGCATTGTAGCTGATGTCTGTACTGTAGATGTATTTAGCCTACAGAGCATTGTCTAGGCGGCATGCCATTGTAGCAAAGCCTCAGCTGTCAGAAAGTTTAGCACCCCTTCAGAAGATACCTACCGTGCTTTGTTTCTTTTTTACAGGTCATGTTTCTAGAGGCCCATGGGAAAGGCGCCCAGCTGTTTAACCTGAAGGATGGGCCTTACCCCCTCATCATCACCTTCATCTTCCTCGTAGTGGACAGCGTCATGTATCTGCTTCTGGCTTCCTATCTGGATCAGATTCTCCCCAGTAAGACATTGGCCTTATTGACTACCTATGACTTCTGTAAGTGGCCCACGGGTCGGGGAGTCTTGGGTGCATGAGCTGATCCCAAAATACTAGGACCCTCCTCGATCAGCTGTGAACTGTGGAGAAACCTGGCAGTAAGTGTTCAGCTCCCCTGCAGCGCCACCACAGGGGAGATGGAGTATTACACGGTGTCCATTCATGTGAATAGGCTTTCTTTGTAAAGCAGGACAGGACAAGTCCTCCAGAGCGAGACTCAGGTCAGGACCCCCTCCAAATTCCCGAATAGAGTTCATGACAATGGGTTTTGTCACTGGGCAGACCCTTTAATTTTATCAACCAATGTTGTTTGTGGGTATAATGGTGATTTGGATGTAACCCGGTGTCTTGTACTTTGTGAACAGGCGAGTATGGACTGAAGCGGAAGCCTCTTTTCTTCCTGAAACCCTCTTACTGGTCAAAGAAGAGGAGGAACTATGGCGTGCTGAGCGAAAGCTTCTTCAGCACAAATACAGACCTCAGCGACATCGTAGAGCCCGTGGCCTTAGGGCTGCATGGGAAAGAAGCGATCAGGTATCCTCTGACTCAATACATCATTTATAGCTGCCCTCACTACCGTCTGCGAGTCAGTCATCAGCTCCAGTGTCAGCACATAGACATTCCCTGTATAGTGTTACATGGTGACGTCAATGATCAGGCATATGGTCACAGGTCCTCCTGAGCAAGGGCCAGTCACTCAGCTGTGACTTAAAGGAGCACCCTGTTTTTTGTACCTAAATAGTGCAGGATTGGCCATTATTTACCCCTTTCCGACGGGTGGCGTAATAGTACGTCACATGCCGGGTCTTTAAAGATGGTGCTCGCTCCACTTACAACTGGGTCTAATTTCCACGACCTACAGTAATGCCGATCGTGGACTTTAAATCCCTCAAATGCAGTGGTCAAACGTGACCACAGCATCTGAGGGAACAAAACCCGGAAGTTTGCCGGGTTTTTAAAGATTGTGCTCGCTCCACTCACAACTGGGTCTAATTTCCACGACCTACAGTAATGCCGATCGTGGACTTTAAACCCCTCAAATGCAGTGGTCAAACGTGACCACAGCATCTGAGGGAACAAAACCCGGAAGTTTGCCTGGTCTTTAAAGATGGTGCTCGCTCCACTCACAACTGGGTCAAATGTCCACAGTCTACGATAATGCCGATCGCGGACTTTTAACCCCTCAAATGCCGTGATCAAACGTGATCACAGCATCTGAGGGAACAAAACCCGGAAGTTTGCCGGGTCTTTAAAGATGGTGCTCGCTCCACTCACAACTAGGTCTAATGGCCACGACCTACAGTAATGCCGATCATAGACTTTTACCCCTCATATACTGTGGTCAAACGTGACCGCAGCATCTGAGGGAACAAAACCCGGAAGTTTGCCGGCTCTTTAAAGATGGTGCTCGCTCCACTCACAACTGGGTCAAATGTCCACGACCTACGATAATGCGGATCGCGGACTTTTAACCCCTCAAATGCCGTGGTCAAACGTGACCACAGTATCTGAGGGAACAAAACCCGGAAGTTTTCCGGCTCTTTAAAGATGGTGCTCGCTCCACTCACAACTGGGTCAAATGTCCACGGTCTACGATAATGCCGATCGCTGACTTTTAACCCCTCAAATGCCATGATCAAACGTGACCACAGCATCTGAGGGAACAAAACCCGGAGGTTTGCCGAGTTTTTAAAGATGGTACTCGCTCCACTCGCAACTGGGTCTAATGTCCACGACCTACTATAATGCGGATCGCAGACTTTTAACCCCTCAAATGCCGTGGTAAAACGTGACCACAGCATCTGAGGGAACAAAACCCGGAACTGCGTTCTACCAGATGTGTTCTGGCTCCCTCCGGCAAGGATAGAGAGATGGTAGAGATAGGTAGAGAGATGCAGTGTGCGACAGCCTCTGTCCTCCTGAGTGACAAGAAGCTGCTGCACATTAGTTTCTATGGAGCCCCTGTTGAGTCTATGAGAGGGAACAATTAAAAAATATGTAAAAAAATAAATTTTTTTTTTTAAATATTTAAAAAAAATATATAAAATATAATATAAAAATTCATATCACCCCCTTTCCCTAAAATGAAAATAAAAATACATAACGAATAAAAAAAATACACATTGAGATCTAAAAATATCTAAAAATATTTATCCCATACGGCAAACGGCAAAACAAGAAAAAAAAGTCAAAATGGCCAATTTGCCGTCTTTTTGGTCGCTTCACCTCCCACAAAAAATTAAATAAAAAGTGATCAAAAAGTGGTATACGCCACAAAATGGTATCAATAAAAAGTACAGATAGCCCTGCAAAAAATTAGCCCTCACACAACTCCGTACATGTAACTACAAAAAAAAAAATGGGTCAGAATATGACAACGAAAAGAAACATATTTTTTTAAGTTTTTTTTTTTTTTTTCAGTAATAAAACACAAGACAAACTATATATGTATACGGTATATATTTGATATAGCGTAATCGTACTGACCTGGAGAATGAAAGTACATAATCGGTCAGTTTTACAGCATAGTGAACGCCGGAAAAAAAAAAAACAGTACATAAAACAGATTTTTTTTCCAATTTCATCCTAGTTTTCTTCCAGCTCTCCACTACATTCCATGCAATATTAAATGGTGGCACTAGAAAGTGCACCTTGTCCTGCAGAAAACAAGCCCCCATCTGGCTATGTGAACGAAAAAATAAAAAATGTATGACCCCGGAAAGGCAGGGAGTGAAAAACTAAAAGGCTAAAACAAAAAGGAGTTAAAAAATAAGATGGAGCCTCTTTTGTATGCCTGATTTATTTGATGTTTATATTGTGGGTAGTCTGCTGTCTTGATTATCAAATATGGTTTTCATAATTAGAGTCTCACCACACTGCACTGCTCTGTGTCCTCTGACGGCAGCCATTACAAATCAGTGACACAGCTGCTGTTCCCTCACACTGCAGAGTCTCCGTGTTCTCCTGTGTGATACAGCTTGGTCCTGTCTTCCCTTTCATCTCTCTCTCCTCTGTCAGCTCTTTTATGCAGGAGGCAGGACACTGGAGAGTCCGCACACACAGATAGTACAGGCAGTGTGAATCAGGAGGTTTATGTAACTGCAGCTAATCACTGTATATACTTACCTACTATATATCTGCACTCCTGGTCCTTTAGATAGGGGAGACATTATATATCTTCAACAGAATACAGGGATATACAGAGGAGGGAGAGGAGGGGCCTGAGAGCTGCCAGGAGGGATTTGATTGGTGATGATGTCATTCTGTTGTTCACAGGAAGTCAGTCACAGGGTAGAGACCAAGTTCCTGTTTACACATTAGAGCAAGCGGTCAGATTTGAGATCACTTGACCAGGTTCTCATAATGAAAATCAGTGCCAAAAAACTCTGTGTGAACTAGCCCTTAAAAGGAATTACCCAACCCCTATAATTACCCCCTAAAGTCCGGGCACTTCATAAAGATTATACTTACCCCGTCCCCGGCGCGCTGCTGCTGCTGCATCTCCTTGCCACGTGGATTAAAACATCTGTCGACGGTGGGAAGGAACCAATAGCAGACAGGGACAGGATGAGCCTCTCTAGTCTCGCGGGTGATGGAGATGCAGTGGTGGCCATGCGGGGATCAGGAACGACACAGGTGCCGGGGACCAGGTAAGTATAATCTATATGAGGCCTCCGGGCATTGAGGGTGCCATTATAGGGATATAGGGATAACTCCTTTAATTGGAAACTTTGTGCTGCTGTAATAAGGATTTTTATTAATATTTTTTTTTTATTTTCCCTAGAATTAAAAATATTCATAAATCCTTTAAGAAGGAAAATCGACAAGTAGAAGCCTTACAAGGTAAGACCTACTTAAGTGCGCCAAGTGACCATTTGAAATACTTGTCTAATTAGTGGAGGCTTTTCATTTGGTTGTTTGCTTCCTAATTGAAAAATGAAGCAACTTTCTAAATAGCCTCCATTAAAGAACTCCTGCCATTTTGCTGCCGTAGAGTGTGTGGAAGTCCTTCACCTAGCTACTGGGGCTGCTGAACCTGGCATAGATTATACAGCACACAGCTCTTGGCTTTGTCGGCTCTCTCTGCTCTCCCCCACCCCTAAGTGACAGATTTTGCTGCAAATCCATGGGCAGTTCTCAGCTACTCTGTTGCCAAATCCACAAGTCTTAGATGCGTATTTTGTCACATATATGCTGCAGATTTCACCCTAAGCTTTGCAAAAGGTAAAATCTGGCGGCAATTCTAACCCATCTGGCAGCATGGTGGCTCAGTGGTTAGCACTGGTGCCTCCCAGCTCGGGGGTCCTAGGTTTAAATCCGACCAAGGACAACATCTGCATGGAGTTTGTAGGTTCTCGCCATGCTTGGTTTCCTTCCAAAGACATACTGGTTGAGAATATAGATTGTGAGCTCCTCTGGGGACAGCGAGTGATGATAATGTATGTTAAGCGCTGCAGAATATGTTGTTCCTAAGAGATAGCATCAGGGAGGGGGAGGAGGATGTGCACGGTGTTTACAGCTTTTGATGTGACGGATATACAGCTTTTGAACGCTACAACTCTTACTGACATCAAGCAGAGGTATTAAAAAATGGTGAAAAACCTAAGCAGAAATTTGCAGATGTTTATCATTATGCAATCATTAGACGGTTATCCTCACATGTGATTTGCATTGAACACCACATCACATATCATTAGTGATTGCAGTACGGGAACTTTCCACTAATGCTTGCGGCATCTTCTTTCTAACTCAGGGTTAACCTTGGATATATATGAAGGTCAGATAACCGCGCTGCTCGGCCACAGTGGCACTGGGAAGACAACGCTGATGAATATTTTATGCGGGCTCTGTCCTCCATCAGAAGGTGAGACATTCAAGATCAATGCAGCATGACGCAGTATGTCACCACAGTATGCTTACACCCACCATTGCGTTCTCATGTCACATATCCGTATGCATCAATCCCTAGGATCTGTAACCCGGAGAAGTCTTGTATACATGCATTTATCACTCAAATGTTGGTAATTTAGCAGTAAGGAATAGAAGAAGACCCACCAAGCCTTCTGGAGACCTAAGTCATGTGGCAGACGGGTTGCTTGCATGCAGCACCCCCATTTGCAATACAGGGGGCCCCTTTTATACTGTATGTATATGTGCAGTATATATTTACAAGCTGCAGTACCGTATTCACGTCATCTCTGTTTGTTCAGGGAGAGTTTATACTTCAATGTTATAACCAGGCCATACACAGTAGACTAATGTCAGCCAAACCCACTGACCTCAGCGGGGACGGCCGGCCATCTAGTGTGTCAGTAAGCATTGAGATGTTTTTTTTTTTAACTGGTCAAAAAGCACTGGACAAATTGGTGTGGACTGGTCAGTAAGTACTGAGCTGATTGGTGCACACTGGTCAGTAAGCACTGGGCTGATAGTTGTGGACTGGGCAGTAAGCACTGGGCTGATAGGTGCAGACTGGTCAGTAAGCACTGGGCTGATAGGTGCAGACTGGTCAGTAAGCACTGGGCTGATAGGTGCAGACTGGTCAGTAAGCACTGGGCAGATTGGTGTGGACTGGTCAGTAAGTACTGAGCTGATTGGTGCACACTGGTCGGTAAGCACTGGACTGATAGTTGTGGACTGGATGCTAAGCACTGGGCTAATTGTTCTGGACTGGGATGAATGGTATGGATTGGTCGTTAAGAACTGGGATGATTGGTGCAGACTGGTCAGTAAACACTGAGCTGATTGGTGCACACTGGTCATTAAGCACTGGGCTGATTGTTCTGGACTGGGCAGTAAGCACTGGGCAGATTGGTGTGGACTGGTCAGTAAGCACTGGGCAGATTGGTGTGGACTGGTCAATAAGCATTGGGCTGATAGGTGTGGACTGGTCACTAAGCACTGGGCTGATTGTTCTGGACTGGGATGAATGGTATGGATTGGTCGTTAAGAACTGGGATGATTGGTGCAGACTGGTCAGTAAACACAGGGCTGATAGTTGTGGACTGGTCAGTAAGCACTGGGCTGATTGGTGCACACTGGTCACTAAGCACTGGGCTGATTGTTCTGGACTGGGCAGTAAGCACTGGGCAGATTGGTGTGGACTGGTCAGTAAGCACTGGGCAGATTGGTGTGGACTGGTCAGTAAGCATTGGGCTGATAGGTGTGGACTGGTCACTAAGCACTGGGCTGATTGTTCTGGACTGGGATGAATGGTGTGGATTGGTCAGTAAGAACTGGGATGATTGGTGCAGACTGGTCAGTAAACACAGGGCTGATAGTTGTGGACTGGTCAGTAAGCACTGGACTGATTGGTGCAGACTGGTCAGTAAGCACAAGGCTGGTAGGTGTGGACTGGTCAGTAAGCACTGGGCAGATTGGTGTGGACTGGTCAGTAAGCACTGGGCAGATTGGTGTGGACTGGTCAGTAGGCAGTGGGCAGATGGGTGTGAACTGGGCAGTAAGCATTGGGCTAATAGTTGTGGACTGGTCAGTAAGCACTGGGCTAATAGTTGTGGACTGGTCAGTAAGCATTGGGATGATGGGTGTGAACTGGTCAGTAAGCACTGGGATAATAGTTGTGGACTGGTCAGTAAGCACTGGGCTGATGGGTGTGGACTGGTCAGTAAGCACTGGGCTGATGGGTGTGGACTGTTCAGTAAGCATTGGGCTGATGGGTGTGAACTGGTCAGTAAGCACTGGGATCATAGTTGTGGACTGGTCAGTAAACACTGAGTTGATTGGTGCACACTGGTCAGTAAGCATTGGGCTAATAGGTGTGAACTGGTCAGTAAGCACAAGGCTGGTAGGTGTGGACTGGTCAGTAAGCACTGGGCAGATTGGTGTGAACTGGTCAGTAGGCAGTGGGCAGATTGGTGTGGACTGGTCAGTAAGCACTGGGCTGATTGGTGTGGACTGGTCAGTAGGCAGTGGGCAGATGGGTGTGAACTGGGCAGTAAGCACTGGGCTGATTGGTGTGGACTGGCCAGTAAGCACTGGGCAGATTGGTGTGGACTGGTCAGTAAACACTGGGCAGATTGGTGTGGACTGGTCAGTAAACACTGGGCAGATTGGTGTGGACTGGTCAGTAAGCACTGGGCAGATTGGTGTGGACTGGTCAGTAAGGACTGGGCTGATAGGTGCAGACTGGTCAGTAAGCCCTGGGCAGATTGGTGTGGACTGGTCAGTAAGCACTGGGCTAATAGTTGTGGACTGGTCAGTGAGCATTGGGCTGATGGGTGTGAACTGGGCAGTAAGCACTGGGCTGATTGGTGTGGACTGGCCAGTAAGCACTGGGCAGATTGGTGTGGACTGGCCAGTAAGCACTGGGCAGATTGGTGTGGACTGGTCAGTAAGCACTGGGTAGATTGGTGTGGACTGGTCTGAGATTGTAACGATCCCCTTCTCTTCTGCTTGCAGGCATAGCTTCTATCTACGGTCACAGGGTCACAGACATGGACGAGATCCTGGACATCAGGAAGGTTATTGGCGTCTGCCAGCAGTGCGATATCCATTTCGATGTCCTGACAGTGGAAGAGAATCTCTCCATCTTCGCCTCTTTGAAGGGAATAAATGAAACTGTCAAGGAGCAGGAGGTGAGGACCATCGTGTGCCCGTGTTCACATTGTGTAGGTGACCCCCATAGGAGCAGCCATTAGCTCTCCAGCGGTTTCCCACAATGGCGCCTCAGGTTTAGTATTCTCCGATGTTGTAATCCGGCCATTCTTGTAGATAAATAAAGTTCTGCACGATCTGGAGATGGACGCAGTGAAGCACAACCAGGTGAAGAGGCTGAGCGCCGGGCAGAGGAGGAAGCTGGCCGTGGCCATTGCTATTCTGGGTGACCCCAAGGTAACGTGTGCTTATTAATAATTCATCACAGCTTGTAGGGAAATCGACCGCTTCTCTTCTTATTGTACAAAACCCAAAATGTCTTCATCAATGCGGCAGAAAGTAAGAGAAGGTCACAAGGATTGATTCTCATTACACTGGCCTTCATCAGAGTACTGTACACCGCCTTCATAATGTGCACTGTGTGTGTCCTGGGGGAATAGTGAGTGCAGCTCTGGAGTATAATACAGGCTGTAAGTTGTGACTCAGGATCAGTACAGGATAAGTGATGTAATGTATGTACACAGTGACTGCACCAGCAGAATAGTGAGTGTAGCTCTGGAGTATAATACAGGATGTAACTCAGGATCACTACAGGATAAGTAATGTAATGTATGTACACAGTGTCTCCACCAGCAGAATAGTGAGTGCAGCTCTGGGGTATAATACAGGATGTAACTCAGGATCAGTACAGGATAAGTGATGTAATGTATGTACACAGTGACTGCACCAGCAGAATAGTGAGTGCAGCTCTGGAGTATAATACAGGATGTAACTCAGGATCACTACAGGATAAGTAATGTAATGTATGTACACAGTGTCTCCACCAGCAGAATAGAGAGTGCAGCTCTGGAGTATAATACAGGATGTAACTCAGGATCAGTACAGGATAAGTAATGTAATGTATGTACACAGTGACTCCACCAGCAGAATAGTGAGTGCAGCTCTGGAGTATAATACAAGATGTAACTCAGGATCAGTACAGGATATGTAATGTATGTGCACAGTGACTTCGCCAGCAGAATAGTGAGTGCAGCTCTGGAGTATAATACATGATGTAACTCAGGATCAGTACAGGATAAGTAATGTAATGTATGTACACAGTGACTGCACCAGCAGAATAGTGAGTGCAGCTCTACAGTAAAATACAGGATGTAACTCAGGATCAGTACAGGATAAGTAATGTATGTACACAGTGACTCCACCAGCAGAATAGTGAGTGCAGCTCTGGAGTATAATACAGGATGTAACTCAGGATCAGTACAGGATAAGTAATGTAATGTATGTACACAGTGACTCCACCAGCAGAATAGTGAGTGGAGCTCTGGGGTATAATACAGGATGTAACTCAGGATCAGTACAGGATAAGTAATGTAATGTATGTACACAGTGACTCCACCAGCAGAATAGTGAGTGCAGCTCTGGAGTATAATACAGGATGTAACTCAGGATCAGTACAGGATAAGTAATGTAATGTATGTACACAGTGACTCCACCAGCAGAATAGTGAGTGCAGCTCTGGAGTATAATACAGGATGTAACTCAGGATCAGTACAGGATAAGTAATGTATGTACACAGTGACTCCACCAGCAGAATAGTAAGTGCAGCTCTGGAGTATAATACAGGATGTAACTCAGGATCAGTGCAGGATAAGTAATGTAATGTATGTACACAGTGACTCCACCAGCAGAATAGTGAGTGCAGCTCTGGAGTATAATACATGATGTAACTCAGGATCAGTACAGGATAAGTAATGTATGTACACAGTGACTGCACCAGCAGAATAGTGAGTGCAGCTCTGGAGTATAATACAGGTATGTAACTCAGGATCAGTACAGGATAAGTAATGTAATGTATGTACACAGTGACCCCACCAGCAGAATAGTGAGTGCAGCTCTGGAGGATAATACAGGATGTAACTCAGGATCTGTACAGGATGAGTAATGTATGTACACAGTGACTCCACCAGCAGAATAGTGAGTGCAGCTCTGGAGTATAATACAGGATGTAACTCGGGATCTGTACAGGATGAGTAATGTAATGTATGTACACAGTGACTGCACCAGCAGAATAGTGAGTGCAGCTCTGGAGTATAATACAGGATGTGACTCGGGATCAGTACAGGATAAGTAATGTAATGTATGTACACAGTGACTTCACCAGCTGAATAGTGGGTGCAGCTCTGGAGTATAATACAGGAGATAACTCAGGATCAGTACAGGATAAGTAATGTGATGTATGTACACAGTGACTGCACCAGCAGAATAGTGAGTGCAGCTCTGGAGTATAATACAGGATCAGTACAGGATGAAGTATTAATATATACATTTGTTTGATCACATTAAACCTCTCCCAGTTAATCAATATGATAGTGATGATAAATAAATCACATCAGCTGTGATGATGGCGGGAGTAGCAGATGCTGACATTACTCTTACATAGAGACCCTTTACTGCTTCCTGCAGGTTCTCCTTCTGGATGAGCCCACCGCCGGCATGGACTCGTGCTCACGTTATACCGTCTGGAATGTACTGAAGAAGAGGAAAGCGAACAGTGTGATTGTGTTCAGCTCTCACTGTATGGAGGAGGCAGACATCCTGGCAGGTAGGCATTTATTAGGTGTCATCCAATATATTCCGCACCGTGCATAGGAAAGCTGGGTGACAACCAGTATGGCCTCCATACAACATGGGGGTTGGCAACCAACTTGCCTAGTTTCTTCAATTCTGGTTATTCAGTATACCGCCATCATTCTATAAGTGGCAGAAACTCTGCAAATTTGTGGCGTGAAGTCTGCACTGCAGCAGTTTACTGCACGATACACGTGGCAAGGGTTTTCCAAACTCCGTCCACACATTGTGGAATCGTGAGCATGGTTCCAAATTTTCAACTCTTATTGTGGATCTTCACAGTGCATTTCATCCTTGTAGTTGAAATCCACTGCAAAATCCACATGCCAGTGGTGCCGAGAGCTGTACCCCCACCGATCAGCTGCTTGAAGAGTGGAGCCCCATGGCCTCTTCCTCAGCAGGGGCGTCACATTCATCAGTCTCGTGGCCTATGTATACCCAGAGCTGCAGTACCAAGCAGAGCCACAATACGGCGCTGTGCTTGCCAAGCTGTGAGGAGGCCACCGTGCGGACCAGGATCAGTACAGCTGATAGTCGGGGGCGTCGGGAGTCGGAGTCGTTTATCAATTTTCTACTTCCAGAAAACTCCTTTAAAAAGTTCTGTGGGCCTGCATGAGGAATAGCTTCACTCAATTAGGTTAATCCGTGTGAGACTAACCATTAACCACTGCAGATTTCAAATAAAATGGGGTGCGGGTGTCACCAAACCAAAATCCACATCAGATAACTGCGAACAAACCCGTAGGCAAAAATCCGTGTTGGAAAAATCCGATGTATATTTAACACGGACCCTGCGTAAGAAATCCAAGGCCGAACCTTTGTACAAGCCGCAGATCTGCATGTGGAATTCTCCACATTCAATGGGGTTAATCCACGCCTGGCCACGGCCTGCAGTTTCTTTGTGGAAACCGTGGTTAAAATGGACGTGCCATTTGTTTTTCCTGTTTCAGATGAACTATGGCGCGGATTCTCAATGGGGTTCACAATACATTAGTGATTGCCTTCTTTTAACTTGATAAAGGCCATTTGCGGAAGTGAGACCACCCCTTCTAGGCCTCTTGACACGGGGCAATTATAAGGAAGGGATGTTCCTAGGAATGCTCTGATAATTGCCCTGTGTAAAGGTGCCGCCCATCACCCCGTGACGCCCCTGTGGCAGATTTTTTCTTCCCCGTGCGGAGGTATCTGAAGTGCGTTAGGAAATACAGAAGGGTAGAGTGATTAACCCCGTTCGTTACAGCTATTCTCCTGTGTTATCAGCCAGCCCTAGCATGTCCTTCAGTATTCCTGCATAAGAATAAAGCTGAGCCCCCACTCACTTCATAATCACCTCGTCCTCTGAATAGCACTTAGATATTATTATAAATGGAGGTGTGATACGTTGCATTACAGCACTGGCATTAAATGTAATATGATCCTTCATCTCTCCGCTGGCGTATGAACCGCTATCAATTACACCGTATAATCACCGCCACTCCATGTAATTATAGCCCAGCTCACTTATCATTATCGCACTCTATCGACCCCCGTTATTAACCTGATCCTGTAAATTCCTGCCAGAGACGCAAACATATCATCTCCTACTCATGTACGGCAGGTGGGGATGCAAGTGCAAGCGAATGATTGACAGTGCCATATAAGCCAGACACCGACTTACTGCTTACAGGATAGACTGAAAACTTTTGCTTTCTGCAGGGACCCCAAGCAAAGTTACGTCTAGAGGCCCCGTCACACTGCTAAGCTCCACTTTGTTGCACCGCTAAACTCCACCCTGTTGCACCGCTAAGCCCTGCCACCATTGCACCACTAAGTTCCACTCTTGTTGACCCGCTGAGCCCCACTCTCACCTAAGCAGTGCCCTGACCCTGGCCTGTCAACTCTAGTGCTTGTACCCCACCTGCCCTTGGTCCTTCTACTATAGTGCCTGTACTCCACCTGCCCTGACCTTAGCCTGTCTACTATAGTGCCTGTACCCCACCTGCCCTTGGTCCTTCTACTATAGTGCCTGTACTCCACCTGCCCTGACCTTGGCCTGTCTACTATAGTGCCTGTACGCCACCTACTCTCAGCCCTTCTACTATAGTGTCTGTTCTGCACTTGCCCTGACCTTAGCCTGTCTACTATAGTGCCTGTACACCACCTGCCCTCAGCCCTTCTATTAAGTGCCTGTACTGCACTTGCCTGGGCCTCGGCCTGTCCACTATAGTGCCTGTACCCCACCTGTCCTTGGCCTGTCTACTATAGTGCCTGTACCCCACCTGCCCTTGGCCTGTCTACTATAGTGCCTGTACCCCACCTGCCCTTGGCCTGTCTACTATAATGCCTGTATGCCACCTGCCCTGACCTTGACCTGTCCACCATATAGAAACATACTCCTACTTTCCTACCTCTGCCCATCGACTATAATTACTGCCTGCTTATTTGGTCAGCCAATCTGCACATCAGCCATTGGAGTACCTCCATTCAGGGAGGTGACAATCTTACAATCCCTTAGACTCCACTCCCTTATTTTGTCCAATGTAAAGACATAACAACCCAGTGGCTCCACCATACCTCCAGTGAGCCTCGTGAGGCGTATAGTTATCAAGAACTGACCAGATGAAATAACGTTGTCTCCTATTTCAGACCGGAAGGCCGTTATATCGCAGGGGACACTGAAATGCGTTGGATCCTCCCTCTTCCTCAAGAGTAAATGGGGTGTAGGCTACCGTTTAAGGTATTTTAGATTTTGTTTTATGCTTTTTTTTTGTTTTTTTGCCTCAGTGACCCTAAGCTATTAGCGATCTGTCTCCTCAGCATGGACATAAAACCATTCAGTAACGTAGACGCGATTTCATCACTGATCTCACAACATATCCCAAGGGCGACTCTGATGCTGCAGACGGAGAGTTGCCTCATCTACGCCTTACCTCTGAAAGACGTGGACATATTCCCAGGTGCATAAGATATGAAGCCATTCCCAGGAGCATGCTGCTTTATGGGTGCAGGAGCGGACAACCCATGACTGGCGGTTCACTGTATTATATTGGACCAATTAAAATCAATGTGGGCCGTGTAATGCATTGATGCTAACGGTTGGGCCGGGCAGTGGAGCCTCTTATCAGTGGCCTTCTGCTCAGGTTGATAGAAGGTAGACCTAATAGGTCTTAGGAAAAAGGGTTTTCAAAGGGGGATGCCCCCATTAAGGGGCACCGTATGTAAAAGACAGGTTTGGGGTAACAGTAAATTTACACAGGACAGAAATGCTGCCGAGTTTTCTGACGGATTTTCCCTGGGAAAAATCAGCAGGGGAAAACAGTAAGATCATCCACATGCTGGAGAGATTTTCTGCATGAAAATTTATTTTGCGGTATGACTTTTTAATCTTCAGCATATCAATTAACGTTCAGGATTGATTGCAGATTTATTGCAGATTTTCCCCATTAGCTTCAATGGGGAAGTCTAAGCTCGGGATGTACAGTAAATTAAACAGACACGTTGGGGGGAGGGGGGGGGGTTCCCTCCAGATTTGCAGGTGGATAATCCACAACATATTATTTCACCATTAAAAATCTGGGTGGAAATTGACCTGCGGTATGTATTTTATCTGCAGCATGCCATGTTCACGCAGATTTTAGCGTGTTTTCCGCACCGGAATCTTCTTTCAAATGCGTGTTGTAGTTTATACGGAGATTTTTTTTCCTTGTATTGATTGATAACCCTAATAGCAGGAAACAAGCGACAGGTTCACTCTTGGGGCAGATTCCACATAGAAATTTCCGTTAAAATCAATGGAGGCCTAAAAACCGGATCATGTGGATCTCAAACTGCTCTAAAAAACTGCAAACGCATGGAATTTTGATGCAGATTCTGCACCTAAATTTTCCGCCGCCTGCTAATACGGCCGCGTGAACAAATTCTAGTTGACGATTGTGCTGAGAATGACTTGCGCATCTAGAAGAAACTACACAGCTGTGGATTTCAAACCCATTGACTTTTTTTTTGCCTGATCTGCACCAAAATCTACATGATTCGGGGTGGAATTTCTGCTTTGGCTTTACCTGCTGATTTTTGCAGATTTAAGTCTGACCTATGCGGACCTATCCTAATGGCAGCCTATATTTGTGATATTATTGGTTTAGATATATATATTACTTGGGGCATGTTCATTTAGATAAGGTAGGATGGGAGCGAGCTGATGGCCTGCAGAGGGGGATGATATACGGGAAGCATGCACATTGCAGTGCGCAGTTCAGTATAGGATGGAATTTTACATATAGATCCCTTTGTAAATATGTTGCAAGACTCCTCTTCATGGTAACTCACCGACGTCTCTTTCTGCGGGTCAGGATTATTTTCAGCGCTGGACAATGACTGCAGCCTTGGTGTGGTGACTTACGGAGTTTCCATAACCACACTGGAAGACGTCTTCTTCAAACTGGAATCGGACACCGACATTGATCAGACAGGTACACACAGGAATGATCAGTCAAGTTGTGTTTTGTTCCATAGAGCTAAAAGACTGCCCGACACGTCACTTATTTCTTAGGACGGGGGGTATGTAACAGTATGGCGGACAGTTTTAGATTTGTGTAAAGCAAAATCGAAAGCTCTGCAGACGCCAAGAGGAACAAGACTACAACTCCAACACCCATCAGCTCCGCTGCCTTGCTGATGAGGTAATAGAAATATCCTCTCTGGTCCCCAACAGGTGACTGGTTGTTCCTATTACACAGTCAATATCTGTATCCTTTTGATTGGGAATCTCTTGCCAGCAGAGGTCTAGGACCATGTCATCGTAGGTTAAAAAACTTTATTTTTGGTGAAAGAAACAATGTGTTTCTGGGTTGTCAAGTAAATACAATGTATATTGCTTGGTCAGTGACCTGTGGCATCTCTTGGTAGCTGACAGCTTACCTCTAAGGTTCTCCATACACATGAGGTATGTGTCACGACTATTAGTGTTGAGCGAACTTGTGTTTTAAGTTTGGTGTCCAAAGTTCGGGTTATCGTAGAATCCCGTTATGGATTCTGCTACCACGGACCATAACGGAATTTGGAAACCATAACGGCCCGTTATGGTTTCCAAATTTCGTTATGGTCCGTGGTAGCGGAATCCATAACGGGAATTCTACAATAACCTGAACTTTGGACGCCGAACTTAAAACACAAGTTCGCTCAACACTAACCACTATCCCTCCCTGTCTCCCTATACACCTGCATGCTCAGCTCGACATATATTGTCAGTAAGGAGATTGGAGAAAGCCTCTGCTAGATTCCTTTGAAAGTAGCTTAACAGAAGGATTGGGCATGTTGAAACCCAACTTCCCTATCTGTATTTACCCCAGCATTTGCTGTCGGGGGAGTGTCAGGAGGTCCCCTTACACAATAGATGGTCATTTGTCACGTCAAAATCTTTGGGTTTGGCCCAAGTAAATAGAATATGAATGGCCAGCTTAAGGAACTTCCGCAAGAACCAAAATGTCTTGTAAAGGCAAGTCACACAGAAAAGTCACAGGTGAGACACATTTCGCACGCCACACTTTGCCATTTCTGAGATAGGGGTTAAAAATCAGCCTGCAAGTTGTCACTGTCCATCATCTGACGGATCATGTCTGATCTTCTGACCTCACAGATAAGTCACGTTCTTATCATTTCATAAAAATTGAGCTATTATGAGTGTTTATGACGTCAGGAGATCAAAGGTTCAAGCTACACATGAGCCGTCAGATGACGGCATTAAAAATAAAACATAATAGACTGATTTTTAACCCCTCTATCTCAGAAGTGGCTAAACATTTTTAATAAAGAACAATGGAAAATTTGACTTTAACAGTCCAAAATGAGTAAAATGCAGTCATAGAAAAATTGCTCTGAAAGTGTCCATGGCCTTTAAAGGCAAATGAGTGAAAGTTGCCTGCACCTTGTGACACTAAATCCATTAGGTCTGGATTTTTGCAACTGTCGCATTCCGACACTATTGACAGTCATTAGATGCAATGTCGGATGTAGTCCCAGCCTTACCGATAGTATTTAGCATCTAGGACATGTTCATTTCTGGCTCTTCCCTTACTCTCCTCAGATCACAGCATTTTCTCGCAGAGAATAGAAGACGATGGGAAGTGGAAATCCACAGAGGAGATTGACCAAGGTTTACTGACCATGCCTGAATCTCACCCCTGCACCATCAGTGGCAAGGCACTATGGAGGCAGCAGGCCGCAACGATAGCCAAGTTACACTTTCGTAATCTGCGCCGAGAAACAAAGTCTGTTCGATACGTGTAAGTACCTGCCAAGCCATGTGAAAGGAAAGGTATCAGTTAAAAGGTCCTCCTGCAGTCTGTTTCTTCTTATTTTTTATCAATAGATTTCTATTATAATTTTAATAACAATTACAATTGGAGATAAAAAAAATGATTTTGTGTAAATGAATATCGGTAAAAGATTTGTTGAGGCTACTTTCACATTAGTGTTTTTTGCGGATCCGTCATGGATCTGCTAAAACCCTTCCGTTACCATAATACAACCTCATGCATCCTTCATGAACGGATCCGGTTGTATTATGTCTTCTATAGCCATGACAGATCCATCATGAACACCATTGAAAGTCTATAGTGTTAGAGAAAACGGATCCGTCCCCATTGACTTACATTGTGTGCCAGGATGGATCCGTCTTGCTCTGCACCACATTGCGCAGATGTCCGTGACTTAAGGACCGTTGATCGGGCGGGTGCAGGAGATGCGCCCTCCAGATCCATGGCTGGGGTCCGGCAGTCATTGATAGCCGAACCCCTGCTGCACGCTGACCATGGCACGTGCGATGTCTGAGCAGGGAGGAAGCAGTCATCGGGTCCCCGCGCTGCTGTGTCGGGGACCCGATGACAGGGAAGGCAGCATTCAGTAATACACTTACAGCCAATGCTTTACAGTATAGTACCAATCTAACGATCACCTCATCCCGCAAAAAATGAGCCCCTACCTAAGACAATTGCCCCCAAAATAAAAAAACTATGGCTCTCAGACTATGGAGACACGAAAACATCATTTTTTTGTTTAAAAAATGCTGTTATTGTGTAAAACTTAAGTAAATAAAAAAGTATACATATTACGTATCGCCGTGTCCGTAAGAACCTGCTGTATACAAACATCACATTACATAAACGGTGTAAACGGACATTTTTTGTCACCTTACATCACAAAAAGTGTAATAGCAAGCGATCAAAAAGTCATATGCACCCCAAAATAGTCAAACCGTCATCTTATCCCGCAAAAAGGATACCCTACCTAAGACAATTGCCCAGAAAATAAAAAAAAACTATGGCTCTCAGACTATGGAGACACTAAAATGATTTTTTTTTTTGTTTAAAAAATGATTATATTGTGTAAAACTTAAATAAATAAAAAAATTGTAGACAAAAAAGTGTGTCAAAACAGCCATTTTTTGTCACCTTACATCACAAAAAGTGTAATATCAAGCGATCAAAAAGTCATATGCACCCTCAAATAGTACCAATCAAACCGTCATATCATACTGAAAAAAATGAGCCCCTAGATAAGATAGTCGCCAAAAAAAAAAAAAAAAACACGTTTTTTAGAATGTGGAGACACTAAAAAAATGATTTTTTTCAAAAATGCTTTATTATGTAAAACTGAACCAAACAACTAAAAAAAAGTCATATTTGGTATTGCCGCGTCCATAACAACCTGCTCTATAAAAATAGCACATGATCTAACCCATCAGATGAACATTGTAAATAACAAAAAATAAAAATGGTGCAAAAATAACTATTTTTGGTTACCTTGCCTCACAAAAAGTGTAATATAGAGCAACCAAAAATCATAGGAACACTAAAATAGTACCAACAAAACTCACCTTATCCCGTAGTTTCCAAAACGGAGTCACTTTTTCAAAGTTTCTACTCTAGGGGTGCATCAGGGAGGATTTAAGTGGGACACAGCAAAATCTGCCTTCCAAAAACCATATGGCGTTCCTTTCCTTCTGCGCCCTGCCGTGTGCCCATACAGCAGTTTACGACCACATATGGGGTTTTTCTGTACACTACAGAATCAGGGCAATAAATATTGAGTTTTGTTTGGCTGTTAACCCTTGCTTTGTTGCTGGAAAAAAATGGATTAAAATGGAAAATCTGCCAAAAAAGTGAAATTCAGAAATTTCATCTCCATTTTCCATTAATTCTTGTGGAACACCTAAAGGGTTAACAAAGTTTGTAAAATCCGTTTTGAATACCTTGAGGGGTGTTGTTTCTAGAATGGGGTCATTTTTGGGTGGTTTCTATTATGTAAGCCTCACAAAGTGACTTCACAAGATTTGCTTCTAAACTTCTAAGCCTTCTAACGTCCCAAAAAATAAAATGGCATTCACAAAATGATCCAAACATGAAGTAGACATATGGGGGATGTAAAATAATAACTATTTTTGGAGGTATTACTATCTATTATAACAGTAGAAAAAATGAAATTTGGAAATTTTCAAATGTTTAAAATTTTTGGGTAAATTTGGTATTTTTTATAAATAAAAATGAAATTTTTTGACTCAATTTTACCAGTGTCATAAAGTACAATATGTGATGAGAAAACATTCTCAGATTGGCCTTGATAAGTAAAAGCGTTTTACAGTTATCACCACATAAAGTGACACTGGTCAGATTTGCAAAAAATTTGCAAAAAATGGCCTGGTCCTTAAGGTGAAATATGGCAGGGTCCTTAAGGGGTTAAAGAGTGATGCAAATATCATTTTTATTGAAATATTAGGCTACTTTCACATTTGCGCTTTCCCTTTCCGCTATTGAGATCCGTCATAGGATCTCATTAGCGGGGGAAAACACTTCCGTTTAGTCCCCATTCATTGTCAATGGGACAAAACTGAACGAAACGGAATGCACCAGAATTCATCCCGTTTTGTTTGGTTGCGTCCCCATCGCGGACAGAATAACGCTGCAAGCAGCGTAAATTGTCGTGTAAGTGAAAAGTTAATTTATATAGGGGCACATTTATTAAGACTGGTGGCTTAGACGCGGATCTTAACAAAGCCCTAAGCTGGCGGAGGATCCGTTAAAGTTATGAAGAGGCGTCGGCCTCTCCATAACTTTGGCGCATCCAGCGCCAGTTGTAAATGTAAGGCCTCTTTCACACTTGCGTTCTGAGGATCCGGCAGGCACTCCCGTCCCGCCGGATCCGTCAGAATGCAAATCGCCTGAAAGCATTGGAAGACTGATCAGGATCCTGATCAGTCTTCGAATTGCTTTCAGGTTGCTATGGCAGCCAGGACGCTATTAAAGTCCTGGTTGCCATAGTAGGAGCGGGGAGCGGGGAGCAGTATACTTACAGTCCGTGCGGCTCCCGGGGCGCTCCAGAATGACGTCAGAGTGCCCCATGCGCATGGATCCTGATCAGTCTTCGAATTGCTTTCAGGTTACTATGGCAGCCAGGACGCTATTAAAGTCCTGGTTGCCATAGTAGGAGCGGGGAGCGGGGGAGCAGTATACTTACAGTCCGTGCGGCTCCCGGGGCGCTCCAGAATGACGTCAGAGTGCCCCATGCGCATGGATCACGTGATCCATGCGTGTGGGGCGGCCTGACGTCACTCTGAAACTCCCCGGGAGCCGCACGGACTGTAAGTACACTGCTCACCCGCTCCCCACTACACTTTACCATGGCAGCCGGGACTTTAGCGTCCTGGCTGCCATGGTAACCATTGAAAAAAAGCTAAACATCGGATCTGGCGATGCGCCGAAACGACGTTTAGCTTAAGTCCGGATCCAGATTAATGCCTTTCAATGGGCATTAATTCCAGATCCGGCCTTGCGGCAAGTGTTCAGGATTTTCTCCGGCCAAAAAACGTTCCGGTCCTGAACTGAAGACACCCTGATGCATCCTGAACGGATTTCTCTCCATTCAGAATGCATTGGGATAATCCTGATTAGGATTTTTCCGGCATAGAGACCCGACGACGGATCTCTATGCCGGAAAAGAAATACGCAAGTTTGAAAGAGCCCTAAGACGGCTTCCTTGCTGTCCTACATTTAGACCTTTTTCTACACCTGAAACGGGCGTAGAAAGTGGTAAACGGGACGTGCCTGCCTGACCTCTTCCCCGGCCACGCCACGCCCGCAATTTTAGACCTGGCGTGAGCGGGACGAATTTAGGCATCTTTCGGAATAGTAAATGAACCCCATAGAGCCATGACAATAGAGGAGGGTTATTTTTGAGGAAATCAGAGTTCCAATTAGACCAGTAACGTAAAGTCTTCTGTAGAGTTACGGAGCAGGCGGCATATTTACTCTCCGTCTGATGAGCGGAGAGTAAACATCCCAAATCAGTGGAGTTTCAGGACATTTTCTTTTTTTTTTTTTGCAATGGCGCTTCTAGCTGTTAGGATAATATGCGAAAGTATGGTTTTGGTTTGTATAGGGACAACGGAGGTCATTTGTGAAACAGAAATACGCCTAAATTAGGCGTATTTCTGGCGCAGATTGCAGCGCATAGGTCTCATTTACCATGTTTTAGGTGTAGAAAAAGGTCTAAATGTAAGACAGCGAGGAAGCACATTTATTAAGACTGGCGTTTTAGATGCCGGTTTTAAGCCCTATACCTGGCGGTGGATCCACCTGAATTATAAAGAGGCGTCAGCCTCATCATACCTTCGGCGAATGAAGTCCAGTGTGGCTGGAATATTAATGTTGAGTAGATTGTGTGTGATCTTGAATATTATAGTCCAAAACATTTGAATTTTTGGGCATGACCACCATAGATGGAAGTAAGATCCGCAGGCTGCGCAATTTTTCCAGCATAATGAGATACTTAAGATTTCTTTACGCAAAAGTTCCCAATAATGTGATCCTCTAGATACTTGGTTAGTCCAAATATAAGCAATGAGCCAATCTTCTGAGGTACTGTCTATGAAGTTCCCATCTTAATATGGTCTTCGTATCGTCTCTGTTATTGGAAAGGTCTCAGTAGAAACCTCTCATACTTTTGATATTTGGCCTTTGAGCTGAGAAATCTAGGAAAGATTGGGTCAGTAATTGCTGTTTTGGAAAGTAAATGTCTGATTCTTATATATGTGTAAAAACCATTCTTGGGTAATAGATATTGTGAGATTAGATAAGTGAATGAATGTAGTAAATTGTTATCAAAAAGAGCTTTGATACGTTTAATACCAATTATTTCCCAGTTAGAGAGTAGACGATTTCGGGGCAGAGTGATTTGATATGTTTTAACGGTAAGGGTAGGTTCACACTAGCGTTAGGGATTCCGTTATGGCTTTCCATTATAACATGGTTATAACGGACTCCATAAGACGGAAGGACGGATCCGATCTTCTGCCTATAGACTTGTATTATGACAGAATGCAAAACTGATATAACGGAAAGCCATACGCTAGTGTGAACCCACCCTAATTGGTATAGCTTTGTTTTTTCCGAATTTGGGAGAGATGATTTATAGCTGTCCCATATTGGTTGTGTGGCAGTTATGCCTAAAGAGTAACTAAATATTTTTTCAATTTTATTTTAACTGCTTAGTGACCACCAATATGCCTTTTTACGGCAGCCACTAAGGGACATTAGGCTGGGCCACCCTTTTCACGGCGGCCCAGTCTAAGCAGGGCTCCTCATTGTGGTGCAGCGCTGGCTTGTCAGCGCTGTATTGGTGTACGGATTACTTAGCTGCGTGGAGAGCGCTGCACAGAACGGTGCACAGATCGCTGCTCCTGCCCGTGCTCCTCTCAAGCTAATTCTGGCACAGCACATCGGTACCCTGTGCCAGGATATAGCTGTGTGGAGCAGGCTCCTGCCCGTGCCTGCTCCACTCAGGGGTCTCTATAGCACATTGGTACAGGAACAGGCAGAAGCTATACCCTGGCAGAGCACATCATCGGTACAGGGCACACAATCTGTGCAGCGCTCTCCACGGCAGCCAGTAATCCGTACACCAGTACAGCCCTGACAAGCCAGCGCTGTACCAGAATGATGATTTTTAAGAAGCGGTACTATCCAGGACTTTGGGTGCTTTTTTAAGATGGAAAACAGCATAATAAATTAATAAAGTATATTACAAAAATGATATTTAAAAGAAAATTGTAAAATAGTTTAGTTACTCTTTAAAACAGTTTTATTAAGGGGACTGTGGGATTTCGGCAGGCATTTCCGTCGCCGGAACTGCCTGCCGGATCCGGCAATCTGTATGCAAACGGATACCATTTGTAGACGGATCCGGATGCTGATCCGTCTCACAAATGCATTGCAATACCGGATCCATCTCTCCGGTTGTCATCTGGAAAAACAGATCCGGTATTTATCTTTTTTACATTTTTAAAGGTTCTGCATATGCGCACACTGCAAAACCAAATCCGTTTTTCTGGAACACTTGGGGCCGGATTTGGCATTAATGCATTTCAATGGAAAATAATGCCGGATCCGGCATTCCGGCAAGTGTTCCGGAATCTTGGACGGAGAAAATACCGCAGCATGCTGCGGTATTTTCCCTGTCAAAAATACCGTACAGTGACTGAACTGTAGACAACCTGATGCATACTGAACGGATTTCTCTCCATTCAGAATGCATTATAAATGATCAGTTCTTTCCGGTATTGAACCCCTAGGATGGAACTCAATACCGGAAAACAATAACGCACGTGTGAAAGTAGCCTAAGTAATTGCACCTCAGCCTATTATATTTTCTTCAATCTGAACCCAGTTTCTCCGTTTGATCCAGTAGAGCTGCTCTGTATGGATCGAGAAGGCCCATTCCACCTAATGTTGTGTGTTTCGTCATAATTCGAGCTTTGGTTCTGGGTTTAGAGCTTTTCCAGATACATTTAGAAAAATCCTTCTGTCATTCTGTAAAGAGAGTATTTTGAATTGGGATAGTTTGAAATAAACATAATATAGTAGGAAGTATGAACATTTTGGCCTTATTCACACATCCGCAAGTGTTTTGCGGATCCACGGAGCCGCGGATCCGCAAAACACGGACACACCGGCAATGTGCATTCCGCATTTTTGCGGACCGCACATTGCCCGAACTCCATAGAAAATGCCTCTTCTTGTCCGCAATTGCGGACAAGAATAGGACATGCTCTATTTTTTATGCGGAGCCGCGGACCGGATCGGCGGCGCGCTCCGCAAAATCGGATGCGGAGAGCACAGTGTGTGCTCTCCGCATCGTTCCCGGCCCCATTCACAGTCAATGGGTCCGCATGTATTCCGCAAAATTGCGGAATACATGCGGACTACATTGCGGATGTGTGAATAGGGCCTTTTAGTAAAGCTATCCTTCCTGCCCAAGATAATTGGATTTTCTCATGTAAAAATTTTTCGTGGTATGGAGTTTAGAAGGGTTTGGTAGTTCTCTTTCCATAGCGCAGAACTGGGTGATGTAATATTAATTCCCAAATATTTTATTTTATTGTTGTTCCATTGATATGGGAATTTACTTGATTTATTTAGTCGGGTTTTATGCAGGAAACCTATATTGGAAATATGGCTGAAGTTGGAATGTAACGTGTTTAATGTTAGAAGTGAAGTTTTAGGGTTCGTCAGAGTAAAGGCTGTATTACACAGCCCAGTATGGCAGACGATTTCCTCCCGGCAATCACCTGCTCGCTAGCGGAGGACACCGCTGCTATTACACGCAGCGATCTCCTCCGCAGTATGGGGAGGAGCGATCACTATGCCGTCTGCTCGCGGTAGATCGTTATTAGACACCACGATCTGCTGCCCGCAAACAATCATTTTTTACCATGTCAAAAGATATGGATTGCCCAGTGATTGAGCCTGTTTGCTCGTTCATCGGACAATTAGCGATGAGTGTTCGTGCAAATTCTCGTTAGCAATTATCTGCCGAAAAATCGGTCAATTTAATACAGGCTTTAGTATAATGACATCTGCATAAAGTGTTATTTTGTGTTCTTTATTCCCTACCATAATATCGGAAATTAGCGGGTTCATATGAATTCGTACAAATTCTGCAAGTGGTTCCTACACTATGGCTAATATCATGGGAGATAGTGGGCATCCCTGTCTTGTGCCAATTGGTTATCCAATATCATAAACTGAAACCCCCCCACCAGGCGCCTATGAAAACATACGGTGTCGGGGGGAGCAGCCAATGGCAGGCGGGGACGAGCCTCCCTATCGTCACCCGCGATGCTATGAAGACTCGTCTCCGTCCCTGCCTGCCATTGGCTGCTTCTCCCCCCAACACCGAATGTTTTCATCCGAGCAGCAGCGGCGGTGCGGGGACCAGGAGCGGCTCGGGGAGCGGGGTAAGTATATTCCCTGTGAGGGGCCCGGCATATGGCGGAGGCAGTTTATGATAATGGAAAACCCCTTTAATTTTTACCGGTCCCGAAATAAAACCTGCAGAGTAAACTCTGCCATTATACCGGAGTTAATAAATCCCGAAAAACCAAATTTATTTACAGCATATTCTTTATATTTCGGAGTATTGTGTGAGGTTTCCTGCAGTTTCCTATCGATTAGAATTGTATTCCTTTTACAACCCTCCCATTTATTTCAGTAACAGTAAAGGGGATTCAGTGCTAACTAATTCTCAGGATGGGTGAGGGTCCCAGCTGTCTACACATGGGCCACGTTTCCTTTTGGAGGGGTCTCTGGTTTGATAGACATTGCCTGAAGATAAGTCCCAATACACCTGCTGGCTATTTTCCGTGAGAACCGGTACATTAAAGTGGAAAATTCCTTTAAATCTTTTTTTTACTTGGGACACATTCTGGGGATGCTTACAGCACCGGCGGCTGCGGACATCTCTATAGTGTAGATAAAGCATCCTCAAACTGCGGCCCTCCAGCTGTTGTAAAACTACAACTCCCACAATGCCCTGCTGTAGGCTGATACCTGTAGGCTGTTCGGGCATGCTGGGAGTTGTAGTTTTGCAACAGCTGGAGGGCCACAGTTTGAGGATGCCTGGTTTAGATAAAGCCCTCCCGAATTTGCCTCAATGTAGACAGACGCACAGACTTTTACATGAAATTTGCTTCTCTTTCAGGTCGCTCTTTCTCTTTCTGTTCTTAGCCGTCCAAGCAGCCATCAATATCATACACTGGTACTACCACAAATCCTCCGACGATATCAGACTCTCGCCTGACCTGTATTTCCTGCGTCCAGGACAGAAGAGCCAGAAGCATGTGACGAGTCTTCTGGTGCAGAGCTCCACAGGTAGCATCCTATGGCAGTAGCTAGTGGAGATGTCTAAGATGCGTTGGTGCCCATGACATCGTATTTCTGAGCTGTCCCCTTTAGGGTCCATTCACACGTCCGTTGTTTTTCTATAATCCGAAAATAGGACCGTTTTTTGCGGATCCTATTTTCCAAGAATTCTTTCCGTTTGTCATCCGTTTTTTGAGGATCCGCAAAAAAAAATGGATAGAAGAATACAGTTTCCAATTCAAATTAAGTTGGACAGACTGCAATTCTCGGATTAGAATAGGACATGTTTTATTTTTTTACGGACACTATGTACTGAGAAAATTATGCGGACAGCACTCTTTGTGCTGTCTGCATATTTTAGAGACCCATTGAAAATCAATGGCTCCGAATTCTGTCCGCAACTATTCCGTGACTAGTCCGAAAAATCGGGATCAGATGCGGAACTAAACAACGGACGTGTGAATGGACCCTTAAGAAGATCCACTGCAGTCGAGAGCTATATTACACGGGCATTAGCAATCTGCAGATTAGCGCTAATTTCTGTAATAGGGCTACCACAGCCGCTAATGCATGTGTAATAGCCCCCTTAAGGTACGATCACCTTGCAGAAATACTCGCTTGCTGTGCAGTCTGTGAGAGGAATCCAAGGCTGACCTTCAGAATACTGTAGCCCTATTAATCCATGTGTGGCCCCCAGAGCAGCAGGAAGTGACATGGCTCTTGTATTCGTTGGAAAGTACACTGGCTTCCATTGAGGGAGCAGCCCCTGTCTTGTTGCAAGGGGGCTTTTAAAGGAACGGCAAAACCTATTGCACACTGCAGCGATTCATTTCCAGACTACCGGCCCTATTACATGGTACGAATTTCGAGGCAATTATCGGGAGGAAGCATTCGTATACTTGTCCCAAGAGCAAATGCTCATTCATCGGTCATTCTCTGTGTTTGTACTTGTGCATAACTGATGGCAGGTCGGAAAGCTGGATGACCTCCCCTGGGTGCTGTAATGGTGGCCATTTTGGTTATGACCTATCTCTCTCTGCTTCTGTCTGTACCTTTCTGCCATAGGTGACAATATTGAGCCCTTGATCGAGGCCCTGAGGACCCAGAAGATAAAGGTGGATCTGATGAATGGTAGCGGCTACATTTCTGTTGCCCCTCACAATGGCGCCTTGGATGTCTCTAGCTCAGGAAAGGTATAAGGGTATCAGTAGTGAGCGAAATAAGCTCATATGGGTGAAACATGGTGCGGGCCGGTAGATACGAGAGCGGTCAACCCCGCGGCCTGTTGTGGCATGTGCCCCTGATCGTGTTTCTGCTTGCGTTTCTTCTAGTATTACACGTATGAAGCGGTATTTAACAGCAGCATGGTGCACTCTCTGCCCGTCCTCATTAACACCATCAGTAACACCCTGCTGAGACAGCTGCACATCAATGAGAGCATCCAGGTGTGGAGCAGCCCGTTTCCTCAGGTGAGTCGTGCATCCATAGAAGGCTGGGGCCCCGACCCCCAAAGGTAGCCATGCAACCACTGACCTGGACGGCGCCATAGCGAGACTCGCAAGTTACCGCGACCCCAGAATTGCAATGTCTTTGCATTTTTAAGGTCACGGCAAGTTGCAAGTCGATCTTTGACCCAATTCAGATCAATGCCTGCTCATCTATGGGACCAGGATTCACTTCCTAATTTATGGCATGCGGATTCTGCAGCCAATTTGGGGAAAAAATAAAATAAAAAATAAAGAAAAAATAAATAAAATTAAAAAATTAAAAAAATAAAATAAAGAAAAATAAAGAAAATAAAGAAAAAATAAAGAAAAAATAAAAGTAAAATTACACCGTGTGTGAAGGCACCCTAAAAACATAAATGATTGCCTGGAAAATATAATTGCATGACATACCACGGATTACACAGGTAGAATAGGAAATCCCAGTGGTGGCATGACGTCCTATATAAGGGGCATCACGAGATTTCGGTAGCTACTTGTTACAGCACCCTCTACTGGCTGAGGATGCGTGTACGCATTATAGAAGCAATCAAATAAGATGGGGAAAAAGATCAAAAATGACTACAAAATATTAAACAAAATAAAAATAGTTTTAAAATAATATTTTATTTTTGCAAAGTAGCAAAAAATTAGATGTGTGGCATCGCTTGAATTGTAAGAACCTGTTGAAATTGGTCATTAAGGATCATTATTTAAAATGGTGTAAAAAAAACACAAACATTCAAGGGTTTGTCTAGGATTTAACTATTAATGGAAAAGCCTCAGGGTAGGCTAACAATATCCGAATGGCAAGAGTCCGACACCCCTCACTACCGCCATTCAACTGTTTCAGGGTAGCTGCCGGCGCTGGAAGTCAATGCCAAAACTACACAGCGCCATCCATTGTGTAGTGGACGGAGCTGGTTACTGCAGCACTGCTCCCATTCATTTCAGTGGATGGAGCAGAGTAGTTCTGGCGCCTGAGCTGCTGCTGGGGTGCCAGGTATCGGACCCCCACCCATCAGATATTGATGGCCTTTTCTGAGGATGGGCCATCAATAATAAAATCCTGGAATACCCCATCCTTAGGATAGACCATCGTTATCATGGCTCCTGAGATTTGGGGATGGAAGAAATGCTTGGTCCTTAAAGGGTACGTCCACATGGGCTGCAAGTTCCAATGGAAAATGCTCCGATAAATCCGCAGGAGTTACATGCAGATCTCTTGTTAATTTTGCTGCAAATTTAAACCTATACATTGCAAAGGATGAGTTCGGCAGTGGAAATCGACACCATAAATTGCCAGGCTGTGGCTTAATTCCTTGAGGGCCAGGCGAATTTCCGTTTGAGTTTTTTCCGTTCAGATAGACCTATGAGGGCTTGTTTTTTGCTGGATGAGTTGTACTTTCTAATGGTAGCATTTAATATTGCATACAATGTGGCGGTAAAACTGTTACCTTCATTCTCTGCTTCAGTACGATTAAAGTTATACTATATTTCTAACGTTTTTCCTGTGTTCTAATACAAAAAAAAATATTTGTAAAAAATGTTTTCTTACCCCTATACCATTTTTATATCTCCACCTACGGAGCTGTGTGGGGGCTCATTTTATTGCAGGGTGATCTCTAGTTTTTATTTGTACCATTTTGGAGTGTGTGACGTTTTGATTACTTTTTATTCAATTTTTTTTTTTTTGGGGGGGGGGGGAGAAGCGATAAAAAATCTAAAAATCCTATATTTTTTTACCCATTACGCTTTTCGCCATATGGGATAAATACGTTTATATTGTGAATAGTTTGGCCATTTTTGAACACGGTGGTGCAAATGATATTTATTTTTTTATTGTTTATTTTTACTATGGAGAAAAGGGGTGGTTTGAATTTTAATATTATGTTTTTTTAAACTTTTTTTTTTACCTATATTTTAAGTCCCCTTTAAGGGACTCTTACAAGAAAATTTTCATTCGCTTGTCCCACAGACTGCAGTGAATTAGGCTAGGTTCACGCGACGACATTTGTCGCGCGACATTTTGTTGCACCAATGTCGCGCTACTATTTTTATAATGGGAGTCTATGGTTTTGCACTGCGACATGCAACATGCTGCGACTGCAACACGACAGATCCATTCAAGATGGATTTTTCTGCGACTGTTGCGTCGCAGTCGCAGCATGTTGCATGTCCCAGTGCAACACCATAGACTCCCATTATAAAAATTGTAGCGCGACATTGGTGCAACAAAATGTTGCGCAACAAATGTTGCAGTGTAGTTGTGTCTTATTTGTTGCGCGACTTAGGCTACATTCACACGTCCGCAAGTGTTTTGCGGATCCACGGAGCCGCGGATCCGCAAAACACGGACACACCGGCAATGTGCATTCCGCATTTTTGCGGACCGCACATTGCCCGGACTCCATAGAAAATGCCTCTTCTTGTCCGCAATTGCGGACAAGAATAGGACATGCTCTATTTTTTTTGCGGAGCCGCGGACCGGAAAATCGGCGGCGCGCTCCGCAAAATCGGATGCGGAGAGCACAGTGTGTGCTCTCCGCATCTTTCCCGGCCCCATTCACAGTCAATGGGTCCGCATGTATTCCGCAAAATTGCGGAATACATGCGGACTACATTGCGGACGTGTGAATAAGGCCTTATTGTCGTCGTGTAAACCTAGCCTTACCATTGCAGCCTCTGGGAGTTCCAATGTGTTTCTTATGGAGCCCTGCCATCTGCAGGCTTCCATAGGAACTACTTCTGTAGTAGCCTCGGATCCTTCAGAGGGACCGAGTCTATCACAAGGAACATACGGCCTTCCCTGGCTGCAATCAGAGGAACCATTCAGGCCCCGGGAGCACAGTGCTCCCTGGGAAAGCCTCCCCAGATGTCGTGGTCGCAGTTGACCACAGCCTCTGAGAGTTTAAATGTCTGCGATTAGTGTTATCGCCGATCACAGACATTAGCTCTGGGTGTCTGCCATTGGACAGAGCATGTGCCATTTTTTGCTGCTACTGTGAAATGCTGCAGATTTGCCGCCTGCGGAAGAACGTTTGCCGTGTATACTCTCCGTGTGAATACACACTAAGGGATTAAGAGTGAACATATTGACCACATACAGCGCGTACTTTCCATCCCCTGCTGTATGACTTGGGAACTTGTGCAATCACTATGCTTTTTTCTACTTGTAGGAATACTTGGAGATTACGTTCAAGACCACGCTGTATTTCCTGGTCATTTACCTGGGAATCATAGCCGCGGGCATGCTGCCGTATTTTGCAATGGAAAACACATACAACCATAAGGTGCGGAGTATTACTACCGAGGATTAGTCTTCCCTTCCATTTATAGCCCTGTATAATAACATCCATCATAACGTGGATCAGTTAACCCTATGACATAGATATGGGACAACTAATGAAAGGTAGGGTGGTCCAAGCCATGCAAAGGTTGTCGTATTTCACATATTATGCAGAAAATAAGCGACATCTCACTGAATGGAATTTGCAACGTTCAGCCTTAGGCCTCATGCACACGAACGTATTTTCTTTCCTTGTCCGTTCCGTTTTTTTTGTGGACCATTCATTTCAATGGGTCCACAAAAAAAACGGAAGGTACTCCGTGTGCATTCCGTTCCCGTATGTCCGTTTTTCTGTTCCGCAAAAAAATAGAGCATGTCCTATTTTTTCTAGTTTGCGGACAAGCATAGGCATTATTACAATGGATCCGCCAAAAACGGATGCCATACGGAACGTCATCTGTTTTTTTTGCGGACCGCAAAACAGATACGGTCGTGTGCATGAGGCCTTATGCTCGATGCACACGTCCGCAAAATGGATCCACATGCGTTCCGCAATTTTGCAGAACGGGTGCAGACCCATTCATTTCCAATGGGGATGTAAAAGATGCGGACAGCACAATATGTGCTTTCCGCATCCGCATTTCCGGATCCGTATTTCCGCATCTGCACTTCCGTTTCCGCAAAAAAAAATAGAACATGTCCTATTCTTGTCCGCAATTGCGGGCAAGATTAGGCGTTTTCTATTATAGTGCCGGCGATGTGAGGTCCGCAAATTGCGGAACGCACATTGCCGGTGTCCGTGTTTTGCGGATCCGTGTTTTGCGAATCCGCAAAACACTTACGGACGTGTGAGCCTTAGGGAAATAACCCTGATTTCCATTCACTGCCAAGAAATGTTTTTTTTTTTTTAAATAAAGAGACATTTATAGGAAGTTTCTGGTATATCCAGAATATCCAATAGGTGCCAGTCCCATCTCGAAAATAGGGCCCTGTCTCGCTCCGCTGTGGATGGAGAGGTGGCTGCACAAGCATGGCGGTCTCCATTTATTTCTGTGGGAGTAAGCGTGCGCAGCTATTTTTGTAACTCCCATAGAAGTGAATGCATGGCCCCCTCTCCATTCACAGGGGCCTGTTCTCAAAGGTGTAGTCATGTTACTGCATACATAGGCCGCCAATGCATATGCAGACCCCTGCACTTTGTACATAGGGGTGCACAACCTTTTCTTCTCCGAGGGCAGCATTATCAGACCAGACCGATCCCAAGGGCCTGATAAAGGTGCATTACCCGCTGCCTATTGGGAGAATAATGCCCTCTTCAGCCCAGTTTCCTCCATAGAAAGTGTCTTTTTCCAATGTGCTTGGTGAAACAGCTGATTCTTTCACTCCATCTACTGGTTGGGGGCATTGTGGGCTGTTTGTGGTCCATGGGCTGCAGGTTTTGCACCCTGTTGTAGACGAAGGCATGCTACATGATAAGTGGGATCCTTATCCATGTCGTCTCCTCCTCTAGGTGAAAGCCTACACCCAGCTGAAGATGTCTGGACTTTACCAGTCGGCCTACTGGGTGGGTCAGGCCGCAGTGGATTTGCCCCTGTACTTCATCATCCTCGTCATAATGCTGGGAACCCTATTCATCTTCAATAAGGGAATCCACCTGTACATCGGGACGTTTTTTACCTTGGTAAGCAATGTCCATTACACATTCTTTATGTGGTAACACTATGAACATCCTCTGCAATGATTTATTCAGACGTGGCAGATTGCAGTGGATTTGCAGTGTGGATTCTGCACATGTACAATACATGTGGATGGGATTTTGGAAACCCGAGGATAAGGTTTCTCCAATCCGCACCACACTCTTTCTGTTGCAGAAAAGCCACTGATTTTCACCCCTTTATTGTATAGAGGCGAAATCCATGGTGAATCCACAGCAAGATCCACGTGGATTTTACAGGTTAAGGCCTCATGCACACGACCGTATGTGTTTTGCGGTCCGCAAACCGCGGATCTGCAAACCACGGAAGCTGCTCCGCTTTCCGTTCCACAAATTACGGAACGCGGCCCATTGTAGAAATGCCTATTCTTGTCCGCAAAACGGACAAGAATAGGACATGCTCTATTTTTGTGCGGGGCCACGGAATGGTGCAAAGGATGCGGACAGCACACAGAGTGGTGTCCGCATCTTTTGTGGCCCCATTGAAGTGAATGGGTCCGCGCCCGAGCTGCAAAATATACGGCTCGGACGCGGACCAGAACAACGTCCGTGTGCATGAGGCCTAATCGGTGTGGATTTGCAGTGAGATCTATGGTGGAAATAATGCCGCCACCTGTAATCATTTCTTATGGATCAGTTTTAGGCCTCATGCACACGACCGTTGTTGTGGTCCGCATCCGAGCCGCATATTTTGCGGCTCGGGCGCGAACCCATTCACTTCAATCGGGCCGCAAAAGATGCGGACAGCACTCTGTGTGCTGTCCGCGACCTTTGCTCCGTTCCGTGGCCCTGCCAAAAAAATAGAGCATGTCCTATTCTTGTCCGTTTTGCGGACAAGAATAGGCATTTCTACAATGGGCCGCGTTCCGTTACGCAAATTGCGGAACGGAACGCGGAGAAGCTTCCATGTTTTGCGGATGCGCGGTTTGCAGACCGCAAAACACCAACAGTCGTGTGCATGAGGCCTTATTCAGTGACTCTCTGTTCCATTTTCAGACATTCTGCCTAATCGGCTTTGTTCCCGCGTCTGTGCTCCTGACCTACGTCGTATCCTTCACCTATAAGCAAATCAGCGACACCAGGCAGTGGTGGTCAATATTGTTCTCCATGGTACGTACTTCGCTGGTAACTCAGTCATTTGGACAGCTTGCACATATGGTTGGTTCAGAGCTGAACCCGGACACAACCCGATTTGCACTCATTAACCATGAATGAATGGAGCATCAGAGCTTTTCACGTTCCGATGCTCCCGATTCCACGCAGGACAAGGGAATTTTCTTGAGACCTAGGTCTCCAAAGGTAAGCTAGGCGGAGGTTTCCACCTAGCAATGAGCCAGTGACGTCACCGACACTAATGGGCGGTCTTTTGTGCTGCCCAAGCCTGCTTGTACAAGCTAGGGCAACACTAAAGACCTCCCATTAGAGCCGGTGACATCACCGGGATCACTGCTAGGCGGAAGCCTCCACTCAGGTACATCACCAGATCTCAAGAAAATTCCCGTGCCCTGTGGGATTCAGCACAGGGCAAGGGGGAGCATCGGAGTGTAATAAGCTCCGATGCTCCACTCATTCTTGGTGCATGAGTGCAGATCTGGTTGTGTCCGAGTTCAGCTCTGTTAACATCCCCGTTAACGTCAGATGCTAAAGGTGGCCCATACATATTAGATGAACGTTGGCTGAACCCACGGATTGTGACCATCTTGTGATCACGAGATTGGGGGTCCCGCTTGAATAGAGTGGTGGTCATGTATGTGCGTTGCCGATTCTATTCAATATCTGTAGGTCTGATGATTATAGCAGAGGACAGCGGTAGTGGCCAAACATCTAATGTTGCTCAGTGCCAGATCTTGGGGAAAAGAAAGACGGGGCTTGTTAAATTTCAACATGTCCAATCCTTCTTCCCAATGGAGATAAGCCAAGATCAGAGGAGTCTGGCAGCGGCTTTATCCCCTCCCCTATTGAGAATACATGTATGCTCGGCCAGGAGGAAAAGCTTTCTAAAAATGTCTGGGCACCTCCACCTTGGCTATCTCCAGCAGGTCCATAGAGTAATAATGGAGCATTCGTGGACATGCTCCACCAGTTGCTCCATTCATATAAGGGGACAGGGCCTCTGTTTTCTAGATTGGTGGGAATCTCTCCTACCAAACTCTTATCTCGTATCCTGTGGACAGGGGATAGTTTAGATCTGTGGACAAGATGTGGGTATTTTCCCCAAAACGCCAGAAACTTTCTTGCATACTTGCCACTGAAATTCATCTCCTGCCCTGCACTGATGGCTTCACTTCTTGGCTCTATCGCTGGGGCCTAGTGAATGCACAAACCCTACTATAGTACCAAGTTTTCCTTTTTCCTGTCACTTACAGATTTCTCCACTTGAGACAAATGTCAGATTTACACAATGCTAGTTACAATGACAAAGGTGGAGCCAGGGGTCTACATTTATGGTGGGGCAGATGTCCTGTTCTGATCGGTCTAGGGCTATGTGATGACTTGCAGTGAAATTAAGATGTGACTTTAATTATTCCTTATGGGGAAAAACTACAGCAGCAAGTGACTTGTTTGACTGCAAAAATGCTGAAATCTTCTGCTTTTTGTATTTTAGACGGGCCTCATCACTATCACTATCATCGAGCTGGCTTCTGTCATAGGCAACGATTTGATCTCAACCGTTTGTCACGATCTGTTTTCCATATTTATTCCCATCTACCCCCTCATCGGTGTCCTGATCTGCTTTTCAAGGGTAAGAGCTTTTTATTATAGTTTTAAGGCTGTGTAATATTCTAGCATCTCTTTTCCTACCATTGTAACACAGGACTATAGGAGGAACATGCATTGTCACTGATGCAATTTTGCTGTAAAGTTGCAATTAAATCAGTCTGCCTGATTATAGAGAGAACTCTGCAGTCCTGTCATTACAGCTGCACAGTCCTCCCTATCCCCTCCCTGCTCTCATCTATATGATAATTGGGTGGAGACAGGAAGCTAAACCGTCTGTGTTTTCAGTCCCTGTTAGGGCATCCGTGAAGCTTGGAGGGGTAAGAAACCCACTGGATGCCAAATATGCTATAATAACCTTTCCACTGCCCTCTTCCAGGGTTCTTAAAATTAACTGTTTGGCTGACCTAAATCACAAGAGATACTTACATTAAAGGGGTGGTCCAAGATAACTGGAACATGAATCGAAGGCGCTCACCTTTTTGCAACTCCAGCCTTTCTAGCACTGTTCTTGGTCATGACGCCACTGCAGCTAATTACTGCTGTCACGTGCAAGAACAACACGTCACTGCTGAGGCTCAGCATTTTATGTGGTTGCAAAGCTAAGCCATAACCACTAGAGGGGGGCTGTGAGTATCCTTTGAGGATGGTACTGTACAAGGGATCTATACAAATCTTAAAAGGGGTTGTCCAGGCCCTAAAAAAATTGAGGATGGCTGAGCATGGTGAGTGAGTAAATAAAAAAAAATTTAATTCACCTCCTCTGATCATCCCAGTTAGGCCTCCTGCACACGACCGTTGTTTGATTCCGTGTCCGTTGCTCCGTTTTTCGTGATTTTCTGCGGACCCATTGGTTTTCAATGGGTCCGTGGAAACCTCGGCAAATGCACCGTTTGTCCTCCGCGTCCGTGGTCCATGATTCCAGTCCGTCAAAAAAATATAACCTGTCCTATTCTTGTCCGTGAAAAACGGTTCACTGAGCCATTCAAGTCAATGGGTCCGTGAAAAAATGCGGATGGCCATCCGTGTGTCATCCGCATTCCGTGTCCGTTTTTTTTGCGGATTCCTTGGCAGGCACTTGGGAAAAATTGTCAGCCTGTCTCTTAGTAAAATCTTTTTTGTCATGTCCGCTAAAAAAAAAACGGAAGACACACGGAAACACAACGGAAGGCAAAGACGGACACGGATCACTGAACAACGGAACCCCTTTTTGCGGACAGCATAAAAAAAGGTCGTGTGCATGAGGCCTTAATGTGACGCATCTTCATCCCCTCTGCTTCTGGTCCCTGCTGGGTCAGAAGTGTCTAGTGCCGCCTCTCCACATGTCACCGCTGCCGACGTGCAGGGAGTCTGCATTTTATGCGGCTGCAAAGCTAAGCCATAACCACTAGAGGGGGCTGTGAGTATCCCTGGAGGATGGTACTGTACAAGGGATCTATACAAATCTTAAAGGGGTTGTCCGACCAGGCCGGGACAGGAAGCGGTGGGGATGGAGACACGCCACAGGAACTGGGATGACCAGGTGAGAGAAGCCATACCCAGCCATCCCCAATTTTGGTTCAGGACTCAGAGAACCCCTTTAACTTACAAAACGTGAGCACATATGTTATAACTCCGCAGTAAACATTAACCAATTATATGGAGGGTGTTTTTTAGGAGCCTCAGTCGAAAGTTCTTATTTGACTGGAAAAATAGTGCAGTACTGCTTTGTTCTTCCAATTGAAATAACGGACACCATGAAGGGAACCCGAAAAACCTAGCTTCAGCTGCTTCATCCGAAGTCGCTTCATTCTAAACTTCGGAATAACACTGTACGGATATCCGCCTGTGTACAATATTAGAATGTATGGGCTCCGAAGTAATTTTTTTGCGAAGTCGCACGTGACTTTGTTGAATAACTTCAGTAGTTGATTTTTAAAGTGGGAAACCACTTTAAAACTTGAAACTGAACTTGGCTTTGTTTCCATCTAGTACCTCGGAACCAAAGGCGAGCTCGGTTTTAAGTTTTCGGCTACATTCACACGTCTGCAAATTGCGGATCCGCAAAACATGGAACGCACATGGCCAGCCCTCTCATAGAAAATGCCTATTTTTGTCCGCAATTGCGGATACAACCATAGGACATGTTCTATTTTTTTGTGGAAGTGCGGATGCAGACAGCACACTGTGTGCTGTCCGCATCTTTTGCGGCCCCATTGAAAATGAATGGGTCCACACCCGTTCTGCAAAATTGCGGAACAGATGCGGACCCATTTTGCGGACGTGTGAATCGACCCTTAAAGTGGTTTCCCACTTTAAAAATCAACTACCGAAGTTATTCAACGAAGTCAAACCGCGACTTCGCAAATAACTTACTTCGGCTTACCGGAGCCCATACATTCTAATACTGTACGGAGACCTCCTACGGTAATATTCCGAAGTTTTGAAGATAGCAAATTTGGATGAAGCATCCGAAGCTCGCTTCGCTCATCTCTAATTATAAAGTCTATGGGGTCCATCAGGAGCCATTGGTGTCCATCATAGCATGTATCCAGCACACGTTATTTTCATTTTGCTGCTTCTATGATGTTGCAGAAAAGCATTAATTTTAAGGTCAGTGTGAACAGGGCCGATCCAGACTCTGTAACTTTGGGCAGCACAGTCAGAATCAGTGTTACTTCTATGTTGCAGATGTCTTGGAAAGTTTCAAGCGATGAAAACAGCTACACGCAATTGGGACGAGTGCTGGTGTCTGTTATATCTGTAAGTAAAGGGCTTACATACACTTTTGGGCGTTGGGCATTTTTAGGCAAAATCAGACATCATATAATACATGCCAATATCTTTCTAACAAAGCTAGAACCAGCCCTGTACCTCACATGGGTCCCTAGATACCCCCCTTCATTACCCCAATTGCTCTGCTAGATTCAGGCTGGCACCTCAGGGGCATGTCCTCTATCTGGGGTGTGTCCTTTCTGCTGCAGCTCTCTACCTGTAACTGTCACAGCTTCAATAGATATGATAGGTGACAGCTGAAGGATGGAACTGAGCATGTGCTACCACCGCAGTAGGTGGACATGCACAGTACTATACATATAAACACCAGGGGGCGCCATTATAATAAAATAAAGACGATATCTCACAACTGGAGCAGTTTTGTAACAGAAAGTAAATTACAGGAGTAACTAGATTTTCATTCATGCTGAATTATATTAAAATACATTTAAGGCCTCATGCACACGAACGTTTTTTTTATCAGTTTACGTTCCGTTTTTTGCATTCCGTATACAGAACCATTCATTTCAATGGATCCACACACAAAAACAAAGGTACGCAGTATGCCTTCCTTTTCCGTTCCGTTCAAAGATAGAACATGTCCTATTATTGTCCGCATAGCGGACAAGGATAGTACTGTTTTATCAGGGACCAGCCGTTCCGTTCGGCAAAAAATGGAATGCACACGGACGTCATCCGTATTTTTTGAGGATCCGTTTTATGCGGACCGCAAAACACTAAAAAAGCCATACGGTCGTGTGCATGAGGCCTAATGATGATACATCCCTCAAGCAGCATTTATCACATGTAGCATATATGATGGATGAGGGTCTGAACCCCAGTTCCCCATTTCAGTGCAACAGTGGTCGCTTCACCACGTTCTGTCTACATCAGTCTAATTGAAGTGAATGGAGCGGTGAAAAATGCTCCACGTGGAAAAACACCTTTAAGTTTTTTTCTATGGGAGTCTATGACTGGCGAATGTCTGAACGCCTATAATGCCACTCGGTGGCATATGTCAAAGGCTTCTATTTGAAGTACACATTGGGAAATTCTCCTGATATACACCACCACCAAACAGAGCTTAAGTTATGAGATCTTGATATTAGGGGGCGTGACTTCCCACTGCATCGTCTGCACCTCACCTTGATAGACTTTGCAGCATCAATATGCACGGGCCACCGCTGGGGAATGACATGAGAACTGTAAAAGTGGAGACCGCATCTGTCTGGGTCTAGAATGGTGCTGTCCCATTGGGCTAGGTGGATACTTGTTGCATCCATATATAAATACCTCTTGGGTAGAATCGATCCATGATAAGGCTTCCATATGCATATTCATCTACTGAGCTGAGTGCTGGTGGACATGCATGCTCGGTCAGTCTCTGCATAGCGATCCTGTGTTCACTGCAGGGCAGCCAATAGTGATGGCTTTCTGGCCTGCTTGCAGAGTTTGTGCAGTAGCATGGCAGTATAGCTGAGAGGACTCCTTCTGCAGAAATTATTGTCAGCTGCCAGAGGGGGAAGTAGGCTGATTTAGGCCCCTTTCACACGGGCGTTGCGGGTGCACTCCGTCAAACAGTGCGGGTGCGTTGCGGGAATCGCAGCGATTTTTCCCTGCGAGTGCAAAGCGCTGTCATGCGTTTTGCACGCGCGGGAGAAAAATCGGCACTTTTGGTACCCAGACCCGAACCTGCACTTCTTCACAGAAGTGCATGTTCGGGTCAGAAATTGTCCCGCTGGTATTATTTCACATTATAACATAGTTATAATGTGAAATAATACCCTTGGCCATCTTCCTAATGTAGAACCCGGTGCTGAATGGGTTAAAAATAATAAACTAATATTAACATACCTGTTCCATTTGATCGCGAAGCCCGACATCCTCTCCGTTAGCTTGCTTGTAGGAAAGGACCTGTGATGATGTCACAGCATCACATGGCCCAATCACATGCTCCATCACCATAGTGATGGAGCATGTGATTGGGCCATGTGATGTGACGTCATCACAGGTCCTTTAGATCATAGATGCTGCAGGGAAAGAGAGGACAGATCGCGACTACGCGATCAAGTGGCTAAGGTAAGTTAACTTTATTATTTTTAACCCCTTCCTCTTCATTTAACAATGCATTCTTTATTAAGAATGCTATTATTTTCCCTTATAACCATGTTATAAGGGGAAATAATAGAGATTGGGTCCCGTTGCTAAGCAACAATGCGGAAAATCGCACTGCATCCGCACTGGTTGCGGATGCTTGCGATTTTCCCGCAGCCCATTCACTTCTATGGGGCCTGCGTTGCGTGAAAAACGCAGAATATAGAACATGCTGCGATTTTCACGCAACGCAGAAGTGATGCGTGAAAATCACCGCTCATGTGCACAGCCCCATAGAAATGAATGGGTCAGGATTCAGTGCGGGTGCAATGCGTCCTCCTCACGCATTGCACCCGCGCGGAAAACTCGCCCGTGTGAAAGGGGCCTTAGCCCCAATTCCACCCCCAGCAGGACCAGTGATTTTTTTTTATGCTTGAAGTGCTATTTTAAAGCCTTTCCTTATGAAAATGATTCATAAGATAACCCCTTTAATACTCCAAGTACCACAAACTATCCCTAGTCCCGCTCTAGTAGCTTCACATTTCTGAGGATATTCTTACACGTCCTTACAGCCTTATCTGCAGTGCGTGATCCTGCTCCTCATTCTGCGCTACCTGGAGGTAAAGAACGGAGGCAAATCCATCAGGAAAGATCCTATTTTCAGGTATGTCCCTGTGTGGATTTAGGGGAGGTCCCCCTCATTGGCGAAGCGCTCATGTGTCTTGCATTCTTCTACTTACAGAACAAAGGATAAAAAAAAAAAAATGTGGAAGTTCACCGAGGTTCCCGAAGATGAAGACGAGGATGTGCGGGTGGAGAGAGCTAGAGTGGGCGAATATATGACCTCGAACTGTTACGAGGTATGGACTGTGTCTCCAGGAGGACACGGATACATTAAAGCGGTTGTCCAGGATGAGAAAAACATGGCCGCTTTCTTCCAGAAACAGCGCCACACTTGTCCACAGGTCTTGTCTGGTATTGCAGCTCTGCTCCATTGAAGTGAATGAAAATGGGCTACAATACCGCACACAACTGGGAAGAAGGCAGCCATGTTTTTCTGATTATGGGCAACCTCGTTAATGTAAGTGCCCTTATACACGGGCCGAGGATCGGGCCAGTTATCGCCAGTGGACGCTCAATTCCGATAATAAGTGTAAAGGCACCGGCGATCACCCGACAAACAAGCAAGCGCTTCTCTGCCGGATGATTGCATCTTTTATGCGGCACATAAAATCAAGTTTTTTTGGCAGGACATCTCCCTGTGTTGACCATGGGTAGTGCGGTAGACAGCATGCTACAGTAGCAGCCATCTTTTTTTCTCGGAGCAGCGCTATCCTTATTAGCGGATAGTTAGTCTATTACCCCTGACCATTAAAGGCTATGGACACCTTAAGGTCATTTTTTTTTATTGCATTTTTCTCATTTCGGGCTAAATATATATTTTTTCCATTGGCCTTTATTAAAAATTTTCAACACTTTTCTCCCTACAGCTTTCTCTTCACAATGAATCCTGTCAGATAGCTGACGAGCTGTCAGGAGTTCAGAGATAAGGGTAAGGCTACTTTCACCCTGGCGTTTTGGTTTCCGTTTCTGAGATCCGTTTAGGGCTCTCACAAGCGGTCCAAAAAACGGATCAGTTTTTCCCTAATGCATTCTGAATGGAAAAGGATCCGCTCAGAATGCATCAGTTCAGTCTCCATTCCTCTCTGGAGGCGGACATCAAAACGCTGCTTGCAGCGTTTTGGTGTCCGCCTGACGAAACTGAGCCAAACGGATCCGTCCTGGCACAGAATGTAAGTCAGTGGGGACGGATCCGTTTTCACCGGCACAATAGAAAACGGATCATTGACTTTCAATGGTGTTCAAGACGGATCCGTTTTAGCTATGTTAAAGATAATACAAACGGATCCGTTCTGAACGGATGCATGCGGTTGTATTATCTGAACGGATGCGTTTGTGCAGATCCATGACGGATCCGCACCAAACGCGAGTGTGAAAGTAGCCTTACGGATTCTGCCTTCAGAGCAGCGGTCTGTCGGGATTCACTGTGAAGAGAGAGCCTGCTGCTGTGCAAATACACAGAAATCGGAGGCTCTAGAAGGAAAACTATTGACTTTTTTTAATAAAGACCCATCGAAAATGGATTTTTAGCCCAAAATGAAGGTGTCCATAGCCTTTAAGTGCAATCTACCCAGCTGAGAGCTATTTACATATCTGTATGTCGTTTAACCCTTGCTTGCTACACTATAAAACATACCGCAGCGTGTTGCCCATAGCGCCCTCCACTTTCCATTTCAGAAGCCTGCCATCATGGTTAGTGGCTTACATAAGGAATATCAGGAGAGAGGCAAAACCATCATTGGAAAGGCAATGAGAAAGCTGGTGGCCAATAATATATCGTTCTGTGTCAGAAAAGGTGAGTATCGTCCCTGCTAGGAACATACTGTGTGTATGCGTACGTATTCATTTAGGGTCTCTCACCGATGAACATCTCTGGTTCTTTTCAGGGGAGATTCTCGGATTGGTGGGGCCAAACGGAGCAGGGAAGAGCACGTTACTAGACATGATGGTGGGTCAGACAGAGCCAAATGCCGGACAGGTCAGTGAGATTCTTCTTTGTGAGGTTTTATACTGCGGAGATACTATTACAACAGAAGGTTCCTTATCCTCGACTTGAGACCTGCTAAAGGGTATTCCCTTATTAATGGTTTATCAGTAGGTTAAATAAATGTCTGATAACTGCAAGTCCCACCTCTCCCTTCTCAAGAATGGGCCGCCAAAGTGAATGGAAAGCAAGCTGCCTTTCGCAGCCACCATCTATTCACCGCTGTGGGACTTCTGAAAATAGCCAGAACATAATGCCTCACAAATGAGGGCAGGTTTGTCTTCATAAACCCTCTTAGAAGATCTGCTTATATTGTGTTTATAGATACTGATCGGCGATGCGGACTCTGCACAACGAGGGGTTAATCCGGTACGATTTGTGGGGTATTCTCCTCAAGTAAACCATCTCTGGCCTGAGATCAAGCTAGAGGAACACCTAGAGACCTACGGATCCATCAAAGGCATGAGCAGAAGCAACCTGAAAGAAGTCATAAAAAGGTGAACGGTCTGATATTGTCTAGTCTGGCAGACACTTCTAAGGCCCCTTTCACACGGGCGAGTTTTCCGCGCGGGTGCAATGCGCGAGGTGAACGCATTGCACCCGCACTAAATCCGGACCCATTCATTTCTATGGGGCTGTGCAGATGAGCGGTGATTTTCACGCATCACTTCTGCGCTGCGTGAAAATCGCAGCATGCTCTATATTCTGTGTTTTTCACGCAACGCAGGCCCCATAGAAGCGAATTGGGCTGCGTGAAAATCGCAATCAAGTGTGGATGCAGTGCGATTTTCCCGCAAGGTTCCTAAGAGACGGGACCCGATCTTTATTATTTTCCCTTATAACATGGTTATAAGGGAAAATAATAGCATTCTCACTACAGAATGCTTAGTAAAATGTGGATTAAGGGGTTAAAAATAAAAAAATTTAACTCACCTTATCCACTTGATCGCGTACTTGCCGATCTCTCCTCTCTTCTTCAATCATTAGCATCCGCCTAAAGGACCTGTGGTGACATCACATGGTCCATGACCATGGTGATGGACCATTTGATTGGACCATGTGATGAGCTCAGTGACGTCATCACAGGTCCTTTAGCCGGCAGCGAATGATTGAAGAATCATGAAGAAGTGGATAAGGTGAGTTAATTTTTTTATTTTTACCCCTCAATTCACATTTTCTAAGCATTCTGTAGTGAGAATGCTATTATTTTCCCTTCTATAAGGGAAAATAATAAAATCTACAGAATACTCAACCCAAATCCGAACTTCAGTGAAGAAGTTCGGGTTCGGGTCTGGGTACTAAACATGCCTATTTTTCCCACGCGTGTGCAAAAATTGTGCATTTTTCCGCAACGCACCCGCATCTTAGCCGGGCGTCGTGTGAAACAGGCCTAAGGGTAGGTAGGTCCAGACTAGACAGATTTTTTCCGCCACAGATTTTTGTAATGTGGATTTTGCAGAGGATTCACAGTGGATTTACACCATCTACGTTGCAAGGGATAAAATCCATGGGGAAAGTTTTCAAAGGGGCTTCTCCAGGACCCAGCAGGCTTTGCAAACAATTACACATATAACTCTCCTGCAGGAGAAAGTTTCTAAAATACTTACTGTTCGGTGGATCGGCCCCTCAGAAATCCGGTCAAGTGACGCTTCTCTTTTGAAAGATTTTTCAGCCTGGGCTATAGACAGGACGTCACCTCTGCTATGGATGGGGCCAGAACTACTCAACTTTCCATGCGCAGATGAGGTGGATTCAGGGGTCTGCACATGCTCCAGTTCTGGTGATGTCCCGTCCATAGCCCAGGCTTCAGGATGGTGAGTATATTAGAAACTTTCTTCTTCAGGCAAGATAAGGTGGGTTTGCAGGACCTCCTGGGTCCTCACTGCAGGTCAAGAATTTGTCCACAGGCCTGGTACTGTATCCCACTGCAGATTTTCAGACAAAATCCAACACTGGTGTGAACAGCGGTCTTGCTGTCCTCAGTTCTCATGGCTGCCTTGTTTACAGGATAGCAGAAACTCTAGACATGAAGGAGGATCTCCATAAACCAGCTAAGAAGCTCTCCACGGGAACCCAGCGCAAGGTGATTTCCCCCTAGAATTGGCCGTAGATAAGTGTTTGTGCGGGCATCGGTCTATCAATATGCTGTATTCTCTCCGTTCTAGCTGTGCTTTGCGCTCAGCCTGCTGGGTAATCCTGACGTGGTTCTACTGGACGAACCTTCCAACGGCATGGACTCCAAGGCGAAGCAGCGCATGTGGTGAGGAGCTGCACTCTGCTGCACTTTTGTATATACGTTTTAATTTTTTTTTTGGGTGATTTTCACACATTGTATGCCTCTTCAGGAAAGTGATACGGTCTACATTCAAAGGCAAAGAACAGGCGGCGGTGCTAACCACACATTTCATGGAGGAGGCGGAAGCTGTGTGCGACCGGGTGGCTATTATAGTGTCGGGGCAGCTGAGGTGGGTGCAGCCCATGGATCCCATGTATGACCCATAGCTAGGGGCAGGGGCGTAGCTAAAGGCTCATGGGCCCTGGTGCAAGAGTTCAACTTGGGGCCCCCTTCCCTCAGTGCTTTGTGCGTCTTCTTATGTGGCACAAGTGTCTTTGGGCCCCCTCAGGCTCCTGGGCCCGGTAGCAACTGCTACCTCTGCACCCCCTATAGCTACGCCCATGGCTAGGGGAGATGTCTGAACCGTTTGCAAGGGCAGTGTACGCTTTAGAGAGTGCATAATCATTCTTAAAGGGGTCGTCCAGTGACTCTTACGGCGTTTTGTATCCTGCAAGATGACAAAAACTTGGAACACAATGTGGATATTCCTGCCTTGCTGTTGGCTATGAGATGTTACATACAGTTCAGTGTGCATAATAATATGTAACATGTAATAATATGTAAGTAATATTAACACGTGATACATGTTGTCCCTGCCTCTCATCCCAGATATATTGGGTCAGTTCAGCACCTGAAGAGCAAGTTTGGTCGGCATTTCTCTCTAGATCTGAAGCTTGATGCGGACTCTGGGTTGCAGCAGATGGAGCTTCTACACCGGGAGGTTCTGAAGCACTTCCCTAATGCCTTCCGCCAGGACAGGTAAGTCGCGGCTCAACACCCAGGTGAGGGTGGGTTCACACTAGCGTTAAGGATTCCGTTATTGCTTTGCCTAGACAGAATGCAAAACAGAAGCCTTTAAGTAGAGATGAGCGAACTTTAAAAAAAAGTCCGGTGTTCGGGTTGTGGTAAGTCGCGCATCCCGTTATGGATTCCACTATAGCGGCATATGGAATCCATAAGGGGCGGCTGCCACCAACCCGAACTGTTGAACAGCCGAAGGACCTGGGGTGACGTCACCGCCATGTGATCAGTGCAGGGATCAAATCTAGTGCTGAGCCACGCCCCCTGCACTGATCACATGACAGTGACGTCACCCCAGGTCCTTCGGCTGTTCAACAGTTCGGGTTGGTGGCAGCCGCCCCTTATGGATTCCATATGCTGCTATAATGGAATCCATAACGGGATGCGCGACTTACCACAACCCGAACGCCGTACACTGGACTTTTTTTTAAAGTTCGCTCATCTCTACCTTTAAGCAAATATTGAACAACAAAAAAAAAAACTAAAATTAAAAGTAAAAATTAAAACAAAACAAACACAAAAAAAAGTTCACCACTGCGTTCGTTGATGTGTAAGCGGCTTCGCAGACCTCCGAGTGATGTGGGTCACAATCACATAAAATCAGTCCGAGTACAAAAAGATGGTCGCGCTGCCTGGTATACGTCCCAGTTCGCACACTGTTCACAAGGGAAGCGGTAATCTCCTTGATATAGCCAATACACTCGAGTCCCGCGGGATAGCAGCCTTTCTTCAAAGCAACCCTCCTGCAGAATCAAAGTTTCGGGCACATAGTGAAGGGCTGCAAAGTTGAGTTACAAAACTTTTTCTTTTCTCCATTATACTCACAATAAGGCCTCATGCACACGAACGTATTTTCTTTCCGTGTCCATTCCGTTTTTTTTTTGCAGACCATATGCGGAACCATTCATTTCAATAGGTCCGCAAAAAAAACGGAGGGTACTCCGTGTGCATTCCGTTTCCGTATGTCCGTTTTTCAGTTCTGCAAAAAAATAGAGCATGTCCTATTTTTTTCTAGTTTGAGGACAAGGATAGTCATTATTACAATGGATCCGTAAAAATAACAGATCCGCAAAAAAAACGGATGCCATACGGAACGTCATCCGTTTTTTGGGGCGGATCTGCAATTTGCGGACCGCAAAACACATACGGTCGTGTGCATGAGGCCTAACTGTGAAAAACACGCTTTAAGGCCTCATGCACACGACCATATGTGTTTTGCGGTCCGCAAAAAAAAACGGATGACGTTCCATATGGCATCTGTTTTTTTAGCGGATCCGTTACTTTTGCGGATCCATTGTAATAATGCCTATCCTTGTCCGCAAACTAGAAAAAAAATAGGACATGCTCTATTTTTTGCAGAACGGAAAAACGGATAAACGGAATGAACACTACCTTCCGTTTTTTTTACGGACCCATTGAAATGAATAGTTCCGCATATGGTCCGCAAAAAAAAACGGAACGGACAAGGAAAGAAAATACGTTCGTGGGCATGAGGCCTTAGGCTCCATTCACACGTCCGTGTGTGTTTTGCGGATCCACCGATCTGCAAAACATGGACACCGGCAATGTGCGTTCCGCAGTTTGTGAACGGCACATCGCCGGTACTCTCAAAGAAAATGCCTTTTCTTGTCCGCATTTGCGGACAAGAATAGGACATGTTCTATTTTTTTGCGGAACGGAAGTGCGGACCCGGAAGTGCGGATCCGCAATTCCGGATCCGGGCAGGACATAGTGTGTCCCCATAGGAATGAATGGGACTTACCCTGGGTTCACACCTGAGCGTTTCTGAGTCGCGCGTTTTTGTCGCGCGTATTACAGCGCGTTTTTGCAAATAGGAAACGCGCGTCATACGCGTGTTCATGACTCTGGAGACCAATTGAAAAAGGCGTATCTACACTTTAACGCGTGTTAAACGCGCGTTTTACGCGCGTTCCCATTGAAGTCTATGGGTACAAACGCACGACAAAACGCCCCAAAGAAGCTCAAGAACTTCTTTGAGCGTAGGGCGTTTTACAGCGCGTTCAAACGCGCTGTAAAACGCTCAGGTGAGAACCATGCCCATAGGGAAACACGAGTTTTCTCCTGTTGAGCGTTTTACAGCGCGTTCGAACGCGCTGTAAAACGCGCAAGTGTGAACTGAGGGTTAGAGAATCATAAAATCAGGTCCATAGATTCCATCAGTCTAGCCCGACCTAGGTTTCGCCAATGAGGCTTCTTCCGGGGCGAACATGACACCCTCCTCGACATACTTCATTTATATAGGGTGGGTCACAAAATAATCCCTCCCCCATTTCACCACCCCCTTTTTTTGCAAAAGTGCACTCTTTTTTATGTATCAAACATCTATCCCAACCTCATGTGGACCATAGAACATATAAAATCATATAAAAGCATAATAAGGTCCTCAAGACCATTAAACATTGATACATATCTCGTACAAAACATATCTAGGCGTTTCCACACAGACCCATTATTGGAATAAACGAAGCGTCACGCATTGCCCAATACATCTTTAAGCATTGCTCATCACCTAATCCCGAGGTTATAGTCTTATTTCACTGTGGCCCTATGGATGTCTCCTTCCTACATATATTCATTTCATTCATATCTTCTTTCCACGGAGCCAATAATCTTTCCCCTTCCCCCACACTCACTACTATAGCGTTTTGAATACCTCCCTCCTTCGTACCCTCATTTCATTCATAACTTCTTTCCCGATCACGTGGCAACAAGGAGCCAATAATCTTCTACTATAATTACGCCCCCTTCCTCCACACTCGCTACTTAACCATTACTTACAGGGCTCCATACTGACCCTCTATTAGGCCTCTTTTACACGGGCGTCACGTTTGACGCCCGGATAAGAGGCGGGTGCGTTGCGGGAAAATGCGCGATTTTTCCGCGAGTGTGCAAACTTTTGTAATGCGTTTTGCATGCAAGTGTGAAAAATCGGCATGCTTGGTACCCAGACCCGAACCCGGACTTCATCACTGAAGTTCGGGTTAGGTGTTGTGTAGATTTTATTATTTTCCCTTATAACATGGTTATAAGAAAAAATAATAGCATTCTTTAATACAGAATGCTTAGTAAAATGTGGATTAAGGGGTTAAAAATAAAAAAATTAACTCACCTTATCCTCCTGATCGCGTAGTTGCGATCTCTTCTTCATTCATTAGCTGCCGTCTAAAGGACCTGTGATGAGGTCAATGAGCTCATCACATGGTCCATCACCATGGTGATGGACCATGTGATTGGACCATGTGATGTGATGTCACCACAGGTTCTTTAGATGGCAGCTAATGCTTGAAGAAGACAGAAGAGATCGGCAACTACGTGATCAAGTGGATAAGGTGAGTTAAGTTTTTTATTTTTAACCCCTTAATCCACATTTTACTAAGCATTCTGTATTGAGAATGCTATTATTTTCCCTTATAACCATGCTATAAGGAAAAATAATACAGTGAATAGACGTTTATCTCCTAGCAACCCAATGTGAAAATCGCACTGCATCCGCACTTGCTTGCGGATGCTTGCGATTTTCCCGCAGCCCCATTCACTTCTATAGGGCCTGCGTTGCGATAAAAACACACAATATGGAACATGCTGGGATTTTCACGCAACGCAAAAGTGATGCGTGAAAATCACCGCTCATGTGCACAGCCCCATAGAAATGAATGGGTCCGGATTCAGTGCGGGTGCAATGCGTCCTCCTCACGCATTGCACCCGCGCGGAAATCACGCCCGTGTGAAAGGGGCCTTATTCTACCAGACAGGGTTTTAAATCAAAGTCATTGTTCAAACCTTGAGGTTGTAGTGTCTTCATTTTAAATATCCATTCGACTTCCCTACGATTTTTCTGTCTCACAGGATCGCCCCCTCTCCAATCCGATTTCACTTTTTTTACCCCTGCAGACCACAAGCCACTCGGATCTTTACTATGCTGTTTTTTTAAAATGCATCGATACACTGTGACTTTCCAGTCCTTTCTTTATATTGCTGATATGCTCCTGTATCCTGGTCTTAAAGGGAACCTGTCACCTCAATAAACTGTCCCAAGCTGCCGGCAGCACCATAGAGTATCCAGGATCGTGTTTCTAATCATCCTCTTCTATCTGTTGTCCGATCTGGTAAAAGCGCTCAAAATGATCTTTTATTCCCGGCCGGCGCACACCTCGAGTCAGGCTTGAAGTCATGGAGGCAGCGGCCTCCTTGCTTCAAGCCGCAGTAACCACGCCCCCTTTCCTGCCCCTTCGCTGTGACTGACAGCGTTTATGCACGACAGCCGGCTGTCAGTCACAGCGAAGGGGCAGGAAAGGGGGCGTGGTTACTGCGTCTTGAAGCAAGACGTGTTAGAGTGTTTTGCTAATATAATAATATCAATATATTTTTTATTTTATTATTTTTTAAATTGTCATGTCCAACACCCTCACGCCCCCTAAACGCTATAAATACAACCTACCGTATTTTTTGCTTTATAAGAAGCACTTTTCTCGCCCATATTCCTTGGGGGACACAGGATACCATGGGTATAGCTCAGTTCCCTAGGAGGCGTGACACTAAGTAGAAACTGTTAAGCCCCTCCTCCATCAGCTATACCCTCAGCCTGGAGAGAGAGAGACTGCCAGTTTTTGCTTAGTGTCCAAGGAGGCAAGACACTCCCTGCTCTGCAGGGCTGCTTTCTCCTTTTGTATTTTTATTTTATTTTATTTTTTATTTTTATTCCAGATCGTCAGGGATAACAGAGGCGCACTAGACCTCTCTGTTCTCCCATCCCGGGGTTGAGCTGCGCCAGTGCCGGTAATCCGCACTGCTGCCTCCCCCACAGAAGACAAGGTGGACCAGGGCAGCCTCGCTCCCCTGCTTCCCGCCAGCGCAAGGGTCGCCCGCCCGCCAAGTCCCTCCCCCGGCTTCCTGCCACTGCGGTGCCAGTAGCTGAAGGGGCGACCCTGCTGGAACGGACTGAGGGTGAAGACGTCTGAGGGTGAGAGGAGGCTGATCCAGCCCTACGTGTCCCCTCACCCCCCTACTCTTTCTGTTCCTGCTGGACCTAGGCTGGCTCCCGGGGTGTCAGCAAGGGGCTGCAATCCTTGCTTCCTGCAACACCTCCACCGCCTCTGCCCCCATGACATAGTGGCTGTCGTTTTAAGCGGCATCCATCCTTGTTGCCGCACTGCCCTCTTCCCTGCTGCAGGGTCGGGGGGCCCTCACCATGCTGCGCGCCCCCCAAAACAGTGCTGGTCATATGCACCTACGGTGCGGCTGTTCTGGGGCCAGAAGCCACTGCAACCGCGGCTGCCAGTGTCTGCGGGCACCTCCCGCGCCAGTCCTTCCAGGCCCCGGCCGGCCGTCGGTCCTTGCACAAAAAAATTTAGGCCCCGGCTTCGCGGCCTAGTGGGCCGCAATTCCGACCCCTCCCTTCCAGAAGCTAGTCCCTACCTCTCCGGCCTGCGGGTCGGGCACCCGCGGCCGGCATATTTTGTGGACGCATCGTGTTCACTGGCTGTTGCTGCGCCTGCTCCGGCCTGCCCGCGGTGTGTCCCGGTAGGTCGGGCGCCGCAAAAATTTAGGCCCTGGATCCGGCCTTAGCTGGGGGGGGCGGGAACTTCTCCCAGGCGCGAATTTTTCCCGCCGGGAGGTTCCCCCTCCCCAAGGGACTGCAGCTCCGCCCCCAGTCCGGGCCCCAGTTAACCCCTTCGGTGCCGGCCATCTCAGGGACCGGCTCCTGTATAGGGGCTTGTACGGGGTCCCACTATTTTTTTCTGAGTGGCCCTTCCAGTCTGAGGGAGGCCTTATTTTTGGTTTTCAAAAAAAAAAAAAATAATAAATTTCTAACAGAAAATAGTTGGCTGCACTGAACGCTGCAGCCTGTTCTCATTGTGCTGGCCGTACGCATGCCCTCCTTCCATAGGCGGCATGTCGCGCTCCCCGGCCGGGGGGCTGACCAGCGCATGTTTTCCCTTCTAGGTGGAATATTGCACTTCCCTGTCTGCGGGCTGGCCTTGTGCACGTCCCCCTTCCTTAGGCGGATTGCTGCACTCACCGGATATGGTGCTGGCCATGTGCACGTCCCCCTTCCTTAGGCGGACGCTGCTCTCTCACTGGATTCGCTGCCGGCCATGTGCATGTCCCCCTTCCATAGGCGGATTCCTGCACTCTCACCGGATGCAGTGCTGGCCATGTGCACGTCCCCTTTCCATAGGCGGACGCTGCTCTCTCACTGGATTCGCTGCCGGCCATGTGCATGTCCCCCTTCAATAAGCGGATTCCTGCACTCTCACCGGATGCGGTGCTGGCCATGTGCACGTCCCCCTTCCTTAGGCGGACGCTGCTCTAACTGGATTCGCTGCCGGCCATGTGCACGTCCCCCTCCCATAGGCGGATTCCTGCACTTTCACCGGATACGGTGCTGGCCATGGGGCACGTCCCCCTTCCTTAGGCGGACGCTGCTCTCACTGGATTCACTGCCGGCCATGTGCACGTCCCCCTTCCTTAGGCGGACGCTGCTGTCTCACTGGATTCGCTGCCGGCCATGTGCACAACCCCCTTCCTTAGGCGGTATGCCGCACTCTCACAGGATACGGGCTGGCCATGGGCACGTCCCCCTTCCATAGGCGGACGCTGTGCTCTTCTTGGATTCGCTGCCGGCCATGCGCATAACCCCCTTCCCAGGCGGTATGCTACACTCTCTCCGGCTACGCTGCTGGCCGTGCGCACGTCCCCTCTCCATAGGTGGAACGCCGCACCTTCACTGGATTCTCTGCCAGCCTTGTGCGTACCCCCTTCCTTAGGTGGTATGCTGCGCTCTCACCGGATATGTTGCTGGCCTTGTGCACGTCCCCCTCCCATAAGCGGAACGCTGCAATGGTCGGTCTGCTGCACTCTCGCTGGATTCGCGGCTGGTCATGTGCACGACCCCCTTCCTTAGGTGGTATTTGGTGTTTTCACTGGATTCACTGCCGGCCATGGGCATGCCTCCTTCCCTCAGACGGCATACATACACACATTCCTTGCTGACCACCAGCATGGCCCTTTTCGATGGTTGGAATGCTCGCACCGCCATTGGATACGGTGCTGTCCTTGTGCATGACCACCCCTCATTCTATGGCGGGCTTTGACACGCTCCTGTGAGTCGCGGCTGTCCTTGTACATGCTGTGCTGGTCTCGTGCATGTCCCTTTTCATTGGCGGAGTAGTTGAACTCTTACGGAATTTGGTGTTTGTGGATTATCACACCATCACTTCATACAGGGTTCTCCCTGTGCATGTCCTCCTTCCTAGGCGGACCTGTGTTCCTACTAGATACCGTGCGGCCATTTTGATGACCACCTTCTGGGCGGAATGTGGTATGTCCTACTTCTATGTGGTCGGTACTGACCTTATGCCCCCCCCCCTTTTTTGGGGGTGGGCCTTTGCGCTCCTGCCGAATGCAGTGTTTGCTGGGTACATTCCCCCCTTGCCGGACGGACTGTTTGCGTTCCTTCGCATGCCGTACTAGTCTTGTGCATAACCCCTTTCCAGGTGGCTCTTTACACGTCTGTAAATACTGTGGGACTATGTGGCTGGCCCCCTTCGTTGGGTGCCTGATTTGCAATGAGTGAACACTCTTGTGCGTTGTTTGGGCCGCATTGACCTTCTCCTTCCGTGGTGGGTTGGCATTCTCACTGCTTACGGGGCTGCCCGTACCTATGCCTCCCTTCCTCCTGCGACATACGATGCTAGCCGCAAGCCTTACACTCTTCTCTGAAGAGATCATCTGCTTCTACCTGACCCGCACGGCTCTGCCTGCTCTCTTCTGCACTGAGCTAGGCGGTGCGGTTCCGTTGTGCCGGTGTCCGCCATGTTCTGTGACCTTTCCACCTGGGGAGTCTTGTGGTTCCTGGATGCGTAACCATTCGTCCTCCCGCTGTATTACTTCCCTGCGCCAGCTGTCGCAGGGATGGGAGTGCTGTTTGCAGTGCCCCCTCGAATTCACGTTGGCTCTGGCGGGACTATGGTTCCCTCTCCTACTGCCGATTTCCTCCTCTTCAGATACTGTGTGGTATGAGGCCTTCCTATGGGCGCTCTCTGAGCTTCAGTTCTACTCGGAAGGTTGTTATGCGGGCTGCTCTGGGAGGTCACCCAACTTCTCTTGGGTGCTCGGTTATCCAGGTCCGGAGGACCTCCACTTTGAATTCTTCAGGGTATTCGCCTTCTGCGAGGCGGTGGGTCAGGTGACTCACACTGTACCGGGTATTCTGTTTTGAGCTTCCTACTACGACTACCCTGTTACCCGCCCCTCCTTCGGTTGGAGGGTGTTAGACGGCCTCTGTCTCGTCTCCTTCTTCTCGCCGGCTCTGTTTTGGCTTCCGCTTGGGGCATATCACGCCAAGGTGGCTCACGCCCCAGCCAGGCTTCGGAGATTCACTGCCCTCCCCTCGGGGAGAGCATGGTTGTTCCCTTAAATGGTTCCGGTGTTCCTTGTGGTCTCATACCGTCTCCCTCGTTCACACTGGCTGTACTAGCTGTCCGCCCGCTTACAGAGTCTACCTCATTCTGTCCTCCCGCCGGATGCAGATTGCGTTCTCCATTCTAGGCGAGGGTCATGCTGTGGACTTACCTTCTCGGTTACCTGACCCTCAGGCTTGGATCTGGGTCCCTACAGTTGGTACCTGTAGTGTCTTCTCTGCCTGCTGTTTTTTGTTTTTTTTGAACCGCTACCTTCCTGTTGCACTGGGAGCGGCTGCCTTGCGTTCTACTGCAGGCTTTTTCTTCATCCCTTCCTGGTGTTGTCCTTGCCTGGGGACTACCTTTCGCGCAGGATTGTCCTCGGTTCCCCCACACGGGACGGCGGAACCCCTTCCTCTGGTGGCAACATCGGCATGAATTTTAGCCTGTCTTGTCCTGGCATCTGTCTGATGCTAGGTGGACCCCTTCGGCTCCCTCCGCCTGCCCTTCTATCCCCCACTCCGGTTGGCTACGGGATGAAGTTGATCGTGGACCGACGGGTCCAGTTTTGCCGGATTCCTCTATCCGTGTTACGGGCCTGCACCTGATCTCGGGGTGTTTTCCCGCCTGCCAGGCGATTCCAGCGGGCACGTTTGTGTCGCTCCCGTCCGGGCTTCGTCCAGGATCTCTTGTCGGGCTTAGAGTTCTTTCCTGGGGTTCTGTGGAAAGCCGGGCGTTCCCCCACTCTGCCTTCTCTCCCCGTGGTTCTGTCCTTTCTCCGGTCCGGCCTGGACCTGGGACTGGGATTGGGATTCTGTTCCTTGATGGGTCATGTGTCGGCGCTGTCCATCCTCTCCAGCGTTTCCTGACCCTCTTGGGCCTGTTAAGTCCTTGTGGTGGCTCATTGGTTCCTCTGTACCGTCCCCCGGTACCGCCCTGGGACCTGCATACTGCATCTGGGGGCTCCAAGCTTTTTTCTTGGAGCCGTTACAGAAGTTATCTCCTTCCGTTCGGTCCGTTGTTTTCTTGTGACCCTCCTGTCTCTCTGACGGGGTCTGAATTACGGGTTTTTCTTGTCAGGACAGGGCTGTTTTTCTGTCCCTTCCTGCCTTCTGAAAGGGTTAACTGCCTTTCATCTCGTTGAGGCCATCGTCCTCTCCTTCCCTTCCCTGAAATGGACGCTTCAATTGGACGTTGTTCAGGCTTGCAGTTTTGCTAGGAGATCACCGGCTTTTGTCTTTCGGCGCTCTGACTCCTGGGGGTCTGCGCAAGGGTATGATGGCCTCCAGGGTGGTTTTCTCCCGTTTCCTCACACTGGCTGTTGCTGCGTTTTCCGCACCAGGGGCAGGGTTCTGTCTTCCATGTCCTGTTCACTTCATGGAGCAGTTTGTGCCTCCTGGGCCGGAGACATTGGGCTTCGGCGGCGCAATTGTGCAGGGCGGCCGCCGTTTTTTCCTTACTCGCCTTCCCTGTTTCTACAGGGCGCATGCTCGTGCTTTGGCAGATGCTGCCTTGAACTTGTGCGGGCGGCAGTTCCTTGATGCCTTGGGGTGCTTCGTTTTGGGCTGTGGTCCCTCCCTTCTTGGACTGCTCTCGGACGTCCCATGGTATCCTGTGTCCCCCAAGGAATATGGGCGAGAAAACGAGATTTTTGTATAACTTACCAGTAAAATCTCTTTCTCGCTCTTCCTTGGGGGACACAGCACCCACCCATTCATTGTTTTCTCTACACGGTTTCCAGACTTGGTTTACCCGGTCGGGTAGTGGGCTTGTTGGTTCCACTTGTTGGACTTTGCCTTATCTCACTGCTTGGACACACAACTGGCAGTCTCTCTCTCCAGGCTGAGGGTATAGCTGATGGAGGAGGGGCTTAACAGTTTCTACTTAGTGTCACGCCTCCTAGGGAGCTGAGCTATACCCATGGTATCCTGTGTCCCCCAAGGAAGAGCGAGAAAGAGATTTTACTGGTAAGTTATACAAAAATCTCGTTTTTAGCAAGAAAAAATCTTGCTAAAATGTGCCTGCGTCTTATAAACGGCAGTTGGGGAGATCCAGCATGGCCGGACCCGCTGATTGCTGTCTTAATGTTCGGGCAGAGCGCACACACAGCGCGTTGCCCGATTAGTAAGAGAGCTGTGCGTCTGCACTCACTTCTCTCTGCCCACTCCGATCTGTGTGATCAGCGGCAGCAGGAGAGGACACGGGGAAGAAGGTCCTACGGCTGTACTGAAAGGAAATGAAAACTCCACGTACAGCATAAAGACCTTTGATGATGTCATCAACGGGAGGAGCCAAAACAGAAGAACTATACAGCTGACACTAGATAAGGGCGTGTGTATATGTATGTGTGTATTAGAGGTGTATGTGTGTAGCAGAGCTGTATGTGTGTACCAAAGCTGTATGTGTGTACGAGAACTGTATGGATGTAGCAGTGCTGTATGGGTGTAGCAGTCCTGTATGTGTGTGGGAGATCTGTATGGGTGTAGCAGTCCTGTATGTGTGTGGGAGATCTGTATGGGTGTAGCAATCCTGTATGTGTGTGGGAGATCTGTATGGGTGTAGCAGTCCTGTATGTGTGTGGGAGATCTGTATGGGTGTAGCAGTCCTGTATGTGTGTGGGAGATCTGTATGGGTGTAGCAATCCTGTATGTGTGTGGGAGATCTGTATGGGTGTAGCAGTCCTGTATGTGTGTGGGAGATCTGTATGGGTGTAGCAATCCTGTATGTGTGTGGGAGATCTGTATGGGTGTAGCAATCCTGTATGTGTGTGGGAGATCTGTATGGGTGTAGCAATCCTGTATGTGTGTGGGAGATCTGTATGTGTGTAGCATAGCTGTATTTGTTTAGCAGGCCTGTATGTGTATGTAGCAGAGCTGTGTGTGTGGCAGTGCTTTATAGTAAAGCTTCATGTGTGTATGGCAGTGCTGTGTGTGTATCGCAGAGCTATGTGTGTATCGTAGACTGTGTATGTGTGTCGCAGTTAAATACTTAAAAATAATCTAGCAGAACAAGAAGCATAGCAGGACACAACAGAGCAATGACAGGAGATACATTTATTTGGATAGGTACATTTGGGGAGGTGACCACATGCACCATTGCTGGTTGTTACTTTGGTCAGCAGATGACACTTTAAGGATAGCAGGAGCTGATCAAAACTATCCCCCCCCATCCCTATTCTACAGCCTAAAGTTACTGACCTTGACCCCTCCACTTTAGTATGCCACATTCCCTTCAAAGACCTAAAATATTTTTTCTAATTTTCAGTTGGTGCGTCTTATAAAGCGAAAAATATGTATATATTCAGTTATTGACATAATTTGTTATTATTCAACAAAGTTCTTTCCTCATCAATTTCAGTTAAAGATCTGTTTATTTATCTTCTTTTCTTCATGTAAATAAAATAATTATATTAATTAACAAAAATGATTTTAAATGGATTGAACGATAAATTAACATAAATTTATTTGAATACATAACTACTGTATAAGCACAAATTTTTTGTCCTACCTTTTACTATACCTCAATCCTACTTCATCCTTATTATATATATATTAATAATAACACCACAGTAGATTTTGTTATAATAATTAATTCTTTATTATGAAGTAAAATGGAAATGTATATGTTGCTTTGCATATAATATAACCAATTGTTAATTGTAACATTTAACCTTTAAAAAAAAAAAAGAAAAAAAATCAATAAAAATTTACTGTTAAAAAAAAAAAAAAGAATGGCATTACAATCTCTTGTGTGAATAAACTACCAGTAAGGGTCCATTCACACGTCCGTAGTGTATTGCGGATCCGCAATACACCCAGCCGGCACCCCCATAGAACTGCCTATGTGCAATTGCGGACAAGAAAAGGACGTGTTCCATTTTTTTTCGGGAGCCGCGGACCAGGAACGCGCACCGGAAATGCGGATGCGGACAGCACACTGTGTGCTGTCCGCATCTCTTCCTGCCCCATAGAGAATGAATGGGTCCAGATCTGTTCCGCAACGTTGCGAAACAGATCCGGACCCATTCTACGGACGTGCGAATGGACCCTAACTGTGCTGTCTGTGTTTCTGAATGCACATGGTAACTTCCAGTGCACAGGATCTGCATGGAGCTGGTGTAGGGGCAGAGTTTTTGAAAACTAAGTGTAACATAATTCTGTCCTTATTTCAGCTTTGCTTCGCTGATGTCTTACAAAGTTCCTAAAAGTGATGTCCAGTCCCTCTCACAGGCATTCTTCAATCTGGAGCAAGGTGAGATCGCTTTTTACACATGGCACCATCTGTCTATGCTTTGTTTGGGTTTTTATAATCTTTTTATTGTAATTTATAGTTACAGTACATATAACTAAAAGGTATAATAAATACAAGTCATAAAACAAAAAACAAATAAATATATCTAAATATATAACTTAACATTAATATTAACACACAGGTGTAACATATACGCACATATTTTATAAATGCTTTAATAATTTAGTTTCCCTAGGGTGTCTTAATTTTTCTACATTGTACCATTCTGTGTGTTGGAATAGAGTGGAATCCTGTGTTTTTATGGCACAGCCATATTTGAGGGTAACCTAGCAAAATTCCTCTCCCTGGGCACCTGACGGTCCAGTGATATGGGGCACAGGGAGAGGTTGTATCTCTCTGATGGATATGCATTTGATAAGATTAGGTCACCTGATTGTGGGTCTCTGACTTCCCCTTCATTGTTCACCAGGCACAGGGGAGAGAGATACAGTAGTACCCCCCAAATCCTGATTTAGACCTCTCACCCAGTTAAGGCTACTTTCACACTGGCATTTGGTGCGGATCCGTCATGTATCTGCACAGACGGATCCACACTGATAATACAACCGCATGCATCCGTTCAGAACGGATCCATTTGTATTATCATGAACATAGGCAAAACGGATCCGTCTTGAACACCATTGAAAGTCAATGGGGGGCGGATCCGTTTTCTATTGTGCCATATTGTGTCAGAGAAAACGGATTCGTCCCCATTGACTTACATTGTAAGTCAGGACGGATCCGTTTGGCTCAGTTTCGTCAGGCGAAAGCAGCGTTTTGGTGTCCGCCTCCAGAGCGGAATGGAGGCGGAACGGAGCCAAACTGATGCATTCTGAATGGATCCTTATCCATTCAGAATGCATTGGGGCTAAACTGATCCATTTGGGGCCGCTTGTGAGAGCCCTGAAACGGATCTCACAAACGGAATCCAAAACGCCAGTGTGAAAGTAGCCTAAGACAGTACTTTCTGCTCTGCACTGATGAGGGGCAATCACCCCAAAACAGCTGTCTGCAGATGAGATGCTGGTTTAGTTAATGTCTGAGTCATGTCTCAAGGCCTATTTAAAGGGTGGAACATTGACTTATAGGAGTCGTATAGCTTCCTTACATCTGGTGGCGTTAGAGGCAGAGCTTGATACAGTAAGAGCTCATTTGCATCCATTTCTTACTAGGCACAGAGACGTACCTTATGTACCTTGGAAGCACCGTGAATGGGACTGAGCTGCAATACCAGGCACAGCCACTACTAAATGTTTAGCGCTGTGCCTAGTAAACAGTAAAGGAGAGATGGTAGAGATGAGCAAATCGGTTTGTAAGAATCGATTCATCTCATCAAGCAGTTTTCTGCACATATGATGAGGCGTCCCCAAAGCTGAGGACACTCCCCCCTCTGCTTGATTGAGTGGTAGTGCATGCACAGAGGCCCTGCTTCCACTACTGGAGCAGCATCTGCCGCCACACTTTCGAGGACGATCCGTCACACGTGCCGAAAACCAGCTTGATGAGACAAATTGATTCTTATGAATCGATTCACTCATCTCTAGGAGGTGGCGCTCACTAGCCACATCAATCGGCTGATCGCCAAGGGTGCCAAGATTCAGACCCAACACTCATCTGATATGCTGAGGATATGCCACAAAGTACAGGGATCCCTCTGATATATAACATACTTTACACTGAGTTTGTTTTCTTTCAGTGAAGCGTTCTTTTAACGTGGAGGAGTACAGCTTTTCTCAGTCAACACTTGAACAGGTAATATTGGGTTAATTCATGTTTAAAAGGCCATCTCCAACACATGTACAGCACATTGGTGCTTCACCAGTAAAGCTGAGCGTAGCAGCCTGGTGCTGAAGTGAGCAGTCCCTTCACTTATCTTAGCAGTTCTTGGGGGTCCCAGCTGATGGACCACTGCCAAGAGACAACACCACCCACGACCTGTGGACTGGTGTGGTTATGTTTCTGGAAGAAAGCAGCCATCTTTTACTGGTCCTGGAAAACTGCTTTCAGGCTACATTCACACGACCGTGAATGTGTCTGCATCCGTTCCGCAAATCTGCGGAACGGGTGCGGACCCATTCACTTTCTATGGGGCCAGACGAGGTGCGGAGAGCCCACTATGTGCTCTCAGCTTCCGCATTTGCGGAGCGCGGACCCGAACTTCCGGTCCGCAGCTCCGCAAAAGATAGAACATGTCCTATTCTTGTCCACAGCTTGCGGACAAGAATAGGCATTTCTATGGGGGGTGCGGCTGGGTGTATTGCGGATCCGTAATACACTACGGTCGTGTGAATGTAGCTCAAAGGGGTTGGTTTAAAATTATAATAATTTGACTATGGGCTTCTAATTTATTTGTGATGTGAACTATATCTGTATGGCACATTGCATCGTCCACAGCAGAAGCCCCCCGGGTCTCCAACTGTGGGCTATGTAAACACCTACAATCATTAGTTTGCATAATGGTTGTGAAGAAGCAGGTCTTTTGGGGGCTTCCCTGTCTTCCTCAGCCGTATTATACTCTTCAGCTGCACAGCTAGACGCATCTCTCTCACAAGCAGGGGGTGATACCCTGCTGTGGAATCTGCCAGCACTGTTTGCAGTGACCTCACTTCCCTGTGTAGAAGCAGTTCTTCTCTCAGGCTCAGGACCTCAGCTAGCTCTGACACGCCCCCACTTCCTGTGAACTGTCTTCTACGTCTCTGTTATTAGAGACGGATCTTGCCTAACAACTGGCTGTGGACTGCAAGTTAGGTAGAAGTGAGACCCCTAGTGGCCATGACTTTACAGCCTTTTTCAGGTGGATGCAGATTTTTTTAAATGAAGTGATTTATAAATTTTCTAGTCACATCATTCTCTATTAAATTCAATTGTGTGAAAGTACAAGGGGCTCGTGAAGCTCTGTTAGCGCAGAGACGACTGATTCCACATAGCAAACAGTGGAATTGTGAGTGCAGCTCTGGAGGTTAATAAGACTTGATGCAATTAATGAGTAAGCATAGCCATTGCACCGCTTGCATTATATGTGTCTTCCTTTCTGTACGGTCATGTCGTCCTATTTTTGCCCTTCCCAGGTGTTCATTGAACTTGCCAAGGAACAGGAAGAAGACGACAATTTTGCCACCATGAACAGCACCCTCTGCTGGAACAGGAGACAGGAGGATACAGTTGCCTTCTGAGCGCTGGATCAGTGACTACTCCCTTGAAAGTGTGTTAAGCAGAGCTTGCCCCAAGGACCAACGGTGCATTGTTTGTGGCGCGGTGGCGCTGACCCCCTCCGGCCGAGAACTCGCTCTGTCTGTATACCCCGAGCGCTGAGCTTACCTGAAACAAGGAGGGTTATGAAATTCAGGTTTCCAAGGGTTTCAAAAGCACCTCATCAGTAATTTAGTGCTTTAACGTGTCGCAGGCGTCCCGGCACTGTGACTACTCCCATCGTCTTGTAGAATATATTACCAGGATGAATTCTGTGCGCTTATGTTGTATTACCTCAAGTCTTCCTTCTATTACTGTGAGGTCTATCGGGGTCTCCGTCCCTGTGAAGTGGTATGGACATGAACAGCGCTCCCTTTCCGTACTCCCTGCGGTCTGCTCGTGAGAACCAAATTTCGAAAGTTAGAAGTAGTTAGCGCCATTTACTAAAAGTTACGGATCCCTTTGGCAAGCATGTTCCTAGGATCATATGTCCTACCCACAGGATAGGTGATATGTCTAGTGGAGGTCGGACTGCTAGGACCACCATGAGGATGGCGATCCCCCTTTGAATGGAGCGGCGGTCGAGCATGCAAAGTCTGGGGGACGGATATCAATCACTGTAATCGCCTATCTCTGTCAGTCCCTTAGAGCTTGGATGGAGCGGCAGCGCACATCCATGACCATCACTCCATTCAAATGGGGGGGAATCGGTGCTGGGACCACCACCGATCAGACACTCATCACCAATCCTTAGGAAGGTGATAAGTCATTATTCTGGGAAACTTCCTTTAAATGGGTTGTCTAGGATTAGAAAAACATGGCTTCCTTCTTCCAGAATTAGCGCCCCACCATGTGATATTGCTGCTCAGCTCTATTGAAGTGATTGGCGATGAGGGGCGGTAGCCATGTTTTCCTAACTGTGTGCCATGTGTGCCCCCTATGTACCGTCCATCTGTTACCAATTTAAGGGGGTATTCTTATCTTATATACTGATGGCATATCACTTGATGTTGCCATCAATTTATGATTGTGGGGGTCCGACCCGTGGGACCTCCACCCTTTCCCTGCCTAGGCCACCCGTTATGCAGGGGAATTCCCTATACAACCTGGTGGCCGAGAGAAAAGCAGTGGGCTGTGGGGGAGTTTGGACCCCCACGATCATAAAGGAATTGCATAATTTAGGGATATACCATGGTTTTACAAGAATACCCCTTTAAGGATTGGACAGACTGGGATTGTATCACGCTGCATGACCAGTTCAGCCACTAGGTGGCAGCAGTGTGCAGCCTTTACTCCAACTCCCCTTATAGCGTCAGCTGATTTAACCCTTTTAGATCTCCATGTTTGAAGTGCACATGAGGCACTTTGTCTTGAATGTCCGAGTGTTTCATGGCTGAAACACAAATTCTGCACTGAAAATAAGTTTTATTTATTTTTAATTAATGGAGTGTATAATGTCATAACTGACTGTACAGGAGACATAGGGGTCATGTGAAATCTCTCCCGTCCATCTTAAAAGTATACATATCGTTTTTTTTTTGTATGTTTCTCTTAGTCGCTGCATTCACATGTCAGACCTTCACACATCTGTGCCTGCAAGACTTTGCTATGCAAGATTACGAGAAAAGACCTAGTAGCGGAGAACGGTCCCGCTGGTGTGATCCCTTCCGTAGAGGGCAAGGATAGAATAGGCGCAATGTAGACCAAAGCAGAGGGGCACAGGTATTACGGAATATCCAAAATGACAGAGATTTTCCAGGTTTTATGTAAATGAAATGTAATGATTGTATAATAAGCGTTCCCGGGACCTGTGCTTGCTGTCAGTGAATGTAAACATTCTCTTTTGGGTCCAGGAGATGAAAGCTTGTCCTAGCGGCAGGGCTGTTTAAAGGGATACTCCTATCTTATAGGCTATGTGCAGGCAACCATATCTGTTTTACAGTTTGCAAACGGCAGATCCGCAGAATATGGATTGCTTGCCGCTTTTTAATCAATCTTTATCATAGAAAAAGCTATTCTTCTCCGCAAATGATCAAGAATTCGATAACGACATCCGTGTGCTGTCTGCATTTTATGTAGACCCGTAGAATGAATCGGTCCTTGTGCGATCTGCAAAAAATGGGTATCAGACCAGACCAAAATTGCGGTCGTGCTCATGAGGCTGTAAGCCGATGGCATATCTGTAGGGTATGCGATCACTTTATGATCGCTGGGGTCTGACCCCTGAAACCCCCACCCGTCCCTTCCACTGGGAGCACAGCTGCGCAGGGAACGGCAGCCAACTCCATTCACTAAGAGCAAGCAAACATTTGAAATAAGGCCAGGGCTACACGGCAACCTTGATCATGCGATACCATGATCCTAAGGTCGTCTCATTTTGAATGTGCTCGTGCTTCTTGGGCCTGTGAGTCATTAGTGGTGAAAAATCCCAAACTGCTGGATTTTTCCACCTTTGCTCTTTTGTTAAGCAGTTACAGAGTTAGAGACAACAGGTACGTGAATATGGTTGCAAATTAGGAATTTTTTAAATGTATCAAACGCTACAAGCGGTAATACGCCCTTCTTCAGCCATTTGTCCTCGGAGCGTTCAGACCTAGCATCCAGCCTGAAGAAGGGCATATTACAGCCCGAAATGTTGCATTTGATGCATTCAAATCAGCTAGAAAGCATTGGAAGAGGGATCAGCAAGATTACATGCAGAGGGACACAGCATCCCTGTTCTTGTGACCATGCAGGTCCCAGCAGTCAGACCCCCACCAATCAGACACCTATCAGCTATCCTGTGTACAGGATAGGGACTACCCCTTTAAAGGGGTATTCCCATCTCAGACAATGGGGGCGTATCGCTAGGATATGCCCCCATTGTCTGATAGTTGCGGGTCCCACCGCTTGGACCAGCACCTAGAACGAGAACAAAGCGGGGAGCTATGTGGCTGGAGGACCCCGGATTTCCCGGGGTCTGTCCACCACCAAGCGCTGCTCCCATAGAAGTGAATTTTCGGCAGCCCCATAGAAATTAATGAAAGGCGGCTGCGCATGCGCAGTACGCCCTCTGTTCATTTCCCTGCTCCGTTCTCATTGCAGCTGGAGTGCCAGGGGTTGCTGATTCCTGCAGTGGAATATATTTTCTAATTTGCAATGTCTCCCAATCGTGAACGTCCTGTATCGCAGTGTAGCCAGAGCCCAATAGAAACTGCACATACAGTGGATATAAAAAGTCTACACACCCCTGTTAAAATGTCAGGTTTCTGTGCTGTAAAAAAATTAGACAAAGATAAATCATTTCAGAACTTTTTCCACCTTTAATGTGACCTATAAACTGTACCACTCGATTGAAAAACAAACTGAAATCTTTTAGGTAGAGGGAAAAAAATATAAAAATAAAATAATATGGTTGCATAAGTGTGCACACCCTTAGGCTATATGCACACGACAGTTGTTTTTTGCTGTCCGCAAATCGGGATCCGCAAAAAAAAACTGATGGTCCATCAGTTTTTTTTGGAGGATTCCTTTGTTTTCACAGATCCCTTGTAATAAATGCCTATCCTCGTCCGCAAATGAGAAAAAAGTAGGACATGCACTACTTTTTTTGCTGAAGGGAAACACGGACAACTGACGCGGAACACACACGGATGAACGGTCAGCATTTTTTTGCTGACCCATTGAAATGAATGGGTTCCTGTCCTATCCGCAAAAAAAACTGAAACGGAAGCCGAGAAAAACAACTGTCATGTGCATGAGGCCTTAAACTAATACTTTGTTGAAGCACCTTTTGATTTGATTACAGCACTCAGTCTTTTTGGGTATGGGTCTATCAGCATGGCACATTTTGACTCTTCTTTGCAAAAACACTCCAAATCTGTCAGATTGCGAGGGCATCTCCTGTGCACAGCCCTCTTCAGATCACCCCACAGATTTCCAATCGGATTCAGGTCTGGGCTCTGGCTGGGCCATTCCAAAACTGTAACCCCTTAGTGACCAAGCCTGTTTGGGCCTTTATGACCAAGCGTTTTACTTCCTTTTTTCATGGTCTCGTTCCAAGAGCTATAACTTTTTTATTTTTTCGTCTATATAGCTTTATGAGGGCTTGTTTTTTACGGGACAAGATGTAGTTTTTAATGGCACCATTTTGGGGTACATGTAACTTTCTGATTAACTTTTATTAACTCTTTCTGGGAGGGAGATGGGAAAAAATGGCAATACTGCCACTGCGTTTTTACATTATAAATTTTACGGCGTTCATTTTTCGGTACAAATAACATAATATCTTTATTCTCTGGGTCAGTACGATTACAGTGATACTAAATACTTATAATTTTTTTACGTTTTACTACTTTTTTTGCAATAAAACCCTTTTATTAACCCAAAAATTATTTTGCATTGCCACTTCCCAAGACCCATAACTTTTTTATTTTTTATTCTATGGAGTTGATTAAGGGCTTTATTTTTGAGGGAAGACTTGTATTTTTCATTGGTATCAATTTGGAGTAAATGCCGCTTTTTGATCGCTTGTTATTACGTTTTTTTTTTGGTGGAAACTAAGAATAAATTAGAAATTCTGTCTTTTTTATTTATTTATTTTTTACGGCGTTCACTATAGGGGATAATTTACGTAATACTTATGTAGTCCGGGTCGTTACGGACGCGGCAATACCAAACATATGGGGAAATTTTCTTTTTGCAATTTTTTTCATTGAAAAGCGTATTTTCAATGGAAAAAAAAGCATATATTTTTATTTTATGGAATTTTTTTTATTTAATAAATGTGTATTTTTTTTATTTTGTTTTTACTACTTAATAGTCCCACAAGGGGACTATAATATACAATATTTTGATTGCTTTTAAAATGTAATGCATTATGTCTATAATGCATTACATTTTAATAGCAATGCTATTCCAACATTGACCAGCAGGCTGCGCCAGAGAGGCACAGTCTGCTGGAGATGCCGGAAGACAGGCTCGGGGCCCTGATCGGAAGCTAGGTAAGCTTCCCAGCACATCAGCACCCCGCAATCGCATTTGCGGGGTGCTGATGGGAGACAGAGGGAGTCCGCTCCCTCTGTTACCACTTTACATGCAGCGGGCGCCATTGCGCCCGGCATGTAAAGTGTTAAACAGCCCGGATCGGCACTCCTGCCGGTTCGGGCTGTTAGAGCAGGGCCCCGGCTCTCATGTGAGAGCCGGGTCCGTGCTCCCCGCTGCACGGGGGAGCCGTGCAGCGCTTAGACTGGGCCGCCGTAAAAACGCGGCGGCCCAGCCTAAGGCCCCTTAGTGACCGCCGTAAAAACACGTATGGGTGGTCACTAAGGGGTTAATCTTCTCCTGGAAGGCCATTCCTTTGTAGATTTGGATGAATGCTTTGGGTCGTTGTCATGGTGAAAGATGGAGTTCCTCTTCCTGTTCAGCTTTCTAGCAGAAGCCTGAAGGTTTTGGGCCAATATTGACTGGTATTTGGAACTGTTCATAATTCCCTCTATCTTAACTAAGGCCCCAGTTCCAGCTGAAGAAGACCAGCCCCGCAGCCTGACGCTGCCCCCACCATGCTTCACTGTGGGGATGGGGTTCTATGGTGATGGGCAGGGTTGTTTTTGCGCCAAACATATGTTTTGGAATTATGGCCAAAAAGTTCCCCCTTGGTTTCCTCAGACCATAACACCTTTTCCCACATGCTTTTGGGAGACTTCAGATGTGTTTTTGCAGTAGCCTGGCTTGGAGGTTTTTCTTGGTAAGAAAAGGCTTTCGTCTTGCCGCTCTACCCCATAGCCCAGACATATGAAGAATACGGAGATTGTTGTTACATGTACCACACAGCCAGTACTTGCCAGATATTCCTGCCGCTCCTTTAATGTTGCTGTCGGCCTCTTGGTCGCCTCCCAGAACAGTTTTCTTCTCGTCTTTTTATCCATTTTGGGGGGACGTCCAGTTCTTGGTATTGTCACTGTTGTGCCATATTTTCTCCACTCGATGATGACGGTCTTCACTGTGTTCCATGGTATATCTAATGCCTTGGAAATTCTTTTGTACCCTTCTCCTGACCGATACCTTCTAACAATGAGATCCCTCGGATGCTTTGGAAGCTCTCCGTGGACCGTGGCTTTTTACTGTGGGATGAGACTAAGAAAATTTCAGGAAAGACCAACGAGAGCAGCAGAACTTTATTTGGGGTTAATGAGAGACGCTGTAAATGATGGCGGGTGTATGCGGACTCCTATTTAACAGGATTATGAATGTGATTGCTTAAGGCCCCATTCACACGTCTGCATATATGTCCGCATGTATTCCGCAATTCTGCGAAATACATGCAGACCCATTGACTGAATGGGGCACGGAACGATACGGAGAGCACACACTGTGCTCTCTGCATCAGTTTTTGCGGAGCGCGCCGCCAATCTTATGGCCGCAGCTCCGCAAAAAAGTAGAGCATGTCCTATTCTTGCCCGCAATTGCGGACAAGAATAGACATTTCTATGGGGCTGCCGGCCGGGTGTGTTTATGGATCCGCAATTTGCGGATCCATAAACACTACGGACGTGTGAATAAGGTCTAATTCTGAACACAGCTACATCCCCAGTTATAAGGGTGTGCACACTTCTGCAACCACATTATTGCAGTTTTTTTCTGTTTTCTTCCCTCCACCTAAAAGATTTCAGTTTGTTTTTCAATTGAGTGTTACAGTTTATAGGTCACATTAAAGGTGGAAAAAGTTCTGAAATGATTTATCTTTGTCTCATTTTTTACAGCACAGAAACCTGACATTTTAACAGGGGTGTGTAGACTTTTTCTATCCACTGTATTATATTGTATTCACAGGAAACCAGAAACGTTACTTTAGGAACTGGACGTTACCGCAGGTATTAATCGGCAGCATTTATTTCACAAAGCCCCCGCCGTTCTGGCAAAGTATTTATTCCTTAGTGAATGAGCAGTAGACATTACTTCTGAGTGCTGTCAGGATATAGTGAATGAACCTATATATGTATATATCGCTGTGTTTTATAATGTCAAAATAAATTATTATAGAAAGTATTATCAATATTAGATTAAGAATGACTGAGCTACCTGCGCTTGCAATGTGCCTACATTTTTACAGATTCCCCTGGGCACGTATGGCTGAGGCTTCATTTGGATGGCTATAAAACAGGCACATTTTAGTGTCCACATTGCAGCTGCAAGTCCCACGTGACCAAAGGTCTAAAAACCCGAAATCGCAGCAGCAGAGGGTTTGCGGCCCTAAAGCCCCACTGTAGGATCTGCAGAGCAGTACGATGTATTGTCATGCCTCAGTACTGCTCTTTACGTTTCATGGTGTGGGTAAGGTGTAATGAGGTCACAAACGCCAGAGCCCCTTAATAAATCCAGACCCTTTAAATAAATTCAGACCACATTCCAGACCAGACCCTCGAATTAAAGGGGATGTGTGATCAGAATATGACCTGTGGTTTAGATCACGTTTTTAAGTTAAAGGGGTTCTCAAGCATTTACAGCTGTATAGATCATCAGTATCCGATCAGTGGGGGTCTGACACCCTGGACCCCTGCCGATCAGCTGTTTGAGAAGGCAACGGCACTGGCAGTAGCGCCGCGGCCTTATCGTTGTTTCTCGCAGGCCCCAGTAACCCCACGACTAGTATCACTGGCCTCGGCGCGGCTCAGCCTCGTGCACTTCAATGGGGCTTAGCCGCACCCAGGCCAGTGATAGTAGTCGTGATGTCACTGGGCCTGTGGGAAACAGTGAGAAGGCCGCAACTCTACTGCCAGCGCCGCTGCCTTCTCAAGCAGCGAATCCACAGGGGTCCCGGATGTTGGACCCCTGCGGATCAGGAAGAAAAAGCCACAGAACCTCTTTAAACATATATTTTTTTAGAACTTTTTCTCCGTTTTTTCCATGTCACTATATTAAAAATATATATATATTAGGCCTCTTTCCCACGACCGTATGGTTTTGCGGTCCGCAAAAAAAATGATGACATCCGAGTGCATTCCGTTTTTTGCGGAACGGAACATCTGGCCCCTAATAGAACAGTACTATGTTTGTCCGTGATGCGGAAACGGAAGGCATTGAAATGATTAGTTCCGTATACGGACCGTATACAGAACGCAAAAAAGGGCCCGTACACTCGCAATAAAAAACGTTTGTGTGAAAGAGGCCTAATCCTGCAGTTTTCACACTGGCCACCGGGCCTAAAGTATGTTAAACTTTCTGTCTTTGGAGAGCAGCTACATGGGCCATAGACACAATGGACAGGAGGGAATCCCATTGACCTTTGCGGGTGTTTTCTGGGCATGCTCTGTGCAGAGGTCAGGAGGGAGCTGATAAGCTATGATATCACCTATTGTGAATGGTGGGTACTGTGTTATCTATATAGAGGTGTTACTTGTCATTGTAATTCTGCCTGTGATAAGGATAATGGCTACTGAAACATTAACTGTACAGAACAGAAAGTCATGACCTATTAGGCCTAGCGGCCGGTATGAAAATCATATTTATTACTTTACTTTTTTTAAAAATATTGTGACGTGGAAAGAAAACACCAAAAATTCTAAAAAAAAAATGTTTAACATAGTCCCAAATTTGCAGGAAATGCCACTAAGTTTCAGAGACAGTCCTTGGAAATACAGGCTGTCCTGAGCTGAAATGGACAGGGCTTTTGTAAACCCTGCCCAGTAGTGGGCATGCCTGGTCTGATCAGGGGCGTGCCTGACATGCCACAAATTTACCAACACCAATTTTGGTAAGTATGTCAATACAGACTGCAGACTAGACCACCTAAAAACAGCCCTCGGACCCCCAAATACAGAACTGAGACCTTTTAAATACAGACCCCCCTAAAGAAATACAGCTCCCAGACACTTATACAGAGCAGCTCACGTCCTGCTCCTCTCTGCGGCCACATTTACCGCCGTCAGGACCTTCACTCTTGATCATGTAGCCCCAGGCCCCGGAGAGTCCGGAACAGATTTGTGCTGTAGCAATGGCTGGATATTGTAGTTTTGCAGCAATTTACTGTACATCAGCTACATCCCATGAATGTACAAGCAGCAAAAATACATTCTACAGTTGTGTCCACCCTTACCTTAGGGTATTTTCACACTTGCGCTGAAGGATTCAGTCAGGCAGTTCAGTCAACGGAACTGCCCGACGGATCCGTTAAAACGTTTGAAAACGGATTTCATTTGCAAACGGATTAGTTTGCAGATCAGTTTGACAATTGTATTAAAATAACGGATCCGTCTTTCCGTTGTCATCCATAAAAACCGATCCGTTATTTATTATTTTACCATTTTTAAGGGTCTGCGCATGCGCAGAGTGGAAGAACGGATCCGTTAAAGCGTCAATTTTCAATGTCGGATCCGCCCTTAATACATTTCAATGGAAATAAATGGCGGATCCGTCATTCCATCAAGTGTTTGTCATTTTTGGACGGAGATAAAAATACAACATGCTGCGCTTTTATCTGCGTCCAAAAAACGTGAAAGGACTGAACTGAAGACAAACTGATGCAAACTGAACGGATTGCTTTCCATTTAGAATGCATTAGGATAAAACTGATCAGTTTTTTTCTGTTATTGAGCCCCGGGGACGGAACTCAATGACGGAAAACTTTGACGCTAGTGTGAAAGTACCCTTAGTTTGTTTTAGGTTGAGGATTCTTAAAACAAATTCGATAAAATATGGTGACACCCTAGCTAAGCTCTTGACATGCTGCAGTTCCACAGCGCAACCACCGGGTGGCCACATATACATACATATCGGTTAGACATCTCATGACAGAATATTGCAAAATCACTTTTTTGTGTTCAAAGATCGCGCCACACATCTTGGTATATATCGAGCTGAGAGTAAAGATGAGGAAGGACACCTCTGTAGGAACCATTGGGAAACAGGAGACCATGTCACATCCATAGCTGTTTCATCGTACAGTCTGTAATTGGGGAATTAGTGCAGCCGTGGGGTGACGGTCCTAGAATGTTGATAACAGGACAACCCGAGCGGTGCCTTTTTATTAGCTTCCATTCCTATTAACATATCACACACAAAATTGATGGGACAGTTTGACAACGAATGTGTAATGTCAAGTTGCTTTACTAAGAAAATCCCCCTTTTTTTTTTTGCAAAGCATGACCCATGACTTGACTCTTGACCCCAGGCCGGGGCAAGATACAATATCAAAAATACTTTGTGAAGGGCTCCGAAATGCAACGATTTCACCAAATACCGCAGACGGCGTTTGTCTTGCTGTAGCGTTGCAGCACATCTGTGTGTCACCTTTGAAATGATGTAATAAACATGGATTGCACTGATATTAAAAAGTGGTGGACGTGTGTGTGGTCTCTGCCGTGGAAGCACCTAGGATAGAGCCTGGAGGTAGCCATTACCTAGCGTTCAGTTAAACAGGCGGAACGCAATAGTGACCTCCTCGAAGGCTCGGACTACCAAATTGGCACGCAGTGCAGATAACAGAGGGCAATGCAAGCCAAGGTTGTCTGACACTGGTGAGGACAGTACCAGAGATGACCAGAAAAGGTGGTAGACCATCTCCATTGATGAGATCTGGACAAACAGCAATAGTTACATAGTTAATTTGGTTGAAAAAACACATAAGTCCATCAGGTGCAACCAAGAGATAGGTGAGGACGTGAATCCCAGAAGGAAGTGATCATTTGGCTGGTATAGTGCCAGAGGTCATAAGAGGTGGATCAATACCATAGTATCCAGCAGTCAAGGTAAATTCAGGGTGTTTAAGTCCCACCCACCAAGCACACCCCTTATGGGTTTATGGCTTACATAAGCCCTGCCCATTTTCTGCCAAATTTGCCAGGATTGTCTTTTGTGACGGTCCTAGCAAATTCAGGGCAGTTGGCAACTATGCAATAATTTATTTGCATACTATGGCGCCACCTGGTGTTCAAAGCGTATAGCAGCATGCACGTGCAGCTAATGAAGTTAGTGCTTGCTCAGCCAGTCTCCCCGCAGGCAGGACTCTGCATAGTGATCCTGTGTTCGGAGCAGTTCTTGTGTGGGAAGGAGCAGACCCTATTCTGTAGTGTGTCAGTATAGCTAAGAAGACCCCTTCTACAGGGGGAATAAGAAGAGGCTACACCATCAGCTGCCAGAAGGGGAAGGAGATTGATTCTGTCTAGACCCCACATCCAGCATCACCAAATTAAAGCAAGAAATGCTGAAAAAGGTATTTTTTTGGTTCTAGAAATGGTGTAAATTGCTACTTGTAGCATGCGGGTTGCTGTAAGAACAGAGAATGATCTTGTGAGATAGGGTACATCTTAACTCACGCTGCAAGCATGCTTAGGTTCACTCCCCTTTGAGAAATGAGCAGCGGTGCCCTCAATGACCTCATTAAGATATTGGGTGCTTAAAATTAGGGCACTGATTGCTCGGTTACTAAGGAAGGGGGCTTTACAGTTAAAGAAGCACTCCCACAAAAAATGTTATTCTCCAACCTGTTAGAAAGTTACATGATGTAAACTGAAGTGAAGATAATCTTCTTACCAGTGACTGTGTTTGTGAGTTATAACCGGACTTCTGATCCTCAGCTGTGTCATGTGACCAGCACTCTGACTTTTTAAATAACACAACATCTTATGTGTGAAGAGGAAGCCATTTTCTCAAATTTTATGGGAGCCTCATGTCAGTCTCATAGGAATGAATAGAGAATTAACTGACTTCCTGTCCTGTGTCAGTTTGGAGATCAGAGTGCTGGCACAGCTGAGGATCAGAAGGGAGGGGATAACTCACAAATACAGTCTCTGGTAAGAATATTACCTCCACTAGAGTTTACATCCTGTACCTTTCTAAAAGGTCAGAGAATAAATTTTTTGTGGGAGTGCTTCTTTAAAGAAAAAGGCTAAGAATCAGTGGAGAGATGGCTGTAGATACATCATGAGCGCTGGAGTTTTTGAAAGATATGATAGGCCCTCTTTAATGGCAGATGAAAGCTCTAGATAAGGCTCGATACAACCCTATATACACAGTCGAATCCCATTATTATGACTAGGGATGAGCAAATCGACTTTGAATGAAACATCCGAAGTCGATTTGCATAAAACTTTGTTTCACTACTGTACGGTAGCAAAGACGGGTGCACTCTGCGGTAATACTAAACCCCTCACACTGATGTTAAAATTGAGAGGTTAGTTCAACATATCCTACTAGGAGGACATGTCTTAAGCTCGGGCACCGCGCCAAGGTCTCTCAAGTAGCCCGAGGCCCTACCTCTAACCTACCTGTGCCGTATGGGTGATACCAGGGGCCAGTGGGCGAATTACAGGAGGATAAGGCCTGACTCACGACCAGCTTCCCAGTAACCTCCAGCATGTAGCCATGCCTGCAATAGGAGGTGGGAGGTGCCTGTGAGCCCCACCCGAGACCGGCTGATATGGCCCAGGGCCTAACAGGTGCACCTAAATGTAGCCTGTAGATGAAAAGCAGGCACATTTAAATTGGAGTTTATACACCTCCAAACATATTATACAATCCATTAGAAAACGTGGTGTTAAACAGGCAGGATATGCTCAAACCCATATGCAGTTGTGCATATATATATATATATATATAGGGGAGCATATCCTGCACTTGTAGTCCGTTGCTGATGGCATTCAACAGCAAAAAAATGCATACAATGGAAGATGCCAGCAACGGACTACAAGTACCACAATAACCATCCTACATAAGGTAACGATTATGTGGATGTGGAGAACAATCAAAAACCTTAACAATAGCAAAGACAGGTGCACTCTTCGGTAATACTAAACCCTCACACTGATGTTAAAATTGAGAGGTTAGTTCGATATATCCTACTAGGAGGACATGTCTTAAGCTCGGGCACCGTGCAATTTAAATGTGCCTGCTTTTCATCTACAGGCTACATTTAGGTGCACCTGTTAGGCCCTGGGCCATATCAGCCAGTCTCGGGTGGGGCTCACAGGCACTTCCCACCTCCCATTACAAGCATGGTTACATGCTGGAGGTTACTGGGAAGCTGTTTGAGAGTCAGGCCTTATCCTCCCGTAATTCGCCCACTGGCCCCTAGTATCGCCCATACGGCACAGGTAGGTGAGTGGTAGGGCCTCGGGCTACTTGAGAGACCTTGGCGCGGTGCCCGAGCTTAACACATGTCCTCCTAGTAGGATATGTCGAACTAACCTCTCAATTTTAACATCAGTGTGAGGGTTTAGTATTACCGCAGAGTGCACCCGTCTTTGCTATTGTTAAGTTTTTGATTGTTCTCCACATCCACATAATCGTTACCTTATGTAGGATGGTTATTGTGGTACTTGTAGTCCGTTGCTGGCATCTTCCATTATATGCATTTTTTTGCTGTTCAACGGACTAGAAGTGCAGGATACGCTCCCCTATATGCATGCACAACTGCATATGGGTTTGAGCATATCCTGCCTGTTTAACACCACGTTTTCTAATGGTTTGTCAATACTGTACGGAGCGAGCGCTCTGTACAGTATTAGAATGTATTGGCTCCGATGAGTCGAAGTTATTATTTTGCGAAGTCTCGTGAGACTTCGCATAATAACTTCAGAAATTGATTTATACTGTAAAAAAAACATTTCCCGAACTCGGGTTTGGTTCCACCAGAATGAACCAGGCTCCCAGATGTGTGTCTAAAACAACATTTCAGCGACTTCATCCCATTTAAGTATCTGTGGGACCACCTGGATGGTCGTGTTCTCTCTATGGATCCTCCTCCTCGCCCCCTGCAGCAGCTGTGGGATGCACTGCAGTCAGCATGGCTCCAGATACTGGTGACAACCTACCAGGACCTTATTGAGTCCCCCCAGCCCGTCTAGCTGCTGTCCGTGCCGCACACGATCGTTTCTCTGGATATGGGACTCCCCTGTGTAGTGTGCACACATATGTGGCTCCTCTATCACTCGCTGGTCCCTGGGGGAAGGACTGAACTCCATCTCTGTCTGGATACTGTATGAGCCCATTCATGGCATCTGCCTCAAACCACACACACTCAATACAGGAATGAAGTGTGTGCCACCAACATGGCCGCCTCCTGGGAGCTTTAACAAATAAATGAATGGCTCCAACATTTAGCAAATGGTTTCCTATCCACACTTTTTTAATCATACATAGATGAAATATTTGTACATGGGCTGTCAGTTGTCGTGACCATTGAATGCAGCTGCTTTTATTCTACAGTTCAGATGTTTGAGGAAAATATGTGTTCGCTCCAGGGACACACAAGATGTTCCTGCATATTGTCTGCAGAGCCAAACATGAGGTCATCAATGGTATAAAATGCTCTCCCCTCTCGTCATTCCTCACACCCTTTCGCCTCTCTTTCTCACCATTTCTCCCTCTCGCCCCTTTCTCATCCTTCCCCATCCCCCCCATTTTCTCTTTCTCTTTTCTCATCCTTCCTCCCTCTTTCTCCTCATTCTCTCCCTCTCCTTCTTTCCCCTTTCTCATCCGCCCCCCTCTCTAGTTCCTAATCTCTTACCCTCTTTCTCCTCTCTCCCTCCCACCTGCTCTCGCTCTTTCTCATGTCCCTCATACGCTTTCCCTTCTCTTACCATCTCTGTCCCCCTCTCATCCTTACCTCCACTCTCTAGTGCCTTCTGTCTCCCCTGTTTTTCCTCATATCTCCCACCTTATTTTGCTTTTCCCCTCTTTCATTCCCACACCTTTTTTTTTGTCACCCCTCCTCTCGCTCTTCCCCACTTTTCTCTCTATCTCCCTCACCATCTCCTCTCTCACCCTATTTCTCCTCCTCCCCTTTTAACCCCCACACCATTTTTCTTATCCTGCGCTCTCCTTCTCTCGCTCTTCCCCCACCCCTCTCTCGCCATCTCCTCTCTCCCCTCTCCCTCTCTTTTTCTCTCGCTCTTTTCCCACCCCTCTCTCGCCATCTCCCCTCTCCCTCTCTTTCTCTCGCTCTTCCCCCACCCCTCTCTCGCCATCTCCTCTCTCCCCTCTCCCTCTCTTTTTCTCTCGCTCTTTTCCCACCCCTCTCTCGCCATCTCCCCTCTCCCTCTCTTTCTCTCGCTCTTCCCCCACCCCTCTCTCGCCATCTCCCCTCTCCCTCTCGCCATCTCCCCTCTCCCTCTCTTTTTCTCTCTTTTTCTCTCGTTCTTCCCCCACCCCTCTCTCGCCATCTCCCCTCTCCCTCTCTTTCTCTCGCTCTTCCCCCACCCCTCTCTCGCCATCTCCCCTCTCCCTCTCATTCTCTCGCTCTTCCCCCACCCCTCTCTCGCCATCTCCCCTCTCCCTCTCGCCATCTCCCCTCTCCCTCTCTTTTCTCTCTTTTTCTCTCGCTTTTCCCCCACCCCTCTCTCGCCATCTCCCCTCTCTTTCTCTTCCCCCACCCCTCTCTCTCCATCTCCCCTCTCCCTCTCTTTTTCTCTCTCTCGCCATCTCCCTCTCTTTTTCTCTCGCTCTTCCCCCACCCCTCTCTCGCCATCTCCCCTCTCCCTCTCTTTTTCTCTCGCTCTTCCCCCACCTCTCTCTCACCATCTCCTCTTTCCCCTTCTCTCCTCTCCCTTCTCTCTTTCTTTCCTCTGTACCCCTTCCCTATCGCTCTTATTCGTAAAGGATCAGCAACTGGAACCCTCAACGATCACGGAAATTGGAGCACGAAGCATCCCTGTTTGAGTAGAGTGGTGGTCGAGTCCCTCTGAGTGATGGCTCCATCCTTCCCTTGCATCATAGGACTCGCTTTACAAAGGGAAGGCTGGGGTCATCATTTGAGCCCAGAAGTTTGGTGTTCAGGAGAAAGAAGGATCAGGACACTTCTCCAGATAAGCAGCTCCCGGCAGACACGATGCATGCGTGAATAAAACCTCTTTTGCTGGGTTACTGGTACGGCTAAACTAGTTTCATCATCACTTTTCTGACCTTCTCTGTGGTTTGGGAGGTCAGAAGTGGTGACAGACTCCCCTTCAGGATAAAACACAAGTGAAGAGCCGTGAAATTCCCATTAAAAGAAACAGCCCATGACAATCACTCATAAATCACAATACAGCTAGATGAACCTACGGACATAGACATCTCTGTGTAAGGGACAACAGTGGGGGAGGAGAACTGTAATGAAAAAAACAAGAAAAATATGTTGTTTTCCTCCAAAAATGAAATGGAGGGACAGTGATTTTACCCAGTAAGCATTTTCTTTTCCTGCCAGTTTCCTCGTTGGATTCATAGAGTGCCAGATGTTACATAGAGCAGAAGAAATCATAGGACATCCCATAGTAATGAGGCCAGAGAACAGAGACGCTCTTGTAGCCATCTGTGCACACAACAATCACAGTCTTATATGACCAGAATCCTATCCTTCTCGCCTTTGTCCTGTCCTTTGCCCTTTTTTTTACGGAGAGTATTTGTAATCTCACTTTCTTTCCCAATAGCCATTTTCCGTATTACTAACCCCCAAAACAATGACCCTACTGTAGGAAAATAGAGGCAGAATATTTCGGGTTATCTGCCCTTCTCTGTGTGGAGACCACCAGTTGGAGTCTTAGGCTGGGTTCAGACTTGCGCGTATTTGATACGCGCGTAAAACGCGCGTTTCTGTTGCGCATATTACAGCGCGTCTTTTGCAAATAGGAAACGCACGTCGTACGCGCGTTCGTGTGATTGACTACTGTGGCGTCAATCACAATACGCGCGACAAAACGCCCCAAAGAAGCTCAAGAACTTTTTTTTTTCAAACGCGCTGTAAAACGCTCAAGTGAGAACCAGGGCCATAGGGAAGCATTGGTTTTCATGTGTTGAGCGTTTTACAGCGCGTTTGAACGCGCTGTAAAACACGCAAGTCTGAACCCAGCCTTATAGAGCAGGCAATGCTCTGTGCGAAAAATGATATGTAAATAATTTCCCCAAGAGGAAGAAAGCTGCCTCTTAAGAATAACAAAATGTCCTAAATGTAACGCATCAAACGCAGACTTAGGCCTCATGCCCACAACCGTATGGCTTTTTCAGTATTTTGCGTTTCACAAAAAACGGATCCGTAAAAAATACAGATGATGTCCGTGTGCACTCCGTTTTTTGTGGAACGGAACAACTGGCCCCTGATAGAACAGTACTATCCTTGTCTATTATGCGGACAATAATAGGGCATGTTCTATCTTTGAATCGAACGGAAACGGAAGGCATACGTAGTACCTTCCGTTTTTCTTGCGGATCCATTGAAATGAATGGTTCCGTATACGGAACGCAAAAAATGGAACGCATGAGCCCTTAAGGCATGGAGTGACATTCCAAACTTCTGGCTAAACATCCAACGATATATAGAAACACATTGGAAAATAAATATACCACTAGACCCGATATCATATATTTTTATTACAAAAAAAAAAGACGGAAAAAAATCAAACATCTCAACTCCCACAAATAATACATGTCTTACTATTAGTAGCTAAAAGATGTATCGTGAGCTTTTGGATACACCAGACAACCCCCACAACATCAGAAGTAATATCCCAAATGAGATGATGTGTAAGGAAGTCAAGAAATAGAAAATCTGAAGACTCTATTTTAACCCCTCCCCGACCGCCGCCGCACATGTATGTAAGTATGGTGCGCTGATTGGGCGGGTGCAGAAGCTGCACCCAATCAGTGGCAGGGTCCGGCTGTAACTGACAGCTGTGCCCCTGCTGTATACGCCAGCATCGGTGTTTTCACGCTTTAACCCTTGCTCTGCTGCTGTCAGCATTGACCACGGCATGTACAGGGTTAGTAGAAGGACGGGGCTCCCTCCCTGTCCATCAGGTCCCCATGCTCCGGTGTCGGGGACCCGATGGCTGAAAGGGCAGCCCGATGCCTTCCATTGGCATTATGGCTGCCTTCTACGGAAGCCTGTGAGACCCAGCCCCAGGCAGTGGTAATACACTGACAGCCAATGCATTACAATACACATGTATTGTAATGCATTGCAGAGGGAATCAGGCTTCAAAAAGTTGAAGTCCCACAGTGGAACCAAATTGGAAAAAAAGAAAACTAGAAATATTAGGTATCACCCCGTCCGTAACAACCAACTCTATAAAAATTGTCAAGGTCTTAACTTGTCCTCATGGCGGCTGCCATTTTGGACATGTGCAGACTGCAGTCTCTTATAACCTCTCAGGGCATCATCACTTCCCTGCTGCCTGGGCGTCGCACAGTGATGATGTGGCAACACCTGACTATATCAGTCTGCTCAGGCTTCAGGTTCATTGCCCTTGTGTTTGTGCTCCAGGGTGTATCTCTGGCAGTCTGAGCGCCTTGTGTGTTCCTGTTTATGTTCCGGCCTGGCTGACGTTTCCTCTGGCTCTTGACCCCGCATTGGACGACTACCTGCTTTGGACCTGATTCTGGCTTGGACGATTACCTGCCTTGGACCTGATTCTGGCTTGGACGACTACCCACTTTGGACCTTACTCCAATTTGGATGACTAACCGCTTTGGATCTGCTTCTGGCTTGGACTACTTACTACCTGCATTAAACAACTGAAAGCTGGCATGAAGCAGGATGTGCTTAACCCAAGATGCAGTTGTGCATATATATACAGGGGAGCAGATCCTGCACTTGTACCACAATAGACAGCCTACACAAGATGGCACAAGGATGACACCCTACACACTAGGGTTGTTTCGGGTATCGAACTTTCGATACCCAATTGATACTTTTCTCTGGTATCGCACTCGATACCAGGAAAAGTATTTTATCGATACTGGGCTGCACTACTGCACAGCCCAGTATAGGAGAGCATGGCTGCGCCGCTCTCAGTGCGGCCATGTTCTCCTCGGCAGCACAGGGAGAAGGAGGCAGCCTCTCCCTCCCCCTGTGCTGCCGCTGCAACCAATAGAGGGAGAGGGGGCGGGAGGAGGGGCGGAGCTGGGGGACGGGAGCACTGGCCAGCAATGCCGAGTAGTTTCTTATATAAATGCAGGCAGAAGGCACAGGCTGCCGGCACCTGCCTGTGACCCAGCACTGCAATCAGAGGCAATTAACCCCTCAGGTGCGGCACCTGAGGGGTTAATAGCCTCTGATCGCAGCGCTCGGTCACAGGCAGGTGCTGGCAGCCTGTGCCTTCTGCCTGCATTTATATGTATTAAAACATTGGTGGGCAGTGGGCAGTGTGCCCCCCCCTTCCCCCCAGTAATAAAATCATTGGTGACAGTGGCCACAGGGTCCCCTCACCTCCTCCTCATTGGTGGCAGTGGCAGTGATCGGAGCCCCAGCACTGTAATGCGGGGACTCCGATCGGTTACCATGGTAACCAGGACGCTCCTGAAGTCCTGGCTGCCTTGGTCTGCTCCCTGCTGCTGTGTGCACTGTGCACAGGGCAGCAGGGAGAGGGTTAAGTCCTATTCACCCTGATAGAGCTGTATCAGGGTGAATAGGATGAGAAGATCCCAGGTTCTAGCCCCTAAAGGGGAAAATAGTTAATAAATAAACTGTAAAAAAAAAAAAGGTTAAAGTACACCAAAATATTAATTATAAATCACCCCCTTTCCCAATTTTACATATAAAATATATAAACAATAAATAAAATATTACATATCGCCGCGTCTCAAAAGTCCAAACTATTAAAAAAATCCACTTTTATGCGGTGAACGCCGTAAAAGAAGAAAAAATGCACGATTCGCCATTTTCTTTTAGTCGCCTTGTCCCCACAAAAAAGTAGGATAGGACTGTTGTATTATGAGCCGGCGGTTTCATAAAATGTGGAATGCACGCAGATTTCTTTGGCGTTTTTATTTTTTTCGCGTGGTATCAAATGGTATCGAGTATCGCAATACTTTTTTATGGTATCGATACCGAATCAAAATTTTGGTACCGAAACAACTCTACTACACACACACAGCACTATACAGAGGATACCCTACACACACACACTGGACTATAGAGAGGACACCCTATATACACACACAGCACTATACAGAGGACACCCTATATACACACACACAGCACTATACAGAGGATACCCTACACACACACACTGGACTATAGAGAGGACACCCTATATACACACACACAGCACTATACAGAGGATACCCTACACACACACACTGGACTATAGAGAGGACACCCTATATACACACACACAGCACTATACAGAGGACACCCTATATACACACACACAGCACTATACAGAGGACACCCTATATACACACACTGGACTATAGAGAGGACACCCTATATACACACACACAGCACTATACAGAGGACACCCTATACACACACACAGCACTATACAGAGGATACCCTACACACACACACTGGACTATAGAGAGGACACCCTATATACACACACACAGCACTATACAGAGGATACCCTACACACACACACTGGACTATAGAGAGGACACCCTATATACACACACACAGCACTATACAGAGGATACCCTACACACACACACTGGACTATAGAGAGGACACCCTATATACACACACACAGCACTATACAGAGGACACCCTATATACACACACACAGCACTATACAGAGGATACCCTACACACACACACTGGACTATAGAGAGGACACCCTATATACACACACACAGCACTATACAGAGGACACCCTACACACACACTGGACTATACAGAGAACAGCCCATATATACACACATACATCACAGTGTATAGATCATCCCTATACACACATCATACACACAGAGATGACCCCTAGACACACATAGAGATGATATATACTGGAGAATGAATCTGGATCGCACACCCTTAACACTATGCTTTTGATATAACGACTGTCTCAGCATAATTACGTGGCGTATCCGCCCAATTTGTAATACATTGTATGCTGTGCAAAAGAGGCATTAGTATACAGTTTGATCAAAGAGCATAGGCCCACTTACCGCGACAAGGAAGCCTCTGCAAGTGGGAAACTACTCTAACCTATAAATGGCGCAGCCGTGCGCGGCGACCCCTGGCGCCCCAGCACCGCACCGGCAGCAGACGGCGGGACCCAGGAGCCACACAGCAACCCCACTGTACAGCAAAGCCTCCTTGGCTCTGGGACCCACCGCCCTGCCAGCACAGCACTGAGGCAGCAATGGCAGACACGCAGTACTGCACCATGTGAACGAGTGCAAAGAGCTCACCCAGTCACAACCCTCAGGAAATGCATCTGAGAGATAGTAGGAGTTTATAAACTCCTTGCAGCTAAGGCTAATTAAAAACACCTAGTCCAAATGGGGAGGAGTGCTGACCCTAGACACACATAGAGATGACCCCTAGACACACACACACAGAGATGACCCCTAGACACACATCACACATAGAGATGACCCCTAGACACACATCACACACAGAGATGACCCCTATACACACATCACACACACAGAGATGACCCCTATACACACACATCACACACACAGAGATTACCCCTATACACACACATCACACACACAGAGATGACCCCTATACACACATCACACACACAGAGATGACCCCTATACACACACATCACACACACAGAGATGACCCCTATACACACACATCACACACAGAGATGACCCTATACACACATCACACACAGAGATGACCCTATACACATCACACACAGAGATGACCCCTATACACACACATCACACACACAGAGATGACCCCTATACACACACCACACACATAGAGATGACCCCTAGACACACATCACACATAGAGATGACCCCTATACACACATCACACACAGAGATGACCCCTATACACACATCACACACAGAGATGACCCCTATACACACATCACACACAGAGATAACCCCTATACACACATCACACACAGAGATGACCCCTATACACACATCACACAGAGATGACCCCTATACACACATCACACACAGAGATGACCCCTATACACACATCACACACAGAGATGACCCCTATACACACATCACACACAGAGATGACCCCTAGACACACATCACACAGAGATGACCCCTATACACACATCACACACAGAGATGACCCCTATACACACATCACACACAGAGATGACCCCTAGACACACATCACACACAGAGATGACCCCTATACACACATCACACACACATAGAGATGACCGCTATACACACATCACACACAGAGATGACCCCTATACACACACATCACACACACAGAGATGACCCCTATACACACACATCACACACACAGATGACCCCTATACACACATCACACACAGAGATGACCCCTATACACATATCACACACAGAGATGACCCCTATACACACATCACACACAGAGATGACCCCTATACACACATCACACACAGAGATGACCCCTATACACACACATCACACACACAGAGATGACCCCTATACACACATCACACACACAGAGATGACCCCTATACACACATCACACACACAGAGATGACCCCTATACACACATCACACACACAGAGATGACCCCTATACACACATCACACACACAGAGATGACCCCTATACACACATCACACACAGAGATGACCCCTATACAAACATCACACATAGAGATGACCCCCTATACACACATCACACACACAGAGATGACCACTATACACACATCACACACATACAGATGACCCCTATACACATCACACACAGAGATGACCCTATACACACATCACATAGATGACACTTACCCTTTTCACACCAAGTTCGGTCCTCTTCCTGTGCCCTGTTTGGCTAAAGGACCTTAATAAGGTGACTGTGACATCACCAAAGGTCCTGCAGGTTTCTGCTGTAAATGCTGTGTACAGCGTGTAACCCCGCCCACTCTTCAGTCCTCAGCTTATTGATGGATTGCTGGGGGGAGGGGCTTGCTGCTGGCTCTGGAGGAGATCCCAGGAGAAGGAACTGAACAGCCTGGAGGAGACCAAAGAGGAGGGGTGAGTGCAGCGCTTCTCTCCCCCCTCCTCCTGCAGGCTAGTGAGCACTTCCAATATGGAAGCGTTCACTAGTATTCGCTTTATAAGATGCACTGCATCTTATAAAATGAAAATAGGTCATTAGCATAGCACTTCTGTCAAGGGGTGGCCCTCTGGGCCACCCTGGCTTAGGGGCCCGGTCGCAACTGTGACCTCTGCAACCCCTATAGCTACGCCAGTGCTCCTGGGGATGGTGCATCTGGCAGTGAACCTATGCAGTTGGGAGTCACTCGCCTTTCTAAGGCTGAGCGGGCCTTTAGGAGGAGAGAGAGCCAGTTCCCTTATTGTGGCCTCAGTGGCCATTTCATGAAGTCATGCCCGACTCGTCCAGGAAACACTCGCACCAAAGGTCCTGTCGGGGACAGATCTTGGGTGAAATTTCCTCGTCCCCGGCTAGCCGTAAAGAAAAACTGCTGATCACAGTTGTCCTGGACAGGGGGCAAAGCGGTTACTCAAGCTTTGGTGGACTCCGGTGCTGGCAGTTATTTTATTGACAGCACATTTGTTGCTGCAAATTCCATACCCCTGCAGCCTCGTGTTACTCCACTGACCATTGAGGCCATTGATGGGAGACCTCTGTGACCGACGCAGGTTACCCACGAGACTGTTCTGGTTGAAATGGCGATTGGGGCTGTTCATAGGGAATCTGTCTGTTTTCAGGTTATTTCGTCCCCGCACTACTCAGTTGTTTTGGGGTTCCCTTGGGTTCAGCGGCACAATCCGACCTTTGATTGGCAGTCGACCGAGATCCTCTCTTGGTCTCCACAGTGTGGTGCTGTTTGCATAAATAGGCCTGTTAAGGTACTTTGTACCTCCTCAGACAGGGGCGTACATAGAAGTCACTGGGCCCCATAGCAAGATTCTGATTGGGCCCCCTAACCCCGCCCACTACCCACCCCTGGCCCATCGCACCTCCTGTCCTGGCTCCTCCCCTGCCACACTCCCATTTTTCAATAAGGAAATGAATACATACGTTCCTACACATAACAGAGTGATGGCACTCTGATTGCCAAAAATGTAGTAGTGTTACCTGCAGTCCTATGTAAAACCACAGATAACACTAGTGTAGCTCATGTGGTAGTGTTATCTGCAGTCCTATGTAAAACCACAGATAACACTAGTGTAGCTCATGTGGTAGTGTTATCTGCAGTCCTATGTAAAGCCACAGATAACACTAGTGCTGATAATGTGGTAGTGTTATCTGCAGTCCTATGTAAAACCACAGATAACACTAGTGCTGATAATGTGGTAGTGTTATCTGCAGTCCTATGTAAAACCACAGATAACACTAGTGTAGATCATGTGGTAGTGTTATCTGCAGTCCTATGTAAAACCGCAGATAACACTAGTGTAGATCATGTAGTAGTGTTACCTACGTCATTAGTGTGCCTCCCACGGACTCCATGCTGGCAGCGCTGCCTCCTCTTCCTTCTTCTTCTTGCCCTGCACAGAATGTCCTGATGTAGCTGCGTGAAGACATAGGAACACTCTGGGCATGGTGATAGTGACACACAGACAGGGACACAGACACACACACACACACACACACAGGAACACAGACACACACATATATATATATATATATATATATATATACACATACACACAACACCGATACATAGATATATATATAGACACATATAAACACACATACATAGATAAATATGGACACATATACACACATGCATACATAGAGATATATATAATGTGGGGAGTCGCTCCAGTAGACAGCTGTACGGGTGCAGTTTAGAGGCAAAACAAGGAGTCCAGATTGTGCAACAAACAGTGTTTTATTCACACTTGCACACCATAAATGAAAACAGTCTCTTGGTGACAGTTCACACACAACGGAAATAACGTGGCAAAACAAAAACAGGCCAACACAGGTTCAGTCACCTGGGAGGTGTAGGTGCAGGTTCGCACCACTCTGTCGGCCCAACCGCAGGAGAATCCAGCTTCAGGTAGCCAGGAACAAAACACCTCCTTGCTGAGCTCTTTCCTCCAGGACAGAGAACTCCTCAGCCCTGTTAGCAGCTCCAGGATAATCACTTCCTCCAGCTGCTGAGCTGGCTGAGCTTTTAAACCCAGCCCAAAACCAGGACTGGGTCGTGGGGAGCAGCCACCCACCCTACACTTTAGCTGCTCCCGGTAAGAGCCGGCCCGGATCAGCTTTGCAGCCATGCTATTTAATCTCTGTCAGTAGCACTAGCTGCTGCTGACATCAACAAAAACGGGCTCTTACCTCACCGAGGCTATGAACCTCGGTGACACATACCTGCCATCCACGACGGCACCCTGCACCTTACCACACACCCCCTTTGTTCAACCCTGAGGGGTGGACACATGTGAGGCAGTGGACGCGGGAAAGGGCATCTGCATTTCCCTGCAAGCGACCTGCCCTATGTTCCACGGAGAACTTGAAATTTTGCAGGGATAGGAACCACCTGGTGACCCGAGCATTCCTCTCCTTGGCCTGACTCATCCATTTGAGGGGGAATGGTCGGTCACCAGACGGAACCTCCTCCCTAACAGGTAGTAGCGGAGAGATTCGAGTGCCCACTTGATAGCCAGGCACTCCCTCTCCACTATACTATATCTGGACTCGGCGGGACTGAGCTTACGGCTCAGGAAGACAACGGGATGTTCTTCCCCGTTGACCTCCTGAGACAGTACCGCACCGAGGCCTACCTCCGAGGCGTCGGTCTGTACGACAAACTCCTTGTTGAAGTCGGGTGTCACCAAAACCGGGGACCCACACAGGGCCGACTTCAACGCGGAGAAAGCCTCCTCCGCCTTCTCACTCCAGCTAACCCTCCCAGACTTTCGCCCCTTCAACAGGTCTGTCAATGGCGCTGCTATTGTGGCAAAGTGGGGCACAAACCTCATGTAGTAACCTACAATCCCCAGGAACGACTTTACCTGCCTGGTGGTGACCGGTCGGGGCCAGTTACGAATGGCCTCTACCTTAGTTACCTGAGGTTTGATAACTCCCCGCCCAATTACATATCCCAGATATTTTGTCTCCTCTAACCCTATGGAGCACTTCTTTGGGTTAGCGGTCAGTCCGGCTTTCCTCAGGGCATCCACTACCGCCTGCACCTTGGGTAAATGGCTTTCCCAGTCGGTGCTGTGGATGACTACATCATCTAAGTAGGCCGAGGCGTACCGACGATGTGGTCGCAGCACTATGTCCATTAGCCTTTGGAAAGTGGCGGGGCGCCATGCAGGCCAAAGGGTAACACCTTGTAGTGATACAGGCCCTGCGGGGTAACAAATGCGGTTTTTCCTTAGCCGACTCCGTTAAGGGTACCTGCCAGTACCCTTTAGTGAGGTCCAGCACAGAAAAATAACGGGCTTGTCCTAAACTTTCAACAAGCTCGTCTACTCGGGGCATGGGATACGCGTCAAACTTGGATACTTCATTTAACTTGCGAAAGTCGTTGCAGAACCGCAACGTCCCATCCGGCTTGGGTATTAGGACTATGGGACTGGCCCACTCACTTTTCGACTCCTCAATGACATCGAGCTTCAACATTAACTGCACTTCCTCCGCGATGGCCCGCCGCCGCGCCTCGGGTACCCGGTATGGTTTTAACCGGACCTTGGCCTGAGGCTCAGTGACGATGTCATGTCGGATGAGAGACGTGCGGCCAGGGAGGTCCGAGAACACATCCGTGTTCCGACTGAGGAACTCCCTGACTTCCTGAACTTGTTTGGAAGACAGGCTGTCTGCAATTTTTACCGTGGTTACGGCTTCACAGGCCTCGAACTGTGGGGCTGGACCCTTTTCACCTAGAAGCCCTGGCCGGGGCTGTGGTCGTCGGCCGCGTCCCTATCTTTCCACGGCTTAAGTAAATTCACGTGGTACACCTGCTCCGGCTTGCGCCGCCTGGCTGGTGTACTTTGTAATTTACTTCCCCTACTTCTCGATCACCTCATAGGGGCCCTGCCACCTAGCTAGGAATTTGCTGTCAAGGGTGGGTACCAGAACCAAAACCCGATCTCCCGGATTGAAGCCCCGTACCCGAGCCTGACGATTGTACACCCTACTCTGGGCTTGTTGCGCTGCCTCCATATGCTCCCGGACCAAGGGCAACACCCTTTCCATCCGTTCCTGCATCTGGGCGACATACTCAATGACACTTTTGTGGGGGACAGGCTGTTGTTCCCATGCTTCCTTGGCGATATCCAACAGGCCCCGAGGGTGTCTGCCATAAAGCAGTTCGAAGGGCGAGAACCCAGTAGAGGCCTGGGGCACCTCTCGCACTGCGAACATGAGATAGGGCAGAAGCAGATCCCAGTCCTTCCCATCTCTAGACACCACCCTCTTTAACATATTTTTTAGAGTTTGGTTAAACCTCTCCACAAGACCGTCTGTTTGCGGATGGTAAACGGACGTCCGTAACTGCTTTATACGCAACAATTTACACAGTTCCCTCATTACTTTGGACATAAAAGGGGTCCCTTGGTCTGTCAGAACCTCTTTAGGCAGGCCCACACGGGAAAACATCTCCATTAACTCTTTGGCAATGAGCCTAGCTGAGGTATGTCGCAGAGGCACCGCCTCCGGATACCGAGTGGCATAGTCGAGAACTACCAGAATGTGTTGGTGGCCCCTGGCAGACTTTGGTACAGGCCCAATTAAATCCATAGCGACTCGCTCAAACGGTACTTCAATAATTGGCAGAGGTACCAGAGGACTACGGAAATGTGGCTGGGGGCTAGTTATCTGACAGGTTGGACAGGACTTACAATAATCTTCTACCTCCTTGAACACACCGGGCCAATAAAACCGCTGCAGTATGCGGTCCTGGGTTTTCTGCCACCCCAGGTGTCCCCAAGAACATGTTGGTGGGCAAGCTCCATGACAAGCTTGCGATACGCTGTGGGCACCACCAACTGTTCAACAGGTTCACCTCGGATTTGGTTCACCCGATACAACATATCCTGCAGAACAATAAATCGTGGGAACATTAATTCAGCCCCTGGTTTCTGGGGTTTACCATCAATTTCCAGCACATTCTCCCAGGCCCTGGTTAGGGTTTGGTCCCGGTGTTAGGCGGTCCCAAAATTATCTCCGGAGACGTGGAGGTCTGCCAACTCAGGACCTGGTGGCAAGTCCTCCATGTCTCCCACCATTACACTCAGTGGGGGTGTCTCCCCTCTATCACAGAAGTGGTGGTCACCCCTACCGCAGGCCCCTTCGGACTCGGGCTCCCAGGGCTCTGGCCTCCCACAGGAACCAGGCCACTCTGCTAGGGTTACCCCTGTCTCAGGGCTATTAGTCACTTTCACCTCAGGCCATAGTGACGGAAAACCAGGGAAGTCTCTCCCAATTATTAGTTCATACGGTAGTTTGGCGGAGATCGCCACTTCACAAGTCCAGGTGCCGGCCGCCGTGGACAGAGACATTACAGCAGTGGGATAGTCCTTTAAGTCTCCGTGAATGCACACCACCCCAACTTTCCGGCCCGTATACTGGGTGGGCTGTACCAGGGCAGCACTTACCAGGGTTACCAGGCTCCCTGAGTCCAACAGCGCCACTGCCAGGTTATCCCCGACTTGCACCTGGCACAGATGACGACTGTCTATTGTCTCGGGGATGCCGGTCGCACACAGTCTCCGGGCATACATGGAAGCCCGGTACCCATAATTAGTCTCCATGGGTTCCCCCACTGTGGACAGTTGGCCCTTATGTGTCCAGGCTCCCGACACTGCCAGCAGACCACTGGGGACGGATCTGCAAGAGGTACATCCCGGGCGGGTTTGGCCGGCCGCCGGGACTGGGGTGGAGATTTCCGGGGTTTGACTGGCCCCCTCCCAAAAGAACCCCCTGCAGGTTTCTGGTGGCCTCATATCGTTCCACCAGGTCGACCATCTCAAGGGCATTGGTGGGGGATACCTGGCCGATCCAGTGTTGAAGGGGGTAAGGCAAGGCCCTCCAAAACATGTCAGCCAGCAGCCGGTCCAGCATAGCAGTCGGACTCAGAACCTCAGGCTGCAGCCATTTTTGCAACCTGTGCAGCAACTCATAGTACTGCGGCCTGGCGGGTTCAGCCACGTTAAAGTCCCACTGGTGGACACGCTGAGCCCGGACCAACACGTTTACCCCCAGTCTGGCCAGGATCTCCCCTTCACCGTGGAATAGTCAGCAGCCTGGTCGTCTGCCAAATCAAAAAAACTTGCTGGGGTCCGGATGCCAGGAATGGAGCAACCACTTCGGCCCACTGGTCACGGGGTAACTTTTCCCTCACGGCGACCTTCTCAAAGACCGCTAGGTATGTCTCCACGTCGTCTGCGGGGTCATCTTTGGGATCGCCGCACGGACCGCTTTCGGGCATCATGGACGTGGTGGGACGCTCCGGCCGCCTGTAATGCCATCACATGTTGTAGCAGTAACTGGTTGGTCTCCCGCTGCTGCACGTTAGCTTCCACGAGAGCCTTCACAGCAGCCTCCATGTTGCCAGAGATCACAGGCTGCAACTTTGCCGGCCTAATATAGGACATTCACTTTTGCTCAGCACAAAAACAAAGTTCGGCGTTCACGCCAGCCTCACTGCGCATGCCCGCATCCGCCACCAAATGTGGGAGTCGCTCCGGTAGACAGCGGTACGGGTGCAGTTTAGAGGCAAAACAAGGAGTCCAGATTGTGCAACAAACAGTGTTTTATTCACACTTGCACACCATAAATGAAAACAGTCTCTTGGTGACAGTTCACACACAACGGAAATAACGTGGCAAAACAAAAACAGGCCAACACAGGTTCAGTCACCTGGGAGGTGTAGGTGCAGGTTCGCACCACGCTGTCGGCCCAGCCGCAGGAGAATCCAGCTTCAGGTAGCCAGGAACAAAACACCTCCTTGCTGAGCTCTTTCCTCCAGGACAGAGAACTCCCAGCCCTGTTAGCAGCTCCAGGATAATCACTTCCTCCAGCTGCTGAGCTGGCTGAGCTTTTAAACCCAGCCCAAAACCAGGACTGGGTCGTGGGGAGCAGCCACCCACCCTACACTTTAGCTGCTCCCGGTAAGAGCCGGCCCGGATCGGCTTTGCAGCCATGCTATTTAATCTCTGTCAGTAGCACTAGCTGCTGCTGACATCAACAAAAACGGGCTCTTACCTCACCGAGGCTATGAACCTCGGTGACACATACCTGCCATCCACGACTGCACCCTGCACCTTACCACATATATATATATATATATATATATATATAGAGACACATATATACATACACACATGCATTAATAGATATACTGTATATACACACACACATAACAAACATAGATTGGTCAATTACCTTTCTACATGGAGGCTGCAGGAGAGAGGTTCTGGCGTACCTTTTGTTCTCAGTTGGGTAATCACCTCTCCCTCTCCTCAGCCTACCATCTGCAGTCTAACAGTGCTGCTGAGCATTGTAACCAAGCCCTGGAGCAATTTCTCCACTGCTATATCTCTGACCATCATGACAATTGGGTTGATCTGCTGCCCTGGGCGGAGTTTGCCAGGAACTCTGCCATCAACTCATCCTCCGGAATGTCTCAGTTTGTGGCGAATTTTGGTTTCCAGCCCGCTGTGTTGCCCGAGTCGTTCCTGCCACAGAACTTTCCGGCTGTGAAGGATCTTCTTCGTACCCTCCGTTCCTCTTGGGTGTGGATTCAAGAGTCTTTACGGGTTTCTGCTCAGCATCAGAAGCTCCAGACTGACCGGAGGCTTTGCCTGCTCCTTCATACCGAGTTGGGGAGAGGGTGTGGTTATCAACTTGTAATCTCAACATCAAGGTGCCTGCTCCGAAACTGGCCCCCCGTTTTGTTGGACCTTTTCGCATCCTCCGTAAGGTGAACCCGGCTTCCTATTCCTTTGATCTTCCTCCTGGCATGGGCATCTCCAATGTCTTCCACATGTCGCTTTTGAAGCCACTGGTTTGCAATCGCTATACCGCATTACTTCCTCGCCCTCGACCCATTCCTGTGGGCAATCATGAGATTAGCAGTATACTGGATTCTCGTCTGCTCCGAGGTCGAGTCGAATTCCTGGTTCACTAGAGAGGTTATGGTCCTGAGGAACGCTCCTGGGTTTCCTCCGCTGATGTTCGGGCCCCCGCCCTTCTCCATGCTTTCCACAGAAACCGTTTTTTGCTCCGCGGAGGAGGGGCAATTGAGGGGAGGGTACTGTCAAGGTCTTACCTTGTCCTCTTGGTGGCTGCCATTTTGGACATGTACAGACTGTGGTCTCTTATAACCTCTCAGTGCATAATCACTTGCCTGCTGCCTAGGCGTCGCACAGTGATGATGTGGCAACACCTGACTATATCAGTCTGCTCAGGCTTTAGGTTCATTGTCCTTGCGTTTGTGTTCCAAGGTGCATCTTTGGCAGTCTGAGCTCCTTGTGTGTTCCTATTTATGTTCCGGCCTGGCTGGCGTTTCCTCTGGCTCTCGACCTCGCATCGGCAGACGACCCGCTTTGGACCTGACCCCGGCTTGGACGATTACCCGCTTTGGACTTGACCCTGGCTTGGACGACTAACCACTTTTGATCTACTTCTGGCTTGGAGTACTACCTGCATTGGACTTGACCGGCTTCTTCCTAATCTCACTGTCCCTGATTTTATGTTTATTTATATTCCTTTAAATAATCAACTTTTTTTTACCTGCGTTTGCATGTGGTCTGGTTTCCTGGCTCCCGTGACAAAAAATATCACATGATCCACTCTATCAGGTGAACGGCATAACATAAAAAAATATATAAAAACAGTGCCAAAATAGTCATATATACTCCAAAATGGTACCAATGAAATTGGCACCTCATCCAGCAAAAAATGAAACCGTACATAAGGCAATCGCTCAAAAGCTGAAAAGAATATGGTTCTCAGAAAATGGCAACGCAAAAGCAAGATATTTTTTCTTTTCAAAAATGCTTTTATTGTGTAAAAATAATAGACAAATTAGGTATCACCACGTCCGTAACAACCAGCTCTATAAAAAAATAATCACATGAGATGCCCCCTCAGGTGAATTCTGTAAAAATAAATAAATAAAAACTGTGCCAGAACAGTCATGTTTTGTCACCTTACCAAGTGATCAAAAAGTCGTATGTACCCCAAAATGGTACCAATCAAACCGTCATCTCATCCCACAAAAAATGACAACCTACCTAAGGCAATCGGCAGAAAAATGAAAAAAACGTGGCTCTCAGAACATTGCAACACAAAACCAAGATTTTATTCTTTTCAAAAATGCTTTTACTGTGTAAAACTTACCAAAAATAAAAAATAGACATTTATGCATCGCCGCGTCCGTAACAACCAGCTCTATAAAAATATCACATGATCTGTACTGTCAGATGAATGCTGTAAAAATAAATGCATAATATTGAGTGATCAAAAAGTCATATATACCTCAAAAGGGTACCAATAAAAACATCACCTCATCCCACAAAAAAAGAACCTCCACATAAGACAATCGCTCAGAAAATAAAAACCAATGGTGTCCGTAAACCAATCCATCAAAAGCCTGCCATGTGCCCCTACAGCTGTCTACCACCACATATGGGGTGTTGCCGTATTCAGGAGAAAATGGGTAACCAATGATGGGGTGTTTTTTCTCCTGTTACCCCTTGTGAAAATGAAAAATTTGGGGCTAAAGCAACATGTTATTGGAAGAAATTGAACTTTTCATTTTCATAGCCAAGTGTTTCTAAATTCCGTAAAACGCCTATGAGGTCAAAGTGCTCAGTACACCCCTTAATAAGGGCATCGTTTCCAAAATGGGTTTTCTACTGTAGGGGTAAGTCATGGTCTCTTCAGATACAAAATGGTGCCAAAAACCATTCTAGCAAAATCTGTCTCCAAAAACCATATGGTGCTTCTTTCCTTCTGACCACTGCCACGTGCCCATAGAGCAGTTTACCACCACATATGGGGTATTTCTCTAAACTGCAGAGTTAGAGTAATGCATATTGAGGCATATTTTGCTGTTAAAAATTGATTAACATAAAAAATCTGCCAAAGAAAACCCAAAATTGTCTTTAATTCTTGTGAAACACCTCAAGGGTTAGCAAGGTTTGTAACATGAGTTTTGAATAATTTGAGGGGGGGTATTTTTAAAATGGGGTCATTTATGGGTGGTTTCCATTACGTTAGCCCTTAAAAATCACTTTATAACTTTATTGGTGCTTAACCCCTTTGGGACACATGACGTACCGGTACGGCATGTTTCCCGAGTCCTTAAGGACACATGACGTACCGGTACGTCATGAGTTGTTCCGATCACTGCTGCTCAGCTGGCAGTGATCGGAACAAGGTACCTGCTGAAATCATTCAGCAGGTACCTTGTTACAATGCCCAGGGGGTCCTGTGACCCCCATATGAGCGATCGCTGCAAACCGCAGGTCAATTCCAGACCTGCGGTTTGCAGCGCTCATGCGATCTCTGATCCCGCGGTCTATGACCGCGGGGATCAGAGAGTTAATGTCCCCAAATAGTTTTTAACCCCCTGCAGCCCCCAATCATACTGTGGCTGCGGGGGTGCAGAGGGGTGGTTGCGGGCGGCGCGAGGCGGGCGGAGCGGGCGGTGCGGCGGGCGGGATCGCGATTGCGATCCCCGCCCGCCTCCCCTGTAATGTTTCCCTGGTGTCTAGTGGTTCTATCAGAGTGTCAGCACATTGCTGACACTCTGATAAAGCGACTGGCATCTGTGCTGCAGATGCCAGCCGTTTAACCCTTCCGTACCGCGGTCCGTACGGACCGCAGTATGAAAGGGTTAACCGGAGGAGCGCTCCCTCCCTCTCCCATCGGGGGGCTGCTGTGCCTTTGCAGCCCCCAACAGGATGGGATCGAAGAGGAGGGTGCTCCCTCCCTCCTATCCATCACCCCTGCCCAGTTATGGCAGGGGTGATGGTGCCATGGAGACAGGGCGCTTTCAGAGCGTCCTGCTCTCCATGGTGCTGAAAGTCTGAATAGACCTGCTAAAGGTCTATTCAGACTTTCTAAAGTACAAAATACAGTACAGTGCACTATATAGTGTACTGTACTGTATTACTCTGAACACCAGATCCACTGGATCTTTCAGAACCAAGTGGGTCTGGGTCAAAAAATGTAAAAAGTGAAAAAAAGTAAAAATGAAACAAACACATAACACTGAATAAAAACTAAAAAAATAAAATACACTACACATATTAGGTATCGCCGCGTCCGTAAAAACCTGCTCTATAAAAATATCACATGACTGAACTCCTCAGGTGAACGCCATAAAAAAAAAAAAAAAATGGTGTAAATAAGCCATTTTTGGCACATTACATCACTAAAAGTGTAATACAAAGCGATCAAAAGGCGTTTGCCTCCCAAAATAGTACCAATCAAACCGCCATCTCATCCCGCAAAAAACGAGCCCCTACCTAAAACAATTGGCCAAAAAATAAAAAAACTATGCCTCTCAGACTAAAACATGATTTTTTTGTTTCAAAAATGCTTTTAGTGTTAAATGTAAAAAAAAAAAAAAGTAGACATATTTGGTATCTACACGTCCGTAAGAATCTGCTCTATAAAAATATCACATGACCTAACCCCTCAAGTAAACACTGTAAAAAAAAATAATAAAAACTTTGTCAAAAAGCCATTTTTTGCCACCTTACATCACAAAAAGTGTAATAGCAAGCGATCAAAAAGTCATATGACCCCCAAATAGTGCCAATCTAACCGTCACCTCCTCCCGCAAAAATGATACCCAACCTGAGACAATTGCCTAAAAACTGAAAAATATATGGCTCTCAGACTATGGAGATACTAAAACATGTTTTTTCATTCAAAAGGGATATTATTGTGTAAAACCAAAATAAATAAAAAAAGGTATACATATTATGTATCGCCGCGTCCGTAAGTACCTGCTCTATAAAAATATAACATGACCTAACCCCTCAGATGAACGCCGTAAACATAAAAAATAAAAACGTTGTCAAACAAGCCATTTTTGTCACCTTACATCACAAAAAGTGTAATAGTAAGCGATCAAAAGTCATATGCACCCCAAGATGGTGCCAATCAAACCGCCATCTCATCCCGCAAAAAATGAGCCCCTACATAGGACAATCGGCCAAAAAAAAAATATATATGGCTCTCAAACTATGGAGACACTAAAACATGATTTTTTTGTTTTAAAAAATTATATTATTGTGTAAAACTTATATAAATAAATAAAAAGTATACATATTATGTATCGCGCGTCCGTCACAACCTGATCTATATAAATAACACATGACCTAACCCCTCAGCTGAACACAGCAAAAAAAAAAAAAAATACGGTGTCAAGAGCCATTTTTGTCACCTTACATCACAAAAAGTGTCATAGCAAGCGACCAAAATGTCATATGCACCCCAAGATGGTGCCAATCAAACCGCCATCTCATCCCGCAAAAAATGAGCCCCTACATAACACAGTCGCCCAAAAAATAAAATAAAACTATGGCTTTCAGAATGTGGAGACACTAAAAAAATTATTTTCAAAAGGCTTTATTATGTAAAACTGAAACAAAAAACCCCAAAAAGTAGTCATATTTGGTATTGTCGCGTCCGTAACAACCTGCTCTATAGAAATAGCACACAATCTAACCTGTCAGTTCAACTATGTAAATAACAAAAAATAAAAACAGTCCCAAAACAGCTATTTTTTTGCAAATTTTCCATTTTAATCCATTTTTGCAGTAACAAAGCAAGGGTTAACAGCCAAGCAAAACTCAATATTTATTGCCCTGATTCTCTTGTTTGCAAAAACACCCCATATGTGGTCAGTAAACTACTGTATGGCCAAACGGCAGGGCACAGAAGGAAGGGAACGCCATATGGTTTTTGGAAGGCAGATTTTGCTGGACTGGTTTTTGACACTATGTCCCATTTGAAGCCCCCTGATGCACCCCTACAGTAGAAACTCCAAAAAAGTGACCCCATTTTGGAAACTACGGGATAAGGTGTCAGTTTTGTTGGTACTATTCTAGGGTAAACATGATTTTTGGTTGCTCTATATTACACTTTTTTGAGACAAGGTAACAAAAAATAGAAATTCGGAAATTTCATCTCCATTTGCCAATAACTCTTGTGGAACACCTAAAGGGTTAAAAAGTTTGTAAAACTGGTTTTGAATACCTTGAGGGCGTAGTTTCTTAGATGGAGTCACTTTTATGGAGTTTCTACTCTAGGGGTGCATCGGGGGCTTCAAATGGGACATGGTGTCAAAAATCCAGTCCAGCAAAATCTGCCTTCCAAAAACCATATGGCGCTCCTTTCCTTCTGCGCCCTGCCGTTTGGCCATACAGCAGTTTACGACCACATATAGGGTGTTTCTGAAAACTACAGAATCGGGGCAATAAAAATTGAGTTTTGTTTGGCTGTTAACCCTTGCTTTGTTACTGGAAAAAATGGATTCAAACGGAAAAATTTTCAAAAAATCGAAATTCTGAAATTTTATCTTTATTTGCCATTAACTCTTGTGGAAAACCTAAAGGGTTAATGACGTTTGTAAAATCAGTTTTGAATACCTTGAGGGGTGTAGTTTCTAGAATGGGGTAATTTTTGGGTGGTTTCTATTATGTAAGCCTCACAAAGTGACTTCAGACCTGAACTGGTCCCTAAAAAGTGGGTTTTTGAAAATTTCTGAAAAATTTCAAGATTTGCTTCTAAACTTCTAAGCCTTGTAACGTCCCCAAAAAATGAAATAGCATTCCCAAAATGATCGATACATGAAGTACACATATGGGGAATGTAAATCAATAACTTTTTTGGCAGTATTACTATGTATTATAGAAGTAGAGTAATTGAAACTTGGAAAATTGCAAATTTTTCTAAATTTTTGGTAAATTTGGTATTTTTTTATAAATAAAAATGAAATTTTTCGACTTCATTTTACCACTGTCATGAAGTACAATATGTGACGAAAAAACAATCTCAGAATGGACTGGATAAGAAAAAGCGTTTTAAAGTTATCACCACATAAAGTGACAATGGTCAGATTTTGAAAAAATGGCCTGGTCCTTAAGGTGAAATAGGGCCGTGTCCTTAAGGGGTTAAAAAATGGTTTTGGACATTTTCTTGAAAATTTGAAAAATTGCTTCTAAACTTCTAAAATTGTGAATGTTTAGAAATTGTTGGTAAATTTGGGAATTTTTTTATAAATAAAGGTGAAATATATCAACTCAAATTTACCACTGTCATGAAGTACAATGTGTCACGAGAAAACAATCTCAGAATGGCTTAGATAAGTAAAAGCGTTCCAAAGTTATTTCCACATAAAGTGACACATGTCAGAAAGGTGAAAATTGGCCCGTGATTGAAGGGGTTAATGTTAAGTTATATATTTATATATTTTTTTTGTTTTATGACTTGAATCTTTTATACCTTTATTATTTATATGTACTATATGTATTCTAAAAAGGCTTGTAAAAAAATCTAATGTTCTGACTATAATTGAAAACTTCAATAAAAAGATTATAAAAAAGAAAAAAGAAAGCTGCCTCTTTAATGCCACTTGGTGGAGGTAGCTAAAGGGTGCATTTACACATCCATATGTGTTTTGTGGCCTGCAAAACGTGGATCGACAAAAAATACATATGGCGTTTGTGTGACATCCATGTTGCATCCATTTTTTTTTTTGCAGATCTATTGTAAAAATGCCTATCCTTGTCTACAAAACGGGCTACGGAATGGACATACGGCTGTGGACAGCACTCGTTTTTTTTTAAATGAATGGGTCCGCATCCAATTCACAAAAATGTGGATCAAATATGGACCAAAAATACGGTCGTCTGAATGGGGCTTTTGTCAAAGTCCAGCCTATAACACATCTTCAACAGGACTTGGAATATAAGCCTTCTACATAAAGAAAAGACACCTATCTGCAGGCATCTGTTTTGGGGTTCTTGCCCTCTCAGTTGCCTCGGTGAGAAGCCATTTACATAGGTATAGGGGGGTTCTGATGGTCTTTGTGGAGACCACCAGTTTAATCACATGATGGGAACAGTGCTGCAGTAACTAGGTCTGGTTACTGTGTCATTTTGTTGACTGGTTCTAACGCTGGAGCTTCTGAAAACATCTGATCGACGGTGGTGCCAGACCCCATCCTTCTGATATTGATGACCTATCCTAAGGGTAGGTCATAAATAAGAAAGTACCAGTAAATCCCTTTAATTATGGTAATTGACTTAATGTGGGGGTGGGATACAGCAAGTTTTCTTCGTGTTACCACCCCTCCTACCAATCACAGCATGTTGCTGTAATCACCCCTGAACAGCATCCAGTGACACTTGGGGGGCAAGGACTTTTCTTCATGTTATCACCCCCTTACTAATCACAACCTATTACTGTTGTCACTGATTATACAGCCTCAAGTGACCCTTGGGGAAATTTTCTTCATGTTATCACCCCTATTAAGAATCAAACTATTACTGTCATCACCTCCTCTACTGCTTCAAGTGGGCCTTGGGGAAGTTTTCTTTATGTTATCACTAGTGATGAGCGAGCGCCAAAGTAATTGGATGTTCGGGCCGAACACATTGCTATGTTCGTATGTTCGGCCGAGCACCGGAGTATAATGCAAGTCAATGGGAGACAACCAGACACACCCTGCTCTGAAGATGGGAGGGTGCTTGGTCCATTGGAAAAGGTCAGAAAGTGACAGAAACACCACCGAAATGGACCGGGAACAGCATTTACTGACAAATACATGAACAACCCCGCCCCCCCAAAAAAAAAATATTTACAGGATTTTTTTTTAGGAGACATTCTTTCCTGTATATTCAATTGTATGTAAAGTGCAAGTGCTGCCAAAAATTTTGTTTTTTTTCCAGAATTGGGGCCATGATTAAGATGGACGGCCGGAGGTATCTGTATTGCCCTTCTCTTTGACTGGCGCCAGAAGAACCACACTGAAAGCATTTGCCAAAAATGTTTTCATTAATCTAAGATGAAATTTGTAGCCTGGTTTGAAAACGATCTGACACAAGATCCGACGGCGTTATTCAGATTATGCGCTGAGCATTTTCCTGGAAACCAAAGTCTTTGGGTTACGAGGGGAGTGGAGTTGCAAAGCTGAAACTTAAATTAATTGACGGAAGGGCACCACCAGGAGTGGAGCCTGCGGCTTAATTTGATTCCACATGGGAAACCTCGCCCGGCCCGGACACTGAAAGGATTGACAGATTGATACCTCTTTCTCGATTCTGTGGGTGTTGTAGCATGGCCGTTGTGAGCGGTGGATCGAGGCGATTTGTGTGGTTCAGTCCGATAACCAACGAGATTCCTCTGTGCTAAGGAGTTATGTCACCCCCGACTGCCAGTGCAAGGACATTGTAGAGACATCATCAAAAACACTGGCCACGATAAAATATTATAGACATTTTAACAATATTTTTTGATTGTGGTAATGTTACATTGCAGAGTTAGCGCAGGGAATGGCGGTCAGCACCGGCTACGAAAAAAATTTTATAGAAATTTTTACAATATTTTTTGATTGCCCTGTAAAAGAGTGTAGGTGAGGGCCTGCAGGTGAGCCGACCCTCCCTGAAGAGGGACATGAGGAGATCTTGTGCACTGATCCCCATACTCCAGCATGTACAGTTAGGAAAAGATGACGGTGGGGAATGGCAATTGGTGTTTCACGAGGTGGATGATGCGGATGAGACACAGTTGTCAATAAGTGAGGGTCTAGTTGGGTCAACACAAGTCAGGAGGATGACCAGAGTGAGGAAGTGAAAGAGTAGATGGGGGACGATGACGACATCACTGACCCAACCTGGAAAGGTGGCAAGCCAAGCGAGAACAGAAGGACAGAGGGGGAGGGATCCACAGCACCACAACAGGCTGGAAGAGGCTGTGGGGTGGCAAAAGGGAGAAGGCGGGCCACACCAAATAGGCCCACAACTGTTCCCCCTTGCGGAAATCTCCCTTGCCAAGGTGTAGGTGTTCTGCAGTCTGGCGCTTTTTTCAGGAAAGTGGGAACGATAAAAGAATTGTAATTTGCTAACTGTAACTGTGCTATACAAAAACAAGAACCAAATAACCATAACATATCTTACATCCTATTCATTTACTCTAACTGAAACCATAACAATAAAAACTCAAACCCAGGAACATAATGGGGGAAGACAGTACTCTGGAGGCAAAATGAGTAGGGGTTGTGAACCCTAGCAACCTCACCACCACCAGCATGATCCGCCACATGACATCAAAGCACCCTAACAGGTGGCCCGAACCCCTGGGTCCACAATTAGTGTCTGTGGGCCCACCACTGCCTTCTCTTCCTCCCCTGTGTTACATGCTGGGCTGGCCAATCCTCTGTCCTAGACGCAAGCCTGGATGACTCCCGCCCTGCAGCTGGGCCTTCGCAAGCACCATCAGATAGCACACCCACTTCTGTGTCCATGCACAGCGTACAGATGTCCTTACCCCAGGCCTTTGAACATAAGCGCAAATACCCAGCCACCCACCCACAGGCCGTAGCACTAAATGTGCACTTTTCAAAATTTCTGGCCCTGAAAATGTTGCCATTTAGGCCTGTGGACACTGAGGCTTTCCACAGCCTTATAGCGGCGGCCATCCTTCGTTACTCAGTCTGCAGCCGCCACTATTTTTCTCTTTGTGCCGTCCCCGCATTACACCGGCAATTGTGTCACCTAACATCACCCGTGCCCTGACCAACGCAGTTATTGTGAAGGTCCACTTAACGACCGGCACATGGACAAGTGCTTTTGGCCAGGGACGCTACATTTACGTGGCGGCACACTGGGTGTACCTGGTGGAGGCCGGTAGCCAGTCATACCCTGGGGTGGCACAGGTGCTACCGACGCCAAAGATTGTGGGCCCTATTTCCATCAGGATTTCTGTCACCACCTCACCACCTACATTATTGGCTGCAATTTCCAAATTTTCAAATTTCAATTTCTCTACTTTTATAATAGATGGTGATACCTCATATAATAGTTATTGCTTTACATTTCCCATATGTCTACTTCATGTTTGGATAATTTTGAAAATGACATTTTATTTTTTGGGGACGTTGGAAGGCTTAGAAGATTAGAAGCTAATTTTGAAATTTTTCAGAAAATTTCCAAAACCCACTTTTTAAGGACCAGTTCAGGTCTGAAGTCAATTTGTGGGGCTTACATAATAAAAAACACCCATAAATAACCCCATTTTAGAAAGTAAACACCTCAAGGTATTCAAAACTGATTTTACAAACTTTGTTAACCCTTTAGGTGCTCCACAAGAATTAATGGAAAATGGAGATGAAATTTCAGAATTTCACTTTTTTGGCAGATTTTACATTTTGATCAATTTTTCCCAGTAATAAAGCAAGAGTTAACAGCCAAACAAAACTCAATATTTATTACCCTGATTCTGCGGTTTACAGAGACACCCCACATGTGGTCGTAAACCGCTGTATGAGCACACGTCAGGGCATAGAAGGAAAGGAACGCCATATAGTTTTTGGAAGGCAGATTTTGCTGGACTGGTTTTCAGATGCCATGTCCCATTTGAAGCCCCACTGATGCACCCCTACAGTAGAAACTCAAAAGAGTGACCACATCTGACAGGGTAGACCATGTGCTATTTTTATAGAGCAGGTTTTTACAGACGCAATGATATCAAATATGTCTACTTTTTATGTTTGTTTGTTTCAGTTTTACATAATTTTTTCTTCAAAAATGCCATATTATGTTTTTGCGTCTCCATTTTCTGAACGGCCTATTTTATTTTTATTTTTTATGCCGATCGTCTAGTGCAGGGGCTTGTTTTTTGCAGGAAAAGTTGACGTTTTTATTGGTACCATTTTTGGGTACATATGATTTTTTGATCATTTATTATTTTATGGAGCAAGGTGACCAAAAATTTGGTGGTTTTGGCGCAGTTTTTATTTATTTATTTTTCTAGCGTTCGCCTGAGGGGTTAAGTCATTACAGACGTGGCAATACCTAATTTGTCTACTTTTTCTTAAGTTAAGTTTTACGCAATAATAGCATTTTTTAAACTGAAATAATTATGTTTTAGTGTCTCCATAGTCTGAGAGCCATAGCTTTTTTATTTTTTGACCGATTGTCTTAGGTAAGATCTAATTTTTTGCGGGATGAAGTGACGGTTTCAGTGGTACAATTTTGGGGGGCATATGCCTTTTTTGATCGCTTGGTGTTGCAATTTTTGTGATGTAAGGTGACAAAAATCGCTTTTTTTTTACACCGTTTTTATTATTATTTTTTTATGGTGTTCATCTGAGGGGTTAGGTCATGTGATATTTTTATAGAGATGGTTGTTACGAACGCAACGATACCTAATATGTCTACTTTTTTTTATTTCACTTTAACACAATAATAGCAGTTTTGAAGCAAAAAATAAATTATATTTTAGTGTCTCCATTGTCTGAGAGTGATAGCTTTTTTATTTTTTTAACGATTGTCTTAAGTAGGATCTGATTTTTTAGTGGATGAGGTGACGGTTTGATTGGTACTATTTTGGGGGGCATACGTCTTTTTGATCGCTCGCTGTTGCAATTTTTGTGATGTAAGGTGACAAAAATTGAATTTTTTTGTACAGATTTTTTATTTATTTTTACGGTGTTCACCTGAGGGGTTAGGTCACGTGATATTTTTTAGAGCTGGTTTTTACGGATGTGGCGATACATAATATGTGTATTTTTATTTTATGTGCTTCACTTTAGCACAATAATAGCAGTTTTGAAACAAAAAAATGATGTTTTAGTGTCTCCATGTTCTGAGAGTTATAGGTTTTTTATTTTTTTTGGGCGATTGTCTTAGGTTAGCAGGATTAAGTGACGGTTTTATTGATACTATTTTGTGGCACATACGTCTTTTAGATCGCTTGAAGTTTGCACTTTTTGTGATGTAAGGTGACAAAAATGGCTTTTTTTACACCGTTTTAAATATTATTTTTTTTTTTCATGGTTTATCGGACAGGGTGGATCATGTGATATATTTATAGAGCCGGTCATTACGGACGAGGCAATACCTAATATGTGTGTTTTGGTGTTTTTTTTCCGTTTTTTATTATAAAATAAGGGGAAAAGGGCGTTTTTTTTCCTTTTTTTTACTTAAAAACTTTATTAATTTTATTAAAAACACTTTTTTTTTACCTTTTTTTTTACTTTACTTTATTTCAGAATTTTACTTTTGGGGGTCTGATCCACTCTGCAATGCATTACAATACATCTGTATTGTAATGCATTGCCTGTTACTGTATGACACTGAGTCATACACTAATAGGTTGCCTAGGAGATGCAGCCTGGGGCTGGATCTCCTTGGCACCCATGGAAGGCAGGTCCTGATGCCGTGCAAGGCATTGGGCATCCTCTGCACGGCATCGGGCCGCATTCTGACACAGCAGGGCTGCCCCCGCCACAGCAGCGCAGGTACTCGATGTGCTCCCGCACCCGACACAAACACCTTCTATTTCGCGGTCAGCACGGACCACGGCATAGAAGGTGTTAGTGCGCCGGCATCGGCTTTTACAGCAATGCCGGTGGATACCCCGCTCCGGTGACGTACTATTACGTCAAAATGCGGGAAGTCACTGACTTCCATGACGTAATAGTACGTCACATGTCGGGAAGGGGTTAATAAAAGTAAAAACATAACACACGAGAGTGGAGGTAAACTAATGGCATGGCCTGTTTAAGAACTCATAAATAACCAAATAACCATAACATATTTTACAGCGTAGTCATAAACTCAAACCATAACAATAAAAACTCAAACAATGGAACATAACAGGCCCAGCCCTCAAGCAAGCATGGCCCTCACCGGGCAGAATGACTACTCTGCCCAGAGACCACAGCAGAACGTCGGGAAATTGTCCCTCAAAAACCTGTCCTAATAATAGAATCTTAATCACTAAAGGCAAACTTTTAAATGGGACAAATGCTGATATAGCCATCTGTATCCCTCCTTAACGTCCGGAATCCGGCCATACCACGCCGAGCCTACGTGTTCTCAACTTTCTCCAAACCTACCCCAATTTGCCCGAGCTACTGGTGAAGGTGTGCCGTGTGTGTGCCAATTTCAGAAAGTCATCTACAACTGCCGACGGTCTGGCAACGCTGCTGCAGTGCTTGTATTTGCCAGTTTACCGACTGTTGTGCGACGTGAGCACGCGCTGGAATTCCACATTACACATGTTGGCCATGCTTTGTGAGCAGCAGAAGGCAGTAGTGGAATACCAGCTGCAACATGGTCTAGTATGTCTGATCTCTGTGAGGTTTTACGCAACTTTGAAGAATAAACACAGATAGTATGTGGCGATGCCGCTATTATCAGCCCACTTCTTTGTCTACTGAAACGCTGGCTGCTAACAATGAAGGCGGACGTTTTACATGTGGAAGAGGTGGAATTAGGGGGAAGCCATTACACAGGGTGATAGCCAGACCACCCTCAGTTCGTCTTGTCACTGTGAATTGGTTGCCTCCGATACTGAGGGTAGTAACCAGAGCAGGTTTACTTCATCTGTTCAGCAGCATAGATGGGCAGGAGAGGAGGAAGAGGATGAGGAGATTAAGAGTCATCCTACTGCTGAGGACAGCAAAGTCTTGTCTGTTGGGACTCTGACACACATGGCTGACTTTATGTTATGCTGCCTTTCCTGTGACCCTCGCATTCTAGGCATTTTGCACAACAGCGATTACTGGTTGTTCAGCTCACCCTTCTCGACCCCCGCTACAAAGATAACTTCTCATCTCTAATTTCTGTGGTGGAGAGGACTAGCAAAATGGTGCAATACCACAAGGTTTTCTTTAAAAATTGCTCAATAAATTTGACACAGAGAGCCACACACTGTGGACACTAAATGTTGCACAAATAATGTACATTCCCCCAAAATACACTGTTTTCAACAGCTATACAGTATTTGACACAGAGAGGCACACGCTGTGGACACTAGATTAGACCCAGATTATTTAGATTTGCACATCAGACACTCTTTTCGGATGATGGACAGTAGATGTCCCATAATACCACAGAATATGGACACTATATTAGACCCAGATTGTTGCAATTTGAAATACAGACACTTTTTCCGTATGCCGGGCGGTATACGTCACATAAACCCACAGAATAGACACCATACTATGCCCAGATTAATAGAATTTTAAATACAGAAACTGTTTTCGGATGCCGGACACTATCTGTCACATAAACCCCCAGAATATGGACAGTATATTATGCCCAGATTAATGTGATTTGAAATACAGAAACTGTTTGGGGAGGCCGGACAGTATGTCACATAAATCCACAGAATATGGACACTATTAGACCCAGAGTAATGGAATTTGCGCTGTAGACACTGTTTGCGGATGTAGGACTGTATTTTTTACACAAAGCCACACACTATGGTCACTAGATGTGAGCCAGATTATTAAAGACACAGTCTGCGGATGATGTACACGATATGTCAATAAAAATATCTTTCTGCTGTGAAACACACCCAGCAGTCATTAAAAGAGATTGAGGGGTCTTTGAAAAGCTTTTGGTAGCAAAAACAGCAAATTTCTCTCCCTGCACTATCTGTCCCTTCCTTAGCACGGATGTCCCTGACACGGCTGTTAAATATATTGTCAGGGCCGGTTCTATAATGAGGCAGACCAAGCGGCTGCCTTAGGGCGCAGAGAAGAGGGCGGGCGGAAAAATGAACTTTTTTTTTTTTTTTTTTTTTTAAATCACTTGCGGCACAGCGCCCCCGACCACCCACCCTAGCCTGCATGTGCCATACGGCCCCGATCCTCACTCACAGAGCGGCAGCACAGCAACACGGTTATGGGGGCAACACGGTTATGGGGGTGTGTGACTGGCGAGTGGCTCTGGGGCAGGCAGCAGCAGGGACTGGAGCAGCTGTTGGTGACTGTCAGCCAGCCCAGACGGACTGTCGACTGCCGTAGGGTAGGTGGTAGGTGATGAGCGCAGAGCGCATATTGTCTATAATTATTACACAACATTAATGGGGGGGGGGAGTCACGGGTGACATGATGAGAGGGGGGACAAATCAAATGTCTGTAGTCTGTGCCATGGAGGGGGAGAAATGGGGGGGGGGAGGAAAGTGGGACACAATAGAGGGTCATAATATGATCATGGGGGGGGGGAGGGGGCGCCAAAATGTAGCTTCGCTTGTTTTGGCAAAAATCCTGCACCGGCCCTGTATATTGTTGATCTAAAACACACACACACAGTAGTCCTTAAAAGGACTTTTGGGCCTTTGAAAAGCTTTCTCTAACTACTGAAATTCCCTCCCTGCTCTGTCTTTCCCTTCCTACGCTCTGCTCTCCCTGTCTACGTCTAACCCGAACATGCGTCATCAGGTGCTATATAGCACCCAATGACACGTGTCGGCCAGCCAATCACTGTAATGCCAGCAGCCAACATGACTACTGGCATTACAGTAAGGGCAGTACTTACCTGCACCTTTATTGGCTGCTTAAAACCCGCGAAACGTGTGGGGAAGAGACTCGAGCATTTAGCTCAAGCACATGCGGTACTCGGCCAAGTACCGCCATGTGCCGAGCATAGTGATGCTCGAGCCGAACAGATATTCGTCCGAGCATACTTGCTCATCACTAGTTATCACACCTCTTTCTAATCACAAACCGTTACTGGCTTCACCCCCTGAACAGCTTCCAGTGACCCTTGGGGTTAATCAGAGACTTTTCTTCATGTCATCACCTCTCTTTTGAATCACAACCTATTACTCTCATCACCACTTATACAGCCTCATGTGGCCTTTAGGGAACTTTTCTTCATGTTATCACCCCTCTTACCAATCAATATTACTGATATCCCCCCTTAACAGCCTCCAGTGACCCTTTGGGAAGGGGGCAGAAAATGTTCTTCCTGTTATTATCCCATTACCAATCATACCCTTATACTGTCATCACCACTTATACAGCCACAAGTGAGTTTTGGGGCACTTTCATTTTATCAGCTCTCTAACCAATCACAGTCTGGAGCCTTGGGGCAAGCAGGGACTTATCACCCCTCTTTCTTATCACATCCTATTACTGTCATGCCCAACTATACAGCCTCAAGTGACCCTTGGGAAACTTTACTTCATGTTATCACTCCTCTTTTCAATCACAACCTATTACTGTCATCACCCACTATACAGCCTCAGTTGACTTTTTCTACATGTTATCACCCCTCTTACCAATCATATCCTATTACTGTCACCACCACGTATACAGTCTTACAGAAGCGCAGGGTATTATCATGATTGATAATGCTGTGTGCCTCTACGTGAACTTTCTGTTACAGAATCATACTGACATAAAGCTGTCAGTATGATTCTGTAGAAGAAGGGTCACACAGATGCACACAGCATTATCAATTATGATTATCCCCTGCACTTCTGTAAGTCCAGAACGCAGGATCCCTCTCTCACACAGAGCAAAGGACACGCTTGTGTGAAAGAGCCCTGTCATCACCACTTATACAGCCTTAAGTGACCCTTGGTGAACTTTTCTTTATGTCATCACCCCTCTTACCAATCACAACCTATTGCTGACATCACCACTTATACAGCCTCAAGTGAATCTTGGTGAACTTTTCTTTATGTCATCACCCCTCTTACCAATCACAACCTATTGCTGACATCACCCTCCCTTTCCTTTCAGAACATATATGGCTATAGGGAAGTAATAGGATCTTACAATCAATGCATTGGTATAAAGCAGTTGAATGCAATATGTGGTTGCCTGTTGTCAGCCACATTATGAGAGGTTACTGTAGTGTTTCAGGGGATTTTGGGCAGAAAGCCCTAAAATATCCAGATGTACTTTTCCTCATGATCACTACATTATGTCCACTACTGAGAAGCCCCAGGAACATTTACACAAAACTGCATGTTTAATGGCCTCAGGACACTTTCCGTGTCACATAGGGGGCTCTCTTTTTAGTGGGGAGTATGACAAGAACATATTTGTCCTAATTCCCACAGAGTGTTTCTGAGAAATGCTGCAGATGTTTTTCCCGACTCTCATTATACAAAGAATCTTTTTGCTGTTTTCTTTTTGTTACAATGTATCAGCGGTGATTGGAACAGTTTCATGGGTCACATGATCTAGACTTGTTTTCATTCTTATGGTACAGAATAGAATGACCAGTGAGCACTTTCTACTACTCTACATGACTAGAAGGACGCCGATCTGAAGATTTCTACCCCTCCCACAGCTTCCAAAAACTTCAGATCAGCAGAAGGCGAGCATGAAGTTGAGAGACGCCGATCTCTATCCCATCAGAAGACTGAATTTTTAAGCATTGCTGGCTCCCAAAGTAGCATTCGGGGTAAGCCCTCATATAATGACTATGCTCTCATTCAGTCAGGATGAATTCAGATGTGGCGGATTTGTTGCAGATTTGCACAGGGTTGCAGTGCCAGGCAAATGGATGAGATTTTTCAAATGCTCATTCTGTTGGCGGATTTATCACGGATTTTCGCTGCAGATTTCATTACATTGAGGGTATGTTCACACGTTGCTGATGTGGCTGCAGATTCGTCATCTTGGATTTTCGCGCAGCAAATGCACGGCATTGTACAGCCCCAGGAAAGTGGAGGAGATTTGTTGAAATCTCATCTATACGCGACGTACAAAAAACGCAAAGTGAACCGACCTGTGGTGTGGATTTAAAATCTGCAGCGTGTCCTTTTATACCGCACACCTCCACTGCGGATTTCACTGTTTGCGAGGGCTGCAGCCATCTCTGCAGCAAAAACTGCATGCTATATATGTATTTTTTTCTTGCTGGTTTTGCTGCAGTACAGCGGGTGGAAAAACTTGGCGAGTTTTTTCACTGTATTTTCAGGCACATGTGGACGTACCCTTAATGTAGCAGGGGTGAAATCTGCAGCAAAACCCCCCTGTCCCCGTAGACGTACTGTAGGTGAGGTTACTGAAGTATGTATTTGGGAGTTTGTGAGACCGCCTAGTAAAAAAGAGTCTAAACAGCAAATAATACGTGAGATGGGGAGAATTTGAATGCTCGCCTTCTGTCTTCCAGATGGCGGAGAGGAACGTCACAGACACCAGTCTCTTTCGGCAAACCTTGGCGCTGCTGCTGAAGAATCTGCTCCTCAAGTGGAGGAGGAAGTGTTCTACCATATGGGTAAGGAAGTAATCCATACTTTACCTATAGATAGAAGCAAACGATCGCTGGTATGGAATATTATTATGGGTACCTGATGGTCACAGAACCGCCACCTTCCATCAGCCACCATTTTTTAATCACATCTTGGTCTTCTAAGGTGACCATCTTGCTAGCGACACTTCTATTTTAGAAAAACTTTGAATATGTCAAGGGAATATAGCCAAGCCAGCTGTCCATCCATAGATAGCTGTTTCAGGGTGCTTGCCCCCCACCTCAGTATGGAGTAGGATTGTGGCTGGCTGGGCACAATGCCTTGGAAGAAGCTTAAGCAGGGTGCTGAATCTCCTTAAAGAGACCAGCTCTGTTTGGAGACTTTCGGGAAGTACTCCATGGTATAGAGACTTATTGACAATGCGTTATGGGAAATGAATATGCAGAGGTTAGAGGTGTCTCCCAAGAAAGAGAACCACCAGGCCTTGCTAAAAAGTCAGATTTTTACTCATAGGGAGTCACTTCCAAGACATGGTTCTCTTTTCTCAGGAGACACCTCTTTGCATATTAGTTTCCCATGGAGCATTGCCAATAAGTCTCCATACCATGGAGCACATGCAGTGAGTCTCCATACAGGACTGGTCTCTTTAAGGAGATCCAGTACCCTGCTGAAGGAGACAGCCACTAATGGCAGCCATTTGTGCTGCCCATAGGACGTCCTGACTCTTATCGGCTGTGTGACTGCTTTTTAGCTCCGAAAAAATCGGCTGCATTTGTCATGAAAAAAACAACGTGCAACAGAAGCTCCAAATGGAAAAGTTATTTTTTTGGTAAGATTACAATAAAGTGATGCACAGGAGGCAATTACATGTAAAATCTCCACTAGACGAAGCCAAGGGTTATTAAAGTGTAGAGCATAGCCAGCTAATCACAGTGCTAGCGGTCAGCGGATATGCCTCCTTATCTACTGCTGTCTTCCACTGCCCATGCGTCGTTGGTGGGGTGCGGTTCCTTGTTCTTTTCTGATTTTTCCCCTCGAGCACAGCAGAATATATCTTTAAGAATCAAAATGATATTAAAGGCGTTGTCCAGGCTACAGATGTTAAAGACCTATCCTCAGGATAAGTCAATGTCAGATCGGTGGTGGTCTGACACCCGGCATCCTCCACGATCAGCTGTTATGGGGTACCACGGTGCACTGTGTAGTTTCCAGCACCAGCATACTGAACCTAAGCAACCTTTCACTTGAATGGAAGCTAAACTGCAGTACCCAGCACAGCCACTGGATGGAGCTGTCTGCCTCCAGCTCTGTACAGTGTATAGTCTCCTGCACCACAGCTGATCGGTGGGGGTGCCCGGTGTCAGACCCCACCGATCTGATATTGATGACCTAGGGATAGGCTATTCATAGTAAAAATCCTGGACAAGCCCTTTAAAAACCCCAGCTGCATGTAGTACTAGTAGAAAAAAATATTAATACTGTTAAGGTATGTTCACAAGGTAGTTTTTAGCACGCAGAATATCCGCCTCAAAACCACACATTTTCCATGATTTTTTTTAGGTGGTTTTTCCATTTCTAAACCGTTTTTGGTGCAGATTTTGCAGTGTTTAAGCCTTTTGTTAATCTCAGTGGGAATTTTCACAGAGAATCTGCATCAAAATTGAACGTGTTGCTTGATTTTTCCATGATTGGGATCTGCAATCCATGCACTGAAAAAAAAAAACTGCTCTGTATGAATTACAGTATTGAAAACACTGAGAGCTGCAAGGGGAGGTGGAGATTGGTGCAGAAAAAGTGCCAACAGTGAAAAAATCTGCTGCATGATGGTCACCATACAGGTCTGTGGATTTTCAGCACAGATTTCATAGGGTGAAACCCGCACTAAACTCTACCCCAAAACTCGAACACTAACACATGCCGATTTTAGTAGAGATTTGTTGAGTATTTGCTGTGAAAAGGTCTGAAACGTGGATCAGTTTGGAGCCTGCGGCACAGGTATATGCCGCGTAGGTTTCCTGACGTATAGAACGAGGATAGGCCGCAATGTTTGGCATACAGTATGTGCCAGGAGCTTTTCCTTAGATGTCTATACCTAATGTTTGCTTCAGATGTGAAGTGGACCTAGACAGCTGTATTGGAGTCTGACCTCTTGTTTCATCTGAAATTCAGGCTTTCGACCCCTCCTCATTGCAAATTTTGGACCATTTCAAAACTCCTTGGAGTAATCTTAAGCCATCTGACACATATTTGGTTCAAATTGGATGCATGTAGATGGATCTTCTGGATCCCTTTGGAATTATCATGTATGATTGTTTATTTCTACGCTCAAATATTAATTGCCAAAGAATACACTGCAGCAGTGGGAGAGGAAGATGAGTCAGTCACTTTCGTCCTGGGTTGGATAGAATCCCACATTGCGCCTCAGGGGTCAGACTGTTGGAAGATCTCAAGGATGAGAAACTCAAAACCTGCTGTACTTTTCTTAGCAAATATCAATGTAAAAAATATCTTTATTTGATGAGTGCCTAACTGTGGGCCTGAAGATGTGTCCTGGATGATGTCAAGTCAAGGTATAAGTGGTGAGTATGTGCCACTCTCCTGAAGTAATGAGTGATGCTTCCAATCCAACATGATATTCCAGGAGGAGAGGCCCTGAAAAGAAGGGCTGGACAGTGCCAACTTTAGAGTTGTTGGACACAAGCTCTGGTGAAGCTTACATGTCCCTGCTGGTGGTACAAGCCATAATGCCTGCTGCAGCAGAGGGAAAAGCGCTTGCACCAGGAGACTGTTTCCCATAAAAGGCCAGGGGCGTAGCTAACGGCTCATGGGCCCTGGGGCAAGAGTTCAGCTTGGGCCCCCTTCCCTCAGTGCTTTGTGTGTCTTCCTATGCGGCACAAGGGTCTTTGGGCCCGCTCAGCCTCCTGGGCCCAACTGCTACCTCTGCACCCCCTATAGCTACGCCCATGGCCAGGGGAGTGCGCAGTAATATGGTCAAAGCTGGTCATGGGGCCTGAGTGTGCAGGCTAAAAATAAAGTCCCTGGCTAAGGATGACTAACAGTAGTCACCACAAAGATGGCTGCATAAGAGAGAGCCATAGTGATCCTGTGGGGGATAGGTGGTTAGGAGGACAATGTTGCTACCAGTGCTACTGCACTGTGGTATTTGGTACCACTGGGGAGGTATTTTGTGCTCCACTGTGGTATTTTATTGGTGCTGTGGGGGTAGGTATTTTGTGCTGCACAGTAGTATATGTTGGCACCTGCTGGGGAGGTATTTTGTGCTGCACTGCGGTATTTGGTGTGGTGGAGGAGGTACTATCTGCTGCATAATGGTAGTTTTTGGCAGCTGCTGGGAAGGTATTTTGTGCTGCACTGTTGGATGTGGTGCCATTGGGGAGGTAACGTCTGTCCCTGATTGTGTGACCAGCAGCTTCTATATTTCACTTTTTTTTTTCCCTGCTGGTGCTGATGATGTGGTTCAGATATTTAAAGAAATGCTGAAGGGAGTGACAAAGTGTAGCAAGATTTGTCACAGCATGCATTATGCACCACAGTTTTTCCACAATATTGGAAGGGAACAATATTATATGCGGGCAGGTGCGGTAGGTGTGCCTGAACTGCTTTTTAATCCCAGTCCAGCCACCCTGATGTCTGCAGATATACTAATATAAAATATCTAGGTAGAACCTTGCCATTGCCTTCTACCTTCAGCTACCTTTAAACCTAATTTCCTTGCCCTTGGATTTAAGGAGAGTGGCCAGTCCTGTACATTTGGACTTGCAGTGAGCCCCTGCAGAGCAGGAGCAGAGCATGGGAGTGGTAGTAGCGCTTACAATAGGATGTGTCACGGTGCTGTCCTTCAGACCGTCGCTCCCTAGGGCCACTAGTCGCTCCCGGGGCACTCCCTTTAGTTGGGGCTTCTGCCTTATGGTAGTTTGGGGTGCTATTGATGTTGGTGGTTGTATGGGTGCCTGGCAGAAGGGGTAGCAGAGCAATAGTCAGCATGTGATGATGTAGGATTCAGTAAACCAGGCCAGCTTAAGCAGAAGAGACGTCTCTCTTTACTGTAGTTCAAAATGGGAGTTGTAGTACATCCAACAACAGTCTAAACACAGGGTAAGTTTTCACCAGATGTCAGTGCATGAGTTGGTATTCTGGTTACACTAAAATCCTGGTCGCTAAAATCCTTCTCACTCGAATTTCTGGCTGTATTCTGTCAATAACATGTGCAAGTTCAATGATATAACTGTCCAAGTCTTTCCTGATGGGTGTAGGGCGTCTTAACTTGTTACCCCTCCAAAGCAGCAGGGTCCGCAGACTGACTCCTCACATGGCCGTGCAGATTCTCCCATCTTATCTCTCCTTCTCTCATGCTGTAGCAGAAGCAGAGGATCCAACGGAGATCTCTTAGCCTCTGGATTCTTGAAGTGTCTGCTCCCCACCCTCTTCAAGCTGTCTCTCAGAGTAGAACTCTCTGGGACTAGGAGTAGAGCCAGCCCACACCCTAAGCTCCCTAATTGCAGATACCCCCTGTAGTGGGGTGCTGCAGACTCTGCACCCAATAGGAAGCAGGAGGGGGCTGGCAGTGGGAGGGTACATGGACATTAGGAAATCTCAGGCTTGTGCTCTGAGAATGGGAACGGGAAACCAATCTGGATACATCCAGGTTGACAGAAATTCCGTGATTTTGGTCTGGAGGTAAAACATATGAACTTTGAAGGATTATTACTCATTTTTGGCTTTTTTAAGTTTTGCGGTGCTCATGTTTCTTTGTTACTATTCTGTCTTTCAGGAATGGATACAGAACTTGGCGTTCGTTCTGTTGATGTTGATATTAATCGCCGTCGGGGAACATCATTCACTGGACAGCATACAGCGCTCCCCTGTGGAAGAGGTCGGCTCTTTGGATGGCTTTGACAGCTCCAGTCTAACAGTCGGATACGTACGTAGTCCTCCATCCACTAGAGAGATCATGGAGAAGGTGGCTGGGAGCGGCATGATACCAGGTAGGTGAACAGAAAGCTACATCAAGTGATGGAAACTAAATTGGGAATTCATCTTCCAGAGCAGAACCAAAAAAATAAAAAGCGGGCGCCCATAGAGAGAAGTGCTAGAATTCTCGCTGCCTGCAGTTTCCACCAGGGGGAGCTTAATTCACACAGAACCATTGCCATATATGTTACAGGGTGTATTATTGGCAGTATGGAGCTGTAGGATGCTGCTACGCGGGATCCACACACACATCTAACGCATGAGGCTGGATCCACAGAGCGCAGTCATTCGGCAGGGTATCCTATCATTTCCATGAAACCAGAGAGATTAGATGTGACTTTTCTTGCCATAATCGTAAGGCTATTTTTCATACGCAACCAAATTGTATTTGTAGATTTTGTAGCAATTTTTTCTTCATTATTTGTAATTGCTGCAACAATGTGGCCATGATTTAAAAATATGTGAAACAACAGTATTGCATTCTTGGCAAGATTTCTACAGAATCAGGGAATTTTTGGTCAAGATTTCTGCAAAATCCGGAACAATTTTTTACATTTTTTTTACACGGTAGTGCCAAATCACGTTTTTGATATGACTTTGATGGCACCGTCCATCACCCATAGGACTGATTTCAGTTCCACGGTGTGGGAGATTTATTAGTTAGAATATAGCAAAATACTGGCACAATTCCCTCCAAAAAAAAGGTGCTTTTTTTACGACCCCCTACAAGGGGGAGTGGCTTGCCATAGTGTTAGTGTAGCTTAAAGGGGTTGTGCACTTTTGGGGCGGTTTTTGGCAAACCCTCCCCCCCTCTTGGGCAGACCTGCGAAGGGAAGCCTACTTAGGCTACATTCACACGACCGTGAATGTGTCCGCATCCGTTCCGCAATTCTGCGGAACGGGTGCGGACCCATTCACTCTCTATGGGGTCGGACGAGGTGCGGAGAGCACACTATGTGCTCTCCGTTTCCGTATTTGCGGAGCGCGGACCCGAACTTCCAGTCCGCAGCTCCGCAAAAGATAGAACTTGTCCTATTCTTGTCCGCAGCTTGTGGAGAAGAATAGGCATTTCTATGGGGGGTGCGGCTGGGTGTATTGCGGATCCGCGATTTGCGGATCCGTAATACACTACGGTCGTGTGAATGTAGCCTTACCCGCTTCCTGGCACTGGCTCCCTGCTTCTTCTGTCTCCAGCTCCGACTGCTGTTCCGCTGCGGTCTAAAGATGTCAACTTCCATTTTGACGCCACTGCAGCCAGTCGCTGACCGCAGTGGTGACCTGTTCCCCTTGCATTACATGACCATTGGCTACAGCAGCGTCAAAACAGAAATTTACATTCTGGGAAGCCGGGGAGAGAAGGAGCAGGGAGTCAGCGCCGGGAGTAGGTAAGTAGGCTTTTCTTCGCAGGTCTGCTCAAGTGCCCCAAAGTGCACAACCCCTTTAAGATGCGCTAATAAAAGTAAGCCTAATAGGGGGTATAAAGTTCTACTAGACAGTGTAACGGGGCGCCAGATTATCATCCAGCTCCAGCCACTGTGACAAATCTGGAGCATTTTTATGTTCACCTGGTGGAAAATAGATATAGAAATAATCGAGGTGTTTTGCTGCACAATCCATGGCAGAAATCCAACTCTATCCCTTGGAATTATGCTGCAGGTTATCAGTTTACATGTTGCGAATCTGTAGATTTAGCTCCATTCAACAGGGGTAATCTGTAAGCGGCCCTCATCACGGTTTCCGCACACGGATTCCCATTAAAATCAATAGCCAGTTAATGTTAGCCTTTTTTTTTTTTTTTTTTTTTTTACTGCATTGTGGAAATGCGCCAAAATCTGCAGAAAAAAAAAAATATTCAACAGTTTATGTTGACACTGTCTACTAATTAGGCAGGATTAGTAAATTTGATCCAGTGTAATGCCAGGTTGAATTAGATGACACATTGTGATGAAGCCGCAGCCGCACTGAGCTACATGTTGCACTTTTCCATTGACTTCTTTTTTTTTTTTTTTGTAAATTCTTTATTTAAAGGGATTCTGTCACCACATTTTACCCCCTATAGTTAAACATATCTACTTGTAGGTCTCCCAGCGCAGTATCAAATGATGCCCTTATTAACTAACAGTGTAGATTTATTTCTTTATAAAATCGATTTTAGTGATATGCAAGTGACTTAAATAACGTTCCCAAGGGGATGTCCTTTCCTAACTTGGTGCCCAGCCGCACCCCTCGGTCCGGTGCCCAGCGCCACCTTCCTGAGTCCAGCGCCGCCTCTAATATAATATTTTAGAGAGCCGGCGCTGAGCCTGTTGGAAATCCTGCGCATGCACACTACACACTGTAGTCTGCGCCCGTGCGGACTACAGGTAATGGCATCCCGAGCGAAGTGCTCAGGGATTACATCAGCGCGCCGGCTCTTGAATATATTATATTAGAGGTGGAGCTGGACTCAGGAAGGCGGCGCTGGGCACCGGACTGAGGGGTGCGGCTGGGCACCAATTTAGGAAAGGACATCCCGTTGGGCACGTTATGTAAATCACTTGCATATCACTAAAATCGATTTTATAAAGAAATAAATCTACACTGTTAGTTAATGTCTGGATGTCTGGACATTCAAGGATAGAGGAGACAGACTGGAGAGTCGGTCCTATTGTGGGATGAGTTTGCGCTTCCAATGGTATGTGGGATCCCAGCCATGGCATTGTGGCCAGTGGGGTGGGTAGGAATGATTGCTCCACAGTTATCCATTGTTTATTCGACTGATGGCGACACCAGTTTACTACTCTCAGTAGGTGTGTGGCTCGATGGTAGGCAATGAAATCTGATAGACCAAGACCTCCTCGAAGTTTGGGGTGGAATAGAACTGAACGGGATATTCGTGGGGTTTTCCCTTCCCATATGAAGCGTGTAAGGGTAGATAATAAAGTATGAAAAAATAATCTGGGAATGTGTATGGGCAGGGTTTGTAAGAAATAAAGTGTTCTAGGTAGGATATTCATTTTAAAAATGAAGATTCGTCCGAACCATGTGAATTTGCCCTTGTGCCAGAGGTCTAAGTCCGCTTTTATTGTCCGTAGAAGAGGGGGTAATTCTCTGGATAAAGATTGGATAGGTTTGAGGTTAAAGGTTTACCCAAATATTTAAGTGAGGATCTCGTCCATTTAAATGGAAAGTTATCCGACATCTCCGCGGCCAGTCTCGAGGGGAGCTTAATGTTTAATGCTTCCGATTTTTAAAAGTTTTTCTTGAAGTTTGATAGTTGCGAGTAATACTTGAGTTCTTTCAAGAGATTTGGTAGTAATATGCGAGGGTTAGTGAGGAAGGATTCGAGTATAAGTTGTGGATACGGGCCATCATTGCCTCCCCCAATCCCACATGCTTCAGTGTTTCGAACATAAAGGACCAGTCTACTCTTTCAAATGCTTTGTTGGCGTCAGATGTGAGGAGAAACATGAAAGTTTTGGACATAATCGCATGGTATATCATGTTTATAGCCCTAGTGGTGTTATCTCGGGCCTCCCTCAAGGGCATGAATCCAAAATGATCTAAGTGAATGAGTAGGTGCAGGTGCGGGATGAGGCGAGCAGCCAAGGTTTTGAAGAATAATTTTAGATCCTCATTAATAAGGGAAATAGGTCGATAGCTTTGACATTGAGAATGATCCTTTCCTTCCTTGGGAATGACCGTGATGCCTAGTCCCGAAGAAGATAGATATGTACGAATCGATTATACATTTGCTTCCGAGTTCTGAGTCTTGGGTGATTGTAGGTTATACAAGGATAGATAGTATATTTTAAAGGCTTCGGCTATCTTTTGGGGCAGAGTCACTCGTTGACCCGAACTATCCATCAGAAACGGTACGTAAGAGTGTGTTCTGGCCTTGCGCAATGCCCTTGCTGGGGTCCTTCCGGGTTTATTCCCATGCTCATAGTAGTGTCTGCGACATTTGACTACGGTTGCTTTTGCTCTAGACATACACAAAGAGCGTACTTGTTCCCTCAGTTGTCAGCTCAGCTCCCATTTGTATGTCCAGTGTGGACTTATGTTATCGTTCTAGATTGTGTATTCTGGATATGAGTTTTGTTAATACCGCTGCTCTTTCTTTTTTGATTTGGGTCCCCAACTTAATAAATGTACCCCTAATAACGCATTTGTGTGCCACCCAAACAGTAAGAGGATCGCTATCTGGAGTGACGTTAAGAGAGAAGTAATCAGTCAGGTCTTTCCGAACCTCTGCTGTAACCTGTAGGTCTTGTAATAGACGTTCAGGTGCCAGTGCCACGCTCTGGTTTGGAAGGTCGGTAGTGTAAGTGTCATTAATATTAAGGCGTGGTCAAAAAAGAAATAGGATCGATCTGTGCTCCCGTTAGTTGTTTTAGTCTGGTGTTTTGTATGAGGAAGTAATCCAGTCTAGAATATGAATTGTGGGGATTGGAATAGAATGTATAGTCCCTATCTGTCGAGTGTAAAACACGCCATGTATCTACTAATTGGTGGGCATAGAGAAGTTCCTGTAATCTGGTCTGTGTGGAGAGGGGTAAGTATAACTGACCTTTCGAGGAGTCAATGGCCGGACCTATAGTGAGGTTAAGGTCCCCTCCCATTATCAGGACGCCCTCAGAAAACTCCACCAGGGCCGTCAGTGCTCTATCTAAAAACCTAACCTGTCCTGTGTTAGGGGCGTATATTGCAGCGAGAGTAGTCACCGTGCCCGCCAGCCTACCTTTCACAAAGATGTATCTGCACGCGCCATCAGTGCGGGTGTCTGTCGATCAGTTCCCAGGAGACAGTATTGGAAATGAGGACGGATACTCCCTTGGTTATGGAATCTGGAGAGGTGCAGTGGCACACATGAGGGAATCGCGCGTTGGTGAGAGACTGGATGCCGTCTGATCGAAAATGCGTTTCCTGTATAAATGCAACATGCGCTATTTTCTTCCACAGTAGTCTGAGAAGGGAGGATTTTTTTTTCTGGAATGTTCAAGCCCTGGCAATTAAGAGAGACTATTGGTACATCAGACATGTTGTAATACTAGCAAGTAATAAACAAAAAAAGAAATAACTGTGAATCATCCACACCGGCTGTAACGACTGCCAAAGGGACGGAGAGCACAGTACCCTAGTGAGGGAAGGTGGAACGATTGACCAACCAAAGAAGTGCATTAAAAGGGCATCCATGAACCAGCATAAAAACTAGAGTTAACTGCTTGGGGAAACTCTGGTCTATTGGATCTATGGGTAGGTGGAGAGGGGAGTTACGGTGAGAGTGTGGGCAACAAGAATCTGGTGACCCGAACATTGCCCCAAGACCCTCTCTCCGCTCCCCAAATGTGGAAAGATCACATGCTCAGAGTGATTCTTCAGTGGGGCAAGATGTATTGCATTGCTGGAGAAGGGGGATCTTCTCGTTCTGGTCAGGAAGCTTCCTATTAGCCAGTTCTATGTCTCCGCTTCAGCAAGGTGGTGTTTGGTGTTGCATTGTTGAAGGACGTTGTGAACGGCTCCAATTGCTTCCAAGACAGCCATTCACTGTATGTTGGGGTAGCGATGGATGGTTTTTCCAGGTTTGCCCGCTTCTCGGGGTTAGAGCTTGGAGTAGCGGTGGTAGTGTCCAGTCAGGTACTGGGATCGCCTGGGTGTTCAAGAATCAAAAAGCTTCTGGGAGGTCCTCTGGAGAGTGGATGGTCATAGACAGTCCTCCTTGTTTGCAAAAAATAATGTGAAATGGGTGGCCCCAGCGGTAAGAGGCCCCTGATTCTTTTATGGTTTCCAGCAGTGAACAAACTAACCTTCGCATATAGAGAGTTAGGCGGGAGACGTCCGGTAAGATAGTGATTGGCGCCGCGTACCTTCATAGAGAATCTCTCTTTTTTCCCAGGCTGCCGGAGGATATCTTTCTTTACCTTATAGAAATGTACTCGGCAGATTACATTGTGGGGTCTTTCTGAGTCGCGGATCCTTGGACCCACTGTTCTGTGTACTCTGTCTAGTTCGATCTCCGTTCCCGGTGGCCTTACTAACACCTTGTTGAAGATGGTTACTACTGTGCCATACAATTGGTCGCTGGTGACCGTTTCTGGAATATTACGGATTTTGAGGTTATTATGACGTCCCCTGATTTCCACGTCATCGAGGTGGAGGGAAAAGTCCTTCAGTTGAGTAGAATGAGTGGCGATGGTGGTAAATAAAGAGGACATTGTAGAAGCCGAGGCAGAGCATTGCTGTTCTAGTAAAGTTACTCTGTCGTTCAGAGACTGTATGGTCTCATGTACTGCTTGTAGGCTTGGGCCTGCTTGGTCTCTATGCATGCTACTTGGGCTTTCAGGTCTGATCTTGTGGGCAGTGCCCTCACCATCTCCCACAACTCTGCCAGTGTTCGATCCAGGGAGGTTGGGGGAAAGAACCCCTATATGGGCCCTCAGGTGGCTGTGAGGGTGTTGCAAATATGCCTGGCTTGGCTAAGTGAGGGAGTCTCAGCTACTGCCAGAGAGGAGACTGGTGCCTGTGTGGTGGGTTGTGCTGCCGCCCTGACCTCTCTCTGCTGGTCGTTCCTGATGCTGGGCGCCCTGTGAGCTGGAGCGGCCCTGCTGTCCCCTAGTGTGTTCGGGTGGTCCCCTTTGTATAGTGGGATAGGGGCAGGAGGTGGAGGCAACCGAGTCTCCTCGCAATCCTGTGAGGTCTCGTAGCGCGTGCTCGCTGGAGTCAAAGGCGCGGCTGAGGAGCGCAGAGGTGCTGCTGGAGCCGCCATTGTTGTGGCCTCTATGTGTGTCAGCTCCACCGGTCCCGAGCGCATGAACCTGCCGATAGAGTGTTTTGGGGGGGCCATGGACTGACTCCTGGACCTCCTCCCCTTTGACATGGCCCGTTAGTGGTGATGGAAGCGCTGTCCCCTATGTTTCTCCTGGTGCTGGTCACGGAGCCCCGAGTGTTTGTGTCACTCCGAAGCCACACCCCCCTTTTTATTGCCTTCTGTGGTACGGATGTGGCATTTTCTTTTTTTTTTTACACCTTGTTTTTATTGAGGATAAAGATGAGTGAATCTGTTCTCAGATTCTCCGATTTTTTTAGGCACCAAATCTAACTCGAATCTTGTAAAACAGCAATCGATAGTGTTGTGTCAGCACCAGGCAGGAGGTAATTGCAGTCAGTTACGGCCGAGCAATAACCACAGTTTGCGGCAGCAAGAGGGGACGGACTAAGGAAAATTTAAAAATTTGTAAAAAATTAACGAAACAACATAGGAGCTTTTCATTTTAAAAAAAAATCTGTGTTTTAAAGGACTTGAGGGGGTTATACACCAATTTCCAGAGCAATTGGAGCAAATTTGGTTCGGAACGAATAGATTTGGACCCGAACCAAACTTTTAGAAAAATTTGGTGAATCAGAAACTAAACAAATCTTGGAAGATTCGCTCATCTCTAATTGAGGATTTTCGAAATACAAATACAGAACAGAAAGCAACAATAGTTATAATCTGCGTAAAGTTAGCTAGGAACATGATATATATTTAGGAGGGGTGAGCTAACGGGATGTGGACTTTTCTATGGCTTAGATGCTGTTTACTACTTCGATCAGCTCGGGCAGGATGACGGGTTTTTGCCACATAATTGCCACAAAATATGGAGATTTATACCTCATTATTGCGGAATTGCTGAGATTTTTGAAAATTGCAGCAATAACAGTGTCAAACAATACATCCTAAAGAACGCCGGCCTTAGTGTGTTGGGGCACTGCCTTGTATACCTATGTGATGTCATGTATGTGAATAAGGCTACTTTCACACTAGCGTTTTTGCTGGATCTGGCAGGGTTCAGCAAAAACTCTTCTGTTACTCATAATACAACCGTCTGCATCCGTTATGAACGGATTCGGTCGTATTATCTTTAACATAGCCAAGACGTATCCGTCATGAACTCCATTGAAAGTCAATGGGGGACGGATCTGTTTCCTTGCTCTCAGGTATGAGAACAGAATGGTTTGCATTTTGGAGCGTTCCGTTCTGTTCAGTTACGTTTTGTGTCCATTGACAATGAATGGAGACAAAACGGAAGCGTTTTTGTCCAGTATTGGGACCCTATGACGGATCTCAATACCGGAAAATAGAAAAGCTAGTCTGAAAGTTGCATAACCTATATGTGTGCTCTATATAAAGATCAGACAGTCACTTGTAATCATAAAGCATGTCTTTATTGCAAGTTCTTGAATGCCAAAGCTCGGTTTAAGATTTTTTATTCTTGTCTTCTGAGTGAGACTTAAGACATTCTGAATCCTTCAGCAACGCGATGCGTCAAGTCTGTGCCTCCCGGGATTCTTCTCTTTTCTTGTCATTTTTTGGTCTGAAGTAATCAGTATTGTACTCTGAAGTCCAGTTCATATCCGTTCAGTTTCTGGTGGATGGCCATCATCGCTGGGGTCTCTGATAGTTTTTTTTAAGTGACTCATTGTTGAGGCTTTGATATTGTCTTCTTCTAGAAATTGGTACAGGTTGTGCTTGTAATATCTATGGGAATTGGGAGATCATGTGCCATAAAATGACCTCATTATCGTCCTACTCTCTTTAGGGGCCGTCACTAATGAATGGTCAAGTGGACCACCTTTTCAGTAAACATCTCTAAATCTTTTCCAGGATGTCCTCCTACAACCTTCTGGTTGCTCTGTCTGTGCTCCTCAAACTTTTTTAGGGGTTTGTGTTTGGACACAACAGGGAGGGACGGATGTCGGTCTGGAATGAGCTGAAGTTCATCTCCTCTATGCAAAAATGTAGTTTCTTTCAACAGGCACCTGCCAGAAGAACCGTCTACTCCTACAATGTATGTTATCTATGTACTGTTTTTTTTCCAGTTGTCTGTCCAGGAGGAGTTTGCTGAGGTCAGCCCACGGTCTACAACGCATGGGCAAGTCAATACATGGAGCAAAAAAAAAACAAAAACGTAAAAGTCCCAGAATCTGACCTGAACATGCCGTGGTGTTAAGATATCAGACCTGATTTACCTGATTGTGCTCCACAGCGTGATAATATCGAAGGGATGGGTAATAAAGGAGACATATATATGGTCAATCTCCTCCGGAAGGATGGAGGAGCAGATATCTTCTCATGTGTGATCCCGGTTGTGGCAGTGCTGTGCACCGGCTCTAGTGCCCAGCCTGGGAGTCGTTTCCTTGATCAGGTCCTCTCCTGCTATCAACATTGATCATGTGCCTTCCATAAGTCAAGAATCCAGGAAGACGGTACACCTGACATCCATAAAGGTTTCTTCTCAATGTAGGAGGCAGCGGCCTGTGTCCCACCTGCACCAGCATCTTCACATATGTGAATGGGTGAGACACAAGGGTGAGACTGGAATCCAGAAGCAATCCATTAGTAGGGTCCATTGTTTCTGAAGTGTTGCGTCAATATGGCACTTCCTTGGCTGGCATCATCATTACCGAGCTGTGATGTCATAGACACCAAGTTCCAATGTCATTCATGGGTAGCCATTTGATTGTGATGTCATCGGTTCAGTACCAACAAATAAGATATTGTAACCATGGAAACTAAGGCCATGGAACTGGGTGGAAGTGCCACTCAGGGTCCTTTAAAACTGGATGACCAGTGGAAGCCACCAGCTTCCATAGAAACAGATGTGGCTAAGAAACCAATAGATTTTTAACACCTTGACTCAAAAATTCTGGCATCTTATTCTGTCTTAAAAAATAGGCAGGGAGTAGGTTGTAAAAACTGTTGTAAAACTTCAACTCCCACCATGCCCTGCTGTAGGCTGATAGCTGTAGACAGTCTGAGCATGCTGGGAGTTATAGTTTTACAACAGCTGGAGAGGGTAGAGTCCTGACCAAGTTTTTACCTCCAGTAGAAGAGGAGATAATCCCAACTAAGACGGGGCCCCCTCTTGCCCTGGGCCCCATAGCAGTCGCATGGTCTGCCGTTATGGTAGTTACGCCCCTGGGTCAAGGGTAATAGGTCTCACGCTCTGGAGGGCCTAGCACATCTGTGCATTACATGGACAGCCCGTTGATCTCTATAGCCAGTGTATAATGCTTTGTTTCCCTTGTGGAGGCGCTGCAGGGGAATGGAGCGCTTGCTGCTGGGGTCCTCCAAATGTTGGGGGCTGCAGGACACCGTTATCAGTTTGTTATGGTGAGACCCTTCTAACACAAAAGGTCTGTCCACAGCCAACAACCTCTTTTAAAGAGACCTTTAGGCCATATTCACACGTCCGCAATGTCGTCCGCACCCGTTCCGCAAATTTGCGGAACGGGTGTGGACCCGTTCATTTTGAATGGGGACGTAATGGATGCGGAGAGCACACACTGTGTTTCTCCGCATCCGCATTTGCGGAGCGCGCCGCCGATCTTCTGGACGGCGGCTCCGCAAAAATATAGAGCATGACCTATTCTTGCCCGCAATTGCGGACAAGTATAGGCATCTTTATAGGGCTGGTGGCAAGGTGTTTTGCGGATCCGCAAAACACTACGGACGTGTGAATAAGGCCTTAAAGTGCTGATAATATCTAATTTTTTAATGATTTCCCTGCGGACTAAGTGATTTTGGGGGTATAACTGCTAGGACGTCCCCCTAGCGACCTGTTTAAAGTGAGGGACCCTGGCTTTGAGTTCTTATTTCTTCTGCAGAAAAAAGTAGCACCGTATTCTATTAAAATCAATTGATCATATGTTAAAGGGGTTATCCAGTCCTTAAAAATGACGGTCTATCCTTAGCATAGGCAGTCAATAGTAGATGAGTGGTTTTTTTTTACTATTTACCAGGCACAGCGCCATACATTTAATAGTGGCTGTACCTGGTATTACAGTTTACTACAGGTCAGTCCCATTCAGATGATTGGAACTGAGCTGCAGAACCAGACGCAGTCACAAAAAATGTACAACGCTTAACAGAGCAGCACAGACCTTTCAAACAACTTATTGGCAGGGGGGTGCTGAGAGTCTGACCGCCACCTATCTGAGGAAAAACCCCTGCAAACATCCAAAACCTTCCCGGGGACGCCCGTGTCTTACAAAAGCCCCACCCGTTTTCTGTGTGGGACAGGTCAAATTTGCCAGGACTGTCTCTGAAAAGTAGGGACTGCTGGCAACTGTGTAGTCACCGGTAGGGTTACCACCAGGTTGGTAAACCACCGGCCTGCCTAGTATTTCCATGAGAAGGCCGGTGGTGGTAATAATTGACAGTATTTCCCACATGTCCTGTCCTCAGGGCCAGCATTTGGAACGGGGATGGCAAACAACAGCAGTGACTGCGGACACTGCAGGAGCTGAAGGACCTGTGATAACATCACAGTTACATGATCTGTACTAGAGGCAGAGCTCAGTAGTGGACAAGAACCTGTGATGATGTCACCGTCATGTAATCAGCGCAGGAGAGGATGGGGCTCAGCTATGAAGAGAAGAATTTTTGGTGAAGAACCTGTGATGATGTCTGTGACATGAGGAGAGGTATGTGAAGGGAAAGATTCAGTGTGAGAGCCATAGTAATGCTGGGAGTTGTAGTTCTCCCTTCTTACACCCCCTCACTGCTTTGTTGAGGTTATTTGCCTGGGACTATATTTTAAGGTTGAAGGGAGGGATGTTATTTACATTGGACTGTATGTTGGAGGGTAGTGGAGGGAGTGGTGTTATTTGCATGTGAATGAATTAGGGTTGCCACCTGTCCGGTAATTGGCTGGCCAAGCAGGTATTTTTTTCCTACCGGCAATTATGTGTGTATATTATATATATATATATATATATATATATATATATATATATATACACACATATCGTATAAAATGCACTTTTTCCCCCCTGGGGGCAGTATTTTGTGCGGCACTGTGGTATCTGGTTCTGCTGGGGTAGTATTGTGTGCTGCACTGTGGTATCTGGTCCTGCTGGGGTGGTATTTTGTGCGGCACTGTGGTATCTGGTTCTGCTGGGGTAGTATTGTGTGCTGCACTGTGGTATCTGGTTCTGCTGGGGTGGTATTTTGTGCGGCACTGTGGTATCTGGTTCTGCTGGGGTGGTATTTTGCTCTGCACTGTGGTATTTGGTTCTGCTGGGGTGGTATTTGGTTCTGCACTGTGGTATCTGGTTCTGCTGGGGTGGTATTTTGCTCTGCACTGTGGTATTTGGTTCTGCTGGGGTGGTATTTGGTTCTGCACTGTGGTATCTGGTCCTGCTGGGGTGGTATTTTGTTCTGCACTGTGGTATCTGGTCCTGCTGGGGTGGTATTTTGTTCTGCACTGTGGTATCTGGTCCTGCTGGGGTGGTATTTGGTTCTGCACTGTGGTATCTGGTTCTGCTGGGGTAGTATTGTGTGCTGCACTGTGGTATCTGGTTCTGCTGGGGTGGTATTTTGTGCGGCACTGTGGTATCTGGTTCTGCTGGGGTGGTATTTTGCTCTGCACTGTGGTATTTGGTTCTGCTGGGGTGGTATTTGGTTCTGCACTGTGGTATCTGGTTCTGCTGGGGTGGTATTTTGCTCTGCACTGTGGTATTTGGTTCTGCTGGGGTGGTATTTGGTTCTGCACTGTGGTATCTGGTCCTGCTGGGGTGGTATTTGGTTCTGCACTGTGGTATCTGGTCCTGCTGGGGTGGTATTTTGTTCTGCACTGTGGTATCTGGTCCTGCTGGGGTGGTATTTTGTTCTGCACTGTGGTATCTGGTCCTGCTGGGGTGGTATTTGGTTCTGCACTGTGGTATCTGGTTCTGCTAGGGTGGTATTTTGTTCTGCACTGTGGTATCTGGTCCTGCTGGGGTGGTATTTGGTTCTGCACTGTGGTATCTGGTCCTGCTGGGGTGGTATTTTGTTCTGCACTGTGGTATGAGGTTATGCTGAGGTTGTATTTTACTCTGCACTGTGGTATGAGGTTCTGCTGGGGTGGTATGTTGCTCTGCACTGTGGTATTGCTGGCCCCGCCTACTTCTGTTGTCCTTGCATTCTGGCAATTTGGACTCTACAACATGGGGCCACTTTTAGTTTTTTTTTCCAGGGCCACTTAAGTTCCCAGTCCATATAATGTGTGTGTGGCTTTATATGTAAATAGGTACCTATTGTCTATATAAGCCTATGTAGGTGTTTGTCAAGTGCTGCCTTTTTCTCACTGTTTACCTCCTCACCATTGACATCGCAGCGGACGCACAGTGTTATTACATCTCAGCCGTCACATTCACTTCAGTGGCACGGCTCCTTCCTGTTCAAGTGACTGTATTGTAAGTACACTGTGCAGCTGCTGCAAAGGAGACCAGACACAGGTAATTTTAAAGAGGAAGCAGGAGCAGCGCCCGTAACAGCATTTTTCGGCTGGCATCAGGGAACCTGTTACGTTATAGTAATAGCCGGCTTTGGTAGCTATTACTAGTATATACCAATACAGGCCAGCAGGTGGCATTGGTAAATTGAGTGTTCTATGATGGGTATGATGGGTATTTAGCCATGGGCGTAGCTATAGGGGGTGCAGAGGTAGCAGTCGCTACTGGGCCCAGGAGCCTGAGGGGGCCCAAAGACCCTTGTGCCGCATAAGAAGACACACAAAGCACTGAGAGAAGGGGGCCCAAGCTGAACTCTTGCACCAGGGCCCATGAGCTGTTAACTACACCCCGTATTTATCCATCACAGAACACAATGGGCAGTCTAATAATTGCCAGTTATAGTCAACATTTTTTTTTTGTTTTTTTATGGAAAAAAAAATATAAAAGTTCAAATCACCCCCCTTTCTCCCAAAAAAAAGTATATAACCAGTAAAAAAAAATACACATCATTGGCATTGCTGCATGCAAAAATGCCAGTACTATTAAAATATAACAATATTTATCCCTTACGGGAATGGGCAATTTGACATTTTTTGTCAATTCATCTACGCAAAAAAATGTAATAAAAAGTCGCACACACTTCAAAATGGTATAAATTAAAAGTATAGATTGCCCGGCAAAAAACTAGCCCTCATACAGCTCCCTACACATAACCAAAAAAGTTATGGGGGTCAGAATATGGCGATGAAAAGAATTTTTTCAAAGTTTTTTTTTTTTTTTTGTATTAAAACACAAGAAAAACCATACAACTGTGGTATCGTTGTAATCGTACTGACCTGGAGAATGAAGGTAACTCGTTAATTTCTAACGATAATTTGTTTTCCCTTAGTCCTAACAGCAGCATAGATGGGGTTAACCAACCACCGTGGACTGGTAGGACCGTCGGAATTATTAATGAGCCCAAGTAAATGAAACAATTAAGTATCCCCTATAAAAGAGGGAATCACCCCCAGCCCATTGTGTTATAGCAAGAAAAAAATTAGACTTACTAGGGAGGGATATTTGTGTGCTGCTGTTAGGACTAAGGGAAAACAAATTACTGTCAGAAATTAACGATTCCCTTACGTCTTACCAGCAGCACAGATGGGGAGATAGCAAGAAGAATCTCTAGGGAGGGCCCTCGTGCCTCGCAGAATCAAGTATAGTCTGCCCAAAAGCTGAGTATTCAGCTAATCTGGCATCCAATCTATAATGGGAGATGAATGTTGATTCAGAGCTCCAGGAGGCAGACTTGCAAATCATGTTGAGCCCTAGTAGAGTGGGCCTTCATGAACCCCGGAGGGTCCAGAGATTGGGAAACAAAGGATTCCCTAATAGCCTGCTTAAGCTGATGGATGGTTTAGATGCCTTACGGCCTTTAAACTTACCGGCAAACAGGATTAGATTTTCATCTTTCCTGAACTCCTTTGATCTACCCACATAGATCTGGTGGCATCTCAAGACGTCCAGAGGATGTCTAACAGGTTCCTCGGAGGAGGTAGAAGGTGTAGAAAGAACCAGGAGGGATATCACCTGGTTGATATTCTGGAATGAAGGAACTTTAGGCCTAAAATACGGGAGAAATCTTAGAAGGACCCGGTCTTGCAAAAAGATGGTATAGGGCTCGTGTGCTGAGAGAGCTTGAAGCTCAGAGATCCTCTTGGCCGAAGTCACTGCAAGGAGAAACACAAGTTTCCATGTAATGAACTTGAAATCCACCTCCTCCAAAGGCTCAAAGGGGGGAGATGCTAACCCCTTGAGAACTACTGGAAAAGAGAGAGAGATCCCCGAGAAAAGAGGGGATCACCGCCAGTCCACCTATCCGGGAGGACAGAAAAAACAGTGGGCTGGGGGTGATTCCCTCCTTTATAGGGGATACTTCATTGTCTAATTGTTTTATTTACTTGGGCTCATTAATAGTTCCGCCCGTCCTACCAGTCCACCGGGGCTGCTGGTAGGACGTAAGGGAAAGCTAAATTTTACCGCATAGGGAACACCATTAAAAAAAAACGGTGGCAGAATTGCATTTTTTTTTCAATTCCACCCCATTTTTAATTTTTTTCCAGCTTCCCACCACATTATATGGAATATTAAATATTGCTACTAGAAAGTACAACTTGTCCCGCAAATAAATAAGCCCTCATAAGACTATGTGAATGGAAAGATAAAAAAGTTATGGCACTGGGAAGATGGGGAGTGAAAAACAAAAACAGAAAATAACAAGGTCCTCTAAGGCCTCTTTCACACTAGCCTGACGGATTAGGTCCGGATGCGTTCAGTGAAACTCGCCCCATTTTGCAAGCAAGTTCAGTCAGTTTTGTCTGCGATTGCGTTCAGTTGTTCAGTTTTTTCCGCGCGGGTGCAATGCGTTTTTCACGCACGTGATAAAAAACTTTAGGTTTACAAACAACATCTCCTAGCAACCATCAGTGAAAAACGCATTGCATCCGCACTTGCTTGCGGATGCAATGCGTTTTTCACGCAGCCCCTCTCACTTCTGTGGAGCCAGGGCTGCGTGAAAAACGCTGAATATAGAACATGCCGCGATTTTCACGCAACACACAAGTGATGCGTAAAAAAAACACTCATGTACACAGACCCACTGAAATGAATGGGTCAGGATTCAGTGCGGGTACTATGCGTTCACGTCACGCATTACACCCTCGCGGATAACTCGCTCGTGTGAAAAGGGCCTAAAGGTTAAAGGGAATCTGTCACACAGTTTTGGACCATTATCTACAGTAATATATGAGTAGTACTGCAGATAAGCAGTCCAGATCACCATTTATTATTTTCCTACTGCCCCCTGTTCTCCCGCTGTCAGTGCTCAGAGCTGCATTGAAATACATAGTCAGGACTGCTGCACATGCACACATGAGTCCTCCCAGTCCGGACTGTGTTTGTCAGTGCAGCTTTGAAAGCTGACAGTGGGGGAATCTGGGGTAGTAAGAAAATAAAACATAGTGATCTGGACTCCTTATCTGCAGGACAACTCATATATTACTTCAGATAATAGTCCAAAACCGGGGTGACAGATTCCCTTTAAAAACAGGAGAAAACTGTTACGGGGGACAGCGTTCTACAAGCTGCCTCTAGCCCAGTCTAACCTACTATTATATACCTTGGCTAGATCCTGGCACAAATTTGCAGACAAACTCAGTATAGCCTCCATCCCTGGACCTCTTACTGTTCTGTCAGAACATCCTGATCTTCCACAGGGCCTTCGACATGTCCCGGCCCTGGGACCCCTTAGCGCCTCTCCGTTGAGGATTCGTGATGTATGTAAGTAATCAAGAAGGGATCTTACCCTTAAATGACTTATCTCATATTTTCCCACCATCCCCGGGTCGATGGTTTCGATATCTCCAATTTCGTAGTTTTGTAGGGTCCCTGGCATCGGGTTTGCAGGATCACCTGGGGCTGACTGACTTTGAAAAATTGTGCGTCTCTGGCAGTATGCCGAGACATACCGTCTCCATATTATACGCTATGATGAACACCGAGGAGGCGGGGGGCACGTCTGCCGAGCCATTACGCTCCAAGCTTAAATTCATGATCGAGTGGGAGGCTGAATTGGGGTCCTCATACACTATTGCTCAGTGGAAGAAGTCACTTCTCTTCACACACGCTATTTCGATCTCTTGCAATTTGCAGGAACTCAACTACAAAGTGCTAACTCGGTGGTATAGGACCCCAGTTCGACTTCACCAATTCTACCCGGCAGTACCTACCACTTGTTGGAGATGCTCCTCGGCGGTTGGGACCATGCTACACATTTGGTGGGAATGTCCCGGGGTCACAGACCTGTGGAATGAGGTTTTTGCACCATATAACACTGTATATGGTTCTAATGTGGCAATGTCATCTTCCATAGCTCTGCTGTCTATCTTCCCCGAGAGAGTGTCCCGGGTCAAAAAAGGGTCTCTCCGCCTGTTTGTACTAGCGGTGAAACAAATCCTTCCACGCCACTGGCGATCGACGCAGAGCCTGGGACGGTCTCAGTGGATCTCGGCTCTTGCTTCGTTAGTCCATACGGAGGAATTAGGTGCCATGGATGGCAATAATTCTTTGGCCTTCGAGAAGACGTGGGATCCTTGGATTCAGTTTCGTGCCTCAGCGGCCCTCTAAGCCTGGGTGTCCTCGGGGGTGCTTCCCTTGGGAACTTCATGAGCTACGTGCCTTGTATTGTACTCTAAAATACCTGCCTGGTTTCTTTCCCCCTTCCTTTCTCTGTCCCTTGTGTGTCTTCCCGTCTTGTGATGTCCTTTCTTTTTGTTGTATACTGGGATTCTTCCAGGCCTACCTGTTCATTTTTGCTCTTCTTGCAGCAGACTATTATAGACGTTTCCACGAGGAGAGCACTTATATGTTAGTCATTTTCTACTATGAGTCACCATTGCATGTGCTTTGGTGTTTATTATTGTGACCATATGATGCATCCGATATAATTACTTGAATATTGGCGAATCTATTGAAACCCTTGCCTTAATAAAATCTTTTTGAACCATAAAAACAGGAGAAAACTTTATTTTCATTTTTAATTTCATTTTCCAATTTTTATTTTCAAAAAAAGGGTGGCAAAACTCAATATGATCAAACCATCGGTGTCAAATAACACCCTGTGTTAAGCCATGCCCCACAGCCACACCCCCTTTTGGGTGTGGCTTAATTTGGGCGGCATTTTTTTGTTGGAAAAGGTGGCAACTAGGGATGAGCGAATCGACTTCGGATAAAACAATACTGAAATTGTTTCAATACTGTACGGAGCGAGCACTCCGTACAGTATTAGAATGTATTGGCTCCGATGAGCCTAAGTTATTACTTCGCGTAATAACCTCAGAAATTGATTTATACTGTAAAAATAAATTTATGAGTGTATAAATCAATTCCTCGGGTCTCACAAGAAGTAATAACTTATCAGAACCAATACATTCTAAAAATGTACGGAGAGCTCACTCCGTACAGTATTGAAACAAAGTTTTATCCGAAGTCGATTCGCTCATCTCTAGTGGCAACCCTATTCACCGGTGTGGAGAGGAAGTGAACAACGCAGCATGTATCCCAGTACCTGAACACATTTATGCTTCATTTTGACCCCCAACATGGGCGTAGTTATGGTATAGGAGTGCGGTTGCACCCCTGGTGTCTGAGGGGGGCCCTTAAGAAGGCACTCGTACAGATGTTACACTGGGGCCCAAGAGCTACAAGTTACCCCCAACTAATCACTATTGACTGATAATGGGGCAGATTTATGAATACTATCTAATAGAAAGACTGTCTGATAGCGACCAATCACGGCACAGCTTTCATTTCTAATAGTGCTTTTGAAAAATAAAAGCTGCCCTGTGATTGGTTGCTATGGGCAGTGGAGACAGGGGCAGATTAATCAACACTGTCTAAAAATGAAACTGTTGCCCATAGCAACCAATCACAGTACAGCTTTCATTTTTTTATAGTGCTCTTGAAAAAGGAAATCTGCCCTGTGATTGGTTGCTAGGGGCAGTGGGGACAGGGGCAGAATAATCAACACTGTCTAAAAATGAAACTGTTGCCCATAGCAACCAATCACAGCACAGCTTTGATTTTTTTATAGTGCTCTTGAATAAAAGCTGCCCTGTGATTGGTTTTCAGAGATGACAATGAGATTTTCCCGCTATGTTGTCTCGATGACTGGTGGGCAGGCTAGTGGAAGGGGCATGCAAGCTTCTTCAGGCCACCATCTCTTTCCCTGCCTCTCGCTTTACAGCTCTTGTGTTTTTCTTTTTTTGCAGCAGAAAATTTTAAGGAATACAGAGATGAAAATGAGATGCTGCAAGCCATGAACAGGAACCTGACAGCGGCCGTCATTTTCGAGGACCTCTTCCACTACCACATCAGATACAGCGTGTCCAACATAACGCTTCCGAATGAATACCTCTCACACATGGGTAAAGGAGCGAGTAAAAGTTAGGACTTATGCACACGACCGTCTGCAAAACACGGATGCGCAACAAAATGCATGATGTCTGTGTGCATTCTGCATTTTGCGGAATGGAACAGCTTGTCCATAATAGAACAGTCCTATCCTTGTCTGTTATGCGAACAAATATAGGACATGTTCTATTTTTTTGCGGAACGGACATACGAACACGGAATGCACACAGAGTCATTTCCGTTTTTTGGTGACCCCATTGAAGTGAATGGTTCCACATATGGGCCACGAAAAAAACCTGAATGAATACGGAAATAAAATACGTTTGTGTTCATGCGCCCTTATTCATTGCAACCTTGTTTACGGGCAGATGTAGCAGAGCTCAAATTGTCACTGCGAATGGTAATCCTGTGTCTTCCAGTGACATCAACTTTCTTTTTGCAGGAAGCTGCCATGCAAGCTCGAATTCATGCACCCCCTTACTGTACTGGAAAAGTGGGTTCCTCTCACTCCAAGCAAGTATCGACGCCGCCATCATCGAAGTGAGTGACGAAAAGACACTGAACTGGATGAAAAAATCACTGTGATCAGACAGGATGTCGAGGCTTATTAAAGGGAAATTTCCCTTAAAGGGATTTTTCCACCATAATATATCATACTCATTGTATAGATGAAGAGTCAAGAGCTTTGACATTTCTTTACATAGTATGGCGCCTCCTAGTGTTCATTTATTTCCATAGTATGGTGCCCCCTGGTGTTTATTTCCATAGTATAGCGCCCTCTGGTGTTTATTTCCATAGTATGGCGCCCTCTGATGTTTATTTCCATAGTATGGCGCCCTCTGATGTTTATTTCCATAGTATGGCGCCCTCTGATGTTTATTTCCATAGTATGGCGCCCCCTGGTGTTTATTTCCATAGTATGGCACCCTCTGGTATTTATTTCCATAGTATGGCACCCTCTGGTATTTATTTCCATAGTATGGCACCCCCTGGTGTTTATTTCCATAGTATGGCGCCCTCTGGTGTTTATTTCCATAGTATGGTGCCCCCATGTGTTTATTTCCATAGTATGGCACCCTCTGGTGTTTATTTCCATAGTATGGCGCCCTCTGGTGTTTATTTCCATAGTATGGCGCCCTCTGGTGTTTATTTCCATAGTATGGCACTCTCTCGTGTTTATTTCCATAGTATGGTGCCCCCATGTGTTTATTTCCATAGTATGGCACCCTCTGGTGTTTATTTCCATAGTATGGCACCCCCTGGTGTTTATTTCCATAGTATGGCGCCCCCTGGTGTTTATTTCCATAGTGTGGCACCCTCTGGTGTTTATTTCCATAGTATGGCGCCCTCTGGTGTTTATTTCCATAGTATGGCGCCCCCTGGTGTTTATTTCCATAGTATGGCACCCTCTGGTGTTTATTTCCATAGTATGGCGCCCTCTGGTGTTTATTTCCATAGTATGGCGCCCTCTGGTGTTCATTTATTTACATAGTGTGGCACCACCTGGTGTTCATTTATTTACATAGTGTGGCATCCCCTGGTGTTTATTTCTATAGTATGGCGCCCCCTGCTGTTTATTTCCATAGTATGGCGCCCCCTGGTGTTTATTTCCATAGTATGGTGCCCTCTGATGTTTATTTCCATAGTATGGCGCCCCCTGGTGTTTATTTCTATAGTATGGCGCCCTCTGGTGTTCATTTATTTACATAGTGTGGCACCCCCTGGTGTCAATTATTTCCATAGTATGGCGCCCTCTGGTGTTCATTTATTTACATAGTATAGCGCCCCGAGGTGTTTAATTTCTTATATAGTATGGTTCCCCCTGCTGTTTAATTACTTATATAGTATGGCACCCCTTTGTTTTCATTTGTTTACATGGTATGGCACCCCCTGGTGTTCAGTTACTTAAATAGTATAGCACCTCCTGGTGTTTAATTACTTACATAGTATAGCGCCACCTGGTTTTCATTTATTTACATAGTATAGCGCCACTTGGTGTCACCTTGATTTACATAGTATAACACCCCCTGATGTTCGTTTACTTCCATACTTACTTACATAGTATGGCGGTGTTTATTTACTTGCACAGTATGGCGCCATCTGGTGTTAATGTATAGCAGTGTACAATTCCCTCTAACCAGCTGTGTGGTGGTGAAAATGCATTGCCAGGTCTCTGCACAGCGACCCTCTGTTAGCTGCATGGCTGCCAGAGGGGGAAGGAGACTGATACTGCTCAGAGCCTGTTTCCAGCAGCACCAAGGGGTATAAAGGGAAGGGAAAAAATATAAAAATAGGTATTTTTGTACTAGAAACTGTGAAAATTACTTTCATAGGTAGATCAGCCGACAAAGCCTCTGTTAGGGCATATGGATTTAATAGACGGGGTTTCCTTGTTCTGGAGGACTCAAGCTGTGTATGTAATCCAGGCATGGCCTGTGGCTGCTCCATGGCCAGATATGGATGGTGGTTGACTTCGCTAGACAGCCCATTTAAAGAATACGCAACCCAAAATGAATATCACTACTAACTTCATATCCACAGATGACCACGAACCGTTCCGTAGGGAAGAACTTGGCTTCCATCAGGGTCATGAAAATGTTGTCTCCGGTCTACACGTGGAGGTACAACCTGCACATCGGATCATTCCTGCTCTTTATAAACCTGAGCTTTGTGTCCTTGATGTATCTCCTCTCGCTGTATGTCTCAAGAGAGCGGCGTGAGATGAGAGAGATTCTGCGAATGATGAGGATGAGAGATTCTGCTTTCTGGTGAGTCGTTAATCATCATAGTCCTTATAAGGGCTCAATCTTTCATCTCTAAAATTGGAACGCCCCTTTAAACATATCGGGGCAGACTTATTAGGACGTCGGAGATTGCGCCAAAATTCTTCATTCTTTTTCTAAACTTGGGCATTTTGGGCCGTCCTAGGGCAGACATTTACTAAGGCTAGTGTTTCATACATCCAGGACAGGAATTAAAAAGCAGTCCTGATACACAAGCCCCAGCAGCTCACATACAATATCGCCCCCTCTATCAAAGATAGCGGCGCACAATGCATGCTGCAGTACATTTATCTTTATTTGGTTATACCCCTCATCACATCATTAACAGAAGAAGGTGAATAAAAATGGAGCATTAAAAGACCTGATCACATGGTCTGTGACAGGCGTTACCACCGTGCAGCACAATATACCTCCCAGCAATAAATATCATAGTGCAGCACAATATACCTCCCAGCAATAAATACCACCGTGCAGCACAATATACCTCCCTGCAATAAATACCACCGTGCAGCACAATATATCCCCCAGCAATAAATATCACAGTGCAGCACAATATACCTCCCAGCAATAAATATCACCGTGCAGCACAATATATCCCCCAGCAATAAATATCACAGTGCAGCACAATATACCTCCCAGCAATAAATACCACCGTGCAGCACAATATATCCCCCAGCAATAAATATCACAGTGCAGCACAATATACCTCCCAGCAATAAATACCACCGTGCAGCACAATATACCTCCCAGCAATAAATATCACCGTGCAGCACAAAATACCTCCCAGCAATAAATATCACCGTGCAGCACAATATACCTCCCAGCAATAAATATCACAGTGCAGCACAATATACCTCCCAGCAATAAATATCACCGTGCAGCACAATATACCTCCCAGCAATAAATATCATAGTGCAGCACAATATACCTCCCAGCAATAAATATCACTGTGCAGCACAATATACCTCCCAGCAATAAATATCACCGTGCAGCACAATATACCTCCCTGCAATAAATATCATAGTGCAGCACAATATACCTCCCAGCAATAAATATCATAGTGCAGCACAATATACCTCCCAGCAATAAATATCACCGTGCAGCACAATATACCTCCCAGCAATAAATATCACCGTGCAGCACAAAATACCTCCCAGCAATAAATATCACCGTGCAGCACAAAATACCTCCCAGCAATAAATATCACCGTGCAGCACAATATACCTCCCAGCAATAAGGCTACATTCACACGACGACATTTTGTCGCACTATTGTCGCGCGACAATTTTTTATAATGGGAGTCTATGGTGTCGCATTGCAACATGCAACATGCTGCGACTGCGACGCGACAGTCGCAAAAAATCCATTCAAGATGGGTTTTTCTGCGACTGTCGCGTCGCAGCATGTCGCATGTCGCACTTGCGACACTATAGACTCCCATTATAAAAATTGTCGCACGACAATAGTGCGACAAATGTTGCAGTGAAGTTGTGCACTATTTGTCGCGCGACTTATTGTCGTCGTGTGAACGTAGCCTATAAATCACCGTGCAGCACAATATACCTCCCAGCAATAAATATCACCGTGCAGCACAAAATCCCTACTTTTCTAACATTTGCCAAGTGTAAATTTTTTGTGCAAATTGCAACATTCTGGGGCTCAGGTTACACCATTATTAATAAGTGAGGGGCAAAAGCCTCTGTAGAGGACAGAATGCATGTATACTCCTCTAGCATATGCCATTCAATGGTTAATGTATTGTTGTCCATCCCTAGGTTATCCTGGGCGCTACTGTACACCGTCTACGTGTTAATCATGGCAACCTTACTGGCGCAGCTTACACAAGATTTTGTGTTTCTGAACAGCTCCTATGGCCTGCTCATGCTGTTGTTTTTCCTCTATGGGATATCATCGGTACGTAATATATATATATGCATGGGCGTAGCTATAGGGGGTGCAGAGGTAGCAGTCGCTACCGGGCCCAGGAGCCTGAGGGGGCCCAAAGATCATTGTGCCGCATAAGAAGACACACAAAGCACTGAGGGAAGGGGGGCCCAAGCTGAACTCTTGCACCACGGCCTATGAGCTGTTAGCTACGCCCCTGTATATATGTATAATATTTGGATGTTTTTTTCTACTATTTACTAGGGTTCGGAATAAAGTGTACCTCCAATGCTTCATCATGAGTTTAGTAATTTCATAATACATCTTGATAGAGGTCAGACACAGAGCTTATATACGTATATATATATATATATATATAAATCTCCATAGCGCCAAATGATAAAATTCACTCTGCTTTCATCCACCACTAGGGGGAGCTGGGAGCTCACTGCTTAGAGATTTATACAGCTCAATAAAAAAATTGGCTCCCTCTACTGGTGGCTGCAGGATTTGCTGCTCTGTTTCAGAAAAGCAACGCCCAACCCCTATAAAAATCTACAGTGGGCCTGGACAGTATTTTCATTTTTTCCACAGATGTGCTTCACCTTCATGCTGATCGCCCTTATCAGGAGACCTCGAGTTACCGCCATCGCAGGATTCTTCATTACCTTCTTCCAATCTGTCCTCAGCCTCATTCTGTTCATGAAAGATCTCCCCAAATCTCTTGAGGTCCTTCTAAGCATCTTCCCTACTTTTGCCTTCTCGGTTGGAATCACACAGGTAAACAGCACATCTTTAGGGCTCTGTTCACATCTGCTTCAGAGACTCTTCCACAGATACCATCACATTTGCTATTTTTTTGGGTTCCCTGCTCCTATAGCTAACACTTTATGTCATGTCGTCAGTCATGGGAACCTTTACATATATATCAGCTGTTCTGTGTATAGCGGTGCTGCGGGGTTATAAGTGTCCAGTGACAAACCACAAGGCTGCTCTCAATCCTTACTGTTTTCTATAAACAGTGTAATGCCGTATTTCCCCTGTGGTGGCGCTGCAGGAAAACAGAACAGTTCTTGTCAGATTTCCTCCACAGCTAATCACTAGCTGCCCGCAGCCACCAGTAGGGGGAGCTCACTGTATTCAGATTGATAATTCACTGAATTCTCTATGATGCTAATGGCTATTCACTTTCATTACAGAGTATATATATGGAGCATGACTCTCAGGGTGTGCACTTCTCTGACATGATGAACGACTCCTCTCACGTGCTGTTCAGCTACATCATCCTCATTGTGGACGCAGTTTTCTACATGATGTTGACGCTTTATTTCGAGAAGATTTTGCCAGGTAAATAATGCAGCGCCTTCATAAGGTTTCTACACGGTGAGCCCATGAAGTGACTTGTTCCTTCATGGGTGTAACTAGAATTCACAAGGGCCCCACCAACCATCAGTACTGGGGGCACAACATTGCTCCAGTTTGCCTGGCGGGGGTGAGGAGACACCAATGATCACTTGCTGTCTCCTTGATGGTGCCATCAGCAAGGACAGAATGGTTAGTGCAGGTGGGCATACCGCCCCAGGGTACTGGCCACCATTACAAGCCTCAGATGCGCCAGAGGTCTGACTGCTGGCAGACAACGCGGGTACGAAGTATAAAAAGACTCTTGCCGTTTGCTACCAGACCATGCAATTTTTCTGGTGAATGGAGCACAATGTTCTCCATTAAAGGGCTTCTGTTACCCCCCAAAAGTAATTTTTTTTTTTGGGCTCACAAAAATGCTTATAGGGCGATTATATTATATCTACTGTTTTTAACTTTTTCTGTAGGTTAATTTCGCTAAAAAACGCAATTTTATAATATGTAAATTACCTCGCTACCAGCAAGTAGGGCGGTTACTTGCTGGTAGCCACCACATCCTCCTTTCGAAAAACCGCCCCCTCCTCCTGTTGAGTGACAGGGCCAGCGAGCGCTCTCCTCTTCCGGCTGGCCATGTCTCCATTCAAAATCTCGCGCCTGCGCCGTATCGGTCTTCAGTCGGCGCAGGCGCACTGAGAGGAGGCCGCTCGCTCGGCTGCTCCTTCCACAGTGCGCCTGCGCCGATAACGCCTCCTTACCAGCGATGCCGGCGTCTTCTCTTCTGGGTGTAGCTGTGACGTCATCGGCGCAGGCGCACTGAGGAAGGAGCGGCCGAGCGAGTGTCCTCCTCTCAGTGCGCCTGCGCCGACTGAAGACCGGTACGGCACAGGCGCGAGATTTTGAACGGAGACAGGAGGAGGGGGCGTTTTTTCGAAAGGAGGATGTGGCGGCTACCAGCAAGTAACCGCCCTACTTGCTGGTAGCGAGGTAATTTACATATTATAAAATTGCGTTTTTTAGCGAAATTAACCTACAGAAAAAGTTAAAAACAGTAGATATAGAATATTCGCCCTATAAGCATTTTTGTGAGCCCCCCCCCCAAAAAAAATATGACTTTTGGGGGGTGACAGAAGCCCTTTAAGAGCTTGTCCCTCAAAAAATATTCTATATTTCTCTCAAACCAGCACCTGGATGTGAATAACTTTGTAATTGTATGTAACTAAAAATTTATTCACTAAAATGTATAGCGCCCCCTGCTGTTTGTTTTTTGCCTTATTTTCTGCCCACCTCAGCAAAGGTGGTCGCACATGCTCAGTTCCATTCTTCTACTCCCGCCAGCCATATCTCTTGTTAAAAGCCGTGACGGTTACATGAGAGAGCTGCAGCAGAATGGACCTACCCCCTGAGCTTTGATAGGGAGAGAGCTGCAACTAAAAGGACCCCCTCCCCCCCCCGAACTGTGATTGAGAGAGAGCTACAGCAGAAAGCACACATCCCCTGAGCTGTGATAGGGAGACAGCTGCAGCTAAAAGGACATGCCGCCTGAGCTGTGATAGGGAGAGAGCTGCAACAGAAAGGATCCATCCCTAAAGTGCCAGCCTGAAATAAATCTAGACGAGTATTTGGAGCAATGAATGGGGAGATCCCTGGACCCATGTGAGGTACAGGACTGGTTCTAGCTTTGTTAGAAAGAGATTGCCATATACTAGATGTCTGATTTTCATTTTTTACATTAGTCATAGACAGGAGATATGCAGATTCAGTTTACTCTAGTAGCATCTCCACCATCACATTGTCTGTAGATCTCACATAACCTATCTGGATCTGCCAGTGGCCTGCAGCTTAATTTCTTATGTCTATGGCTAACTTTAAAGAAGTTTTATAAGGAGTGCCTCTGCCGTCCTGACGCTGCTCCAGTTCCTGCTCCTCTTCTTGGTGGTGGTGTATTTTCTCCTGATTGACTCCTATTCTCTCTACGTAGTTTCCACCCCAATTAGCAGTCTCCTGGGTGGTTTTTCATACTTGGGTCTGGGTGTTGCTCCCTCAGCAGTGTTCTTGAACATCTGCAAACCCTGCAGTCTCTCTACAGTACTGGCATTCACACTAGCGTCATGTTTTGCCACCAAACTCTTATGTTATATGTTCCTGGTCCCACCCAAAAGGGATGCAAGAGCTTGACATCCCCACAACCTTTGGTTCTTCACATCTACCTGAAGAAGACTCCCTGGAAGGTCTTTTCCTCCAGCAACATGTGCCCAGAGCAGATCCGGATTTCCCTTATGGTTATATGTTCGGTCCTCGCTTTGCACATGGGCGTAGCTATAGGGGGTGCAGAGGTAGCAGTCGCTACCGGGCCCAGGAGCCTGAATGGGCCCAAAGACCCTTGTGCAGTATAGGAAGACACACAAAGCACTGAGGGAAGGGGGCCCAGGCTGTACTCTTGCACCAGGGCCCATGAGCCGTTAGCTACGCTGCACATACACTATGTAACCTCCACTGATTACAATGTTTTTCTCATTAGATAAACATGGTAAGAGGTACGAACCGCTCTTCTTTTTGAAATCTTCATTCTGGTCAAAAGGGAACCCAGTCTCCGTAAAGATGGAGGAGTCCGGAAGCAACGAGACGCCATCCGGAGATTTCGTAGAAAAAGTCTCTGCAGAATTACTGGGAAAAGAAGCTGTAAGGTAACGTCAATCAGCTGATCAGTGGGGCTGCCAAGAGTTGGACCTCCACCATTCTGATGGTCTGCTCTCAGGATAGGCCATCAGTAACCTGAACCCAGAAAACCCCTTCACATACATCATACACATAACCACTGCAGCCAATCATTGACCTCAGTGGTCACTGCTGAGGTCAGTGATTGGTTTCAGCAGTCATGTAACTGATGATGTGACATCATCTCTGCAGGACCGGCAGCGACGGCTGGAACAGAAGGGTAAATAATAATATTGTTTTTATTTTATACCATTATGTGCTTGATGGCAAATTTCTTAAAATTGTGGACAACTCCTTGAATGTAAGAAATCTCGAGAAGGAAAACAATTCATTTTTATTACAGGATAAATCAGGTTAGGAAGACGTTCCCCGACTCGGATAGAAAGGTTGAAGCCTTGAGAGGTGAGTTTACAATTTCTCACTGTGAATAAGAACAGAAATGCAATATTCTATATGAAGTACTCTGTGAACCTCAACAAATCAAACATTTGTAGCATGTCCGATGTGCCTTGGTAGGGACCTTTAAGGAAAATTCTTTGTTAATAGGCCTAGAAGCGGGTCTTTAGTAATGATTTTGTAGGCTTTTCAAGCTCCTTGCGTCTCTATAACACGTCTTCTGAAAGTTGTTTGCACTGGTGTTCACACTAACCAATATTTCTTGAGACAAACAGATATGTCAGTAACCAGGCCTTGTGTGCCTTTACTCAAAGGGCAAAGCAACTGTGAATCAGACACTTCCAGTCTCATCACCTTAATTGAAACACCTTATTGCCATTAGATCTGGGAGAAGAGGTTCACTTACTTTTTATCCCTGTACTGTGGATGTTTACGCAGTGTGATCAATGAAGGACAAGAACGGTACAAAAGTTTGTGTGTCATTAATTTAGTTAGATTGTGTTTGTCCATAATTGTGACTTAAAGGGGTTGTCCCACAAAAAATATTCTATAGTTCTCACACCAGCCCCTGGATCTGAATACTTTTGTAATTGCATGTAATTAAAAATTTAGCACAGCCACTGTATAAAATGTATCTGTATAGCGCCACCTGCTGTTTGTTCCTTTTCTTATTTCTTTGTCCTGCTCACTGAGGTGGCCGCACATGCTCAGTTTTATCCTTCAACTGCCCCCTGAGCTGTGATAGGCAGAGCGTAGACACGCCTCCTGAGCTGTGATAGGGAGAGCTGAGACACGCCTCCTGATCTGTGATAGGGAGAGCTGAGACACGCCTCCTGAGCTGTGATGGGGAGAGCTGAGACACGCCCCCTGAGCTGTGATAGGGAGAGCTGAGACACGCCTCCTGATCTGTGATAGGGAGAGTTGAGACACGCCTCCTGAGCTGTGATAGGGAGAGCTGAGACACGCCTCCTGAGCTGTGATAGGGAGAGCTGAGACACGCCCACTGAGCTGTGATAGGGAGAGCTGAGACATGCCCCCTGAGCTGTGATAGGGAGAGCTGAGACATGCCCCCTGAGCTGTGATAGGAAGAGCTGAGACACGCCTCCTGAGCTGTGATAGGGAGAGCTTAGACACGCCTCCTGAGATGTGATAGGAAGAGCTGAGACACGCCCCCTGAGCTGTGGTAGGAAGAGCTGAGACACGCCCCCTGAGCTGTGATAGGGAGAGCTGAGACACGCCCCCTGAGCTGTGATAGGGAGAGTTGAGACACGCCTCATAAACTGTGATAGGAAGAGCTGAGACACGCCCCCAGAGCTGTGATAGGGAGAGTTGAGACACGCCTCATAAACTGTGATAGGAAGAGCTGAGACACGCCTCCTGAGCTGTGATAGGGAGAGCTGAGACACGCCCCCTGAGCTGTGATAGAGAGAGCTGAGACACGCCCCCTGAGCTGTGATAGAGAGAGCAGAGACACGCCCCCTGAGATGCAGCAGAAAAGACGCTCCCCTTGAGCTTGATATAAATCTAGAAGAGAAATGAATGGGGAGATCTCTGGATCCATGTGAGGTACAGGGCTGGTTCTAGCTTTGTTAGAAAGAGATTGTCATGTCCTATATGATGTCTGATTTTCATGATTAACATTAGTTATGGGATAACCCCTTTAAATAACCACCTCAGACCACATTGTATTAGTAATCAATGTAGAAATCCAGGTCATTCCCAAGGGTTCATTTACTTTGTCTTGCAAATCCTAGGAAATGCTGTACTTTCAAATATCTGTCACATGGAGCCCCATAATATGGATCTGTACTGTAAAATCTCTTTAATATGACATGATGACATGGAGGGTGGAATAGGCGCCGGATTATCACATATTCAGGCCTATCAGATGGTCATAGGATTTTTTTTTTCCACTTGCAGGACTAAACCTAAATATATATAAAGGGCAAATAACGGCTCTGCTCGGACACAGCGGTGCAGGAAAAACAACATTACTTAATATCCTTAGTGGGATGTGCCCAGCGACTGGTGGTAAGACGCCATTTTCCTTCTGTTGAGAGAGTGTAGCACACTAGACTTTGTAGTGTCATGCACCTCCCTGTATGTATATATGTACGTGTGTGTATATATATATATATATATATATATATATATAGAAAAAGGAAAACGGACAGCACTTTCGAAAGTCCAAAAAAAGGAGGAAGGTTTTATTCACCCATATGGTAAAAAACAACGTTTTGGCTCAACAATAGGGCCTTTCTCAAGCAAAGAACCAAAGTGCAATGTGCAAAATATATACTACTCCAAATAATCAGGTGCATGATTACATCATCTCATTACATAATTACAGTCATGTGAAAAAATTAGGACACCCTTTGAAAGCATGTGGTTTTTTGTAACATTTTTAATAAATGGTTATTTCATCTCCGTTTCAACAATACAGAGAGATTAAAGTAATCCAACTAAACAAAGAAAACTGAAGAAAAGTCTTTTCAAGATCTTCTGTAAATGTCATTCTACAAAAATGCCTATTCTAACTGAGGAAAAAGATAGGACACCCTCACATGTATTCCCTCTTAAATTGGCTCAGATCTCACACAGGTATATCACACCAGGTGCACATAATTAGTAGATCGTTACTCTGCATGTTGAATGAGGCTTGCCCTATTTAAACCTCAGACATTTAGTTTGGTGTGCTCCTGACTGTTGAAGTGAGAGTGAGCACCATGGTGAGAGCAAAAGAGCTGTCAGAGGACTTCAGAAAAAAGATTGTAGCAGCCTATGAGTCTGGGAAGGGATTTAAAAAGATCTCAAAAGATTTTGAAATCAGCCATTCCACTGTCCGGAAGATAGTCTACAAGTGGAGGGCTTTCAAAACAACTGCCAACAACTCCCAGGACTGGTCGCCCCAGCAAGTTCACCCCAAGAGCAGACCGCAAGATGCTAAAAGAGGTCTCCAAAAACCCTAAAGTGTCATCTCGAGAACTACAGCAGGCTCTGGCTACTGTTGATGTAGAAGTACATGCCTCTACAATCAGAAAGAGACTGTACAAGTTTAACTTGCATGGGAGGTGTGCAAGGAGGAAACCTTTGCTTTCCAAGAGAAACATCGAGGCCAGACTGACATTTGCCAGAGATAAAGTTGACAAAGACCAGGACTTCTGGAATAATGTTCTTTGGACAGATGAGTCCAAAATTGAATTATTTGGACACAACAGCAGAGGACATGTTTGGCGTAAACCAAACACAGCATTCCAAGAAAAGAACCTCATACCAACTGTGAAGCATGGAGGTGGAAGTGTCATGGTTTGGGGCTGCTTTGCTGCAGCAGGACCTGGTCAGCTCACCATCATAGAATCCACGATGAATTCTACTGTGTATCAGAAGGTGCTTGAAGAACATGTGAGACCATCAGTTAGAAAATTAAAGCTGAAGCGGAACTGGACCATGCAACATGACAATGACCCAAAACATACTAGTAAATCAACCAAAGATTGGCTGAAAAAGAAGAAATGGAGAGTCCTGGAATGGCCAAGTCAAAGTCCAGATTTGAATCCCATTGAGATGCTGTGGGGTGACTTGAAAAGGGCTGTACGTGCAAGAAACCCCTCAAACATCTCACAGCTGAAAAAGTTCTGCATTGAGGAGTGGGGTAAAATTTCCTCAGACCGATGTCGAAGACTGGTAGATGGCTACAAGAACCGTCTCACTGCAGTTATTTCAGCCAAAGGAGGTAACACTCGCTATTAGGGGCAAGGGTGTCCTATCTTTTTCCTCAGTTAGAATAGGCATTTTTGTAGAATGACATTTACAGAAGATCTTGAAAAGACTTTTCTTCAGTTTTCTTTGTTTAGTCGGATTACTTTAATCTCTCTGTATTGTTGAAACGGAGATGAAATAACCATTTATTAAAAATGTTACAAAAAACCACATGCTTTCAAAGGGTGTCCTAATTTTTTCACATGACTGTACATAATTAATCACATAATTAATCCGTGTCAACAAACACCATGTAAAGAAATATAAATAATGTAAAATCACAACATCAATACATAGATATATCATGTGCTGCAAATAGTGATGGTAATAATTGTGCATGAAGTATCTTGTGATATATTGTGTGGCCAAAAAGGGATGTACAGTATATACACAAAATATACCGTATGTGCTAAAACAATCAGCCATAGTAAAGTGACAAGTGCTATGATTAATATCCTCCGAAGAGAAAGACGCATGGGGTATGATAAGTAATACGCACCAGGTGGATCGCGATCGCATGTGTTCAAAACGCCAAGCTCGGGCGTATGAACAACACTACTATGCCCAGGTTTGCGCACCTATGTCTATGAGCTCATGCCGCACGGCCGCTGGTTGAGTCTGCGCAGTTCCGTGGTGGCCATCTTGGAAAAGGTCAAACCAGACCTAAAACTAGCGCATGCGCCGGAGCCCTGAATGATCACTGCTGCTAGAAGATAACATACAGAATATGTCACGGACTCACCTGAGGTGCTCTCGGAGTCCAAAAATTAGGCATACTGGAAATAGGAGTTGAGCGATGGGGAAGATGCATCCTACTTAGAACGCACTTCACCATCCATATGGGAAAAAAGAGACACTCCACTGCACGTCAGTGCGTGGTCTGTCAATTATTCCCACTAATTAATTTCTTTATATATATATAAAATCAGAGAGGGTTATGAAGCGTCATTGCAAAAAAAAAATAAAAATCTCCATGTGTCTCCATGGTTACAGACTACAAACAAACCCTGTGTAGTCTGATCTTTCAGTCATGGTTACTCTTCAGCCCCATCTTTTTGCTAACCTCTAGGCTCGGTCTCGGTGTATAGCTACAGTATATCGGATATGGAGCACCTGGAAGAGGCAAAGAAGAGACTTGGCTTCTGCCCTCAGTTTGATGTGAAGTTTGACCCTTTAACTGTAAAAGAAAATCTGAAAGTATTTGCCAATATAAAGGGAGTCCCATCAAAGCAAGTGAATCAAGAGGTAACTTTATCAAAGCACCCCCCCCCCCCCCTACAAATTCTGATGAGTCCCCTCTAAATCCCTGACTGGATACCTTCCCTTTACTGAACCATTCCCACCAAATGTTTGCCCCCCCATCACCTCAACTGTACTCTTTACCTACCTCCAGCATCCCCCCACATGAGATGACGGTGAGGGTTGGGGGTGCACATGCATTATCTTATGCATATGCTTTTCATTGAAATTTTTACGAATTTTCTTGATCCCCCTCAGGTACAAAAAATGATCTCAGATATGCAGATGGAGAACATTGAGAATGTTGAGGCCGGTAAATTAAGTGGAGGACAGAAGAGGAAGCTGACACTGGCGATCGCTCTCTTGGGGGACCCCCAGGTAAATGTCGTACAGAAGGCTATCTGGAAAGTTGTACATTTACTATTAGGTTGGGTTTAGGAATTGGCCGGCTGTCTTATGTGTATGGGGGTGTCCCAACAACCCTTCCCTCCACCTGCCGTCCTGGGCCATGCTAAATATGGTTACAGGAAGCCAGTGAATGTGAGCAGGACTGGTTGCCTCCGCTTGTAGAGATGCCTAGGGGGGTGAGGCCGTACTACACACTACGTTCTGGCACTTGCATGTACTACATATAGGTGAGTTCGAGTTTTCCTGTGAGGCTGCTCAGCCATGATGGCATATCGTAGGCAGGATCGCATCATTACCATCTATTGTAGAGCAGTCCAGGTAGTAGTGGAAGCAATCAGTCCTGCTCACATTCTAGGACAGGTTGCTGGCAGCCATTTTAAATAATTCCTGGAGAACCCCTTTAACATGACTACTGTACAGTGATGGAGTGGGCACAGGAGCTACAGTTGTGTTCAAAATTATTTTTTAGGGAATTTAGTGTACATTTGTAATTGTGTTTAGAATGAAATCTTACAAGGACTTTCTAAAGAACCAAATGCAACTAAAATGACATCCATTGTTTTTGTAATACAGTATTAAATGTTTTTTTTGTGATTTCTTCATTGACACAATTATTCAACCCCTTAAAGACGACCACTCTTAAGAACAGAGGTTCCTTCAAGTGTTTTCGATCAGGTATTAAAAACCCCTGTGGATGTCAAGGAGCAGCAATCAAGCAGAATAAGCACCGATTAGGCAGATGTAAAATGACTGTGATACTCAGCTCCTTCTAGACATTTACTGGTGTGTTTACAGACATGGTGAAGTCAAGAGAATGGTCCAGGAAGACAAGAGAAGAGGTGATTTCTCTTCACAGGAAGGGCAATGGCTATAAGAAGATTGCAAAGATGTTAAACATACCAAGAGACACCATAGGAAGCATCATTCGCAAATTCAAGGCAAAGGGCACTGTTGAAACGCTACCTGGTCGTGGCAGAAAGAAGATGCTGACTTTGACTGCTGTGCGCTACCTGAAGCGCAAAGTGGAGAAAAGTCCCCGTGTGACTGCTGAGGAACTGAAAAAAGATTTGTCAGATGCGGGTACTGAAGTTTCAGCTCAGACAATAAGGCGCACACTGCGTAATGAAGGCCTCCATGCCAGAACTCCCAGGCGCACCCCTTGCTGTCTCCAAAGAATAAGAAGAGTCGACTGCAGTATGCCAAAAGTCATGTGGACAAACCACAAAAGTTTTGGGATAGTGTTCTGTGGACTGATGAAACAAAATTAGAACTGTTTGGGCCCATGGATCAACGCTATGTTTGGAGGAGGAAGAACAAGTCCTATGAAGAAAAGAACACCTTGCCTACTGTGAAGCATGGCGGGGGGTCAATCATGCTTTGGGGCTGTTTTGCTTCTACAGGTACAGGGAAGCTTCAGCGTGTGCAAGGTACCATGAATTCTCTTCAGTACCAGGAGATATTGGATGAAAATATGATGCAGTCCGTCACAAACCTGAGGCTTGGGAGACGTTGGACCTTTCAACAGGACGATGATCTCAAGCATACCTCCAAGTCCACTACAGCATGGTTGCAGATTAAAGGCTGGAACATTTTGAAGTGGCCATCGCAGTCACCAGACTTAAATCCGATTGAGAACCTCTGGTTGGACTTAAAGAAAGCAGTTGCAGCGCGCAAGCCTAAGACTGTGACTGAACTGGAGGCTTTTGCCCATGAAGAATGGGCGAAGATACCCGTAGATCGCTGCAAGACACTTGTGTCAAGCTATGCTTCACGTTTAAAAGCTGTTATAACTGGAAAAGGATGTTGTACTAAGTACTAAGATTGAATGTCACTTGGGGGTTGAATAAAACTGATAATGATGTGAGCACAGAAAAGACATTTGTGGTTATTTCATTATAAATGTTATGTTATATTTGTCTGACTTACAAGGGCCTCTTTGATTTAATTGTAAACAAGATGACTGAAATGATCAAAATCAATGTCAAACTGGCCAAAACACTCAATTTCAGTGGGGGCTGTATAATTTTGAACACAACTGTATAACAGCACCAGCTGTTTAATGCTGTATCTAAGCGGTTAGACAGGAGGAGGCTTCCTCTGTCAAACCAATAGCCCCCTGCAACGCGATCGTGGAGTACCAGTGGGTTGTTATGGAGGCCTGATGTCTAACCATGGCCTCCAGAGGGAAACATAAAAATTGACTGATGTTTATTACAGATTCTTCTCCTGGATGAGCCCACCGCAGGGGTGGACCCGTGTTCTCGCCACCACATTTGGGCTCTGCTGAAAGAACGCAAAGACAATCGGGTGACCATGTTCAGTACCCAGTTTATGGATGAGGCAGATATACTTGCTGGTAGGTTACACTCTGCCATGTTCCTTGCACTGCAAAGAGGGAAATTTTCCACTGTGACAGGTTTATTAGATGCTATCAGGGTATGGTGTTGTCAGAACTTGCAGGAGAGCCTCAGAAGGGCCTGCTGTGGTGCCAAAAGAGGATTTAAAGCATATATATTAATGTAAACAAATATTGAAATATCCATGCATTAGATGGACATTAAGCTTCTCTTTTAAGTATGCTTATTAGTGTCTTTGTGACTTTTTTACCCTCTGTGTATTTTTTAAAGATAGGAAAGCTGTGATATCTAACGGGAGACTGAAATGCGTTGGCTCATCCCTGTTCTTAAAGAGAAAATGGGGCATTGGCTATCATTTAAGGTAGAGGATTTTGGTATTTATGTAGTGATGATACATTTTTCCACCACTAGGGGGAGCTCATCGCAGATGAATTTGTACAGCTCCTATTGGACACCATAAAACATTAATCTTCTGCTTCTGATCTCCCTCTGGTGGTAGCGGAATTTTGAAATTATTTCTATGTCTGTGTAATGTGATTTGGAGCTCGGTTTCGGAAAAATGAAGCTCTGACCCCTGTAAATAATATATTAAAAAATAATTGTCCACTGGAGTCTGAGTACTATATACGTTTTAATGTAAATGTGTTCTTATTGCTCTATATTAGTGGATTACAATAATCTGTTCTTCCTCTGGCAATGACCAGGATGCAGGTGATCCCGTCCTGTGACTCTGAACAGATGACCTCCATCATCAAGCAGCATATACCCAGCGCTAAGCTGTCCATGCAGAATGAGGAGCAGATCACCTACACATTGCCATTTGAAAACATGGACTGCTTCTCAGGTAATTAATACAACTCATATCACACACTGCCTAACTACAGTAGTATTACCAGCCCCAGATCACACTTAAGATAAAATATGACAAATTTCCACTAATTTGCATTTTAGATCTTTTTGCTCACCTGGACAGGCGTGTAGGACAGGACATTGTAACTTATGGAGTCTCCATGACCACACTGGATGATGTTTTCATCAAACTGGAAGGAGAAGCAGAACTTGAAAAAGGAGGTAAGGAGCATTGGAGCACAGTGGGGCTTCAGGATTTTCTTCTAAGAATACCACCTACTATAATACTGCCTTCTATTTACAAGAATATAACAACATAATACTGCCTCCTATGTACAGGAATATAACTACTATAATACTGTTCCTATGTACAAGAATATAACTACTATAATACTGCCTCCTATGTACAAGAATATAACTACTATAAAACTGCCTCCTATGTACAAAAATAGAACTACTATAATGCTGCTGCTATGTACAAGAATATAACTACTATAATACTGCCTCCTATGTACAAGAATATAACTACTTTGATACTGCTCCCTATGTACAAGAATATAACTACTATAATACTGCTCTTATGTACAAGAATATAACTACTATAATACTGCCTCCTATGTACAAGAATATATCTACTATAATACTGCCTTCTATTTACAAGAATATAACTACTATAATACTACTCCTATATACAAGAATATAACTACTATAATACTGCCTGCTATGTACAAGAATATAACTACTATAATACTGCTCCTATGTACAAGAATATAACTACTATGGGGGCGGAGCTTGGCTGTGAAGCTGAATGGCTGCTGTGTGCTGAGCTCCTCTCCTAGCTCGGTGTTTTGCCCCTTATTAGACGCTTCTGCTTTGCCTACCAATGGGGAAAATCGGCAGAGAAAGACCCAAGGATCATTCTGAACAGGCTCCACCACGCTCACATCAACCCGACATGGAGCAATTCCTCAAAAAACAAGCGAAACCGCGCCCTGCTGAGGCCTTAAAGATGGCGCCGAGCGCGCCTCCACCTTCAGACGCTGAAGACCCCACTGATGCGGGCAGTTTATCTGAGGCGTCCGAATGCCGCAGCGCTAGGAGGAGACCTAATATTTCTAAAACTGTCCTCAGAGAACTGTTGGCGACAGCTCTGGCTCCTCTATAGAAAGACTTGGAGGACATTAAGGACGACTTACGTGGCCTAGGCCATCGTGTCCTGGCGCTAGAATCATCGCAAGACGCCCTCCTCCAACATGAAGGCAAAGTTTGCTCTACGCTGCAATCGCATCGCGACCTACTCAACGACGCTCTTCTTCGCATCGAAGATCAAGAAAACAGGAGCCGGCGCCGCAATATTCGAATACGGGGCCTACCCGAAACCATTGCCGCGGAAGCTCTGCGCAAGGTTGCTGACGAAATCTTCGCTCAACTGCTGGGCCCCGAGAGGGCTGCCAAGGTGGTCATTGAATGGATCCACTGAGCACTGCGACCCAGGCCTAAACCAACTGACCCGCCGCGCGATGTTTGCGGCCTACTAAGTTTCATTGATACCGCGGACCTGCTGTGCGCCAGTAGGGAGACTGATGACCTGCGATACGCAGACTCCGCCATATTATTCTTCCAGGACTTGGCGCCCACCACTCTGGCCAAGAGGCGACTCCTGAAGCCCTTGTTGGACGCCTTAAGGGCCTCTTCTATACCTTTCCGCTGGCTGTACCCGTTCGGATTGGCCATCATGAAGAACGGCAAGCAACTTACTGTTCGTACTCCGTCGGATTTAGCCTTACTCTGGGATACTCTCGGCATCCCGCCTATTGATGTGCCATCTTGGCTCCCCGCGGACCAGGGGGATCCTCCACCTACTCCTCCTAAGTTTGACACTTGGACCGATGTCTCTCCGGGGAAACCAATGAGACCCAAGAAAGAGCGGGTCCGTACCTGAAGGGACTTACTACCCACATCTGATGGTTTCATCTATGGGTCTCATCCCTATGGCGACTATGGAGTAAAGTATATTGTCCTTGCTGTGGACTATCTCCATGTCACTGGTTTTCTACTTGCTCCTTTTGATTAGTCTTTGCACCATGCTAGTTATGTTTTATTGTTTTCTGGGCCTTTGCACTTTATAAGGAGAGTAGATCTATGCGACACTCAAGGCCTGTTGCCTCAGGGTCATGTTCTCGTACATGTTCATATATGTTTACTTTATGCTCTCCCCATTGTTCGTACTCTGCTGGGGCCACACCGACTTTTATGCCTTTGTGTATATGATATTCTCCCAACCCCTGTTTGCTCTCTCAGGGCTCTCAGATGTCCCACAGGGGCCCCCCCCTGATGGATCCCGGCATACTGCCGTGATGAAAAAGGATCCTCTGTATTTCAGGCGCCGTGTGGGACAGCTCTCGTTTATGTTTTTTATTATTCTCATTTTCTTACCCCTTGTGTTCCCCCCTCTCCCCTTCTTGTTCTGCTCGCTATCTAATAGTTATGCTGCTGCAGTTGGATCTGCTGGGAAGGCTCTGATATTGCTCACCTGTATGTTTTATAACCATGTCTAGTATTATCGTCTCCTCCCTCAACGCCAGAGGTTTGAATGAGCCGTGTAAGAGGTCGCAAATCATCTCTCAGCTGCTGAAATGTAAGTCCTCCATCATTTATTTACAGGAAACTCATTTTAGAACTACCAAGATTCCCAATTTACCCACATCTAGACTTAGTCAATGGTACCACAGTACCTATTCCTCAGCTAGCCAAGGAGTCAGTATTGCTGTGCATAAGGGTCTCCCCTTTAAGCTTCTGGCGTACTCCTCTGATCCTGAGGGGAGATACCTGTTTCTTAAAGGTCTCATCGCGGACACCCCAGTAACCCTTGCCAATATCTATGCCCCCAATAGAGGGCAGGTCCATTGGCTCCTTCAAATCCTCAAGCAATTGGAGACGTTCAGGGATGGCATGCTCATCTTGGGTGGAGACTTCAATGTGGCTTTGGAGCCCTCCTTGGACTCTTCCTCCAACAGTTCTAACATCACACAAAGACTCCTCCGGCGGTTAAAAATTGCCCTGAGGAAGCTGGATGTGAGGGACATGTGGCGCACCCTTAACCCTGCAGGCAGGGACTATACCTTCTACTCCCCAGCTAAAAATTCCTATCACCGGATAGACTACCTCTTCCTCTCCTCCGCCAAAGCACACTTGGTGATAAATGCCAAGATTGGCAATATATTGCTCTCCGACCACGCACCGATCTCGTTAGCTATTTCCCTCACCGAGCTCCCAAAGAAAGAATGGCTATGGCGTCTGAACGACACCCTGATCCAATCCCCCTCCAATGTGGCCAGGCTGACTTTTACCCTGTCTGACTTTTTCACACGTAACGTGGTGGGCTCACCTCCCCCTTCCCCTGCCATTGTCTAGGAATCGCATAAGGCCGTGGTGCGGGGTGAGCTCATCGCTATGGGGGCTCATTTGAAGAAGGTTCGCATGCGCGCCCAGGGTGATTTGATCTCGCGCATCACGGCACTTGAACTTTCTCACAAACGTTCCCAAGCAGAAGCAGTAGCACGAGAGCTATATGACGCAAGAAATGAGCTTAAAAACCTTTTGAACGCTACGTCGGCTAAAATGCTTATCCGCTCTAGATTTAAGACATATGCTCATGGAGATAGAGGCAATAAGCTAATGACTGCTCTGTGTAAAAAACAGCGGACGGATTCGTTCATACCCGCCATAAAGGACTCTACGAACGCACTGAAAAAAAACACACCAGACATAGCGTCTGCGTTCTGTGAGTTTTACTCCAAGCTATATAATTTGCCTCTACCTGCTCATGCCACTGCTCAGACTATTACTTCGGAAGCAAATGATTTTCTCAGCTCGCTTAGCCTTCCATCCTTAACCCCCTCACAGTCGGCTCAACTTCTCAACCCGATCACAGACTCAGAAATCTTGAAAGTGCTTTCATCCATCCCTTCAGGAAAAAGCCCCGGGCCCGACGGGTTTAATATTTCTTATTATAAAACTTTTAAGGATATCCTCGTTCCCCATTTTAGTACCCTCTGTAACCACCTCCTATCTGGAGGCTCTTTACCACCGCAGTCCCTCATGGCCCATGTCACTATTCTCCCGAAAGAAAATAAGGACCCCTTGGAATGTGGCAGTTACCGCCCTATTTCCCTGCTTAATGTAGACGTTAAGTGGTGGGCGAAGATTCTTGCCCAACGGCTCCAACTCTTGCTACCAGACATTATTCAGGGGGAGCAGGTGTGGTTTGTCCCTGGCAGACGGGGCTGTGAAAATACGGTTCGTCTATTGCATTTGATGTCCTGGGCGCGTTCCAATAACAAACCTCTTGTGCTTCTGAGCACTGACGCTGAAAAGGCATTCGACAGGGTCGGTTGGCAATTTATGTCTCTGACCCTGTCGAGGTTTGGCATACCTGCTCAATTCATAGATGCCATTCTCACGCTTTATAAGACCCCGTCTGCCAGGGTCAAAGTAAACGGTACCCTCTCCTCGACCTTTGCTATATCTAATGGCACCAGGCAGGGATGCCCACTCTCACCGACCCTCTTTGTCCAGGTAATGGAGACGTTGTTATGCAAAATCCGCCAGTCCCCCGAGATAGAAGGCGTCACTGTGGGTTCCCAAAACCACCTGACAGCTGCATTTGCAGATGACCTCTTAATTATGACCTCAAACCCTATAATATCTTTCCCGAAATTGCTCTCCCTTTTTGAAAGCTTTGGACGTATCTCCAACTTCAAAATAAATTACACTAAATCTATGGCTATGAATGTTTCTTGCCCCACCGCGGTAATCGATACCCTGCGGCATTCAACACCTTTTAAATGGGCCCAAACGGATATTCCCTTTTTGGGTATTCAGGTTACAGTCGACCCCAAGAACCTCTTTACCTCAAACTATGCCCCGCTCCTGCAATCAGTTCGGTCCCATCTACAATCTCTAAAATTGCCCTTTGTGTCTTGGGTTGGGAGGAAAAACTATCTAAAAACTTATATTGTCCCCAAATTTTTGTACCTTATACAAACCCTGCCCATATGGGTTCCCCATTCGTTTTTTGTGGAGACTAGCCGGGTGCTGTCATTCTTTCTTTGGAAGGGTCGCTCCCCTAGAATAGCGTACAACATCCTTACGAGGGAGAGGAGGTTCGGTGGTATTGGTATGCCAGATATACATCTGTATTATAAAGCTAACCTTATTGGCAGAGGCATTGGCCTCCTTGTAGGAAACCCGACTAGTATCTGCTCACACCTGGAAAGAGAATTAATCACTGTTCGGGAAAAACTGGTCCTTTGGTGGGTGCGCGCATGTCCCTCATCATCCACTAAGATCTCAGTGCTGTGGAGGGGGCTCCTCCTTGTGTGGTCATCGCTATACCGGGCGGGACTGTTGCACTTTCCTAACCCCGAGCTACCGTTGTCACTTTTACACCCTTTCATCCACCCTGCAGTCGGCATTCCTTCTGGCGTCTGGGCACTCTTAGCTCATCACACTTTGACGGATGGTCTCTGCCCCCTTTACGCACCTTTTTGGATTTAAGAAAGATATACGCCACCTGAAATTAAACATACCTCTCTGCCCCTCCTTGACTTGGCTAGAACAGAAGTTACAGTCTGACCGCCCCCCCAGCAGACCTCTCTCTATTCTATATAGAGAGCTTTTATCCTCATCTCAGGTAGAGCTACGCTACCTTAGCTCATGGGAAAAGGAATTATCTCTTCATCTCAGTGACCCGGAAAAAGCTTTCATCTTGACCCACTCACATGGCTTTAGCAGATGTGTTAGGATTCAAGAGAATACCTACAAGCTTCTTTCTCGCTGGTACAAAACACCAGAATTCCTACACAGTATCAATCCAGAGATTCCAGAGGTCTGCTGGAGGTGCGGCACGGGGGTGGGCTCACTCTCACACATATGGTGGTTTTGCTTGAAGATACGCCAGTTTTGGGATCAGGTTGAATCCAAAATTAACTCAATCTGCTCCACCTCTGTGTCTCTGGACCCGAAATTAATCCTTTTATGGTGCCCTAATCCCACTCTGACTCCGTCTAGGCATAACCTCCCTACCACTCTTATAACAGCAGCTCGCTTATTAGTGCCTTTCCTATGGAAAAACACATCCCCGCCCTCTCTTCAGCATTGGATTGAAAAAGTTGATCAGATCTCGCGTTTTGAAGAATTGGCCCATTGGGAATCTTACACTCACTCCAAATTCCTTAAGACATCGCTTCCATGGAGATCCTTTCGATCATTGGTTCATTGAAGCAGTTGCCTGCAGAACTTACCTTCCCTTCCTCCCCCCCCTCCCCTCCCGATTTCCCTACCATCCTTCTTTCTTTCTATCTATCCTTTTTACTGATTTGTTTGATTTGATACTATTATTTGCACTGTCTATATGTGTCTCTGTGATGCTCAAGTTCTTTTTGCACCTTTGTCCGGTGAGATAGTATACATGCTGATATTTTCTCGCATTGAAGATGCCTCTGCTTATTTACATGCTATTGCTTGTTACATGCTGAATGTATATCTCTTTGGATATTGTTATTTTTGACCTCAATAAAAAGAGATTTGGTTAAGAATATAACTACTATAATACTGCTTCCTATGTAAAAGAATATAACTATTATAATACTGCTCCTATGTACAAGAATATAACTACTATAGGGGGCGGAGCTTGACCGCCGACTGAGCCGGACGCATGTGAGGGAGCTCCTCTCCTCATCATCCTGCAAAGCAGTTTATTAAGCGGCTCAACTTAACTCAGCATGGGCAAAGTGGGCAGGTGGGTCCCTAAAGACACAGTGGATCCCACTAGACCAGAAAGAAGCCCCTCCGACATGGAAAAATACCTAAATAAGCGGCCAGCAGTCCCGGCAGCGGAGCCTCCCAAGATGGCGCCGCCGGATGCGGAGGACGGAGCGCAAGAGCAGGACAGGCCTAAGAGCCCCCGTGCTGGTGGAGACACTAGATCAACTCATGAGGCCTCGGAGCCGCTAACGCGCCACTTTCTGCAACAGACCCTGTCCTCGGCTCTGTCCTCGGCCTTAGCCCCTGTGATCCAGGACCTTTCAGAAATAAAAGGGGACTTGAAGCACATTGGCAATCGGGTAGAAATACTTGAAAACTCGCAGTCTGCCCTCCTGACGCATGCACGCGCGCTGGGAGACAACCATGCTGCCTATATATCCTCCCTGGTCTCTGTCTACTCTCTCCTGGAAGACCAGGAAAACAGGAGCAGGCGGAAGAATGTTCGCCTCATTGGCCTCCTTGAGACCGTTCCCCATGAGGATCTACCAGCGGCTATGAACGCCATTTTCACGGAGCTTTTGGGCGAGGCTCGCGCCTCTGAGGTGGTGATAGAGAGAGTACATCGCTCACTGAGGCCTAAACCTAAAGAGGGAGAGCAGCCGAGGGATGTCGTTTGCGGACTATTAAGGTACATTGATACCGCAGCCATCTTCAAATCGGCCAGAGACCGCAAAGAAATATGCTTTGACACAGTCAAAATACTCCTCTTCCAGGACCTTGCGCCCTCAACCCTGAACAAACGTAGGGCCCTCCGCCCTATCACTGATCTGCTGAGAACCAGGAGGATCCCGTTCAAATGGCTGTTCCCCTTTGGCCTCACCTTCTCATCGGAGGGAAAGAGATGCACAATACGCTCCCCTTGTGATCTACCTGCGGCCTGGGACTTGCTCAACGCTACACCACAGGACATACCCTCCTGGCTGCCTTCGGCTGAACTTGGGGTCCCGCTGCCTGACCTTCCGGAGGTATCCCGCTGGTCCAATGTCCCGCCAAGGAAGAAACCGACGTCCAGACCCAAGGACCGCTGAGGGACCCGAGACCGGATGGGCCCACTATACTTTCCTCTATTCCGTCAGGGGACGCTGGACTAGAGCCTCACATACCTGCGTTTATTGGCCTAATAGACGTCCCCTTACACCACAAGAACTGTGAGGGCCGGATGCATGTCCTTGAACGCCCGGTTTATTCTCTATGTTACTCATGTTGCACTTAAGTCTTGTTCACACAGGCGCTGCTCGGAGCACTGCTCCCCTAGCGCGGACAGTACTTGCTTTGCCTACTATTGCTCTGAATGTTTTATTGCTTGTATGTTCCACAAGTTTGAGCCTTTTTACAGACCCAGATCTTACTGGGTATCATTATGTTCTTGTGCTTTGCAGGAGGGTGTACTCGCTATGCTGTTGCGACAACTAGTTAGTCGCCACAAAATGCCGGCACTCCCCCCCCCCCGAACCTGGTTTTTAGGTTCAGCACACTTCTCTGGTGCTCCACGCACGTTTGCACTGTTCCATATCTAATGATGTGTTTGGTTTCATCCCCCTTGGTTCTCTTGGTCTGTCTCATAAGCCTTTTTGCGCCTTTTGATATATACCCCCCATGGGAATGGCACTGAAGTGCACCTCTCTCAATGTGAGAGGTTTTAACACTCCCCAAAAGAGGTCACAGATCTCCCGTCTTATGCGGAGCTCTCATGCTGATATCTGTTTCCTACAGGAACTTCACTTTAAGACAACCCGCATACCCAACCTCCCTTCTTTCTACTTTAGACACTGGTATGTGAGCACCTATGACAAAGCATCTAGAGGAGTGGGCATAGCTATTGCTAAATATGTTCCTTTTGTACTTTCAGCTCTAAAGCAAGACCCTGAAGGCCGCTTTGTCTTCGTCAAGGGCAAGATAGGTAACGAGATGGTCACACTGGTAAGCCTTTATGCACCGAACAGAGGTCAGTTCAAATGGTTATCCTCCACATTGTCGCTGTTATCCACCTTTGCTGAGGGGGTGTGGCTGGTGGGTGGTGATATCAATGTGGCGCTAAACCCGTCCATCGACGCGTCTGATGGCTCCTCGCAGCTGACGCAGGCTGATCTGGGACGTATTAATAAGTGCTTCTCTAGGGCCCATTTAGTAGATACATCGCGGTTGCTACACCCATCCGACCGAGATTTTACATTTTTCTCACCGGCTCATAAAGTGCACACACGGCTAGACTACATATTTCTCTCAGATAGTCATATGGGCCGTTTGGTAGCGTCATCTATAGGCTCCATAACGGTTTCTGATCACGCCCCGGTGTCCACTTCCCTTCATTTAGGGAACCTCCCTTGCCCTACCAGACAGTGGCGTCTCAATGAAACTCTGCTGGACAGAGATGCGGATAGGGCTGCGGTCGCCCAGAGGTTGAGATGGTTCTTCACAGAAAACACCACAGAAGACGTATCCGTCCCTACGATATGGGAATCACATAAATCAGTACTAAGGGGGGAACTTATAGCGCTAGGAAGTAGAGTGAAAAGAGACAGACAGAATACATTGCAATCACTCCTGGCCCGGATTGCGGCATTGGAGTCTGTGCATAAGAGATCCAGGGCGCAATCCTCACAAGAAGAGCTGGTTCAACTTAGAAAGGAACTTAAGGACCATCTCAACCTCTGCAATGCCAAGGCGTACCAATATGCTAAATTCCGCTTCTATGCCCATGGAGACAAGGGGACTAGACTGATGTCCTCCTTGGTAAAACAAAGGAAGGAAGCTTCTTTTATATCTGCCATTAAAACGACAGATGGGCGCCTGGTCCATAACACAACTGAAATTGCCTCTGAGTTCCAAAGGTTTTATAGTGCCCTGTATGGACTGGGAGATCCTAGTGGGGACTCAGACATAGAAGGTTTCCTTAAAGACCTGCAGCTGCCCTTTCTCCATGACTCAGATAAAGATTCTTTACTAGCCCCTATCACAGAGGATGAGGTGAGAAAAATACTAGCTTCCATGCCTCTAGGAAAAGTCCCGGCCCTGATGGCTTCCCTGTGGGATATTATAAGAAATTCGTGGATATTCTGGCTCCCCACCTGACCCTATGGTGCAATGCTCTATTGACGGGCTCCCATCTACATAGACAATCCTTGGAAGCAACTGTTACCATATTACCAAAAGGAGGCAAGGACCCGTGCCAATGCGGCAGTTACCGCCCCATTTCCCTCCTTAATGTCGATGTTAAGATCTGGGCAAAGATACTGGCGAACAGATTAGGCTCCCTCCTTCCCAAACTTATCCACCCAGATCAGTCGGGCTTTGTCCCGGGTAGAGAAGGAAACCACAACTCATGTAGACTATTGTCGCTGATCCAATTGGCCAAGGCTAAACAGATCCCTCTTGTCCTGTTGGGCATAGATGCGGAGAAGGCCTTCGACAGGGTGAGCTGGAGATTCTTAGAGAAGACACTGGAGAAATTTGGGATCCCTGTCCAGTTTCGTAAGGCCATCATGACCCTTTATGAATACCCCAGTGCCCGTATCAGAGTTAATGGGACCTTATCACCTCCCTTCTCTATTAAGAATGGGACACGGCAGGGATGCCCACTGTCGCCGACCCTTTATGTCTTGGCTATGGAAACCCTTCTCCAGGCCATAAGGGAACATCCTGGGGTTAAAGGTGTGCAAATGAATAAGAGCTCCCCAGAATATATTAACGCAGCATACGCGGATGATCTATTGGTAATGATCTCAAACCCTGTCGAGGCCTTCCCGCATCTCCTTGCTCTGTTTGACCGCTATGGACAAATCTCAAATTTCAAGGTTAACCACACTAAGTCTGTGGCTGTTAATATATCAGCACCTCCGGCGGTGATTGCGACATTGAGATCCTCCACCCCCTTTGTGTGGCAGTCTTCGCACCTCTCTTATTTGGGAATTAAAATCCCGGCTGATCTGGGCCAGCTGTACCACTTAAATTATGACCCATTAGTGAAAGACACTCAACAGCAATTACACTCCCTTCGCATCCCGTACGTCTCTTGGATAGGGCGTAAAAACTTTTTAAAGGCTTTTGTTGTGCCAAAATTCTTATACATACTGCAAATGATCCCTATGTTCTTACCGCTTCCGTTCTTTGTGAAGGTCCGCAGGTTATTCAGCACCTTTCTGTGGAGCGGCAAGGGAGCTAGAATATCCCACAACACGCTAGTCCGTAACAAGAGACAGGGAGGCATCGACATGACAGATGTGCACCTCTACTATAGAGCTATACACCTTAAAAGGTGGGTGCAGCTACAGGTCCCGGCATACCGCACATGGGGAGGAGATGTGGAGTTAGCGCAGCTTTCCCAGAAACAAAAGGTGGGCTTGTGGGGTGTCGGACCTTCGACACTTAAATCACAAGTACTGCTCAGAGGCACGGCTCAGGTGATGAGCACTCTGATAAAGGGGGGTAACATCCTCAACAACCCTTCCCCTCTTATGCCAGCTGATCTGCTCCCCTTATACATTAGGTCGAATGAGACACAGGCTCCCCTGATCTGGCGCAAGATGTCTACATTTTCTGTTCAAGAACTTTTGGAGGGTGCGTCAGTGGGACTCCCTGATTCGCATCCACTGAGCCACACCCTCTCGACAATTAATTTTTTGGAGGCCATTGAACTTAACTCTATTTGTAAGCCACTTCTTGACGGAGACAAACATAAGGCCGATAAGACATGGTTGGAAAAGGTAATGTCCCTGGTGTCTGCCCCTCGTAGGATGATTTCTCTCTTCTACTCTACTTTGGCTACCCCCAGCACCACCGGGATCCCGCATTACCTGAGACTCTGGGCATCGGAGCTAAACATTGACCTGTCGAAGACAGATGTTAAGCGTATCCATAATAATGCCCATGGGTTTTCCAGATGTACAAGGATTCAGGAACACTCATATAAGGTTCTAACTCAATGGTATCAGACACCAAAAAGTTTGTTTGATAAGGGACTGCGGGACTCGGACCGGTGCTGGAGGTGCAAAGGGGGCACAGGGAATCTGTCCCATATCTTCTGGTCTTGCCCGGAGATTCGTTCTTTCTGGACGCAGGTTTCAGACACTATTAAAAATATTACAGGTACCGAGGTCCCGCTATCAGCCTCCTTAGTGCTGCTCTGGCTCCCCACCCCTGCTCTCACTCCATCCAAGGGAAACCTCTGCACTCATTTAATTCAGGCAGCTAGACTGCTGATCCCTCAGAGATGGTTACAAACAGACTCACCCACGTTAGACCATTGGATTCATAAAGTAGATCTCATCTGCCGGATGGAGGAATTGGCGGGCTGGGAGGCCAGGGAGCATGGTAAATTCAAGAGGATCTGGGAACCGTGGATGAAGTTTAGGGAAAAGTAGGGACTACAGGTGCTCCTTCACTCTGGCTCGGCTAGAGAGGGAGCAATGTCGATACCCAGCAAGACCTCTGATCTGATTCAATCCTCATGGGGCGCAAACCCCTATTACTCTTGATCGACACACTTTGCTTTGGTGATTTGAAGCTCTGACCGACAGACCAAGACTTACCTACTCCCCCCCCCCCAATCCCTTCCTTTCCTCTCTCCTCTTCCCTCCTTCCCGCTGCCCTCCCCGGATCCCTCTCCCTGGTTTTTCCCTGTTGTTTGTTTTGAATTTGTTGAATATGTACCTTGAGCCTACCAGCTTTCAATGTGTTACTTGACGGCTAGTCTTCTGTGTAGGAACACACTCAATTGTGGACACCCCGCTCAATGATCCATGCACTTTCCTGATTTCTGCTATGAGTGTACATCCTGTAACGCACCTTGTCTGTATACTGTTTCTGCTATCCTCAGAATTATTATTTTTGTGACACATTATACGTATGCTTTTATTCACAATAAAAAGATAATTGACAAAGAATATAACTACTATAATACTCCATCCTATGTACAAGAATATAACTACTATAATACTGCTTCTATGTACAAGAATATAACTACTATAATACTGCTTCCTATGTAAAAGAATATAACTATTATAATACTGCTCCTATGTACAAGAATAACTACTATAATACTGCTCCTCTCCTATGTACAAGAATATAACTACTATAATACTGCTCCTGTGTACAAGAATATAACTACTATAATACTGCCTCCTATGTATAAGAATATAACTACTATAATACTGCTCATATGTACAAAAATATAACTACTATAATACTGCTCTTATGTACAAGAATGTAACTACTGTAATACTGCCCCTATGTACAAGAATATAACTACTATAATACTGCCCCTATGTACAAGAATAGAACTACTATAATACTGCTCTTATGTACTAGAATATATACTATAATACTGCCTCCTATGTACAAGAATATAACTACTATGATACTGCCTCCTATGTACAAGAATATAACTACTTTGATACTGCTCCCTATGTACAAGAATATAACTACTATAATACTGCCTCCTATGTACAACAATATAACTACTATGATACTGCTCCTATGTACAAGAATATAACTACTATAATACTGCTCCTATGTATAAGAATATAACTACTATAATACTGCTCCTATGTACATGAATATAACTGCTATAATACTGTGATACATCATAGATTACAGTGTGTTCGGCCAGGATCAGCAGATGGCAGATGACACCTTCTCAGCAGAAATGGAGGAGTCTCTCTTACTGATGTCAGACTCGGGAAGTGCGACACTAAGCGATTTCCCGCTCTGGAGACAACAAGTACTGGCCTCTGCACGGATTCGATACCTGAAGCTGAAACATGACAGAAAAATCCTCAGATCCATGTGAGTGGTGACACATACAAGACGTTAAAGGCATTGGCCCACAAAACACAGGGAATAGGTGGATGATCGGTGGCGGTCCGACCACTGGGACCCTCACTGATCAGAGAACAGGGCTCCTAGGTTTCTCTGTATATATCAGTGTGTACATGTGCGTTTTTTTTCTTCTTTTCCAGAGTCCTGATCTTTGCCCTGTTCATTCTTCCAGCCATTGCGCTCATCATATTCACCAGTGTGCTACCTTTAATGTATTCTCTGGATCTTTCTCCAAATCTCTACTTCTCCAGACCAAGGGATCGATTCCATGGCTACTACACCAACCTCCTGGTCCACAATAACACAGGTAGCCATATTGATCTTGAAGGACAAATTAATGGAGCTTGGGGTTGTTATTCAGCTTTTCCTGACTCCTGAATGGTCAGTATATGACTATATGTAAGCATATCATGTATCATTGCTGCAGGGGTCTGGGAAAGCTGAACAGAACCCCTCTGATTGATGTAACGGCAGCCTCTTTGGCCGTCACAAAGCTTTACCAGACCCAGATATATCCATAAGCAGTGGTGTAATATGGGGGATGGCCAGAGGGGCAGTTGCCCCAGGCACCAAATTGCAGGGAACGCCAGGGTTGACGGAGGGGCACAGGAGCCAATGGTACTTGTCCCTGCTGTTCAATCTTATAGGCCAAAGGCTGAGGCCTATGAGGCGGTGGAACAGTACTGGTGGTCGCAATGACATCATGGCAACCTCTTATGCTGGGGCTCAGGCGGCATGATGACATCATCTTTCCACCTAAAACCCAGTGCAGGTGGTCATGCATCACTAGTCATGACCACCTGCACCAGGACGCAGGCAACCAGGTCCTGCAGATGGAAGAGGCTTGCATTGCACATGGCAGGAGTGAGATTGGTATTTTGGGTCTTTTTTGTTTGTTTGTCAATACAGGGAGGGGGCATTAAATGTAGAGAATGCACTACAGGGGGCATTATGTGTACAAAGGGCACTATGGGGGGAAATTATATGTATAGAGGGGCATTATATGTACAGAGGACACTACACAGGGCATTGTATGTACATGGGTAACCATAGGGGGCTTTATATGTACAGAGGCAACTACGGGGGACATTATATGTAGCGAGGGCACAACAGGGGGGCATTATGTGTTCAGAGGGCACAACAGGGGGCATTATATGTGCAGAGGGCACAACGGGGGGCATTATATCTACAGAGGGCACAACTGGGGAATTATATGTACAGAGGGCACTGGGGGCATTATATGTACAGAGGGCACTAAAGGGGGCATTATATATACATATGGCACTATGGGGCAATATTCTTACTGAGGGCACTGTGGGGGCATTATATTTACTGAGGGCACTATGAGGGGCATTATATCACAGAGATCTACAGTGGGGCATTATATTTATTGAGGGCACTGCGGAGCATTATGTCTACTGAGGGCACTACAAGGGGCATTATAACTACTGGGGCCTAAATAGGTATGAGTTGAGGCATAAAATGAGTGTTCTGCATGTCCAATTATGCAGAAACAAGTTATGATCAGGAGAAGTCATCATAGTGATCTGTTCAGGAGTGAAAAAAAAAGGAAACAAAATGACTCCAGTCAGAGAAGACATTACCTGTAAGTCACTGAGTGGGGCCTAAATGATAGTAGTAATGACTGGGACCTACAGTTGTGTTCAAAATTATTCAACCCCCAATGCTGTAAAGGGTTTTAGGGAATTTAGTGTACATTTGTAATTGTGTTCAGAATGAAATCTTACAAGGACTTTTTAAAGAACCAAATGCAACTAAAATGACATCAATTGTTTTTGTAATACAGTATTAAATGTTTTTTTTTGTGATTTCTTCATTGACACAATTATTCAACCCCTTAAAGACGACCACTCTTAAGAACAGAGGTTCTTTCAAGTGTTTTCGATCAGGTAATGAAAACCCCTCTGGATGTCAAGGAGCAGCAATCAAGCAGAATAAGCACCAATTAGGCAGATGTAAAATGACTGTGATACTCAGCTCCTTCTAGACATTTACTGGTGTGTTTACAGACATGGTGAAGTCAAGAGAATGGTCCAGGAAGACAAGAGAAGAGGTGATTTCTCTTCACAGGAAGGGCAATGGCTATAAGAAGATTGCAAAGATGTTACACATACCAAGAGACACCATAGGAAGCATCATTCGCAAATTCAAGGCAAAGGGCACTGTTGAAACGCTACCTGGTCGTGGCAGAAAGAAGATGCTGACTTCGACTGCTGTGCGCTACCTGAAGCGCAAAGTGGAGAAAAGTCCCCGTGTGACTGCTGAGGAACTGAAAAAAGATTTCTCAGATGCGGGTACTGAAGTTTCAGCTCAGACAATAAGGTGCACACTGCGTAATGAAGGCCTCCATGCCAGAACTCCCAGGCGCACCCCCTTGCTGTCTCCAAAGAATAAGAAGAGTCGACTTCAGTATGCCAAAAGTCATGTGGACAAACCACAAAAGTTTTGGGATAGTGTTCTGTGGACTGATGAAACAAAATTAGAACTGTTTGGGCCCATGGATCAACGCTATGTTTGGAGGAGGAGGAACAAGGCCTATGAAGAAAAGAACACCTTGCCTACTGTGAAGCATGGCGGGGGGGTCAATCATGCTTTGGGGCTGTTTTGCTTCTACAGGTACAGGGAAGCTTCAGCGTGTGCAAGGTACCATGAATTCTCTTCAGTACCAGGAGATATTGGATGAAAATGTGATGCAGTCCGTCACAAACCTGAGGCTTGGGAGACGTTGGACCTTTCAACAGGACAACGATCCCAAGCATACCTCCAAGTCCACTAGAGCATGGTTGCAGATTAAAGGCTGGAACATTTTGAAGTGGTCATCGCAGTCACCAGACTTAAATCCGATTGAGAACCTCTGGTGGGACTTAAAGAAAGCAGTTGCAGCGCGCAAGCCTAAGAATGTGACTGAACTGGAGGCTTTTGCCCATGAAGAATGGGCGAAGATACCCGTAGATCGCTGCAAGACACTTGTGTCAAGCTATGCTTCACGTGTAAAAGCTGTTATAACTGGAAAAGGATGTTGTACTAAGTACTAAGATTGAATGTCCCTTGGGGGTTGAATAAAACTGATAATGATGTGAGCACAGAAAAGACATTTGTGGTTATTTCATTATAAATGTTATGTTATATTTGTCTGACTTACAAGGGCCTCTTTGATTTAATTGTAAACAAGATGACTGAAATGATCAAAATCAATGTCAAACTGACCAAAACACTCAATTTCAGTGGGGGTTGAATAATTTTGAACACAACTGTAAATGGGTATGGTCATGGTGGAACAGTATTATTTGGCTTTTATATAGTGTTATTATTGATCATTTTAGTCTTGGTATACTATGTGGCATGGTTCCATAAAAAGCGGCACAATACTTGGCTTGCCCCGGTTGCTGGGAACCCACGCCACGCCACTGTCTATGAGACAGTTGAATGTTAAAATTGACTACAGATTTTCTTCTCGTCGCCACCCGCACCCCCATCCAGGCTCCCCTATAGAAGACTTTGTCCAGGCCGTGAGAGCGCAGGATATCGTGGTTGATGTTGTTGATGGAGAATATGATCTAAACACTGAAAAATACAAGGGAGCCATTGAGGTCTCTCGTGGAGAAAAGGTCAGTCACCCTTTTAATTAAGGGTTACATCTATCAGGGGTTGATGCCCAGAAGCAGGGGACAAAGTATTTAAAGGGGTTGTGCCATAAACTACTTTTCCTCTAAAGTTTATTTTAATCAGTTACTCTATCTCCCATTGGGTTGTTTTTCCCCCCCAAATCTACCTCATTTGCAGTTTTCTCCTATCCCCCATGCTTGAATCCTACTTCCTGGTTTGTCATGTGCCTGCTGTCCCATCACGCCTTAGGGCAGTGAGGTGTGTCCTGACAACCACACCCCTTGCTTCCTACATCCTACATTACAAGGTGCCAGTGCAGGACGTAACCAACCGAATCGAAACTGATTTGCCACAGGGCGCAATGGTTGGCTAATAGCTTTAGACTAAGGCAGTTTTTATAATTGGTGGTATTTGGAGAAAGTGATATAACAGCGATATCTGATGGGCGGGATGCATTTATATTAGTAGCACAACCCCTTTAAGGGTCCATTCACATGTCCGCAAAATGGGTCCACATCCGTTCCGCAATTTTGCGGAACGGATAGGGACCCATTCATTTTCAATTGGGCTGGAATGGATGCGGACAGCACACTATGTGCTGTCCGCATCCGCGTTTCCGGATCCGCTCTTCCGTTTCCGCATAAAAATAGAACATGTCCTATTCTTGTCCGTAATAGTGGAGAAGAATAGGCATTTTCTATTATAGTGCAGGCCAGGTGCGGATCCGCAAAACACTTACGGACGTGTGAATGGAGCCTTATGGTAATGATGAAATTATAGCTTTGTGTAGCCGCCATTAGGAGAGCTCACCGCATGCAATTTAATTATCGAGGTCAAGGGCGGCTGTATAAAAATGTAATTAGCGCCCTCTAGTGGTGACTGCAATTATTTTTAAGGGACACTTGACCAAAATTTCATATTACTTAGATACCGTATATGCTCCCATTTTATAATTTTTTTTATTTTTGCAGGGCTATAGCTTTCAGATTGTTGGAAACACCAAAGCAATTAACGTATTACCCGTACTTGTGAACGTCATCAGCAATGCTTTCCTGAAGATGTCCCAGTCTGCGAACCTCATCCATGTCTGGAACAATCCCATACTACATGTACGTAATGGGTGGACGCGTTCATTTCAATGGAAATAAAGAGAGGTTTTTTTTTTTTTCTCTTTCTGGGAAAGCTGGGTAACGGCCAGCATGGCTCCCATAGGGGTTGTGACTCAGCTTCGATATCATAACCCGGCCAATCTGCCATTGTGAAAGCTGAATGACAGCCCCCAATGGGAGAAGGAATGGCAGGCAAACGGGTTGTCACCCAACTTTCTCAGAGACCTTTCTAACAAGACAATAGGTGAATAAGTTTACATTTTGGTCAATTATTTAGTCTGACAAACGCTAAATTGTGACTTTTCTTTTGTAGGAGAATCAAAATGATTTCGGTATGATTCTGAATTACATGACAGTAATGTACACCATGTTCGCTGCCAGTCTCTCCCCTCACTTTGCCATGAGCAGCATCAGTGACAATAAGGTGAGTAATGTGCCCAATGCCAGGCACATGCCGCTACAGCCTCCAGTTTTCGCTGCTAGCTGCCAGCCCTGGGACGACTCAGAAACCTAACCACGTGACTTTGATTTCTCTAGATCAAAGCTCGGTGCCAGCTGCGGTTATCTGGCCTCTTCTCATCAGCGTACTGGCTCGGCCAAGGTTTAGTGGACATCACTTTCTATTGTCTCCTGCTGTACCTGTTGACAGCACTATATTTTGCTTTTAACCACCACATCGTCTTATCGTTTGGGGCGGCCATGTTGCTGGTGAGTAATTGGAAGGAGTTTTTTCACAATCCTGTATTATATTCCAGAGCTGCGCTAACTGTTCTGCTGGTGGAGTCACTGTGCGTACACATGTACACAGTGACTCCACCAGCAGAACAGTGAGGGCAGCTCTGACGTATAATACAGGATGTAACTCAGGATCAGTACAGGATAAGTAATGTAATGTATGTACAGTGACTGCACCAGCAGAATAGTGAGTGCAGCTCTGGAGTATAATACAGGATGTAATTCAGGATCAGTACAGGATAAGTAATGTAATATATGTACACAGTGACTCCGCCAGCAGAATAGTGAGTGCAGCTCTGACGTATAATACAGGATGTAACTCAGGATCAGTACAGGATAAGTAATGTAATGTATGTACACAGTGACTGCACCAGCAGAATAGTGAGTGCAGCTCTGGAGTATAATACAGGATGTAACTCGGGATCAGTAAAGGATAAGTAATGTAATGTCTGTGCACAGTGACTCCACCAGCAGAATAGTGAGTGCAGCTCTGGAGTATAATACAGGATGTAACTCAGGATCAGTACAGGATAAGTAATGTAATGTATGTACACAGTGACTGCACCAGCAGAATAGTGAGTGCAGCTCTGCGGTATAATACAGGATGTAACTCAGGATCAGTACAGGATAAGTAATGTAATGTATGTACACAGTGACTCCACCAGCAGAATAGTGAGTGCAGCTCTGGAGTATAATACAGGATGTAACTCAGGATCAGTACAGGATAAGTAATGTATGTACACAGTGACTCCACCAGCAGAATAGTGAGTGCAGCTCTGGGGTATAATACAGGATGTAACTCAGGATCAGTACAGGATAAGTAATGTAATGTATGTACACAGTGACTGCACCAGCAGAATAGTGAGTGCAGCTCTGAAGTATAATACAGGATGTAACTCGGGATCAGTAAAGGATAAGTAATGTAATGTCTGTGCACAGTGACTCCACCAGCAGAACAGTGAGTGCAGCTCTGGAGTATAATACAGGATGTAACTCAGGATCAGTACAGGATAAGTAATGTAATGTATGTACACAGTGACTGCACCAGCAGAATAGTGAGTGCAGCTCTGCGGTATAATACAGGATGTAACTCAGGATCCGTACAGGATAAGTAATGTATGTACACAGTGACTCTACCAGCAGAATAGTGAGTACAGCTCTGGAGTATAATACGGGATGTAACTTAGGATCAGTACAGGATAAGTAATGCAATGTATGTACACAGTGACTGCACCAGCAGAATAGTGAGTGTAGCTCTGGAGTATAATACAGGATGTAACTCAGAATCAGTACAGGATAAGTAATGTAATGTATGTATACAGTGACTCCACCAGCAGAATAGTGAGTACAGCTCTGGAATATAATACAGGATGTAACTCAGGATCAGTACAGGATAAGTAATGTAATGTGTGTACACAGTAACTCCTCCAGCAGAATAGTGAGTGCAGCTCTGGAGTATAATACAGGATGTAACTCAGGATCAGTACAGGATAATTAATGTAATGTATGTACACAGTGACTACACCAGCAGAATAGTGAGTGCAGCTCTGGAGTATAATACAGGATGTAACTCAGCATCAGTACAGGATAAGTAATGTAATGTATGTACACAGTGACTGCACCAGCAGAATAGTGAGTGCAGCTCTGGAGTATAATACAGGATGTAACTCAGGATCAGTACAGGATAAGTAATGTAATGTATGTACACAGTGACTGCACCAGCAGAATAGTGAGTACAACTCTGGAGTATAATGCAGAATGTAACTCAGGATCAGTACAGGATAAGTAATGTATGTACACAGTGACTCCACCAGCAGAATAGTGAGTGCAGCTCTGGAGTATAATGCAGAATGTAACTCAGGATCAGTACAGGATAAGTAATGTAATGTATGTACACAGTGACTGCACCAGCAGAATAGTGAGTGCAGCTCTGCAGTATATTACATTTTCTTACAAGATCAGTCACATAATGTGCTTATAAAGTCACTCATTATTTTCTGTAGACTCTATCTTCTATACAAAGCTTCTTACAGGTGACCATACGCTGTATATGGCAGTGTATAATATGTGTAATCTCATCTTCCCAGGTCGTCAGCATCATCACCTACAGCGCAGCGATGGTCTTCTACGTCTACATATTTGCTTTTCTTTTTGGGAAGAATAAAACCCATTTTGACTCCTGGTCCTTGTTCTTTGTGGTTGTAAGTAATCAATTCTCGTTCATGTGGGGATTCACGGGAGCAGAATACAAGCCACAAGCATAGACGGAAGCCTCTGTCATATCTCTTACGTGACACTATGGGCCACACTTCTAGAAGCGCAGCCTCTTGTCGATCACAGCCAGCTGACCATACAAGAGGCTGCTGTATACTGCGCCGATATACCGCTGACTGTACCTGTATGGCAATGACCAGGGATTCAAACTGGATCAAGCATTGTTCGAAGGGATGAGCTCTACGATCATTCATTTTACGTTCTTCTTCTCTCTTTCAGACTTCCTTTGCTCCCTTGGCCATCGTGGACTTGATGAGCAAATACATTCCGGGTGAAGGCATCCTGTATAGCTTAATCTTTCCCAGCAGTAGTCTTGGAGGAATCCTGTTGAATATAGTAAGTGATATAAAATTTTGTAGCCCTTTTTGCATTCTAATGTCGAGCAGGTGCCCTAAGCCCATCGGTCCATGGTTGCCCTCCAGAGCTAGTCCAGTGGGCAATGCCAAGACATTGGCTGCATGTATGTGTGCCAGTCCTTGCACCCAGCCAGACACATCTTTATTATCCATCCTCAACCAGCTGTGGGATCAGAATGCATGCGTCCTGTATGGCCCAGTTTTTACTCTAAGGGTACATTCACACCACAGAACGCTTTTAAAATCAGCGTGTAATCCATGCTGATTTTAAAAGCAGGGTTTTCTTGTGTGGTTTTAAAGCACAATTTTATTTTGTATACTTCAATGCAAATCTGCATTTGGCCTCATGCACACGACAGTTGTTTTTAGCGGTCCGCAAAATGGGGTTCCTCTGTTCCGTGATCCGTGTCCGTTTTTGGTTCCGTTGTGTTTCCTTGGCCCGCCAGAAAAAAAGGAAGGAAAAAAAAAGTGTAATTTTAATATCTCCACCCAGGATAATGGAATATATATGCAGGTCACGGAAGCGGATGACAGTCGGATGTGCCTCCACATTTTTTCGCGGTCCCATTGACTTGAATGGGTCCACGAACCGTTTTTCGCGGACAAGAATAGGACAGGTTATATTTTTTTGACGGACAGTAATCACGGACGACAAACGGTGCATTTGACGAGTTTTCCACGGACCCATTGAAAACCAATGGATCCGCAGAAAAGCACGAAAAACGACTCAACGGACACGGAATCAAACAACGGTCGTGTGCATGAGTCCTTTCTGTTCAGATCGTTGCAAAAAAGCGTGCAGATACATACGGCACGTTTTTTTTTTTTTTCCCGCTTTCCCATTCATTTCAATGAAAGATTCGGCAAGGATTCCGCACCAAGATAGGGCATGCGACTTCTTTTTTCCTTGATTTGCTCACATTGAAATTAACAGGAGACATTTTTTTAGCGCTGATTCTGCATGGAAAATGTGCCAAAATCAGCACCAAAAAACTCGATCAAGATTGCGTGGGGATTTTCTGCACGGATTTGCATGCGGAAAATCCACACCATAGGTCTTGTGTATTGTATTCTATGAGAAATTAAAATTCTCATGCACGCAATGCGGATTTTTTTCCATGCAGATTTTGACCTACAGTGCGGATTTTAAAATCCACAGCATGTCAATTTATTTTATTTTTCCTGACCGGATTTTCTCGATTCACTTCAATGGGGAAAGTAAAATCTGCACCAAATCTGCTTTCAAATCCACACCAATTGATGCGGATTGACCACATGGATTTCCCTGCGAACACCTGTGGATTTCAGTGCGGATTGTCCGCACGTATGTCCTGAAAGTGTGCATTTACCCTAAGGGCTCATTCACACGGCCGTAGGTGGGCCGTTCCGTGCATTGGAGACCGCAATTTGCACGGGCAACCTCCGTACGGCCGCTGGAATGAATCCAGACCCAGTTAACTTGAATGGATCTGCATTCGTCCGTTCTGCAAAAAGATAGAGCAAGTTCTATCTTTTTGCGGAGCGGAAGTACGGAACAAAACCCCACGGAAGCACTCTGTAGTGTTCCGTATCTCCGTATTTACGGACCCATTGAAGTAAATGGGTCTGCATCCGTGATGCGGAATGCACACGGAACGGTGCCTGTGTATTGCGGATCCGCAATACGGCAATGGGCAGCACACGTTCGTGTGCATGAGCCCTAAGGGTATGTTCCCACAGGTTATAAATCCTGAGCGAAATCCTAATGATGTACGTGCTGGTTCATTGCAGATTGTGTTGCGAAGTTCACCCTGTGCATTGTAAAGGGTGAAAACTGTGGTGGAAATCCGCTACATGGATGGCCATGCTGCAGACTCTAAATCCGCGGCGCAGGTTATAGCGCAGCATGCGAATGAGATTTCGTACGATCATATCCGCTTTGCTGCTACTTTTTCACCCAAAGTTCTGTAATTGTTTTTTTTCCTCTTTCTTTCCAGTTGTACAATACATTTGAAAGTGATGTGTACGACGATTACTTCATTGACCTGGTGGTGAGTACGCCTTGAGTAGCGAAGCTTGGACTCACCTGCAGGAACACCACAGGCCAAATGTGTAGTGAGACGCTGTACTGGTGACGTGTTCTCCAAGAGATGGGACTAATGGATGAGCAGTGGAGCAAACCTGAAAACGGACCACTATCAAACATCATATGTTAGTCAGGGCGTACATATTAGATAAATGTTGATCGTACCTTCGGATTTCTGTGGAACCAGTCAACCATTTAATGTGTACAGCGACCTCTTGGCTCTCTCCCAGGGGTAGATATCAGGATGTTGGATTTCAACCACCTGATCCTTTTCTTTTCGGGGAGATAAGCTTCTTCCAAAAGCGTTTGACAGCAGTTCACTCACCTCTTCTCCGGTCCAAGTGTGCATCTGTATGGAGGTGTCAGGAGAAATAAGCCTTCTAATGTGCCTAGCCAGCCTTAGATCATTTGTTGTTAACTTTTTAAACATTTTTGAGCTGAAATCCGCAATTTGGGTTAATTTTAGACTAATGGGTATGGGCTCCTCACAACTGTCCAGGATCAGGCAGTTATTTCAAGATCTCTGCTGACAGTCAGCGAGTAGAACCTCCGTAGATAACAAGTAATAAATGATATATCACAGAGGCAGCGTTCCTCAGTGTTCTACATTTCATGCGTGACGGTATCTTCATCATGTCTTCTTCTTCTCCAGCCCTTCATACAAATCTTCTTGTTCTTTGGGATTCTGTGGTTCCTGGAATGGCTTTTTGGGAAGAAGACCATCAAGAGAGATCCAGTCTTCAGGTCCGTATAGTCCTTATAGTCCTCCAGATGATTCACATATCATTACTGAGGAGTTGAAGGGAAACAGTCAGACTCCCTCATTACCAAGAACTATGGAGGAATCTATTCACGACCTTGTGCCATATGTCTGGCATCAACAAGTTTGCACATTTCTGCACACGATCGTTTATTTTTTCCTGTTTACGTTCTTTTTTTTGCATTCCGTATATACAGAACCGTTCATTTCAATGGATCAGCAAAAAAAACTGAAGGTACTCTGTTTGCCTTCCGTTTCCGTATTTTCGTTCCATTCAAAGATAGAACATGTCCTATTATTGCCAGCAAATCACATTCCGCGGTTCCATTCAAGTCAATGGGTCCTCCAAAAAAAATGGAATGCATCCGTTCCGTTTTTGCGGAAAGATCTATTGAAAATTTTCATGCCCAGCCCAATTTTTTTATGTACTTACTGTTTAAACATTATTGTATGCTTCCCTTTCCGTTTGCGATCACAAATGGAAACCAAATGGAAAAATGGAACGGGAAAACTGAACGGAAACACTACTGAAACAGAAAAACGGATCAGTTTAAAACGGAGCGCAAAACCATACGTCGTGTGCAGGAGGCCTTAAGGACAACCTAAGGCTGGGTTCACACGAGCGTGTCCGGATTAGGTCCGGATGCGTTGCGGATGCGTTCAGTGAAAACTGAGCGTTTTCACAGGCAAAGCCATTCAGTTTTGCCTGCGATTGCGTTCAGTTGTTCAGTTTTTTCCGCGCGGGTGCACTGCGTTTTGATGCGTTTTTCACGCGCGTGATAAAAAACTGAAGGTTTACAAACAACATCTCCTAGCAACCATCAGTGAAAAACGCAACGCACCCGCACTTGCTTGCGGATGCTATGCGTTATTAACGCAGCCCCATTCATTTCTATGGGGCTGCGGATGCGTTTATAACGCATAAGATAGAGCATGCTGCGATTTACACGCGTTGCAGAAGTGATGCGTGAAAAAAAACGCTCATGTACACAGCCCCATAGAAATGAATGGGTCAGGATTCAGTGCGGGTGCAATGCGTTCACATCACGCATTGCACCCGCGCGGAAATCACGCTCGTGTGAATGCAGCCTAAAGATTTGCCAAATTTTTTTAATAGGTCTGTGCCTTGTAATAAGTTTGATGCAATTGACTTCAGCAGGACATTTTTCGAACTACTTGCGGCGATCGGATGACTTTTAACCACCACATATAACTATGCAAGGATGTTTCTAAACATCCTTCTCCAGTCTGAGGCTGCAAGAAGGTTGTGCAGCTGCAGGAGCAATGAGCCGGTTGTCAGTGACAGCCGCACTTCTTATAGAGAAGATAGAAGGTTTATTACCTTCCTGATCGCTGTTTATACAGCGCGCGATAAGCGCTGTGTATTCAGTTCTGGAAGCGGCCATGACGCTTCCTGCTCACATCCCAGCAGCCGCATGATCACCGGGTGCGGGTAACTGAAGGAGGTGCTGGGTCTCAGCAGATCTGAATCTTTCCCCTGTAACTGGGGCTAATGTGTCAGCCCCAAGGAATTCGGTTATAAAAAATATAATGATTTAAATGCCCCACCCCCAAGAAAGTTTTTTATGACTTTACAAGGGGCACAAAGTGTGAAGTAAAATAAATCAGAATTAAAAATACATATGCAAAAAACCTGCCACTACTTACCCACACTGAAGCCTCTAGCCCCACTCGCGAGGACTGTAAACGATACACTCCCTATATAAAAACTACCGTAATGGAAAACGAGGTACAATGTGTAAAAAAAATACCTTTTTTTTTTTTACAGTTTTACACGTATCAAAATAATAAAGCCCCAGGTATCATGGAAAAAAGATGCTAAAATGATTTGACTAAGTGTCCGGTCCATTTTTTTTGAGGATAGGATGCAGACTCATTCATTTCAATGGGTCCGCAAAAAATGTTGACAGCACACCGTGTACTATCCGCATCCGTATGTCCATTCCGTAGCCCTGCAAAAAAAAAAAGAGCATGTCCTATTCTTGTCCGTTTTGCGGACAAGGATAGGCATTATTACAATGGATCCGCAAAAAAACGGATGCCATACGGACGTCATCCGTTTTTTTTTGCGGATTTCAAAACACATACGTTCGTGTGCATGTAGCCTAAGAGGAACTCCTACAGAGGAACAGCCTGCTGGAATTCACCATACCCGGCATAGCTGGATAGGGCCATGCATTACCGGATCCCCATAGACTAAAATGGGATCCGACGGAGATACGTCCGCTTTCCGGCAGTTATGCCACCTTATGGTCAGACAAAAAGTCTTGCATGCAGAACTTTTTTGTCGGGCCGAAAGCTGACATTTCAGCCGGAAAGCAGTCGGATCCCATTCTAGTCAATGGGGATCCAGTGTTGCGCAAAATTATCCGGCTATGCTGTATACGGTGAACTCTGGCAGGGTGTTCCTCTGCTGCAGTACACAATGGAGATGTGAACATAGCCTAACCGAACGCAAAAAAAAAAAAAACTAAGAACAAAAATGTGCCTGGTCATGAATGGTGGAAAATGGTGTGGTCTTAAACAGGTTTAGACTGGTGTATAAAACTCCAAACCCGCCCCATAGGTTTAAAAAGAGATAGGCACGGGGAGAAGAGTCTGCTGGGCAGCTCCCATCCTGATTGGTAGGTCTTTTCCCATCTGCGCTGGGCAGACTCTTCTCCACAGACAATAATATCACGATTTCTTCTGGCCAATTAAGAACCTACAGGAAGAAAACGAAACTGAAGAAAAACCCGGAGGCGCTGGAAGGACCTGAGGATGTCTTGGCAGAAAGAGAAAAGGTGGAAACCCTGCTGTCTTCTAGATGTGCGGAGGAGGTAAGTATTCATAAAGTGCATGCTAGATAAATGTATGTTACACCTCACCCCCAGGTGTATACTGAGAGGAAAGGTGATCCAAGACCCTCTGGGACCAGCAGGGAGAACCCCCCCCCCCCCCATAGCTGAGCCCAGAAGCCACCATCCAACTCCTGTCCATATGCCCTAGGGCAGAGATCTCCCACCTGTGGCTGTTGCAAAACTACAACTCCCATCATGCCCTGATAGCCTCCGCTTTCTTGATTTTTAATTAAAAGGCCTGCCCTGCAAATGATTTCTCGCTTTATCTTTTAAGAAGCCGGTGATCCTTGTGGACAGTCTGCGCAAAGAATACAAGGTCAGGACGGGCTGCTCCCTGCTCAAGAAACAGAGGAAAGTGGCCACAAGAAATATCTCATTTCACGTCAAAAAAGGTTTGTTTGTTTTTTCACGATCATCGCCGAACTACAATGTTCTATGGTTTTGTTGCCCTAAAGTGAGTAATCGCGGTCACCAGTGGACACCAGACCCTTTGAATGGAGCGGTGGTCGAAGTTAAGCACTGCCGCACCATTTAAATTGTATGGGACTCCAGTAGCCGCATAAAGATGAACGAAGCAGCACATGCCTGATCACCTCTCCACTTATATGGCGGATACAGGACTGCCATTTTTAACTGTAGGGGCTGAGTGCCCTCGTGTTTCATTAGTCATCTTCTGATATTATACAATCTGTTTTCACTGGGTAAGATAGTTAAAGCAGTACGATAACTGAGTAATAGCTTGTTGAAGCCAGAGGACAATGATAAAAATACTAGAGCTGTGCAGCAGCCACTGGACGCATTTCAGCAATGAAGAATACTGCAGCATGTTCTTTATTAGGGCTCATGCACACGAACGTGTGCTGCCTGTAGCCGTATTGCAGACCGCTTTTGCTGATCTGCAACACACGGGCACCGTTCCGTGTGCATTTCGCATCACGGATGCGGA